>CM024686.1:27226922-27826922 GCA_014182735.1 Corymbia maculata
TGAAATTGGGCTTTCTTTTATTGACTTCATATGTGCATATTGCGTGGACCTGTTTTACTATATTAGATTGCAAAGATGCAGCTTATTGCTCTTCGGTGGTTTTCCTCAGCTAAAAATAGCTATATGAATAATGTAGAGTGAATCTTTGCAACATAGGCGTAATGTCAAGTGTGTTCCATGTGCTTTCATTATGTGGAGAAGACATGAATTTTCATCTTTCATCTGTCAGATGCTTTGTCAGTTTCTTACCGTGCCCCTAGTCTCATGGAAGTGATGTAATATCATATCTTGATGTTGCAAATATCATTTTGTCCTTCACAGGGTATTCTTGCACTGGCTGGGATGAGTGATGCAGGTGGTAAGCCAGTCCTTCTTTGCACATGTATTGACAGCACTGTTCGCTTGTATGAGCTCCCATCGTAAGTCCAAAATAATCCCTCTAATTGCTTGACATCCTCATCACTCAGTGAAGACTGTTCTCTTATTCTGCTTGGCTGACTTCGTGCATTGTACTCCAGATTCACTGAAAGGGGCAAGATATTCTCAAGACGAGAATTTAGGACTCTTCAAACAGCTCCTGGAGGCCTTTTCTTTACGGGAGACACCACAGGGATGCTGACCGTTTGGAATTGGTTGGATTTTCCGAAGAGCCAACAAGAGCAGCTTCCTGATTTGATGGAGTCGTGCTAAATAGAAGAGAGAATCAATCAAACCTATTGACATTGGAGTTCAAATTTCTCGAGGAAGACAATGACATCTATGCGTGATGCAGCTGGGATTTGATTTGAAGCAAGAAGCAGGACCTACCATTATCTGCACTGCAATCCCAGTTTTTGGTCTCTGTCGTTTTTGTACAGACATTAATTTTTGTACAGCAACAGTGGGACTTGTATATGATTCTTCATTAGTAATTGAATTGCCTTTTACTGTTCAACTTGGCCGAATCCATCTACTTCCAGACCATAGGAGTTGTGGAAAGGAAACCTATCTTATGTTTTTGAGAGATTATTCCATGGTATTTTGGTCATCATTCCCTCTGTCTGTACGATTGCTAGTCTATTCACATCGCATTTGCTGACTACTGTATGGATAATAATTGTTCAATGAGAAACTGAGAAATGGGCTTCATAAGCTTGTAACACTCCTTTTATTTTAGAATGTGGATACTACAGTTCAACTGAGTAGATTTTATAAAGTAAAACCGATACATTGCATTTACATACTGTAGTGCAAATGAATAGATTTTATAGAGGAATTCATTCGAGCTTATGAAACTTAATAAGACGCTCCATCTCAACATTGTTTGAAATTGATAGCAACAAGCTAGGACAATATTTGACCAAAAAAGAAAGAAGCTAGTGCCATATTTCGACAGAATTTTCAAACTCTACAATCATGTTTGATAGTCTCGTGATCTTGCCCCCATTGAGCAACTATGTGAGTAGATAAGCTCTGCAAAGCAATTTCAAAATACCGCACAAATGTGAAAATTTGTAGAATTTACATAAGGCAAATAACTAGTTAACATATATTGATGACATATTTTGTATGTGTTCTTTTCACGCGTGTATTATTTGGGTCTATAACCCGTTGAGGATTGAACATATGAAACAAAAGATTTATAAATTTAACAGAGACAGTTTGAAAGTTTCAAATTCACTCAACTTACTATTATTAACTAAGTCTATCAATGGTCATTTTTGTGTGTCCACAAAATGGAAATACAAAGTCGCTTACGAATTTTGCACATTTTTGCAACGCGAGATAGTGTATAATGTTTGTACACTCATCTAAGTTTTTTTACAAGTCACTTGATCTAGATCCATTATTTTCTGCGGGACATGCAAGGTAATTCATTCTCATGGCATGAAAAGAAAAAGAAAAAGAAACTTATATTGGGCCTTTGTTATCAATTAGTTTTGGGCAGAATGAATAATTTAAAAAATATTTTCCTAAAAATGTTCATTTGTTTTATTTAAAATAAATAATTAATGAAAAATATTTTCATTAACGACAATTTATGTTTAGATATTTTCATAAATGATGGAAATATTATTCATTAAATTAATTTTGTAATTGATATGAGCGATCATTTTTAAGAAAATATTTTTTAAATCATTTATTTTAAAAGAAACAAATACACGTTGATGTTTACTATCACTCCTTACATCTCAATTCCACAAATATATGGAGGAAACCTCTCTTACAATGAATCAAAACAATCGAAGATAGTACCACAAGAAACTCAACTCCTTTCCACTATAAAAGTACGTGTCTTGCCAAAAAATCTATATACACAAGTACACACAATAACTACTAGGGGTTGTCTAGGTGACTATCTTTCTTGCTCAAGGAGGAGTTGGGGAGTTCGACTCCCCATCTTTTCGAGGGGTTGGGGTTAGGAAGCGTGAGTAAGAGAGTAATATTTCACAACCTATGCACAACATATAGTACATATAGTAGCTTATAAAATATATTTAGGATAGGACTAGACAAAAGAAAGAGTGCACATGATTAAATCAAAAGTTAAAAAAAGATAACAGAAAGACGATGAACTGGATGGTAGACCTCAATAGTTTGGAATTAAGTTTTGGATTATTAAGAAAATAATCTCCCCAATATTAAACACAACTGTTAACATTTCAAATCCATAGTTCCAACAAAAAAAATCCTCTAAAGAGAAGGGAAAAACACATCGTTTGAAGTAAGAATTTGATATATGAATGCACATATCATGTGCAATATCAAAAGAGGAGAGAGAACGACAAACAAGAAGAACAAGTTTGATCCTAGAGAGAGAGAAAGAGAGAGAAAATTCTAGACCACGGCACAATTACAGTATCGTTCGTCCTTGAGGACGTTCCGAAAGCACTTGGATCCTTTTAAACGCGTTTTGGTTGTTCTCCTTCGATCATAAACGCTCTATTGATCATAGAAATCTCGGATCCGTGACATATACATATAAATTTTGAATTGCCAATGTATGATTGCTCCTCTTAATTGATTGATTCCCGTGGGCTTTTATCTAATTCTTTGGTGGTGAACCTTCCTTTGCCATTAGAGCCTCGGTGGTGAATGCTTCTATCCCAAAGTTATCTTCCCTTAAACACAAAATTCTTTCGCTCCATCAAACATGTATAGTATTTTCACGAACTTACCATACATCGTTTAGGCTCTTACTTAATGATTTTGATGATGAGAAATTATTCCTTGATTACTAGTAAGTTCTTTCAAGTGTATTGGGGTAAAATAAGAAAGCTCCTATAATTGTCACTCTTCTGCAAAACGCAACTTTGATTGAAAATGACTTACGAAGTTTCTGAATTTCACTCAAGTCTAGACTTTATATGGAATCATTTATGAGTTATTCAAATATTTGATGAATAAGATTGTTATATAAATTAGTTATATTAAGTATATAGGTCATATCCCAGTTATATGGATCATTAATGGATTTAATATAGATGCTAAATGGGTTCAAAATTTGGCCATCTCTATGACTCTCTCTCGCCCTAACTCAATTTCACACTTGTTTACTCTATGCTTGTTACCTTAGTTTGTGTATGTGTTTTTCTAAGTTAGGTTAAATATAAATGTTTTAGCAATATGGGTCCGGTTGAGTTTGACATGAATTGGGTATGAGTTGGGTTAGTATGGGTCACTGTATTATATTGCATAGGGAAAAATGACATTATAAATGCTTTAACGTTCGTACTGCACTCATTCAAGGGTCTTAACTTTTCTTTTCGATCATTTAATTGCCAGAACTTATATATGGCACTCACCTGAGTGTTATAACTATTTTTCTGATCACTTAAGTGTTGCATAACTTTTTAATCGATCACTTAAATGTCATAACTTTTTAAAAATATTCACCACAAGTGGCATGTCACATCGTATTTCTAGCACTTGGGTGAACGTTTTTGAGAAATTTTGGCATTCAAGTGATCGATTCAAAGTTATGGCACTCAAATGATTATTTTTTAGATGATATAGCACTCAAGTGGTCGAAAAAAAAAGTTATAATACTCAAGTGAGCATTGTAAGAAAGTTATGATACATGTGATATTCTTATCCCTTCTGCATGGAAATGGGTCAATTTCAATCAAACCATGTTTGATCCGATCCAAATTTGACTTGAGCCACTTATTTGATAGATCTAATGATTATGGTTTCAAGGGATAATTTTGCAAACATTTCATAAGGCCTACATGACTTAAACAAGAAACTAACGACTAGAGCAAATTCGTCCAATCAGGTTCTTGGTTGATGTGGCTTTTGGATGTGCTCCTCAGTATGTCTTAAGGTTCATCTTTTATTGCCATATAATGAGCTTATTTTACTTAGCAAATATATAGCTGTTAGATGATAAAGTAACATTGAATAGGTTTCATCAAAATGTCCTATGCACGCAAACTTATTGCCGGTCTCTTAAAGAAAGGAAAAAAAAAAAAGGACAATTTCTAGACTAATGAAATTAAAAAACAAAAATTCACTAAGAAAGTAAGTTTTTGAGATAAGAAGGACAAAAAATACATTAGAAGTTTTAAGAGCAACGCTGAAAAAGAAATTTTGATGTCTTTAACCATATCAAAGAATATTTGTCTTTTTCTCTTATTATTGGTGAGATAATTTTATGTAAAGCATGTAAAACGTTATGGGAATTTGTAAAAGCGCACTAAAATAATTCTTAATAAACTAATAAACAAATCATGTGAAAAGCTAAATTATGATGATTAGACCCTCAACAGAAATAGAAGGAACAAAGCCATCACTCGAATTGCAATTGAATTATTAAGGGTTATTCTATCTTTTTAGCATAAATGGGGTGGATTTAATTATATAGGAAGTGGAAATAGCCTTGTCTTTTTATTAATTGCAATCTTTCTTCTACCATATTTTAATTTTCACCATATTCAAGAAAATTCAGATTCACGTCTTAATTATGCACAAATAATGTCATGAGTAATAAACTCATATAGTCTCAGATCTATTTTTGAAGGACAAGCTTATGATTATTTCTGATGATAATACTCTAACAAAATCCCTTGATTTCTAGTTTTGTCTTTGTTTTGGAGTTTTATGAGCTTGCTTTGTCATAATGACTTTTGAGATTTTCTTTCATATATCATTTGGATAATGAATGGAAATTTCTTTTCGATAAAAAAAAATTAACTCATACATGGTTGTATTGATATCCATCTCTTATCAAGAGGTTGTTTGTATTTGAATATTTCCCATCATAATGAAATCGATAACTTTTCGTTCATTCTGAATTTTTAAGCATAAGCTTTGATCCCTTCTTTTTTTTTTTTCATTAGTTACATGCTTTTGTTGAATGTTATTCCTAAGTCACCTAATACTATTATAAGCATGATAAAAACGTCATTCTAGATCGGTAAGATATTCTCGAGATATATACAAATAAAAGTAATGCATTTGACATTTTTTGCACATTTTTTTAATAATAACGAAAATGGTTTCCCTCACCTCATCATTTTCCACCTCTTTTTTTTTTTTTTTACATTTATATTTCCCTCACAACAAAATTTTTGAGAAACTTACGAGTAAAAAGTAAACTCCACACTTTCTGAATAATGACAACAAAAAAGACTTCCCTCGCCTACTCTTTTTCCTCCTCTTTTTTTTTCTACACTTATATTTTCTTCGCCCTCTAAAACTTTTCCAAAAACATATTTAGTAAGATTAATATCACAAAAAATTTAAATTTGTACACTTGTGATATATTCATCCAAACTAATTTTTCAACCATTAAAAATTCTAAACTAGTATGCCTATGACATATTCTATTACATTTTGCTAGCAAATTACTAAATTGGATAAAATGTGATAGTTGATGGGTATATTAGTTTGTAATTTTACCTTTCGTTTATCATAAATGTATGTATCCATGTTTTTTCGTGATATTAATTCAATTTAATAGAAAAATCATAAATTTATTATAAATGTACCAATTTGGATTTTTAAAAGTGAAAATTTTTATTTAAGATAAATTTATGACATTTGTACTAGTTTGGGCTTTTGTAATAAAAATTATACTAAGGTAAATTTATCATATATATCAATTTGGATTTTTTGTGATATAAACCCCATTTAGTAAATCTCTAACACGTTGAAGTCAAAATTCGAATATTTCTGATATTCATCGGTTATTCGTTACATAGACCCAAATCTTAAAGCAATTGATCCTTTATATCATATTTAATGTTCTTTTCCTTTTTTAAAAAAAAAATTCTCCTCTTATCAAGTATAAAAAAATCAAGAAAATATTTTCCTCGCCGCGTGACATGTACGCGCTTTGCCTGCCTATATAGGAAGGCCAGGCCAACGGCTCTTTTCCCCCCAAAGAAAAGGTTTGTCTCCGTCGTCTCTCCCGCTCTCTTTCTCTCTGTGTCGCGCTCTCGCCGTGTCGTCGCGACCCGCAAAGCCCTTTCGATCATCGATCGCCGATCTCCGCTCTTCGATTCGAGGGCGATCGTGGGTTCGTCGCTTTGCTGTCTCTCCTCAGGTTCGCTTGCTTCTTCTTTCCACGCCTCTCTCATTGCGGTTTCTAGCGAAGTGTAGTGAGCAAGTGCTAGGTGGGTTTTATCTTCTCTGGACAATGGCGATCTCTCGCTCGCCATCGGAGGGCTTTCTAGAAGGTGGGTTTCTGCCGGCGACGACGAGGGCCGTCGGGCCTGCGTTTGGTAGTCGTTCGCGGGGATTCTTGGGTTTTTTTATCCCGAAGGAATCGGGTTTTCTTCCGCCTGAAAGGATTGGGATTCGCTGCGAGGATGGCGATTTTGGAAATTAGGTTTGATGAATGGGAAGTTTTCGTGAAGGGCGTGGACAATGCGGCATTATGTTACTCTTTTATTGTCTGCTTCGTGTTCTAGGTTTTCAGCTTATCCTGCTTCTGGGTGAATTTGATCTGGTTGGAACTGAAAGAGATGGGAATGATGGATCGAGATGGTTATGCATCCTCTTATAGGTCGATGGTTCTTTGTTCTGTCTCTATTGTTGGTGATAGAGGAAGTGAAATGCTTGGGATCGCTGACTACAGTGGACCTTGGTTTTTCTGCAACGGATCTTCTTACAACAATGAGTTCTGATGCTTTGAGTTAACTTTGGATAGGTTGTTCAGTTCAGAGATTGATTGTCTGTATTTCTGTATAATAGCATGGATATTAAGACAGCAAGGAGTAGTGTGGGTTGGACACAGAAATCAGCTGCTCGCTATAATCAGCTTCAAACAGCACCTACAAGCCGCAGAGTTTGCATTTACTGGTTAGAAGGGAAGTGCAACCGGAATCCCTGCAGGTTTTTGCACGATGCATCTCTTCCATGCAATGTTTACCATCGAGCTGCAAAGCTGTCAAATTATATTCCTGGGGATTGCCCTGGGAAGGACCCTGAAACTGGTCCGGTGAATTCAGCGAATTCAACTTCTAGAGACACAGGCGATTTGTCAACAGAAAAAAACCCTCAGAAGCCCCAAGAAAAAGTTTGCCATTACTGGATATTGGGCAATTGTGTGAAAGGCGATGCATGTCCTTTCTTGCATATGTGGTTTCACGGTGTTGATTTTGCCCAGTTGGCTAAGCTTGAGGGGCATAAAAAGGTACTAATTACAGATTAGTTTTTTCCTTTTGTGTTCTCCCTTATATCCAAGACTCTAGCTGGAGAAAACATAGTTGCATTGCATGTCTTGTTAAACTTCAATATGTGTCCATCCTATGCTAATTAATATGTCGAAATATCCTTACCTGTATGGTATGAAAGTAGGTTTGGACTCAGCTGATGCTTTTTGTGACAGGGTGTTTCTGGAATAGCACTTCCTGCTGGATCTACTAAGCTGTACTCTGGAAGCAAAGACGGAACTGTACGAATTTGGGACTGTCATACTGGTCAATGTGATCAAGTGATTAACCTTGGGGGAGAAGTTGGGTGTTTTACTTCTGAAGGTCCTTGGGTGTTTGTTGGCATGCCTAATAAGGTTAAGGTAAGCAATTGACTGGGTATCCTTTGTCCTTTGTTATTGTTTTGGCAATTCTTCAATTAGTGGGCTGCTGAGCTTTAATTCATTGCTTTCTCTTGTATCTCTTGTAGGCCTGGAATATCCAGAGTGGTGCTAGTTATGATATCAGCGGACCTGTTGGACAGGTCCATGCTATGGAAGTTGGTAATAACATGCTTTTTGCTGGAGCTCAGGTAATTTATTATTAGAAAGAATCTAATGTCAGTTTAGGGACTTATCTGCTGGAATTTTGTCTAGTCCTTTTGTTTAGAATTTCATTCTAAGTGATATAAAAGTTGATGCTGAGTACGTGGGTGGATTTCTTGGTTTAGACTTGAAGTTCTTCTCTTCTTCTTCTTCAAGTGTGGCCTACCTAAGTCAATTTTCCTATGATCACTGACTGCCTCATTCTGTTGACGCATGTGCTGAATTATATTGGTCTTTCGATGATTAATCTGATCAAATCTTGCTTATAGGATGGCACTATCTTGGTGTGGAAAGGAGTTAGTGAGGCTGATCCTTTTCAGATGGCTGCACCTCTCAGGGGTCACACGAAGGGTGTGGTATCATTAACTGTCGGGCGCGACCGGTTGTATTCAGGTTCCATTGACCAGACCATAAGGGTAAGCTGGTTTATCAAAGATGTCTCTCCCCCTGATTACCTGTGTGTCCTGGGAAGGCATGACTTGGCCATTGTAGTTTGTGTTTTCTGTTGCATCACTTTTATTGGTTTGCTACGCTGTCTGTATTTTTCTGCCCTGTACTACTATAGATTGTCCTGACCCCTCACATCTTTCTTTTTTTCCCCTCTCCCGCAGGTGTGGGACTTGCACACTCTAGAGTGTGTTCAGGAACTTGTTGGACACACTGACGTGGTGATGTCACTTCTTTGCTGGGATGAATACTTGTTATCATGTTCCTTGGATCAGACACTTAAGGTCTGGGGTGCCACTAAAGGAGGCAGCTTGGAAGTTGTGTATACACATCATGAGGACCATGTATGTTGCTCGCTAATTTTCATTTTTTTTTTTATTTTGGCACTTGTGTGGATTATGGTATGTTGCGGTTGATGATGGTACTATTGGAAAACGTGTAGACAATAAGGGTGAAATTGAGTTTTCTTTTATTGACTCCATATGTGCGAATTGCATGAACCTGTTTTACTATATTAGATGGCAAAGATGCAGCTTATTGCTCTTCGGTTGTTTTCCTCAGCTAAAAATAGCTATATGCATAATGTAGAGTGAATCTTTGTAACATAGGCGTAATGTCAAGCGTGTTCCATGTGCTCTCTCTATGTGGAGAAGACATGAATTTTCATCTTTCATCTGTCAGATGCTTTGTCAGTTTCTTACCGTGCCCCTAGTCTCATGGAAGTGATGTAATATCATATCTTGATGTTGCAAATATCATTTTGTCCTGCACAGGGTCTTCTTGCACTGGCTGGGATGAGTGATGCAGGTGGTAAGCCAGTCCTCCTTTGCGCATGTATCGACAGCACTGTTCGCTTGTATGAGCTCCCATCGTAAGTCTAAAATAATCCCTCTAATTGCTTGACATCCTCATCACTCAGTGAAGACTGTTCTGTTCTTCTGCTTGGCTGACTTCATGCGTCGTACTCCAGGTTCACTGAAAGGGGCAAGATATTCTCGAGACGAGAATTTAGGACTCTTCAAACAGCTCCTGGAGGCCTCTTCTTTACGGGAGACGCCGCAGGGATGCTGACCGTTTGGAATTGGTTGGATCTTCCGAAGAGCCAACAAGAGCAGGTTCCTGATTTGATGGAGTCATGCTAAGTAGAAGAGAGAATCAATCAAATCTATTGACATTGGAGTTCAAATTTCGCGAGGAAGACAATGACATCTATGCTCCGATGCAGCTGGGATGTGATTTGAAGCAAGAAACAGCACCTACCATTTTTGGTCTCTGTCGTTTTTGTACAGATATTAATTTTTTGTACAGCAACGGTGGGACTTGTATATGATTCTTCATTAGTAATTGAATTGCCTTTTGCTGTTCAACTTGGCCAAATCCATTTACTTCGCAGATCGTAGGAGTTGTGAAAAGGAAACCTATCTTGTTTTTTTGAGAGATTTTTCCGTGGTATTGGGTCATCATTCTCTCCGTACGATTGCTAGTCTATTCACATCGCATAGGCTGACTACTGTATGGATGATAATTGTTCAAAGAGAAACTGAGAAATGGATGATAAGCTTGTGACACTCCATGTAATTTAAAATTTGAAATTAAGACTGATACATTGCATTTACATTTTACGGTTCAAATGAATAGATTTTATAGAGGAATTCATTTGAACTTATGAAACTTGATAAGACGCTCCATCTCAACATTGTTTGAAATCGATAGCAACAAGTTAGGACAATATCTGACCAAAAAAAAAAAGCTAGGATAATATTTCAACAGAATTTCTGAACTCTACAATTATGTTTGATAGTCTCGTGATCCTACCCCCACTGAGCAACTATGTGAGTAGATAAGTTCAGCAAGGCAATTTCAAAGGAATGCACCAACGTGAAAATTTGTAGAATTTACATAAGGAAAATAACTAGTTAAAATATAATGATAACGTATTTTTTACGTGTTCTTTTCATGCGTGTATTATTTGGGTCAACAACCCGTTGAGGATTGAACATATGCAAAAAAAGATTTATAAATTGAACACAAGCAGTTTGAAAGTTTTAGATTCACTCAACTTACTATTATCAACTAAGTTTATCACTAGTCATTTTTTGTGTGTCCACAAAATGGAAATACAAAATCTCTTATGAATTTTGCACATTTTTGCAATGCAGGATAGTGTGTAATGTTTGTACACTCATCTAAGTTTTTTTACAAGTCACTTGATCTAGATCCATTATTTTCTGCAAGACATGCAAGGTAATTCATTCTCATGGCATGAAAAGAAAAAATAAAACCTTTATTGGGCCTTTGTTATCGATTAGTTTTGGGCAGAATGAATAATTTAAAAATATTTTCTTAAAAATGTCCATTTGTTTTATTTAAAATAATTAGTTAGTGAAAAATATTTTCATTAATGACGACAATTTATGTTTAAACATTTTTATAAATGATGGAAATATTATTCATTAAATTAATTTTGTAATTGATATGAGCGATCATTTTTAAGAAAATATTTTTTAAATCATTTATTTTATACGAAATGAATACACCTTGACGTTTACTATCACTCCTTACATCTCAATTCCACAAATATATGGAGGAAACCTCCCTTACAATGAATCAAAACATTTGAAGATAGTACCGCAAGAAACTCAACTCCTTTCCACTATTAAAGTACATGTCTTACCAAAAAATCTAAATACACAAGTATACACAATAACTACTAGGGGTTGTCCATGTGACTACCTTTCCTGCTTGAGAAGGAGGAGTTGGGGAGTTCGACTCCCCATCTTTTCGACGGATTGGAGTTAGGAAGCGTGAGTAAGAGAGTAATATTTCACAACCTACACACAACACATAGTACTTATAGTAGCTTATAAAATAGATTTAGGATAGAACTAGACAAAAGAAAGAGTGCACATGATTAAATCAAAAGATAAGAAAAGATAACAGAAGGACGGTGAACCAGATGGTAGACCTCAATAGTTTGGAATTAAGTTTTGGATTATTAAGAAAATAATTTCCCCAATATTAAACACAACTGTTAACATTTTAAATCCATAGTTCCAAAAAAAAAAACCTCCAGAGAGAAGGGAAAAACCCATCGATTGAAGTAAGAAGATCAACCCTTTTCACTATGAATGCACGTATCATGTGCAATATCAAAAGAGGAGAGAGAAAACAACAAACAAGAAGAACAAGTTTGACCCCCAAAAGAGAGAGAGAGGAGTTTGACTCAAGAAGAGTTGTTTCGGGCGGAGGTCCGGAGGAAAGAGACAGACTTGGAGAGCTCTCGGATGGGCTTGTTGGTGAACCAGATTACGTTGTAGACCCACGCCCTAGAAATCGCCTCGACCGTTGGTGCCACAATGTAGATCCACAGCTTGTTGTAATGGCCAAATGCTATTGCCGGACCTAGGCTCCTTGCTGGGTTCATTGATGCTCCCGTTACTGGCCTATCGACCACCCGAAAAAACAAATACAAATTATCATCAAGAAATCCTTAATTGTTGCTTGAATTGACATTTTGTTTCTTGGTAATAAGAAAATTTGTTGCCGGACCAATTTCTCAATGCAAAAATTTGTGACGGTTTCATGTGATAGAATATGAGGAAAATGATATCGATAATATAAATAACTTTTTCTTTCTCTTTAAATTGATAGTCAAAGTACTTGTATATATTAAGTTAGGTTAATGACAGTCTTTCCACTAATGGTGTAGATTAAGACATTGATATGATAATTTGTGCTATGATAACAACATCTTATAAGAGCAAACTACGTGCTATGATGTTCTTTACTTAAAAGACGTAGTCAACCATGTGGAAATTATTTTTATTTAGAAGATGTTAGTCAGTCAATCATAATGGTCAACATTTCTTTTCAGCCTGAGATGAGAGAGAGATGAACATATGTAAGAGAATAGAATAAGTCAATACCCTGCAAACATCACGTTGAGCAAGACGGTTGCCCCAACCACGAGACCAGCGAGCTCTCTTATCTGCACCAATCATAAACATTAATTAAATTAGCTTATTAAGGAAAGGGACATTAAAAAAATTAAAATATTGAAGTTAATAAATTAAAACCCTTTTGTAATTAACTTTTCTAAGGCACTATGCACAAAATGCATTAATTATTTTCCATATCCATAAGGATATCACATGATTTCTTTGTAATCTCTAAAGATTTTATAAAATTTTCTTATCCTGCCTTGTCTTGAAGAGACTTTGCTATGCATTAAATATTTCCTTTTGTACTGGAATTTCCATTGGAATCTCTCCAAACAAGTAATTCTAAGAAGTTACAACTCACTACTCTGCTGTTTGTGGCGATGCCGAGATGTTGAACATGAGGTAAAAAGTGATGATAAACTCTAAGATGAACGCCTGCACATTTGAAAAACGACCAACCCATGAAGCACTGTTCATCCCCCTCCCTCTCCAAGCTGCGATTTTGAACTACAATAGCTCCCGTTTGATCTCGCCTTCGGGCGGCATAATCCGGCGTTGGTTGAAGCTGCAACTTGGTAGAGGAGCCGCCCAAGTGAAGACCACCAGAACCCCCCTTCAAGCGTTGCTCTGGTAAGGTCTTCTCCCCTACGATTTAGCGATGGGCAGCTAGGGTTTGCTTTGCATTAGCTGAGGTTTTTGCTCTGCTTCCCTTGCTTTGTCTATGGAAAAGGCTCCATTAGTTAATAAGACTTAGTTCGAATAGCAAGGAGGTTGCAACTAGGAGCTAAAGTAGGGCTTCGGCAAGCTACCTCTTCTCGCAAGACCGATCCCGTAACCGGGAAACTTTGGCTCTTGGTTCTGTAGGCGAGGGACAGCACGGTGAACATGGTCATAATGGGAATGTTAATGCCTCTTTACCTAGTGCTAGCGATGGTAGAAAGAATGTAGGAAGTATAGCTCTGTCCCCTGCTGTAGCTGTTGCGAATGAGCTTGGCCGTGGAAATACAGCTCTTGCCCATGAAAATGGAACTCCCCTGCTGCAGCAAACCCAAGCGAAATAGGCTAATGCAACACGCTCTTGGGCGAATATTGCTAGAGCCGTAGCTCAAGGATACTCCTTGTCATACTACCCTCCTAATGCAGGTTGTGATAATGCTGTTAATTGCTCAGATGAGGACTTGGAAGCGGCTGATCCCCTTTGGAAAGAGTGTCTAGTGGGATATTTTGTCAAGAAAAAACTCCCATTTAAGCTAGTTGAAGTAGCCCTTAAACATTTATGGGGACATTGACTAATGGAAGTAAAAGCCAACAACCAAGGGTTCTACTTCTTTCATATCCCGGATGCGGAGTTTAGAAGGAAAGTCATTGAAGATGGCCCGTTGACGGTGGCAAGGGCTCCTCTCATTCTTCACCAATGGCTACCTATGTTAGAATTGAAGAAAGGTGAGCACACTTCGGTTCCAGTGTGGGTTAGATTGAAAAACCTGCCCTATGGGCTATGGTCCGCTCGGGGACTTAGTAAAGTAGCTAGCACCTTAGGCAAACCTCTATATGTTGATCAACGAATGAAGCAATTTAAAATGATCTCCTTTGCTAGAGTGTGTGTGGAGCTTGAGGCCTCCAAGGCTTGCTACGAAACCATCAATGTCTTTCTCAATGGGGCTGTCCATGTGGTGGAGGTGGAGTTTGAATGGAAGCCAATATTATGCCAAGCCTGTGATGTGTTTGGTCACAAGTGTCCCAACCCCAAACCCGCTCCTACTCGGTCTGCACAGGACAACCAACCAAGGGGCTGCAGGCTACGGGGACGCCTGGTATGGGACAGGATCAACCCACCCAAGTAGGCTCCTCTCAGTTTGAGGTGTTACTCGTATCAGCCCCCAATGAGGAGTGGCAACAAGTTAGAAGAAGAGCAGGAAAAGAGAGAGCAGGAAGTGCTCTAGTGCGACCAACTCCATCTAAACCCTTTGCTTCTTGTGTGGCAAAAATCTAGTAGAGAAAAGAGCTGACCCTCTCTTGGCAGATCCGGCAATATCCTTTGACTCTGATGATGACCTTTAAGATGAGCCTCCAGAATAGGCCTTGTTGTGTCCTTCCAGCCTTGACCGGGTGCAACTAGAGGTGGACTTATCTGCAAAACCAAGACAGGAGATGCCGGTGCACTTAGCTGGTAGCCCACTTGCACAAAGGCCGAAGGAGACTAATCCGGTTACCTCTAACCCGCCGGCACAAAGGTCGAAGGAGGCTGGTGTTCCCCCGAAGACTGCTGCTCTGCGTCGGGTGATGTCTCGCTTGTACAGAGGCCAAAGGAGCTGCTGTCCAGCTTTGAATTTCCCATGCAGGAGGAGGCCGGGAACAGAACAAAGCTAGTTGAACAGGGGCCAAAGCTGGTTTTCCAGCAGGGATCACCCTCGTGCTCTCCCTCTACGAAAGCTAAGCCATATACCAGAACACGGCGCATTAAATGGAGGTAACTAGTGGCTCGTTTTTTGACCTTGTCCCATATTTTTTGGTTGCTGGAACATTAGGGGTCTCATGAATCCCATTAAGCAAATTGAAGTTAGACTTTTTGTGCCTCTCAATAATCTCTCATGTGTTGGCATAGTGGAAACTAAAGTCCCTGTTGATAATTTTGGCACCATCTCTTCTGGATTATTTCCTAGATAGATGTGGGTAGCTAATTATGAGCACTCTACTTGGGGATGCATTTGGGTCGGTTGGAACCCACTTCAAGTGGAGTTTAAGCCTCCTTTTAGTACAAGCTAGATTATCCATGGAGATATAAAAGTTTTGGCTTCAGATAATGTTTTCACTCTTTCTGTGGTGTATGGGGAGCATACCTTTGTTTCATGCAGACCTCTCTAGCATGACATCATTAGATTGAGCAATGGCCTTAAGGATTGCCCCTAGATATTGGCTAGCGATTTCAATGCCATCCGGGACCCTTCGGATCGCATGGAGAGCCCTGACATTTGATCCCTGCCTTTGATGAGTTCAAGAACTACCTTGACCAAGTTGAACTGATAGACTTAAGGTACGTGGAATTCCGCTTTACTTGGTCTACTTCCTCTGGTGTTCGTAGGAAACAAAGGAAAATTGACCGTGCGCTGGTTAATAATTATTGGTGTTTGGCTCACTCATTCTCTGAAGCCTCTTTCTTGGCCCCCAGTATTTCGGACCATACACCGATGGTCGTGAAAGTGATTCCACCTGTTTCTCGACGGGTTCCTTTCAAATTCTATAACCTATGGATGAATCATCTAGACTTTTCTATACTTGTCACACAGGCTTGGGATACTCAGTTGTCAAGAACGCCGATGTTTAAACTATACGGCCGATTGAAGCTTCTGAAGGGCCACCTTAAATGTTTGAATAGGGATGCCTACTTAGACATTTCTATGTGAGTTTCTGCAGCTAAGAGGACCCTTTCAGCTACCCAACAAGTCCTTCCTGCATGACCCTCAAAATAACACCTTGGCAGAAGGTGAGCATACACAAATCAAAGAATACTATGAACTTGGTTCTCTCAAAAGAATCGTTTTTTAGACAAAAGTCTAGAATCCATTGGCTACAGGAAGGAGATCATAATACCAAGTTTTTTCACCATTCGGTGAATCATCGACACCTACGCAATCATATCATTTCTATCATGGACAGCTTTGGCCATATGGTGTTTGGACAGATAGAAGTCCAGAAAATCTTTGTCTCTTATTTTCAGGATTTACTAGCCCCGGCCGGTGTGGCATTGAGAGCTTCTATTCAGGAGATAAGGGATGTTATTCACTCCCTGCTCAAGCAAGAACATGTTAATTCTCTTTCCCTCCCTTTCCTCCCTTTGGATATCCGGGATGCTATGTTCTCTATAGCAGGTAATAAAGCCCCGGGTCCAAATGGATACAATGCGGACTTTTTTTAAGAAGAACTGGGATAAGGTGGGTTCGTTAGTCACTGAAGCTATCATGGACTTCCTTGAATCAGGTTCTTTGCTTAAAGAAGTCAATAATACTATCATTGCATTGGTGCTTAAAGTCCCCAATGCATCATTGGTCTCAGACTATCGACCAATTGCATGTTGTAATACAATCTACAAATGCATCACTAAGATTCTATCTTCGAGAATTTCAACAGTGCTTCTTGAACTCATTAGCCAGGATCAAACTGCATTTGTGAAGGGAAGGCGAATCAATGACAACATTCTCCTAGCTCAAGAACTATTTAGCGGGTTTCATAACAAGCCCCACATTCCAAAATGTGCAATCAATGTTGACTTCAGGAAAGCATACGACACTTTGGATTGGGATTTCCTTGAAAATACCTTACTAGCTTTTGGCTTCCCTAACCATTTCACAAGACTGATCATGGTATGTGTTCGCTCCCCCAAGTTTTCCATCTCATTAAATGGCGAACTCCATGGATTCTTCTCTAGTGGACGAGGCCTTCGACAAGGAGACCTTATGTCTCCTTATCTATTCACCCTAGCTATGGAGGTGTTCACAGGGATAATTGATGCCTACACCTGGCATCCGAATTACCGGTTCTATTGGTGTTGCAAGGCCACGTAGCTATCTCATCTTTTCTTTGCAGATGACATTCTTATCTTCAGTCAAGCGAGCCTTGCCTCCATATCTCGTATTAAAGATGGGCTCACATTATTTTCCTCATGGAGTGGCTTGATTCCAAATCCCAGCAAGAGTGAAGTTTTCATCTCTGGTGGCTCAAATGCAGTTAGGGACCAACTCATACAAGTACTGGGTTTCACCTTGGGCTCTTTCCCAATACTTTATTTGGGAGTGCCCATTATCACCTCCTAGCTGAGCAAAGTGGATTGCAATACCCTAGTCAGCCATCTCACTGCCAGAGTCCAATCTTGGACTCACTGGTTTCTCTCATTTGCGGGCCGTTTACAACTTATTAAATCGGTACTACATGCCATCCAAGCCTATTGGGCATCCATTTTCTGGCTTCCAGCGTCGGTAGTGGACAGAATTGAGCAAATCTGTAGACAATTCCTCTAGAGGGGACTAGCCATAGGCTCGGGAGGAGCAAAAGTGTCTTGGTTTGATGTTTGTCTTCCCAACCTTGAAGGAGGACTTGGTGTGAGGAGAAATAGGGACAGCAACAAGGCAGCCATGGCTAAACACATATGGCTACACTTCATCGACAAAGAATCTTTATGGTGCAAATGGATACATGCCACCTACCTCAAGCAACAAAACTTTTGGATTTCTCCTACTCCAAGTCTTTGCTCTTGGGCTTGGCGGAAGATTCTTGCACTAAGGAATGTCTTCCAACCATACTTTAGATGGAAGATAGGAGATGGCAAACATATATCGCTATGGTTTGATCCGTGGCTAGAGTATGGCCCTCTAAACTTGTTGTTCTCTAATAGTTATATTTACTAGTCTGACCTTCCCTGACACGCCAAGGTGAAGGACCTTTACACTCCGGATGGGCTTCAACTTATGCAAGACTTGTCATTGTGGCAAATTTTGGTTCCTCCACTAATCTCAAGGTCAGGACAAGTTTAGTTGAGTGGAGGATTCTCATGGAAAATTCTCAATGTCCTCAGCTTGGGCCATTATCCGCCATAGAGCCAATCCGATGCAATGGTCTTCCTTTGTCTGGAATAAGGCTCTAGCCCCAAGACACCAATTTTTCATGTGGCTCATCTCAAAAAATTGCCTTCCAACACAGGTACTCCTCATGCTCTATGGTAGAATACCCTCCACGGTTTGTGCATTTTGCAAGGCTAGGCCTGACTCGATCAATCATCTATTTTTTGAATGTTGCATCCCCAACTCCCTTGCCAACTTATGGGCGGCTAAATGCAATATCCTTGGATCAACTCCGTTTGGCCTGACTACCTCCTTTGGATTAGTAATGTCCTTGTTGGCAAGGGGTTCTACAGTGAGATAACTCGATTTTCTTTTGGAGCACTATGCTATACCATTTGGAAAACCATGAATGATATTATCTTTCATGGCCAAAACCTCTACATTCCATCCTTGAAATTATAGCTATTCAAGGCGGTTAAGGATAAGGCGTTGACCTTCAAAAGGGTGGAAGAAAACCCTAGGAATTGAAGGATGTAGCGGTGTTGGGGGATAGACCCCCATATTTTTTATGCCGAGCTGTCCACAGCCCATTTGTAGGTCTATGTGGGTTCCTGTAGTCCTTTGTTGTGTCTTCTCTATAAATGCTTTTCCACTTGTGACTAGGGTACCCGGCCACTCTAAAGACAAGTTGTCTAGCTGAGCGCCTGTTGGTGCTCCGTCTCACATTGCTGTATAATTGTCGTTGTTATAATAGATATACTTACCTTACCAAAAAAAAAAAACGCCTGCACATCTGAACCGGCCAGTTGAGTCCCTACAAAGTGATTGAGCTTGCCTGTGAATAGCAATCGCAGCGTCCTGCTCGCCATCGTCGATCCAAACACTTGGGCCACTATACATGGATGCACCTATGCGCCAAGAACAAAATGCAACCGAGATAAAGTCGGAAGAGATATGGTTGGACGAAAGAGGATTATGCGTTATGACTTTGGAAGAGATATAATTGCACCTGTTTCCATGGAAACCTCTTGCAGGTGGCAAAAGCGATGGCGACGGCCGGGTTGAAACGGGCGCCGGAGACGTGTCTGACTGAGTACACTAGCACCATCACTGCCAAGCCCCACACTATCGATATCCCCAGGAGCGTCACCACCTTGTCATAGTCCAAACCCGCAACCGGCGAATATCAAGAAGTGCGTCCCCACGACCTCCGCGATCAACTGCAACGTTTTGGAGAAATTCGCAATCAAACAAAAGATAGATGAACATCCGAGTGAATACAAAAAGGACGAAAGGAAAACAAGAAGGAAGATATTGGGGGAAAAAAGAGTAGAAGGAGAAGAGAGCACAAGTGACCTTTTGAATGAAGGAAAAAGAGAAGAGAGTGCTCTTTTTCTCTTCCTTGGCGCCGGACGTGTCTATCATTTCCAAGACGACTCCATGGTTTCCATCGCCTCCACTGATCTGATCCGCCATTTTGTGCCTAATTTCTCAGAGAAAAGCTCAAAGATAAGGAGCGAACAAAAGCTTTTCAAGATCGACCAGAAGGTGAAAGAAAGTCACTGATAGGGATTTGCTCCATTTGGCATTTGGAAAGAAGCAGGCTCAATTTATACTCGTAGCCGAAGAGAGAGAGAGAGAGAGAGAGAGAGAGGTGGATAAAGATTGTGTAGGACATCTTATGGGTAATAAATGAAACCTTGAAAGAGATTACCTGTGAAGTTGTGAAATGACCGTCATAGCTAAGAGAGGGAGGCACCAACACCTCAGCTTCATGAAGACATCTTTAAATGAGCAGTCCTCCCGTAGGATTTTTAATTTTGGAAGGAAAAAGCCTAGCTGTACTCCATAAGTGACCAAGGTGGGAAATTCAAAATGCCATTCGGTGGAGTAATCCCACCGAGTGGGATAAAAATAAAAATTGCAAGTAAAAAGGAAAATAGGATATAGAAAATTATTACTGATCAAAATTCAGATAATCACAACAAATGAATTAATTCTTGTATTACAAAATGTTCATTGTGATGACAGACTTTTTATCAAAAATTTATTAAAGATTGTCGGTTGTGCCAATTTCAAGTGGACCGCATTGTATTATGCCGTGTTCATTTAGGTTAGATTTTCTCAATAAGTATTGTAGTCAATTTTTTTTTGTATTAGAAATTGTGATCCCTGTATGAAAAAAATTGTACTGACTTTACTTTGTAAATCACATTGTATTTTGATTAATCTTTCTAATATCAAAATCCAAATTAAGAGAGATCAATAAATTTCTTACCAAATAAAAGAGTTTGTGTTCTATGTTCTTACCAAATAAAAACACTTTAAGAATTGAAAGTCCAATTTATCCAAATTATTTGCATATTAGATATTGGCACGCCTTATTTTCATCCCTTTATTAGCTCTTGATATTGCCTATCACATTGAATTGACTATATTATCCCTTACAGATCCCACTTTTGATTTAAGATTATTTTTTCCTTTTTTTGTTATTTTTCTTTTGTTTCAATTTTACTAAAAGACAAAATACCTACATCCCTTTCAAAAAACTTTTCAAAAAACTTTTTTTTATTCTAGCCGATTCTTCCACACCCATTACATTCAACATTTCCTTCCGGTTCTCCATTATTGTAATTTGAGCAAGTACTGATCATATATCGGACTAAAGAAATGTTAGTTCTACATGAAAATTTTTTACTTTATTTCTCTAGATTATCCTCATAATCATGAATTTTTTGACTTTGATATTGTGGTTAATGTATGCATAAGATATAATTTACTCATGTTTCATTGCATTGTTTTTTGTACTAAAATCACTATGGAAGACAGTAATGTTTTTTGCTTATATCTATATATTGATGATGAAACTATGAATGGAGGATAGCAGTCAATCATGTCATTACATTTATTTGAAACTTTACTAGGTAATCTTCTCAAGTGAGAGGATTTTCTTGAGTAGTGTGTGGACTCATTTTCTTGCCCTAGGTTATGTTGTTTCTATAAAATGGCCAACAAGAGACAAATATGTTCTTCTTGGTTGTGATAGGGAAGGTAATTATTATGATAGATTGGATTTCTTTTGATTGACTATCCTTATAAAGTACGTTGCTATAAATAGAAGAGCGGATCAAGGTCACTCAAAATATTTAGTGTATCACACAATAAATAATTAAAATTTTGACTATTAGATTTACTAAAGAAATAAAATTTGAGCAATTAAAATACATGGATTACGATGTAATGAGACATATTAAAGTTATAATTAAATGAAATGGGTATTAAAATTGGTAGATGGTTCTTTCTTATTTGTGTGTAGGTTATTTTTTGAATAATAATTTTCTAGTACAAGAAAAAAAAAGAAATATACAATTCATTAACACAATAAATAGCTTTTATTGGTCAAATAGTCAGTTAGCTATCTACCAAATAATTTTTTTGAAAAAAGATACACCAATTTTGTTTCAAGTGGAAAAAGACAAGGTAAAAAACCAAAAAAGAAGAAAAGAAAAAAGCAAGCTATAATCTTAAATCGTGAGTGCGCCTCACATTTAACCTCAATAAATATTATTTGAGAGGAGTAAGGGTAGTTTTGTCCATTGCAAAATTGAAACAAAATAAAAGGAAGAAAATAAAGGCAGGAAATAATCTTAAGTTAAGAGTGGGACTTCCAAGGGATAATATAGTTAATTTAATGTAAAAGAGTATGTCAAGAACCGATAAAGGGACTAGAAATAAAGTGAGTCTAGGTATTTGCTATATTTATGAATTGTCAAATAGCATTTATTTTAATTTAGATCAAAATATGTCATCTGTAATTAACTTGAAATTAGTAAAAGAGGATTTGCAAACGAAAGCCAACATTTGTTAGAAAGTTTAATGCAGTACAAATTGTTGGCGGTTGCCCATCATTCGGAAAGGGGAGATGATGATCGTGAGATTTAAATAGAAAATAGAGAGTTTAACCCTAATTTGAATGGCATGGATTACTTCAGTGCCGTAGTGCCTAGTACTGAAACATTCTTCACTTCATCTTCCCAAAAATTCATGTTTCTCTAACCAATGAAAGAGAGTGCAAACCATGAGCCCCGAGCGAGAAATTGAAGCCAAAACTATGAGCCCTAAATCAAACCAGTTTTAAATGTGTTCAGCCATATCTTTCCTCATCGACTTGAAGTAGGAACCCTTCTATTTCCTTGTCGATTTCCGTCCTAACTCATGAGCTGTAGATTCTGAGCACAGAACGGTAGATTAAAATCGAAGTATGGAAGCTTGAATTGTCTTCACGGTTGTTGCAAGCTCGTTACTTCGGTCTAACAGTTAGTCTAGCTCGGCTACGGTTTTTGAATTTGTATGATTTCATCTTCGATATGCTGTGAGTGCTCATGTTGAAGCCGTCCTTGCGTTCGAAGCTGATGTCCTTCCTCTCAACCGTGAAAGCATTTTGGTGCCTCGTTCGGTCATTCCTTGTGCCTTTGAATTCATGCTCATATATATGTCCATGTTAGTGCTGTGTGCATAGGGTATTATAAAGCGCCCGGCCGTCAGTCTTGCTAGTATCAAACGAGGCTCATTTTCTTGTCATATACTCATGCTTACCTTAGTATTATGTGTGTCTCGGTTCCATTCCTATAGAATGTTCTAGGGAAAATTATCAAAAAAGTCTTGAACTTATTGCATTATTGCTAATTTAGTTATAAACCTTTTAATTGTGATAATTCGATCCTAAACGTTTTGACAAATTATCAATGTAATTCTTCCCACCAATTTTGACTGAAAAACGCTAATGTGCCATTCCAATGAACACCAGCTGTTTAATGGGGCATACCAGCATTGACTACAAAAGTTTAGAGCACAAGTTGGGAGAACTTCCAATTCCAAAAAAAATTGGCTCATTTTTGTCCTTAATCTATTACAATTGGGTCAATTCAATTATAAACATTTTTTTGTTTCGATTTTATACATTTTGTATGTGTGCTAATTCAATCCATTCGGCCAATTTTGGTCAGTCGGCGCTGACATAGATGCCAATTATCTAGTTAATCTTGAATGAAACATTTGCAAGCCACGTAGATTCACAGTTGGTTATTGCCTCGGCCAAATCTTAGCAAGGGCAGCCTCACCAACCACAAGCAAGACCGACTTCACCCGCGGCCAACGAGGCCATGGCAAGGTTGGCCTTGCCCACATCTAGGTGAGGGCCTTGACCCTCGCCGATGGCTAGCAAACCCCGTTGAAGCCTAGCTAGCCACTGTGGGAAAAAGGATAAAGAAAAGAATAAATACATAAATAATTTGGAAAAAAAAAAGTTGCCATGTCAACATTGGCCAAATGACCGACGCCAAAATTGGTTAGATGGACTGAATTGGCCTAAAAAGAAGAAGAAGGTTTTAGGACTAATTGGCACAATTGCAATAGATTTATGGCTTTTTTGGTGATTTTCTCCCTTTTTGTCACATGTTGATATTGTGAGATTTAGAGTTTTAAATCATTTATTTTGCTCATAATTGTGTTCATTTTAATTTTGTGAGAACTTCAAGAAATTTGAAGCACGAGTTGAAAGCCTAAAAGAACTATGAGTTCTAAGAAAATGTGGTTCATTTTTTTATTATCAAAAGTTGATATAGTGAGGTTTGGAGTTTTAAATGCACCTATATCAATTATAATTGTGTTCATTTTGATTCTTCTGTTAGAACTTTAAAACGTTTGGAGCATAAGTTGAGGTCATAGTTAATAATTTTTTCTCTTTTTCTTTCATGTTTTTAGTTTTAAATCTTTAAATATTTTAATTGTCAAAATGAACACAATTATAAGTGATATATAGTGAGGTTTGGAGTTTTAACTTATTGTATTATTGCCAATTTAGTTTTAAATCTTTTAATTGAACCAATTCAATTCTAAACATTTTGACAAATTATCAATGTAGTTCTTCCAACCAATTTTGACTGGAAAACGCTAATGTGCCATTCCAATGAACATCGGCTGTCTTATGGGGCATACCAGCATTGACTGAAAAAGTTTAGAGCACAATTTGGGAGAACTTCTAATTTCAAAAAAGTTTGACTCCTTTTTGTTGAGACAATTACCAAAAAAATACTTAACCTATTGCAATTGTGTTAATTCAGTTATAAACCTTTTTTTGTTTCAATTTTAAACCTTTTACATTTGTGTCAACTCAATCCATTCGGCTCATTTGGTCGGTAGGCGCTGACGTTGATGCCAATTATCTAGCTAATGTTGACATGGTATTTTTTTATATTTTATATTTTATATTTTTCTTTTTCCTTTTCTTCCTTCTTTTCTTTTTCCCATAGTGACTGACGACACTCCAGTGAAGGTCGAAGGCAAGGCGCACAAGGCCACACCTTGAGATGGAAGGTGGAGCCACACTCGAACCCAGGTCAGCTTGATCCTTCCAATTGCTCACGAAATGCCTAACCCATTCCACTCACTTTGGCTATTCTCTACACAGAGAGACGGGGGGGGAGGGGTGCTAGAATGAAACATTTGTGAGCCACATAGATTCACAGTCGGTCATTGTCTCAACCAAATCTTGGCAAGGGCAGCCTCGCCAATTGTGGAAAAAGGCGGCCAATGAGGCCATGGCAAGGCTAGCCTCACCCACATCTAGGTGAGGGCCTCAACCCTTGCTAATGGCTAGTGAATCTCATCAGAACCTAGCTAGCCATTGTGGGAAAAAGATAAAGAAAAGAATAAATACATAAATAATTCAGAAAAAAAGTTGTCACGTCAACAATGGTTGGACGATCGACGTCAAAATTGGTCAGATGGACTGAATTGGCATAATTTTTTTTTTTAGGACTAATTGGCACAATTGCAATAGATTTATGGCTTTTTTGGTAATTTCCCCCTTTTTTGTCACATGTTGACCTTGTGAGATTTAGAGTTTTTAAATCATTTATTTTGCTCATAATTGTGTTCATTTTAATTTTGTGAGAACTTCAAGAAGTTTGAAGCACGGGTTGAAAGCCTAAAAGAACTTTCAGTTCTAAGAAAATGTGGCTCATTTTTTTTTTATCGAAAGTTGATATAGTGAGGTTTGGAATTTTAAATGCACCTATATCAGTGTTCATTTTGATTCTTCTATTAGAACTTTAAAACGTTTGGAGCATAAGTTGAGGTCATAGTTCATTCTTAAGGAAAAACTTCCAACTCTAAAAAGTTTGCCTCCTTTTGAGTCTAATGTCGATCTAGTGAGGTTTGGAGCATGATTATTTACAATAAATAAAGGAAACATTAAAAAATTTTATTTTACAAAATCATGAAGTTAATTCTTTTCAATAAACTAGCAAAATAGCACGGCTACATCATTGTGATGAAAGGTATATTAGTTCCATGCACCTTTACACATAGCATAATAATTAGAAAATTCTCATAAGTCCATGGTATTTTTTTGGAGAAAAGTACAACAAAGTGTTAAATTTATTATGTTGGTGTCAATTCAATCTTACACTTTACAATTAAACTAATTTAATTCTAAACATTTTCACATCAATACCAATTTAATCCATTTGGCCTTTTTAAGCCGGAAATTTCTGAAGTAGACATTGGTGGCCATACATAATACAATTGGTGCTAATGTTGACATATTTTATAATTTTTTAATAATTTTTTCTTTTTTTCTTTCATTTTTTTCCTTCTTTTTTCCTTGGTCGACGAGGATCGACCTTGCTTGGGTTAAGGCGAGGCCCATCCTCACCTAGGCGACACTCGGTGAGACTTACCATTTCATAGGCTAGGTGGCCTTGTTGGGTGGACCCTCACCAAGGCTAGGGTGGTCTTGTTGAGTGCTGCTTGGCTCACCGGCCATTGGCAAAAAGAAAGGAAAGAAAAAATTCAAAAAAATTATTAAAAAATTATCTAAAAGTATCAACTTCAACATCAATTGTGTCAATATCAATTGTGCCAAATAAGATCGTTGGTGTTCATGTCAGTAATTTCTTGTCTAAATTAGCCGAATAAGTTGAATTGATATTAATACAAAGAAATTTAAAATTAAATTAATCCAATTGAAAGGTTGATGATTAAATTTGTGTCAATGCAATATGTTACTTTTTCCTCCTTTATATACTACATATTACTTCCAAAAATGGACAAACTGAGATTTGAAGTTCCCGATAACAATTATCTAATGTCATAGATCTCTCATGACTTCTAGCACTTAAACTAATGTTCCCCATTCCTAACAATCTAAATTTAAACCTTAAAACAAGACATTAAAAAAATTATTTTCATTCTTTCACTCGTAGGAGTGTTATCTTCAAACTTAAATCCGTCTTTAAGTAACTTATACTTATTCAGTCGCAACGTTAAAATATAGAATAAAACTTAATCTTTAAAGGTTATTTAAATTATAATATTTCTCCAGCAGATAACATAATGGCTTTCATGAAATCTTCTCTATAAAAATTTGAATAAAAATTCTCCTTCACATTTGCCTCGCAAAAAAAGATTTACGAAAAGCTGACCTCCCAACAAAGGATGACAAGTGTATATCAAAGTTCAAAAATTTCTCCTGTGAAATTTCATGGCCTATGGGGAAAAGAAAAAGAAGCGAAAGAATAATGTGATATAATCCCAAACTCAGGAGCAATCTTCACTCTTCAGACTTCCACGATAATTTTGAGTATCCAATATACTCAGGTTTGATGTTCCTGCAACAACCATGAAAAGTATCAGCTCACCGGCTCTGACACTCGCTACAAACATTAACACGATCCGCTTTTAAGAAACTAGTTCATGGTTATTGTCCCCTCTCTTCGTGATAGAAAAGCTACCGATGCAATATGACCACACTAAATCAAACTGGCAAAAAATTGAGGTTCCATGACAAAGTTCCTTACAAAGAATGACATTAGGAGGTCCGACAGTATTCACAGTTTCATTACTGGTTAAATTCGGAAGAAGCACGAATATTAAACATATATCTTCCTCTGAGAATGACTGCCTCAGAAAATGCTGTTCGGAAGTACCATGGAAGTAAATCACTCAAATAGCTATTGAGCATATTGATCTAAAGATATGATATCCATATTGCCCTATTCATTTTTCAGTAAACATTTCACCACCAGTGTTTCTGTCTTTAGCTCCACGGAATGGCAAAGAAAGGCGAAGATGTTTCTTCTAGGAATCAGCCATTGGAGCTTATATTGATTCAGCACAATGCATTAAGGGTCATAACAAGAAAACTAAATGCAACAACTCATTTAGACAGTGACCAAACAAAAGGGGTCTGTCAGTAATCTTTTCTATCAATTCATACTTTCTTAATGTATCCAGATATGGAAGAGCAGACCAGTGTGCTTCTCTTTCTCCAGAAGGTATTTATTGTCTCCCCTTAGACACAGATGACTTCAGAGTTGGAAAAAGCACAGCCACTGAGCAAAGGACCAGAATTCCAAAGAACCAGATAAATGGAGAAAAGTAATGAAGAGAACAGATCAAAGGGCTATTAATGAGATGACGTCACAGTATTGAAGGATTAAAAAAATTCCAAACTTATGGCTTCAGCACCAGCAGAATGGATAGTAAGCAACAGAAGAAAGCTCCACTTTCGTTTTTTCTACCAACACCTTTTACAGGGTTAACACTGAGACGAACATCATAACATTAAAGCATTAAAAGACTTCCCACCTAAAGGATTTACCCCCAGCAAAAGGGGAGAAAAGAAGGTACCTATTCCCAATTCTAGTCAGCAGGATCCAGTTTCACTCATTAAGACACAATCTAACCCAAATTTATATATGCCCTAACTAGAATTTCTCTTGAACCAATGCAAATTGACCTGCTCAGTCAATACTTAACTCCATCAAATTCATCATGTTCAGACTTCAGACATTGATATAGTACTAGAATCATCAATCTTTTCACTTATTTTTCAATTATAAAATGACATTCCAAACTATTGAGATTGATTTAAGGAAATTCTTGCACAAGAGGGTTTTTATAACCCAAACCACCATCTTTACCAATCACCATCATCTCCTCTACAGATTAATATAATCTGATGAATTCCACTAGAGAACTTTTATTGGCCGTAATACTTCATAACTAAGCCTTGACTCCATCATAAGCCAATATTCTGCACCTAATTGTATCTTAACAAAATAATCAAGTCAGATAAAAGATTCAAATTACTAAGAATTTTATCTTGCATATTTGTAGGTGAAACTCAGAAGAATGCAAATAACTACTTCAAACAACCTGGTAACATCGCCTACCTTTATAGCAATAATTTTTGCCTTCGGGTTACATGAGCATTTCAATGCAGCTTATCATGTACCTGTGTCATAGAAGTCAATATTAAGTAGTTGATCATGCCATTCATGACTAATGGAATCTCACTATCCAGGTCCCATTTTTAGGCAATAATTTTCCTCCACTAATGTATTAGTAAAAGAGTACTTCAATCAAGATACACCCAGAATTGTCTCCAAATGTTCCCTTCTATGCAGGAAGGGATCAAGAGAAGCAATCAGCTAACCTCATATCTTCTGATAAACTGTAAGCCCAAACTAGCCATTCCAGAACTTACAGCAACTCAAAAATACCGAGACAGAGTCATCTCCATTTTTGACAGTCATGAATTATTGAAGTTCACTTGAAAGTCAGAAGCATATTAGTAGGCCAGACTATTACATATGTAAAGGATGTGCAGCTTCCTAGAAGAAAGGAAGGTAGTCCAATCCAATATTGACAGTAAACCATCACAGAAGTCTTACAGGCTTTTAGAATCTAAATGTCTGGAATTTTAATTTCAGCTTTGTAGTGCGGTACTAGTGCTATAACCATAAGGGAGGACATTCCAGTGGACAAGGCTCCCAGAGTGGGTCTGAGGAGGGTCATTCTCAGACACAAATCCTATCCCCACAACCACATAGAAAGAAAAGAACCAAAAGGTTGCAGAAATATGATCCGGAAATGGAAGTACTGGTGAAATTTTTTCAAGTTTCCATGTGAAATAGCTAGCAAGAATCACCTAGAGGGCGGTAAACAGGTGAAAAAACAAACTTTGACAAACCAACACGGAATAAAATAAATCAAGATTAAAGTTTGAGAAAAGATTAGATTCTAGAACGTGGTTCAAAATCTAATGTGCAATAGAAAGACTTTAGAAGCACCAAGCAAGTGTGCAAAAGACAATATAAATGAACTATAAAAGCTTAAGGATGAGAGAAATTGCAACACAAGGTCTATAGTAGTTTGGCTTAGATCAAGCCTACGTCTACTCTGCCACACTGACAGCCTACTGGCTAGATTTCACCATATGATCAATAAGAAATTACAACTTTAACTGTAACACTTAGTGAAAAATCCCAACAATTCACTCAATCACTCTTTTTGTACTTCTCTCACGATCACAGAACTGTTCAAATATTGCTCAGACTTTGGAATTATAGATTGTAAGTCTCATCTCTTGTTTTGCTCCTCGACACCCTGGTCTCCTTAAATACTTCTCCACTTCCATATAAGCTGTTGGAGATCTTCAGAGGATAATCTTTCAATCCATCTGTTGAACAAATTATATCAAGGAAACTTGGTAGCCGTTGAGTGACATAGACTGAATCTCCACCTTGAATCTAGTCGCCCATATAATCAGATTCTGGGTTTCTATAAGTAGCGCTTCTTCGATTTAGAAAGAATTTGTCTACAGTATTTGATTATCAATTAGTTTGATTGAATTAATCAAATTTGTCTAAATGTGAAATCCAAATAAGAGCACTAGCTGTTATAGAATCTTCGGTCCCCTTTTGCACTTGTCAACTTCTGGATGATATATGATCTAGTCCAGTTTAGTTCCGAACTATCCAGGTTCTGAACTAGCTTTAGCCTGGGCATGTCGGGATGAGGATTGTCTTCTCCGTCTGTATTAAGAATGGGACTGAGCATGTGTGTCTGTGTGAATACTGTCTGAAGAATATTTCCATTTCTCGGACTAAATACTTGTCTTGATATTCTTCAAGACAATTACCAGGCTGGATAGTTTTGTCAACTTCAAAATTAGTTGGGAGTTTTCTCCAACATGTGATGACTTAGAAATACTTATATATTTGTACAGCTTGGATGAGAAAAAATAAGAATAAGGAGAAGAGTTATCAATACAAACCAGTCCTCCAGCTACTAGATGATCAAGCATTCCTGGAAATGTTGGTTTGACTTGACTCCTCCTTTCAATCCACAGATATCCCTGCCCATCCTATTCAACATAGCCATCCATGTGAACTCCATATGCCTACTACAGAAAATAATTTCAGGTGACTAAAAAAGTGAGTTATTTTAAATGAGATAAGATCAAATTGGGGTCTATATACCCTTCAGCACAAGCCAACACTTATTTTCCACGTCTAAAATTCCCAGTTGAATGCTCACTATGGCAAAATCTTTTTGTCTTACTTTTTAATGTTACATAAGGCTGGGGAAGAGAGACATTATTGCTGAACTATAGCATCCATAAGTTTGGTTGGTCAGAAGGTATTGAATTGCAGTAAATATTGCAAGATTTCACAGTTTTTCAGTTCAAGCTTATGTTGGGTTACCTATGGTTTAAACCCCAAAATTAGCAGCCCTATATGGAATCATCTTCTTATATGTAAACTGGATACTAAAGATGTTCCACATGGCTCTTACAAAAGCTTTAAGGAGCCATCATGTTCTCCATCAAGTGCCTCACAAAGGTTATGTGAAAAGCAAGATGATTACTCAAGGGAAAAGGAAGAAGAATTGCATTAACTTGATGGTATACAGCTAAAGGACCACTTGAAACCGTGTAAAGATGCCAAAATCGCACCTTTGAAACCAGACTAATGATGCCAACATTGCACATAGTCAGATCTTCATCATGCAATGTTACTATCATGAACATCAAAAGAAAGCACACGTTTGAGCATAATCAACCTCATCTGCATAAATTTCCAAAGGATATAAAGGTAGTACACATAAGCAATGCCTTATTTCTTATGCCAATAAGCATAGGCATGACTGATGGAGTTTAAACATAAAGAGAATTCCTGATTGGATAGCCATTTTCAGTCAATTATGCGGCTCGCCTCTTGGTCAAACATATGTCTCGAGGTCACTTCTGCAATAGGATGGGAAGCTTGGAATTGTGCCCATGGCTGCATAATTCTGGTAAAGGCAGAGCACTAGAATTTCTATAAAGATAATTCAGTGAGAAGCTCCATTGCACCTCCATCTGCCGCACAAGCATGCCTAGCTAGAACTTCCCAAGACTCCAGCTCAAATCTGATCTTTCTCTTCTCCATCTCCTCAACTACAAAGCATGCATCATCTATATTTCCATCCCTCAACAAACCTTCAACTAGACAACAATAAGTATCAGCCATAGGAAAATGCTTACCCGTCAACATTGCATTAAGAACTTTCAAGCCTCCTTCAAAATCCTCAACCTTACAAAAGCCATCAAGCATCATGCGATATGTAGCTGCATTAGGCTTATGTCCTTCAATTTGCATCTCAACCAAAAGTTTATATGCCTCAGCAGGTCTGCCTTCCTTGCACAAGTAATTAACCAATATATTGTAGGAAACAACATCTGGCTTACACTTTCTTCTCTTCATCTCTTTAAGCAATTCCTTTGCCTTGTCAATCTCACCTCTTTTTCCTAGATCACTCATCAAAACTCCAAAGTTTACGGGCACTGGTTTACACCCTCTATACTCCATATCAAACATAAGTTTCTTAGCTTCCTCATACTTACCTAACAAACACAAACCTTCCATCAGCAAAGCATATGTTGAGGCATTAGGATATTTCCCTTTGCGAGTCATGTCTTCGAGAAGGCTCAAGGCTCTTTCATAATCACCCTTCCTACACAAGAATCCCATCAGACTGTTATATGTTACAACTGTGGGCTGAACCTTTTTCTCTAGCATTTCATCGAACAACTGGCACGCAGTTTCCCAATCTCCTTTTTCAAGCCATCCCTTCATGATTACATTGAAAGAAACCGAATTTGGCCGGAAACCCATTTTATATGAACAATTGAGTAACTCAACTGCGTCCAATAACTTGTCATTCTCCACAAGAACATTAAGAATCGTATTGAAGGATTGTAACGAGCGCGTACAGTTAAAAGAAGTCATTTTTTGGAATAGCCGAACAGCCTTGTCCACCAAATGGACTTTCCCGTAGTGCTGAATCAAAGCTATGAAGAGGCTCTCCCTGCAACGAACATCATTCTCTTCAATACAACTCAAAATCTGCTCGACGGCTTCAAAACTATGAGACCGAGCGAGCTTGTAAATGAGAGCAGAATACGAAGGGTAGTCATGTCTGAAACCCATCCGGTGATACTCATAGAAAAGAGACAGTGCCTCATCAGGGTCTTCGACTTGCTTAACTTTGGTAACAAAAGGATCGGGCTTTCGACGATGCTGAGAGTATCTCAAAGGCTGCTTGGAGTTCTTCAGGGTCTTAGATTTGTCCCGACCCAGATAACTATAGTGTTGGGCAGGTACGCAGAAACAGACAACGTTGAGAAGATCTTTCGCTTTGACCCAGTTGGTTAATTTTGTTCTCGGATAGCTCATCACACAGATGAAGAGCAGCGCGTTTCGGAACAACTCTTCTTCCTGTGTAATTGGACCAACGTTACATGGTTAGACACGCCACCCAACATACCAGTCCCCCCCCGGCGGATCATCTTAACAAGAATAGACAAGTGGATCTGGATCTATGAAAAGAAGGTGGCCGACCCCCTAACCCACCGTCGCGTGAGCTCTCAGTAGCCGTCCTATGGCTCACTCGGAAGGAACGCAACAAATGGGTATCTCGGTCCCGACGACCTGGTCCGGCCTCGACACATTTTGAGCAAGAACTCCATCAAACCGAACTCTTCTTTCGGGGCGGATTCAGAACAAGTCGAAAAGAATTCGTACCGTGTCCGCGGTCGCTGCCGCGGAAAGGGCTTCGTGAAGATGAATATCGACAGCTCCTGGCCAGCCGATTCGCCGGAGGGGTCGGTCGCCGGAGCTCTCGGGACGACGGGCGGCGACGTTGATCGCCGGGTTCGCGAAGAAAGACGTGGCCTCCTGTGTTCGAAGAAGTTGTCGGTCGCGGTGTGTGAGGAACCGAAGCTGAAGAATTTTTATAAGAAGATTCAATTTGAATTTTCAATTTTTCTTCATGCAATATTATGAAGAGGTTAAGTGACAAAAGAGAGATAGTGTAAATTGTAACATTACGAAGAGGGACAATTTTTTCGCTCGGTTCGGTTTTGAAACTATTCAAACCAGAATAAAAAACGGAATTTTTTTTAATTATCTAAACCAAAACCCGAACCAAATAAAAAATGTATGAATATTCGGTCCGATTCCAATTCCGGTTCCAATTTTGATTTTCCAGTTTTGTTTTGACGTCCCACCATGAAGCTGAGCAAGTAGCGGATTGGATTACAAAAACCCATCAAAGAGGATCCTTATTTCTTATTGGCTGTCTAAACCTCAAACCCTTATGGGATTTGTTATACTTTGAATCATGTTCTCCTTGTTCCTCACTACCAAGACGTGGGATTATTGGACTTCAATAAATAAATAAAGCAAAGTAGAATAAGGGAAGTAAAATCTAAATTATGTCAGTAAGTTGTAAATAAAAGTTGGATATAACTCTTTTAATTGAGATAGGGTTAAAAAAAAAGCCTGCTTTTACACAAAATACACTGCATGAATAGGGATGGAGCCCTCAACGATTCATTTGTCTTTCAAAATAGTTCAAACTTGTTGCAACAAACTAACGATGGTTCATTGTGCTAGGCAATTAATATCATCTTAATGAACGAAGTGACTAATCCAACGTTGCCCCTTGCAAGTAATTGGGTTCAAAAGGAAGAAGTGCATGTAAGATCGCTTAAGATTTAGGCTCGGTTTGTTCCGTAGAAAATTAATAATTTAGATAATATTTTTCTAAAAATGATTGTTTGTATTAGTTGAAATAATTGGTTAATAAAAATATTTTCATCATCATCAAGAATATATCTCCTTCAAACTACTCTCTCACATTAATGAGTTTCCGTATCATTTTTATAAAAAGGGTGCACTTATTTGTCGGAAAACAAATGTTTTGAAAAAGATTTTTCAAAAAATGATTGCTTTGCTTATATTTTTTACAAAAATGTTGAATTAAATTTTTTTCATCATTTATGAATGCTTAAATATAAATTATTATCAGTAATGAAAATATTTTTCATCGTCTCGTTATTTTAAGCGATACAAACGATTGTTTTAAAAAAAATGTTTCATTTTTTGCTAAATAAACAGTGCTTAAGGGTACTTTTGTTTGCGAAAAATAGATATTTTGAAAAATGTTTTCTTAGAAAAATGAATAAAGAAAAATATTTTCATTATCTACAGAGATATTTAGACATAAATTGTTATCAATAATAAAATCATTTTCCTTTAACTAATTATGTGAAGCGATACAAACAATTAATTTTAAGATAATATTTTCCAAATCATTTATCTTTTAAGAAATAAATGAAAATCTAAATGGAAGAAATGATGCTTCTTTTTCCCCCTTTTAAGATTATTGAAAATAACAAAAATCCAAAGAACAAAAGGCCCCTTACCCAATTTCGAATCAAACGCTCTAACCTCACTGGCCAAACGCCAAAAATCACATTAATCAAAATCAACATCAACATCAACATCGACATCAACCTCACTCAAGAGCCAAAACAAAACGTGGTATCAGCCTCATAATATTCCAAAGGTCTCTCTCTCTCTCTCTCTCTCTGTGTTGTGGGTTGTTGCATTAGCAGCTGACAGAAGAAAGCCACACAAGAAAAGGGGAATTATATGAGGAAAAAGACACGCTCCATTGTCAAATACCATACAAGAAGTGGGACTGTTGGGTTTACGTGGAAACTCAACGTCTCCCCCCAATTCTCCTTGCTTTTATTCCCGTGCACATATGCGCCTCTCCAAGCAATCTTCCTTCTTCAAAAAAATGCCAAGTTAGCAAAAGTGATGGAACAACGAACGGGCCGAAGAGAAGGGGAAAAGCGAGAGGAGACTCAAACTCATTCCCACGTGGAGGAAGAGCAACAACCCGGAGAAATGATCAGTGCCCCACAAGGTTCAGCTCAATTTGATTCTGATGCATCAAATGGATTCTGAAATTGATAATGGTGGTCAATGTAATTCAGACGAAAAGCTGAGGCGGATAAGTCCATCATTACACACCCAAGCAGAACATGAGACGAAGAACAACAGAGAAGGAGATCATAACACACAAGAAGAGGAACAGCAAGAAGAAGAAGAAGAAGAAGAGGAGGAGGAGAAAGGTAGAGAGAGGCTGAACCGACACTGGGTCGAGGTTGTGGGGCGGGTTTGCATACCAGAGATTTGGGGTCAAGAGGAGCTGTTGAATGACTGGGTGAATTGCTCTGCCTTTGAGGCTTCCTTGGTGCCTGCTAAGATATTTTCAGCTAAAAGCAGCTTTGGCTGAGGAGGGAAGGAAAGCTAAATTTGGTGGGTTGAGGATAGATAACAGCTGCTGAATTCTCTTTCCTATAATTTTCTTTTGTTTTCCTCTGTTCAATCAATCTGGAGCCTATGATTATGAAGCATTTTGCGTTTGAACATGAAAATCAGTTACCATGTTTGTTGTTCAACCAAGGAAAAAGGAAAAATTTTCAGGATTTAAGTTGAGAAAGGAGAATATAAATGCATGTTTCCCTCATCCCATTTAGCAGAAACACCTCATCTTTCTTCCCTCATTGTTCACCAGGCAAATCACGCTCCTTTTAATTTACGAGAAAGTCCGATTCAGTTAGATATGCTTGAGCCTAAACACCTCACTAATCCGATGGATCAGGCAAGAGGCAAGATAAGATTTGAGCGGAATGAAACCGAACATGGAGTGATTTGTCTTTAGTATTGTGCTGAATTGAATTTGTGTCTTGTACCTAATCAAATAGAGTTAATTACTTGAATGATACGTGATCTTTGCATATCCTAACAGTACAGAGAACTAGAGATTCCTTTAAAAACTCTCGGAAATGAGTATCAAGTGTTGTATTCATTTTGATGTTTTCTAAAATATGAGAAATGTCCAGTAAGGCTTCATAGGAAGAAACTCATATGGACCAAGTAAAATCAGTTAATCATGTGGGAATATCATATGGAGCCCATACGATCAACAGTTACGATGGATTCAATTCACGTTGACTTGATTCTAGACAAACCTTTGCCCTCAGTTTGGCTGATTAGAAGATTATTTTTGTGTCTCACTAGAAGAAAGGCCAGAAAGAAAGTGAAATGATGTATCACTAGTCAGAATCAATGCCATGAGAATTGTAAGATTGTTATACTAAGGGTGCATTTATTTTGCAAAAAACTAAATGATAAAGAAAATTATTTTTCGAAAAAGCATTTTCCATGAAAACAATAAGTTTTTCTTTGTTTGGTAATATATGATAAAAATGTTTTATGATATTTAGACCTCATTGAAAAGTAATTTCAATTTCATGATTTTATCTCTACAAAAAAATTTGAATTTTTCAATAATTTATTTTTTATCTCGAGGTTTTAAGTAATTTTACTTTTAAATTATTTTTATTTTTTTTTTTTTTTATATATTTTTTCCTTCTTCTTCTTGAGCGCTCCCCTCCTTCCTCATGTGCCATCCCCATATGTTCATCCGCCACTACCAATGGGGCCATAGGCAACCTTCGCCTCGCTAGGATTGGGCGAGCTGCGAACTCGTTGGCCCTTGTGGAGTTGGAGCTCACCTAAATCTAGGGAACCGTGAGCTCACCCGCCTCAATGAAGCTCAAGCTTGCCTGGATCGGCCGAGCCGTGAGGTTGCTGGCCTTGATGGAGCTCAAGCTAGCGAGCTTGCCGGCCACATCTTAGCCAGTTGCCACTAGTTGAGGAAGAAAAAGAAAGAAATGAGAAAAGAAAAGAAAAGACAAAAAAAAGGGAAAAAAAAAAAAAAGACAAGAAAATAAATGATAATAATAATAATAATAAATTCAAAATTTTTAAAAATAATTAAAATTTTGATTTTTCTTTAAAAAATTATTTTATAAGATAAATTTTTCATCAACCAAGACTCTAAGACTATGAAAATCTTTTGGAAAACATTTTCTGATTCTTTTAAAGGAAAAATTATTTTTTTGAATTTCAACTTTTTTGGGAAAACATTTTTGATTGGTTAGGAAAACTTCTTCCGTTGCCTTATTTTCCTAAGTGAATCAAATGTTGAAAAATGAGGAAAACATTTTCCCAAAAAACCTTTTTCGCAAAACAAATGCACCCTAAATACAAGCTTTAATTCTTGTTTTGTGTTGTTATGAGCCTCTGTGGCCTTGCATTCTTGTTCTATTTCGTGGCCTTTTAACTTGTATGCCTGTGTCGGGGTGCACTTATTCTACCATGAATATAATCTTCATCTTTTTGGGGGAAAGAAACTATAATCTTCTACAAAACAACTACTATAAAATATCGCACTGACTTGGTAATCTCAGGATTTCCTTCTTTTTTTTTTAAGTAACGAGTGAAAAAGCAAAAGACGAAGAAGAAAATGTAAAACACTCGTGAGTTAGCTATTGCGAAGTCTTGGTTCTTTTCCTCTCACCTGAGAACTCCTTGCTACTTAGCACATTCCAAAATTGTACATTCTTTTCTTGGCACGCACATGTCACGAACCAAAGAGTGCCACATCATCAATCCAAATGGGGCTCTTCCAAACCATTAGATCGCAAGAGGGCTTAATCTTTGCCCTTGGGTTTGCTTGACAAGATTAATGATCACAATCATTGGATGAGATAAATCTTCACCTCCAAACTAGTGTGACGAGAATCAACAACTTTCACTATTAGATCAAGTGCATCTCTTCCGTTGGATCAATTAGATGAGGATCCATATCCTCTACCGTTAGATCTCGTAAAATATTAATGATTGCAATTAGAGGGATTTTGTATAAATAGGGGAGTCATCCCCTCATTTGTTTCATCGACATATTTTAAGAAATACAAGTATTCCTATAATTTTTAATCTCCATTTTCCCTCGCTAGAAATTTCCTTCCTTGAGCAAGAGAGCGGGAGCAAGAGTAAGGCTTACTTAGATCAATTCAAAAGTCTAAGTACTGGCAATCGAAAGGATTGTTCTGTGACACATGCATATATATAACCGAAAGGATTGTTCTATGACACATGCGCATCTATATATATAATTGTGCACATGGTAGGTTTTGATCTGTGAAAGATTTTAAATGTAAAGGAAGTTCAGCACTTTATCGGATGGAGCTAAAGAAGAATAATGCGGCTGTATCTAGCGATATTAGCATCTGTATATCTACTATGTATTAAATCAAAGGGTGGTGCTATTTCCACCCCACAACTAAATCCATCCCATTTTCACTAGAGAGATAAATTGCCCCTAATTATTCAAGAACAATTTAAAGTGGTGACTCCAAATTTATTTACTTTTATTTTTTCATATTTGTAACCCATACTTCAAGATATCCATATTTACCACCTATATGGTTGGTTTTTTTTCTTACCTTGGTGTTTTTGCATCATACTTCGCTTCTTCATACTTTACATATTCTTTGCTTTACATATAATCTTTAATGTTCGAGATTTTGCTTAGTTTAATCTTCACTTATATCTCAGTTCTCCATTTAGTAAAGTTTCTATATACCATAACCCTAACGTTCAAGTTACTTTACGACATCATATCCACATTCATAGAATTAGCTGAGTTCTTTGATTTTCTCAGAGACATAGAACCTTTAGAGTTCTTCAATATCATAAACAAATCCAATTAACCCATATCTCCATAGATCTATCTGTTTTCTTCTATCTTCTTTCATCTCTCTCTATAGATCCAAAGATCCTAACCCCTTATGAGAGTTCTTCAATATTATAAACAGATCCAATTAACCCAGATCTCCATAGATCTATCCGTTTTCTTCTATCTTCTTTCATCTCTCTCTATAGATCCAAAGATTCTAACCACATGGTAGGTTTTGATCTGTGAAAGATTTTAAATGTAAAGGAAGTTCAGCACTTTATCGGATGGAGCTAAAGAAGAATAATGCGGCTGTATCTAGCGATATTAGCATCTGTATATCTACTATGTATTAAATCAAAGGGTGGTGCTATTTCCACCCCACAACTAAATCCATCCCATTTTCACTAGAGAGATAAATTGCCCCTAATTATTCAAGAACAATTTAAAGTGGTGACTCCAAATTTATTTACTTTTATTTTTCCTTTTTTTTTTATTTTTATGTAAGATCTAGTGCTTTTTTTGGGTTAGATATGTAGGATCTAGTTGTCATAATTGAAAATATGACATGTCTTGTTTTTGTTTATTGTAGTTATTCCGTTTATTTTGAATGCGCTATATATTCCTTTTCATATTTAGATTTTACTTTTAGAGAAATTAGCTTCGTCAAAATCCCAAAAATCTAGTTTTTTTCATGTAGTCGAGCAATTAATCGATAAATTGTCAAGTAGAATTTGGAATTTTTTTTAACATAAACAACACTTTAACAAAAATACATATTTATAAATTTTGTTGTTGTGCATATCACCTTCAAACTCTTTCTTGTCAATGAATTTATATATACGAATTATATATATAATATCACACATCCACATATTATAGAAAATGGAGTAATGATTAGTGATTAATATTAATGAACAATATGAAACAGTATGAAAATAAATAGTAAGTAAATAAAGAAACTAGATATGTGATATGTTAGTGAACGACAAGAGGTGAGCAATGGTGGTTGGCGGGGGAGGCGAGCAGCAAGTGGCGGGGGAGGTGGCGGCAGCCTGTGGGTGGGCGGTCAATTGGCTATAGGTGGATGGTTTACTAGTAGCAAGGCTGATTAGCGAGAAGAGTTTTTATTTCTCATTTATGTTCCATAAGTAAAAAAGTATAAAATGTTACTTTTCATTTCTGTACAAAACATATTTCTAGACTGAAAATTTATTTCATAAATAGAAAAATAAAATTGCGTTACCAAATGTATTTATGTTCCAAATTTATTATCGGGAGCAAAAAAATAGATTTGACTAGAAATAAAATGGTTATCATATGTCATTAATTACTTGGCAATTATTTGGCAACAAAAAAATAAATCTGGCTAGAAATATAATTAAGTCCAATGATTAATTGGCAACTATTTTGTTTTTGAATTTGGAAGGTAATTATTCGTTGATTACTTGTCATTCGTCTTAATTATAGTAAATTATGATTTTTTTTATCCATGGCTATACAGGTGATCGTTGGGAGTCTGTCAATATATGTGTGTCTCTCTCATGAATGATTTTTAGTTTTCTATTTTTTTAGTTTTTGTAACAATTTGAGATTGAAGTAAAAAATAATCATGTTTAAGTTTGGCATCCCTTCGGGTTCCGACAGGAGCTACCCTTCCAATACTTCGTGAAAATCAAAATCACATCTATCATAATGCCTTAGGTGAGGTACGGATGTCGAGTCTTTTCTAGACACGGCTGTTAATTATCTCCGAAAATGGGATCTATAAACATTTGTATTTATTTGGTATTAAAAGTAGATGCTCCATAGAAAAGTGCCCTGCCTATCTTTCCTCTCCGAGTTATTCTTTTCCATCGCAATATACTTATAATAGTGCTTAAATCAAATCAATTGTCAAATATCATTGAAGAAATCAAATTAATGGACAACGTATTGCTTTATGTAAAGATGAGGCTTTCTTTAACGACAATAAATTAATTTGGTAGCTGAAACATCTCCAACTTATGATAGCCCAACTATCATCGACTTTGAGAGGAATATGAAGTCACGCACATATACATTTACAAACAGTCTTTGAGTGAGTTATATTGTACTTGCAATCTGTTAGTAAGAATTCTGTTGTAGAATGAACCTAAATAATATTGCATAATTTCTTTTATTTTAAACTTTATGAAAAAAAATTTGGACGAAAAAATGAACGACATTGGATGCTCAAGAAAATTGCATCAAAAGCATGCTGAAGTAACAAAAAAAAAAAAAATCTATTATCTTGTTTTCCACATCATACCTTAATGGGTACACATCATAGTCATCTTGCGATATTAATCAGTATCTAAATCATGATTAAGATACATATATCCACAATCATAAATAACCTGCTATTGTTTTATCCATCTACATTAGGTAATAGCTGGAAGAGATTATCCCACAACTACTCATACTAAAATTAACATTCATATCTGACATGAAACGTCGAACAATGGAAAAGATGTTTTATATTTTTTGTCTTGTAATGTACAAATACATGTCTGCATTTTATAGTACAAGAAATGTAAATCAAAGAAAATATATACAATATTATTTTCCCTAAAATATTCCAAATCTACGATTCATTGTATCAATTATGAGATTGGAATCTGGCTAGGGAATCAATCAAGGATCTCCAACACTCCCTCTCAAGCTGGCGGCTTATAAATGTCAAAGACACCTAGCTTGCTCAATAAATATGTGTGTTGTCTCCGATATAATGGCTTGGTGAATATATTTGCAAGCTGTTCCACAGTTCCAATTCCTCGAGTTGCAATAATCTCTTCTTGAATCTTCTCTTGAGTGAAGTGGCAATCAACTTCAACATACTTTGTTCTTTCATGAAAAATCGGATTCACTACTAACTTGAGTGCGGCATCATTATCACAAAATAATTCACTTGCGCCATCAACTTGCACACCAAGATTTGAAAATAATCCTCGTATCCAAACAATTTCGCAAATAGTTTTCACCATAGCTCGATATTCCGATTCAGCTGATGATAAAGAAACTGTTGACTACTTTCATCTTCCACAAAATCAAGGACTTTCCAATTTGATGCAAAAATCAGTAATAGATCTTCTTGTCATGGGGCATGTAGCATAATCTGTATCACAATAGGCCGTCATCTTCATGTGTGCAATCACGTGATAGTAGAATTCCAAGTCCCGAACATCCCTTTAAATACTTTACAACCTTCAGCACTGCATTCATATGTGATTGCTTCGGATTGTGCATAAACTGGCTAAGTATTTGTATTGCATAACAAATATCGGGCCTAATCATGGTGAGATAGATCAATTTTCCAACAAGTCGCTGATATGCTGATGGATCCTTAAGCAATGAATCTTCATTTGGAGAAGAAGAACTTGCATCATATTTATATGTTGTTAATTTAGCATTCTGCTCAATAGGTATGGCAGCTGGTTTGCATCTCGATATTCCTAATTTTGATATGATTTCCAAAACGAACTTTCGTTGATTGAGACAAATTCCTTCACTAGATCGAGCTATTTCAATGCCAAGAAAATATTTGGATGGTCCCAAATCTTTAATATGGAAAGTCAAATGCAGATATCTTTTAAAGTTCCGGATTGCAACATCATTATTTCCCATGATAAGTATGTCATCGACATAAATTAACAAGTAGATCGATAAAGTACCGTTAGTCCATGTGAACAATGCATAATCATGCTTAGAGTGCCGAAAACTTGCATTTGTAAGTGCCGTGGTAAATTTTGCATGTCACTGTCGAGAAGCCTCCTTAAGCCCATATAGGGATTTGTGGAGACGACATACGTGTGACTCCCCCTGTCTACGTAATCCCTATGGAAGTTCAATGTAAATTTCCTCATCGAGATCACCATGAAGAAATGCATTATTGACGTCCATCTAGTGTAGATCCCAATTTCATAATGTAGCAATAGATAGAAAAGAGTGAACAATGACTTCTTTAGCGACAAGAGAGAAGGTCTCACGATAATCAAAAACTTCACATTGTGTAAATCCTTTAGCGACAAGTCAAGCTTTATATCACTCAATTGAACCATCTGCCCTATATTTTATCTTGTATACCCATTTGCAGCCAATGGGTCTTTTGTGAGGAGGCGGGGGAACGATATCTCAAGTGTTATTCTCTATAAGAGCAGCTAATTCTTCTTTCATAGCCCTTTGCCATCGAATATCATGTGCTGCTTCCTCATAGGAAGAAGGTTCCTATTCTTCAAAAATTCAACTAATACAACTCATATGTTCTAGTGACAGTCGGCTGAAGGAAACATAGGAAGATACTAGATATTGTGTACCTTTAGTCTTTAGTCTTCAAAGAAGAACATATATAGTCCTTGGTCCATGCTGGGGGACGTACCTATCGTCCCGAATGATGAGGCTAGACCATCGACATTTGTGTAATAGCTGGTGATAAGGATTCATATTGCTGTGATGAAGGGCCACTGTTGTTTTGTGGTGATACTAAAATGGAGAACCGAGGTTTCTTCTAATATGTTTTGGGATTTAGAGCACACTGTCTCAGGACATACGCCAGGGCTTTGCTGATCAGGCACAAGCAATACGTACTGTGGTGTCATAGAAAAATCCTCCTCTTATAAAATTTTTCGGTTATTTGATGTTTGCGTTGTCAAGTTATCTCGAGAGACCATTTCCTTGAAAGGGAATACATTTTCTTGGAAGACAACATCTCGGCTAATGAAGAACTGTCCTGAGGATATCTCCATAACTCGATAACCCTTCTGTAGGGTGGGGTATCTCATAAAAATACATTGAAGAGCACAATGATCCAATTTACTTCTATATCTCACATTTGTCACATAGCATAGGCAGTCAAATATTCGAAGATCACCAATGTCTGGTTTTTTTTTTTTTTTTTTTTTCTGAAGAGCATTTCGAATGGAGTGCGTCCTTCTAATACTCTAGTTGGCATATGATTTATTAAATAGGCCACTGTGACCACACAATCACCCCTAAAAGGACTCGAGAATGGAAGCTTGATATTTTAGTGCGCAAGCAACCTCTAGAAGATGTCGATGTTTACGCTTAACAATTCCATTCTGTTGAGGAGTGTAGGCACAAGAATTCTCATGGAGTATTCCTTGAGAGGATAGAAAATATTGGCACTTAGTTGAAAAGAGTTCACTCCCATTATCTGTGTGAATTCTCTGGACATTTTTTTCAAATTGATTTCTAATCATGGACAAGAACTTCGATAAATATGAAAAATTCTGATTTTTGGATTGCACGAGGAATACCCAAGTGGCACGGGAATAATCGTCCACAATTGTAAGAAAGAAATAAGATCCATTGCAATGTGGTGTATAATAAGGACCCCAAATGTCCATATGAATTAATGATAACACACTAGTGGTTTGAGACACACTAGTAGGAAATGATGCTCGTGATTGTTTTACCATAGGGCATATTTTACAATCAGGACAAGGAAAAGGAGCGCTATGGCCTAGACACTTATGAGAAAGGGAGATTTTATTACTAGCAGCAGCATTACAATGTATTCTTTTATTTAAAGAAGACAAATCAAAATCTCTAGGAAATTTGATCCAAAAATACAATCATTATTCCATTCTACCCAAGCTTATCAGTTTCCCAATCGAAAGGTTCTAAAAGCAATGGTTTTCAAAATTGAAATTGGCTCAACAAGATTTGTCCTCACAGACTTTGGAAACAGATATAAGGTTGAATTTAAACTTAGGAATGTAGAGAACATTTTTTAGGATAATGTTTGGGCTAAGGTGAACAGTACCAATCTTTCACACATCAATAATATTCTCATTTGGAAGATGGATGGATGTGGACGAATTAGGTTTGTTGTAGATATTGGAAAATAAGCATTCATTGCAAACTATGTGGTCAATGGTGCCTGAATCAATAATCTATGCATCAACTGTCATATTAGTATCTTTGCACAACGAAGAACTTGAAAAATTTGCAGCTTTGTCAATTATCTTTAATTGATTGAGTGCCTTCATTATTTACTAATACTGATATGAGTAATTGGCTAGTGGATTTTGTCGTTTCCTTGTGCTAATACCTGATAAGCAGAAAATTCTTTCCCTTTCCTTTCTTTGTCAGTCGGCTTGCCATGCAATTTCTAACATGTTTCAATAGTATGATGTGGACGACCGCAATATTTGCAATACTTACCCTTAAATTTATAATTTTGGCCCCCCCTTTCTATGATGACGTGGCATTATGAGGGCCATTTGATTTGGAGCCTTGAGGGATTGAATATGAGCCATCCGATTCTCTTCCTCGCCGCTAATCTAAGCCGTCAGATCGCTAAGGATTGTAGACGTCGGATCCACGCCAATTGATTTGATCTCCACCGTCGGCTTGGAAAGAATATGAGCCATCAGATCCGCACCCATATTTAAGATCCCCACCGTCAGCTCAAAACGAATAGAGGCCGTCGATTCACCTCTTTGATCTAGACCGTTGATGTGATTCCTTCTAGAATTCTCTGTATCTTCTTCTTCGCCAATTCCTCTAGGGTTTCCTCTGGAGCCCTTTGCTCACTACAGCACATGACGTCTGCCGTGCGATCGATTGGAGAGCCATGCAACAAGAGCCACGCTTTCTACTCCCTTCTCGTGTCCGACGGCTGCAAGTCACTGACTTTCTTCTTGGATGGCCAATAGGAAAATTTGCCCGAGAGTTGGAACTAGATCCATGGCAAGAATTTGCAACTGAAAAGGTATGTAACTATCATTTAGGGCCAAAAGAAATCGAGTAGTCTTTTCTCTTTCTTTGATTTCCCTATATTGCTCAAGAGTCGTCTTTGGTCTCTCAAGTTGCTCTTCGGCCGCCTCAAGTTCATTCCAAAGGGCCGATAGCCAGTTGAAGCAAGCGGTAACCAAGAGGTTGCCTTGCTTCAACTCCGAGAGGGCTTGCATGAGGGAAAAAACTTTTACTCGGTCGAGTTTACCATACATTTCTTTAATGTCATCCCACATCTTTTTTGCATCTTCAATCGGTGGAAGCTTGGCCGCAACCTCCGGCGTAATGCAATTTCCGATCTAAGTACGGACTAATTGGTTGCATCGGCGCCAATGACGCTGCATTTGTTTGTTGGTCGGAAATGGAATGGATCCATCAAGGAATCCGTTCTTGTTCTTTGTAATGAGGGCCCATCGGAATTCTCTCGCCCAGGTTGAGTAATGGTCTGGTCTAGTGAGCTGAAGGGTAATTAGCCACAACTCTAGTCCGTCGGCCGGTGAAGTATAGAGAGGGTCATTGAGTTCAAGGCAGCCAACAACGATTGGAGATGATAGTGGCATGATCCCAGGTGGTAAATTCAGGTAAGGGTTTGTTCCCAACCCACCCAAATTCAATTTGGGTCTGTGACCCTAAGAAGTCGAATCTGGATCTCCATTTGGGTGCTGTGGGCCAAAGTTCGCCCATTGTTGGTTGGATTCAGGAGCCCATTGATTGGGCCTAGTGGCCCATGGGCCCTGGGCAGGGATCCATGGCACATATGGCCATTGAATTGGAATAGGTTGAGTGGAAGGATTCATGGCAAGAGCCGAAGGATGTTGTGCAATATGCTACACTTGCTCTGGGGCTTGGTTGGATGAATTTTCTGGTGAGGGTAAGGTTGGATCTTGAACTTCATTGTTGACTGGATTATGAATGTTGAATAAAAACCAAATTCCAATCCGATGTGCTAATTTGTTTTGTAGGACGTGATTTGCAACAACAAACTAGAAAATGATCAGAGGCAATTCAAGAAAAAAATTTGTGGAAGCTGGGTTAGAAAACCCACTTTGATACCATGACATGAAACGTTGAGCAATGGAAAATATGTTTTATATTTTCTGTCTTGTAATGTACAAATACATGTCTGCATTTTATAGTCCAAGAAATGTAAATCAAAGAACATATATACAATATTATTTTCCCTAAAATATTCCAAATCTACAATTCACTGTATCAATTACAATATTGGAATCTGGCTAGGGAATCAATCAATGATCAATTCAAATCCTTTCTCCAACAATATCAATGTATAAATACATGCATTTCTCTTTATTATCTTTGCATTAACCGATATCACAGCTTTGCTTGTTTGCTATTATCTCAGATCACTTTCTCTTTGATTATGGCAAAAAGACAAAGAAGAGGGCATCAAAGAAGTGAAATGAAACAAATTGAAAATGAGAACTAGAGACTTATAGAATTTTCAAAACATAGATCTAGTATTTACATAAAAGCAAGCGAGCTTGTGATCCTCTGAGGAGCAGAGGTGGGATCTGTAGTACTCTTTCCTAGCAGAAAAACCTTTTCTTTTGCTCATTCATCCATCGATACAATTGCCAATCGGTTGCTTAGACAGAACCCTCTGCCAAATGATAGGCCTCATTCTTTTTGTTGAGTCCTATCGTCAAGTCCGGTTTAATGAGCTCAACCAACAACATGATAAGCTCATTAATCAAATCGAAGCTCAAAAGGCACGAGGCAAAGTATTGAAGTGACTGGCCGGGGGAAAAGGCGAGGGAGCATGGTGGGAAGCTCCCATTGAAGAGCTCAACCGTGAAGAGCTCTACCAAATGAAGGTGCAAATGGAGGACCTTCGGCAAAACTTGTGGAGCTTGATTAATCAACAAACTCGAGGAGAGGCATCCTCATCCTTTCAAGGACAGAAGTTAGAGAAATAGTCCCTTGGCAACAAATTTGCATTATAGTACTGCTTCAAATTTCCTCCCGTGATATGAAAATAAGGAAGGATTATTTTGAGTGATAGTGTTAATTTGTTTAATATGTGCTTATTATAATGAGTTCAAATTGGAATTATAGTACTACTTCAAATTTTAACAAGTTCACAATCTAGTTATTTTTATTGGTGTCCTATAAAACAACTCGAACACATCATCTAATGGTGATCCAAATGAGTCCATCAATTATAAGCATGGTCTCTTCCAATACCATACCTTGTGCGATGTTAAATTTTATTTTAAGCTTTGATTTAGCTTGAGAAATTCTAGGAGTCGCTACTAGCCATTTGGGATTGACTAGAAACCAATCAAGACATAGAGTATTGTGTTGATTCTTACACAACCAGAGTTTCTAAGTTGGGGGACTTATTTAAGCTAATATTTCTATTAGTGCCATTTTGGTACCTAACTTGAGAATGATTGTTCATCTAAGTGATCATGCAACTTTCACCAATTATGATCCTAAAAGGTCTTCAATGTTGCGAAATGTCCATGCAAATTTTCTTGAAGGGTTCATTATGATGCTAAACTAGACCTAACCATTCTAAAAAATAAAATGAACAAATAATATATTGAAATTGCTGGAATTAAATATCAAAGTATTGAAAAAGGCTTACAATAAAGTACGAGAAAGAAAACATGATATTCATTGGGCAAATAAAATACATAGTCATGTTATAATCCTTTGGACATGATCTCTATGAGCTAAAAACAAAGCGAGTTCAATTTCCTTTCTAAAAGACCAATTTACTAAAACTGAATTCTTAGCAAATGTACTAATTAAAATCCTTAAACTAAAGGTTATGCTAACTAAAGAAAATTAAGCCATATCTTTATGGGTTTTTTTGCGCAACATCTTTTGTGTGCTCTTCATCTCTTTTAAGTTCTATGGGTCATGAGTTCCATGAACTAATTGGAGATCAGATGGGTTATCACCAAAACCAATGGGCGAGATTCTAAAAGATTGACATCGGCCCTTGGGCTTGATCTGTTGCACTGTTGATTCGCCTTTTCTTTTGCTATTTTACTATTGATTTATCGACGAAAGTTTCAGGTGTCAAAGTGAAGGTGCACTTTGCTGTTGTTGCGGTCCTCACAACAAAGTATAGATTCACGTATGAGGGGTATGAGGTGTGTCTGGAAAAATCCCACGACAAAAAATTGGTGTGTATGGAGTTATTAATATATCATAATTTACCCATAACTCATTGGCTTTAAACTTTTGAGCAAAAGTGAGTCAAACGGAATATGTTAACAGGTTCAGATTTGAGCTCTCTCTTGACAGTATTTCTAGTTGAAGATATTAGGCTTTTACTACGTGCTCCTAATTAGTGTAAGTTCTCTTCTCCTCAATTATAAGTATAAAATAACAGCACATGTGTTGCGACTTGCGTGTACTAATAAGTAATGAAATTTTTTTTTTTTTTATAAAGAGTTAAAATGGTTAGTAAATATTTTAATACATCTTTTTGAATGTAATATATTCTTAAATGAAAGATGAGGGATTTATGAAATAGTTGCAATTATTTGTATTTAAATCTGAAAGGTAGATTATTTATTAATTATTAGTAATATGCTTCTTTCATCCATAGTTATGTGTGGTCATATGGTGTTTTCTGATCTATACATCCATTTTTGGAACTATTTCTCATATAATTTTGAGGTTGAAGTGATCATTGATAAAAGTTGCTTAATTAAGAGTATAGGTAGAGCGATTATGTTTAAATTAGGTGAGTGTGGGCATGTCTTCAAAGTTTTCCATGATCTACTCTTTGTTGGAGATACAATTGGATATTATTGAAGATATTGATTATGGGTTTGATCTTGATTATGTTATTGATTGATTCGGTCAATCCGTGACTAGTTTAAAGAATAGGAAATTTGTAATTCTTGTATATTTTTTCCTATTTTTCATTTCATCCTTATACTATAAATAGGACAATGTATTTGTACACAATAAATAAAATATAATACAAAATTCCCTCTACTTCCTCTCCATTTTTTGTCATGGTATCAAAGTTTAGTTGCCAATAAATCTATTACACAAGAGAGTTACGGATTGTTGCTCCTTTGACTTAGGCCCAATGTGTAAGGGGGAGAATGTTGAGGTTGTCCCACATTGGTTGTGTAAGAAGGTGGTGATCGATTTATAAGTGTGAGAGAAAGCCCTATCTTTCGAGCTAGTTTTTAGGGTAAGAGAGACTCGAGTCCACCTAATACTATTATTAGAGCCATCCTTTTCAACATAGCTTCCGTAAATCCACGAATTACCTCTGTCTCCTTCTAATTTGCTATTGCAAATAAAGCCCTAGAAAACAAATCAGCACTCGATAGAAATATTCAGATATGTCATGCCTAAAGACAAGAACATATTTATCGAAGAAAATTCTTCCGTGGAAGGAATTCTAAGCTCACCTCAAAATAAAGATTTGGATCACATTGATCCAATAAATGATAAACGATCTATAGTTCAACACACTGCCGATCTAACTTTTGCTCCAACACATGTTTCTGGCTAGGTCTAATGGCCACTAGTACAATGGTTTCCAGTTCAAGGCCCATGGCCATTGGGCCAAATCAATCATGGACCCCATATGGCACATATGGAGAAGAAGCAAATTATGGATCTCAGCCCATTGGAAGAGGGCCCGCACCTTTCAACATAGGTCTTGGGATGGGTTGAATAGGCCTAGGCCTAAGACTTGGATCTGTCCCACAAGCCTTGAGAGCAAACCCCTACCCAAACATGGTACCAGGCTTCATGCCTTATGCCATTTCGATCAGTGATGGCCGTTTAGAGCCTGGCAACCCACTTTATACATCGCCAATCGATGGCCTCGAGTTGTGTCTCATCTCCTTATAGCTTACCAGACCAAAGAACTATAGCAGTGGGGCTCGGGATTTCTAACAGGCCTTAGCCACAAAGGACAAGGACAAGTTCCTCCATGGATTTGTCCCCTTTTGTTCAACAATCACCTGTGACAACATTGGTGCAAATGAAATTAGCTCATATTCACATGGATCAAGAATTGTTTGGCTCCCGAGGTCACTACTAGACTCTACTGACCAAAGACACCAAAACAATTTGCAATAATATCCGTTAAATGTATGGAAAGCTCGATTAGGCCAAGACATTCTCGCTCACCCAAGTCTTCTCAAAGTTGAAGTAAAGGAACCAATCGGTCATCACATGCTTCAACTGACTCTCGACTCTATGGAACAAGCTTGAGGCAACTGAGGAAAAGCTCGAAGGGCTGGATGAGATGCTCTAGCAATACCGAGTGATGCAAGAAAGAGAGAAAGCCACTTGTTTTTTTGCTGATTATGAATGATAACTACTCACCTTTTCGATCGCAAATTCTTGTGATGGAGTTGCCAACATCACTCGGGTGGATCTACCTATTGGCGATGCAAGAAGAGAGCCAACGAATCGCCACGATTGGACATGCACGAATTGGTGAGAGGGTTGCCCTTGGTGCCTTCGCGCTTGGTCTTGCACCGGCCACCGACGGCTTTTCTTCTAGTGCCACTTCAAGTGAATTGCCTCTTGGGAGCTCTAGAGCCCGACAAGGAGCAGTTGGATCTAAGAATGGAGGAAACCCTAGCTCTTTTTCTTGGAGGGCTGGGATCAACAACCAAGATCAGACGGCTATCATTCAATCATCATCCCAACTAAATCCCATCCTCATCAAGCCATGTTGGCACTAGCTTCTAAGGCATCCAATAGCTTACAAAGCACCACATCATCAAGGAAGGTTAGTGGACAAAATTTTAAATCCAAAAATAAATATTGCAAGTGCCCACACCACACTATCGACACATGCTAGATTTTGCATGGGAAGACAAATGATAAAGAAAAAAGGGAAAAGAAATTATCTACTTATCGAGTTTCCGTACAAAGAAATGATGGGGTGCAGTAGACAATCACTCAAGATCAGTATCGAAATATTATGAAAATTTTGAGCCAGTTAGGGACTAGTGGCAAGAAGGCAAGTTTCTTAGGTACTTTTCTTTACAAAGAGAATTCAATTTCAATTCATGAAAAATTGATTCAAGTGCTAGTGACCACATAATTTGCAATGAGAATTTTTTTCCCATATTAATAAAGGACCACAATCCTCTATGTCAATACGTATTCCTAATGGGAATATCATCTATGTTACTAATATCAACACTGTCCATCTTGGTCCAAATTTTATCCTAAAAAATGTCCTATATATCCATGAATTTGAATTCAATCTCCTTTCTATCTCAAAAGTCTATGAAGATAATTCTTATTGTGCCATATTCAATTACAAGACTTGTTTGTTTTAGGACCATACACTAGCAAACTGATGAGCTTGAGTAGTTACTCGAGGGTTATATTTCTAGATTGATTGCCCAGGAAATTTGGATTCTTTGAATAAAAGCATTTATTGTAATGTAGCTACTAGCAATGTAAATCTCATTTTTCATTAACGTTTTGGTCATAATGGCGATTCCCTTGTCCTAAATGTCTAATATTTCCCTTGGCTAAACAATTTCGAGTATCTTTCCCAATAAGCTCATCTTGGGCCAAAAATGCTTTGTTGTTACTACATATGGACATCTAGGGGCACTCATCATATCCCTCATCATGATAAATCTCATTTTGTCCTCACAATTATTGATCATTATACTTGGGTCACTTGGATTTTCCTTATGCAGTCGAAAGGTCAAATCTTTTCCCATCTATCAAATTTTCTTTCCTTAATTAGAAATCAAATCGACAAATCCATAAAACAGATTTGTACCGATAATGGGAAGGAATTTTTTTCTAATGATTGCAAATCATTTTTATCTTCTCATGGGATACTTCATGAAAGATCTTGCACCTAAACTCCCTAGCAAAATGGTATTATTGAGCGCAAATATAGACGTCTTTTAGAAGTTGCTAGAGCACTTAAATATCAAGTTTCCCTTCTTGAAGATTTTTAGGGAGATTGTATGGTCACAACAACCTATTTGATTAATCACATGCAACTTAAATTCTCAATGGCAAGACTCCCTTTGAAATGCTTTATGAAAAACAGCCATAAATTGATAATGTTAGGGTATTTGATTGTTTTTGTTATGCAATGACTATGGGCCCTCAAGATAAAATGGATCCCTATGCCACTGAGTGTATCTTCATAGGATACCCTACCCTTTAGAAGGGATACAAGGTTATGTAGATTTATACAAGGCATTTTTTTATAAGCAGGGATGTTATATTTCATGAAGATATATTTTCATTCCGGGGGATGGCTTCTTCTTCTCAATCGTATTCACCATCACTAGACCACCATCAATTTTTATTAGAAGAAGATTTATCCATGACTCCTCAATTTGTTCTCATTGCATCGAAGCCTTCCATGCTAGTCTTGAAGGATCCTTTGATCAAAAAAGATGTATCTCCTACATTACCCGATGATGTTTATTCACCCACATCGTCCATCCTTGCTTCATCCTCGTGACAGCTTCCTTAAGAATCTTTTTTGCCGGTACCTAAATAGAAACCAATGGAACTGCCTCGACACTCTAAGGGTCCTATTTGTCCCTCCACATGAACAAAGGACTTCATATGCTCTTTTTTGAGTTCTCCAAGTACATAATATCATGTATCCTCATATGTCTCATTTAGTCAACTACCCCCAAAATTTGTGTGTTGTATTAGTCGAGGAACATGAGCCATCTTCATATGACAAAGTAGTTAGTGACGCTCGATGGAAACAAGCAATGGAGGATGAACTTAATGCACTCATCGAGAATTACACCTAGGATATTATTCCACCACCCCTAGATCAGAAGTCGATTGGCTATAAATGGGCATACAAAATCAAATTCAAGGTAGACAGCTCCATTGAGCGATATAAGGCTCAATTAGTTGCCAAAGGATTCATGCAACGAGAAGACTATAACTATCATGAAATCTTTTCTCTAGTTGCTAAAGAAGTCATTGTTCGTTCTTTCTTGTTCATTGTTGCTATATGGAGGTGGCCCCTACATTACATGGATGTCCATAATGCTTTTCTTCATGGTGCTCATGATGAAAAGCTTTATATGGAGCTTCTATAGGTTTTACGCAAATAGGGAGTATTGGGTATGTCGTCTATGTAAATTCCTACATGGATTGAAACAAGCGTCCAAGTAATAAATGCCAAGTTCACCGCTGCCCTTTTTTAGCACTCTAACTACAATTATGCTTTATTTACATGGATTGTAGGAAATTCATCAATTTATTTACCGATATATACTAATGATATATTTGTAATGGGCAATAATGACTCTTATGTTGCAAAGTTCGAAGAATATTTGCTTTCCACCTTTCACATGAAGGACTTAGGACCACCCAAATATTTTCTTGGTGTTGAAATTGCTCGATGTGATAAAGAAATCAGTCTTTGTAAGAGGAAATTCATCTTGGAAATTGTTTCCAAAATAGGATTGTCAGGTTGCAAACTAGCTGTCACACCAATCAAACAAACTGTCAAGCTAACGAACCATGAGTATGTTATGGATTCTCTTTCACCTATTGAAGATTCATTGCTTAAGGATCCATTAGGATATCAACGACTTATTGGGAAGTTAATACATCTTACTATGACAAGACCTCACATCAATCATGCAGTACAAATACTCAACCAATTTATACATAGCCCAAAACAATCTCATATGAATGTAGCCCTAAAGGTTGTAAAATATTTGAAGGGTTGTCTATGACTTGGTATATTCTTATCTCATGATTGTGATATGAAGATGACAACTTACTACGATACAAATTATGCTACTTGCCTAATGACTAGGAGATCTATCATTGGTTTTTGCATCAAATTAGGAAGATCATCTATCATTGGTTTTTGCATCAAATTAGGAAGATCATTAATCTCATGGAAGACGAAGAAACAGTCGACTATATCACTATCATTAGCCGAATTAGAGTATTGAGCCACGAAAAAAATTACCTGCGAAATAGTTTAGATATGAGTACTCTCAGACCTTGGAATACAAGTCAATAGTCCAAGTGACTTATTTTATGACAATGATGCTACATTTAAATTAGCAACAAGTCCAGTTTTTCATGAGAGAATAAAAATGTCTAAAAGTTTATTGTCATTTCAATCGGACAAAATTAGAGAAAAAGTCCTTGTAACAAGGAGAATTGGAACTGTGGAGCAATCTGCCGACATTTTTACTAAGCTAATGTGCTAGAAACAACATATGTACCTACTAAACAAGCTAGGTGTCCTTGACATATAAAGGCCATCGGTTTGAGGGAGAGTGTTGGAGATACAATCGAATATCATTGAAGACATTGATTCAGGGTTTGATCTTGATTATGATATTGATTGATTTAGTCAATTCGTGGCTAGTTTTAAAAATAGCAAAATTGTAATTCTTGTATATTTTTTCTTATTTGTCATTTCATCCTCAGGCTGTAAATAGGACAACGTATTTGTACATAACAAATACAATACAATATAGAATTCCCTCCACTTCCTCTCCATTTTATGTCAATCTTCCCATATTTTACGAAAATGACAATCATGTTCACCGTAATGTCTCTATGGTAATTTCCTATACAATCTAAGCAGCGCCTTCATAATAAATCTAATGATTAGAAAGCAAAATGAAAAGATAAAACAAACAAGAATGAAATAAAGAATAAAATGAGAGCCCAACAAGTTATTGACACATGGTAGAATTATCTGAAGTGACAAGTTTTTCAATGAGGAATGGATTTCGAGTCATTTTCAACCATGACAATAATTCAACTCGGAAAATGGGATCCATAAGCATTTATATGTAATTCTGCAAAGATGACGCATCAAAGAAAAGTGCACTACCAATTTTCCTCACGAAAATAAATTTATTTGGTAACAGAAACATCTTCAACCTATAATGACCCGATTATCTTTGACTTTGAGAGGGATACGAAGTCACACAAATATTCATTGTGGAATTTCTTATAGATTGGACTTAAATAAATTGCATAACATCCTTTGTTTTATGAAAATTGATGGACAAAATAATAAACAACGTTGAATGCCCGAGAAATTTCTTGGAAAGTAGGCTAAAATAGAAAAAAATCTACTTTCTTGTTTTCGGCGACATACCTTAATGCGTCCATAACATACTTATCGACTTTCATAGACGTTGTAAGAGAAATTAGTATGTAAATCATGACCAAGATATCCATATCCACAACGATAAATAACCTTACTATTATTTAATCCATCTTATAGAAGGTGACAGCCCGAAAGAGGTTGTCCCCCAACTGCTCATACTAAATTTGAGATTCATATCCATGTATAAATAAGTGCATTTTCTCTCTATTATCTCTGTGTTAACCAATATCTCAACTTTACTCTATTATCTCTGGGTTAGCCAATATTACAACTTTACTCGCTTGCTACTCGTCTTAGATTACTTTTTTGACTATGGCAGGAAGCCAAACAAGAGGGAATCCAAGAACTGAGATGAAACCAATAGAAAACGAAAATAGCAGGCTAATTACATTTTCAAAACGTAAATCTAGCATCAACAAAAAGGCAAGCGAGCTTGTGACCCTCTGTGGGGCAGAGGTGGGGTTTGTAGCATTCTCTCCTTCTGGAAATCCCTTTTCTTTTGCTCATCCGTCCATCGATGCAGTCACCAATCGATTCCTCAACAGAAGCCCTCGGCCCATTAATAGGTCTCGTGCTTTGGTTGAGTCCTATCATCAGGCCAAATTAAATGAGCTCAACCAACAGCATGATGAGCTCTATAATCAAATCAAAGCTCAGAAGGCACAAAGCAAAGTGTTGCAGCGACTGACCAAAGGAAAAAGCGATGGGGCATGGTGGGAAGCACCCATCGAAGAGCTCAACCGAGAAGAACTTTACCAAATGAAGGAGCGATGGGAGGATCTTCAGCGGAGCTTGAGGAGGTCGATCAATCAAAAGACTCAAGGAGAGGCATCCGGATCCTTTCAAGGACAGAACTCAGAGAAATAATCCCTTGGTGACAAATTTGCATTTAGCACTGCTATGGACTAGCTTGAAAGATGATGTTAATTTTTATTTTTTTTTTTGTGCTGTTGATTGATATCCTTCATAGACAAGAGATTATGGATGGTGTTTCGTGTCTTAAACCCATTTTCATATGCTATCGCTTAATTATTAACCGAGAGCAATCCAGATAAATTTAATGGAACGGTCGTTCCTTGGAACACTTGAGCACACTAATTTGACTTTTGTCGATTAAAAATGATCTCAAAATGAAACCCCTTAGATTCTTTGCACTTACATGAGGTATATTATCCCGTCCCTCACGCGAGTTTGTTTCAAAAAGTGACAAAACAAAAAGAACAAAACAAAACAAAAAGCTGGAAGGTCCCTTTTCATTCGGTATTATTATTAATTTTTTTTATCACAAATACTCTTATTCGTAGGTGTTGCCTTCTTCTGTATCAAGAGCATAGACCTTTTATGAATTCTTGATAGACCATTTTTTTTTGGTCGGAATTGATAGACCATTATTGACACCTAAATTTTTGTCAATAAGCTACTATGTGTTTCTCATAAGAAAAATAAATAAATATATGGTCTATAGATGTAACTCAAACCGATGGGCTCGTCTCAAACAACCCAAGATCATTAGGTTCAGCCCTCTCATTAAGCATAATTCCTCAAGGCTTGCTAGTTGTCACGGAGGAGTATTGAAGTGGCGAAATCGCGCTCAAGACTCGCTCGTTAGCCGTGATTCCAATCATTGGAGATTATTGTGATGTCTTTATGATAATTTCTTATACATTGTAATCAGCGCTTCCACAGAAAATCTAATTATTAGAAAGCAAAATGAAAAGATAAAACAACAAAGATTGAATGAAATAAGAAAAAGAGAGGCCAACAATTTATTGACACTTGGTACAATTATCTGAAGTGATAACTTTTGCAATGAGATATGGATGTCGAGTCATTTTCAATCATGGGTATTAATGATCTCGGAATTGGACCTAAGTCATAAAACAGTTTCGTTTGAACTTTGTGATGTAAAACTCAAGGTGTTCCTAGATGGGAAAGAAAAAAATTACATCTAGGAATTAAGAGGCCCTTCAAGTGGCGAGGATAGACTCCACCACACCCGCAAGGGTGTTTGAGGAACTGGTAAATTGGTATAGTAACCCACTGCAAGGTGGAGGAGTGGGTGAAAAGCCCACCACAAGGTTGACTGTGCTATGCATAGTGTTTTGTAACTGACTTGTTGGCCTTCGACCCCTGGTCACAAGGCACTATGATAACGTTTGCAATGAGATATGGATGTCGAGTCATTTTCAACCACAGGTATTAATTTTCTCAAAAAATGGGACCCATAAACATTTATATGTAATTCTGAAAAGATGATGCATCAAAGAAAACTACAGTGCCAATTTTCCTTACGAAAATGAATTTATTTGTTAAGTGAAACAACTCCAAATTCAATTATCTTTGGCTTTGAGAGGAATACAAAGTCACACAAATATTCATTTTGGAATTTCTTATAGATTGGACTTAAATAAATTGCATAATCTCTTTTGTTTTAAACTTTATGAAAATTGATGGACGATATAATGAACAACATTGAATGCTCGAGAAGATCCTTGGAAAATAGGCTAAAATAGGAAAAAAAAATCAACTTTGTTGCTTTTGACAATATACCTTAGTGTGTACATAACATACTCATCTTGATTTTCATAGACATAATGGTAACTAGTATGTAAATCATCGTCAAGATACTCAGGTCCATAATGATAAATAACCTTACTATTTTTTAATCCGTCTTATAGAAGGTGACAACTCAAAAAGAGATTGTCCCTCAATAGCTCCTACTAAATTTGAGATCAGTCTAGTGAGCTCAATCAACAACATGAGTTCTCTAATCAAATCAAAAATGAGGAGGCACGAGGCAAAGTGTTGAATCGACCAATCGAAGGAAAAAGCGATGTGGCATGGTGGCAAGCTCCCATCGAAGAGCTCAACCGGTATGAACTCTACCAAATGAACGAGCGAGTGGAGAACCTTCAGCAGACTCGAGGAGAGGCGTCCACATCCTTTCAAGGACAGAATTTAAAGAAATAATCCCTTGGCAACAAATTTGCATTGTAGTACTGTTCCCAAGATATGAATAAGGATGGACTAGTTTGAGCGATAATTTGTTTTATATGTGTTTATTTATGATTCTGCTTGGTATCATTCATATACAAGAAATTATGGATGGTGTTTCATGTCTTAGACCTATTTTCACGCACTAATGTAATTAGACTAACAAAGATATGGCAAATTTAACGCATATGGAGAGCACCTCGATAAATTTGTCTTCATTTGATTTGGAACAGTCGCATCATAGAACACTTTAGGACACTAATTTAACTTTTGTCAATTAAAAGTGGCCAGCGTGAAACCTCTTTGATTATTTGTGCTTACTTGAGACATATTATCACGTTCCTCATGTGAGTTTGTTTTGGGACGACAAAGAAAACTGCAAGTACCATTTTGTTTGGTTTTATTACTAGTGTCTTTATCACAAATACCCTTATTTATATCTGTTGCCTTTTATATTGAGAGGATAGTCGTCGTATGAATTCTCAATGGACCGTTTACCCCAAGAACATTATACTTACGTGCATTTTGCCTTCTCATTACTGTACAAAGTGCCATAGAGCACAAACATTTGAAAGAAATTCAGACCATGTTTGTAAACACAAGCTCTATTTTGCTCATCTATTATTAATGCCTAAAGGATTCTTGTAATATTGGTTTGGCTGTTTTAATGGGTATCATTTTATTTGATTGTTTGTTTGAACAATTAACTCCTCCCTCTTCAAATAGGTTAAAAACTTTCATAGTTTATAGCACATGGACAAATGAGTAAAATTTACAGCGACCCATATTTTCATCCTCAATATGAAGACAAAATTGTGTTCTGAATAGAAATCAATGTGAAGTTTCTGCAGAGCATGGGGACAAAAACATGTTTTGTCATCAACATCGGAGTGCACACGTGCAACTACTTGTTTCTAAGGATCGGCATCCGGATTGGCGCGCTGAAGCAGCTTGTTTTATTTAGTTGGATTGAAAGAATTCGAGCATTAATTCGCTATTCATTCGGTCGAAGAGAGATCTTATGTCATGTGTGTGATTAATAATATAGTATGATAGTTCAACTATATATATAATGCAAATTGGTTGGATTTATGAAGAACCATGTCTCTTCATATTTTAACATATGTACCACATCTTTAACTAAAAAAAGTTACGTGCATGAGAAAATTTTGTGTGTGTATATATATATACATAAATGGAAAAATTACCTAATTAGACATAAACTTATTGTACATATTCCAATTCATCTTAAATTTTTAAATTCCACCATTAAAATTCTTAACCTTTACACAAAATTCTAATATAATCATTTCAATCAATTTTTGCTGGAAATCATTGATGTGACAATCCAGTCATTGTCAACCATTTTACGTGGTTCACTGTCATGTCAGCGATTTTCTAATCAAAATTGGCTATAATGACTATATTGAAATTTTGCTTCATGTAAAGATTTATAACTAAATTAACAAATTTTAAAATTTTAAAACTAAACTAACATTCATATAATAAGTTTAGGACTGATTGGAAATTTCTCCATACATAAAGCTAGGTACATTGAATTTTGATATGGTCAGTAGTGGTGGGTGACTTAATTTTATACTATTGTGTATGCTTATTATGATGAAAGATCTAGATTTTCATTTTTTTTTTTTATACTTTTTACCCCATTTACTTGAACTAATTTTATTATAAGAAGTCATATTTTGGAATAGCTAAACAGCCTTGTCCATCAAAAGGACTTTCCCTCAGTGCTAAATCATACATGTGAAGAGGCTCTCCCAGCAACGAACATCATTCTCTTTAACGTGACTCAGAACCTCCTCAACAGCTTCTTAATTGCGACACCTTGCGAGCTTGTAAATGAGAGCAGAATAGTAAGGGTAGTCATGTCCGAAGCCAATCCAGCGATACTCATAGAAAAGAGACAGTGCCTCATCTAGGTCTTTGACTTAACTTTGGTAACGAAAGGTTCGGGTTTCCAACGATGTTGAGAGCATCCCAAAGACTGCTTGGAGTCTTTTGGGGTCCTAAGTTTGTCCCGACCCAGATGACTATAGTATTGGGCATGTATGCAAAAACAGAGAACGTCTGGAAGATCTTTCGCATTGACCTGGTTGATTTGGTTTTTGGATAGATCACAAAGCAGATGAAGAGCAGCGCGTTCTCCTTGAATGATCGTGCGGAACAACCCGGTTAGATGAAGTGTTATTTTCAGTGTCAAACATCTCAAGTTCGAATAACCTCTCCTCCAACTCGCTCTTCTTCTTCCTAGCAGGTGTCATCAGGAGTCCTTAGACAGGGACTAAAATCTGCCCACAACAGAAGACAAAAATTTCATGATGTCGGGCTTCATCACCGGATGGTATTTTGTCCAAACACGGTCAAAATGCTATTCAGGCTCATGTAGCCCAGGAGGACCCTTGTGCTGCTGGGCTCGGTATGAGGTCCGATGGTCAATGATCCAAACCATGCCGGTTGTGCCTCAGTTGTATGCCCGGATTTTTATTTTTATTTTTTTTTCTTCAGTTTGGTTAGACTTGTCAAAATAGGTCATAAACCCATTTCTTAACCTATATATGATAATCTGAGTTATTAAATGGGTTAGTTATATTGTGTAAACATAAATGAGTTTTAACAAAATATGGGTGATAATTACTTAATTAGACCCAACCCATTTCTATAACTCTCTTTTTATTCCCTCTCGCCTTCACTCGATCCTATGCTCATTCACTTCGCACTTCCATCTCAGTTTAGGTAAGAATTTTCCTAAATTTGGTCAAATATGAAAATATTTTAATAATATGATCGAGTCAAGTATGTGTGTTGGATATATACTATCAAGTATGTGTTAGGTATGGATTACAAAATTTATATTGTATGAAAATGTGTTAAAATGGATTAATTAAGTTTATTTGGATTAGACCAAACCCGTTGACCCACCCGTTTAATGAGGTAAAATGACATGACCTGGATAGTATCCCATCATATCCTTCGAATTGGCCAATCCAATCTAGTTTCGACAGCATTGGTAGACATGAGAAGATGTTCAAATGTTGAAGAGATAAGTGAAAATCTTGAAAGATGAGGGGAGAAAGGGGATGACTCATAAGGAACGAGGATATTAATTCACATGGACGATCCAGTAGAGCAGCATAGACATACATGACCGCACTTAGTTGTGTTTTGTGTCAAAGATGAGTTCAACGCGTTAATCTCCCCAATTGATAAATGCAGAACTTTGGCATCGACAGTTTTTTTTTTATTCGTTACCTCCATTTGAAAAGGTTATTGGTATGTTTTCATGCTAACAATTTGTTTTTGTTAACGCAATACGAGTAAATATAACTCAAGTTTAATGTGCTTTTGTGTGAATATCAAAATTGTCTCTTTACTCTTTTCTATTCAAAAGGGTTCATGTACTTTTCTATAAGTGTTCTCAATTGTCCCTAAATCGGTCCGATGAAGAATTTCCTATGTGAACTTCATACTATATATATTTGATGGTGTAGACTACTTATCGACTATCTGACTTGTCAAATCTTTCTCTCATAGTTACTATGGTCCACTCAAGCTCTAGCCCTAGCCCTAGCTCTAGCTCTAGCATGCATAGCAGCTCATAGCTAGAGCTTGATAGGAAGGATTATATGAAATTTCACGCAAAATTTTAGGACTACATTGACAAAATTTATAACTAAATTGATATATGTTCAATATGTTTAGAACTAATTAGATAATTTTTCCAATACATAGTGAACCCGATAAGGCTCACGAGCCAATCGAAACCAAGCTTCAATGAGCTTGAGCTCTGCTCAAACAGCACCTCCATTACTTTAACTCTAACTCAAGGTCAATATATCACGAGTCAAACTCAAGTAGATAACAAGTTCAGTGTTGTTCAAGAGCGCTTTTACTGACCTATACCTACCTCTCTGGGCAACACGCAAGCAAATTCCAGTTGACCAAGTCGAAGTGATCGGAAAAAAGTCAACTCGGACACGACTCAATTGATACACTCTTCATTAAAAACTCAATGCAAACATGACTAGAATCAAACAGAAAACCAGAACATGATCTTCACAAACTGAATAGCTTCTGACACTTGATTTATTGGCTTGTACTCGTGAAGTTGATGTTCTTAAGATGACTATCTACACAAAACAGCATAAACTTTACTAAAATCCACAAAATTATGAACTTCATTTTTTTACTAACTAGCAAAAATGGCAGTGGCATAATTGTGATGACATCATTTCTAGTCAATTTGTCCATGTCAAATTGTAGGCCATGCCATGTAAGATGGTCAACGATAAATGGACCCCTGATGTCAGCAATTTTAGTTAAAATTAGCCAGAAGGACCATATTTGAATTTCACACAAAAGTTTAGATTCACCTTGGAACAAGTGAAAAGGTTTAGAACTTACATAGGAATCCGTACAATATAAGTTGAGGACTGAATTGGTAATTTTCCCAGCAAAAGAATGATGTGATGATCTGAAACTCAGGAGCAATCTCCACTCCTCAGACTTTCCAATAAATCCAAGTATCCAACATACTCAGGTTTGATGTACCTGCAACAACCATGAAAGTATCAGCTCGCCCACTCTCAGACTCAGTACAAACATAAACACGATCCGCTTTCAAGAAACTAGTTCAAGGTTATAGTCCCTCTCTTCATGATAAAAAGCTACCAAAGCAATATGACATTGAGGTTCCGTGACAAAGTTCCTTAAGAATGACATTAGGAGGTGAGTTTTGCAAACACAACACGCAGTTTCACTGCGTGGTTAAATTAGGAAGAGACACATACTTTAAACATGTAGCTTCCTCTGAGAATGACTGCCTCAGAAAATGTTGTTCTGAAAGTACCATGAACTAAATCACTCAAATAGCTAGTGAGCATATTGATCTAAGATATGATATCCATATTGCACTACTCATTTTCAGTAAACATTTCGCCACCACTGTTTCTATCTTTAGCTATACGGAGTGGCAAAGAGTTTCTTCCAGAAATCAGCCATGGGAGCTTGTATTGATTCAGCACATTTTTATGCATAAAGATCTCAACAAGAAGACTAAATGCACCAACTATAACCTAGACAAGGACCAAACAAAAGGGCCTGTCAGTAATCTTCCCCTATCAATTCATGCTTCTCAATATTTTCCAGATATGGAAGAACAGACCACTGTGCTTCTCTTTCTCCAGAAGGTATGTATTGTCTCCCCTTAAATACAGATGACTTCAGTGCTGGAAAAAGCACAACCACTGAGCAAAGGACCAGAATTCCAAAGAACCAGATAATTGGAGAAAAGTAATGAAGAGAATAAAAAGAGAAGCCCTTACCCGTGTCGAAATAGAAAATCAGTGATGACTAGTGCACAGTTAGGCTTGAAAAACTTGGTCCTCCTAATGACATTTGCAACTTGGGCCACAGGAATTAACTTGAAGCTCTCTACTTCTCCATCTATCGTAGGATAGTAAAGAAAAATCACAGCATCAGAAACATGGGTAGCTGTCATCATTCAACTCCTGTCTGGTGACTAGAAGATAGAAATGAAATTTACGAACTCTACAGGGAACCCAAGATTTACAGATCTTACCTTGATTATTTGATGTAAAACTTTCAGGAAGTTTAAGATCATAACAGAACAAGACATCTCTCTTGTAGCTATATCCATTTATATCCATGTAGGAAACAGCACCAACTGGTATTGCTCTACAATGATGTCTCAGGAAGTTATTAAAGCCAGTATATGCACCTCCACAAATGATACATACGAAAGTATGGGCATGGATATACAGTTCATAAATATGTTACACTTACCTACCGACTTCAAAATACGTGGGGGGAGAGAGAGAGAGACTTTCAATGCACAAGAAGCTAATTTGATTCTCACCTACAAGTTTAAGCTAAGAAAAGAAATTATTGCCAACAATAAGAGCAATGCTATGAGCCTCATCACTTACCTCCATTCTCATTGAAAACTTTTCGAAAACTTTAAGCTAATAAAAGAAGATATTGCGCAACATTAACAGCAATACTATGAGCCTAATTACTTACCCACAGGAAATGATTCTTGGGATGCCTGCCTCTTCTTCACATTCCTTTATAAGATTCTCCCCGCAAGCCATGTCATGAGGCTGCAGTCAACATGAAATTGGAATAAACTCATAAGTGCATGCACACACATGCATTCAGTTAGTCATTCTAGTTGATGATTCCAGTTGAGGGAATTGCATCCAGTCAGTTTAATAAATAAAAAAATGAATAAGAAGGACGCTATAAAGAAAGCCAAGCCACCAATAAAGTGGTCTGTGCTTTGGATCAGTTTATCCACATAGTTGATCAACAGTATCTACGATGAGAAACTGACAAAAGCTGCAATTCATTTTCCATTGACACTCCTAAGGGCTACTACGGAGATGAACGTCACAGTATTGAAGTATTAAAGAATTCCAAATTGATCTCCCACTTATGGCTTCAGCACTGGCAAAAGCAAAAGGGATAGTAAAAAGCAACAGAACAAACTTTTAGTTTTTCTCCCAACACTTTTTACAGGGTTAACACTGAGATGAACTTCAGGATATTGAAGTATTAAAGACTGCCCACCTAAGGTTTTAACACCAGCAAAAGGGGAGAAAAGAGCGAAGCTGTTCCCAATTCTAGTCAACAGGATTCAGTGTCACTCATAAAGACTCAATCTCACCCAAATTTATATATGCCAAACTAGAATTTCTCTTGAAATGATGCAAATTGACTTTTATTAAGTCCATACTTCCATCCATCAAATCCACGTTGTTCAGACTTCAGACACTAAGATGCTACCAGAATCATTAATCTATCCACCTATTTTTCAATTAACAAATGACATTCTGAACTATTTAGATTACTTCCTAAGGAAATTCTTGAACAAGAGGGCTTTTTATAATCCAAACCACCTTCTGTAACAATCGCCATCATCTCCTTTATAGATTAGTAAAATATGTGAATTGCACTAGAGAAATTTAATTAGCCATAATACTTCATAAGCCAATATTCTGCACCTATTTGTATTTTAACAAGATAATCAAGTCAGATTAGAGATTCAAATCACTAACAATATCTCCTCTGCACACATTTGAGGGTGAAACTCAGAAAAATGCCAATAACTACTTCAAATAACCTAGTAACATCGCCACTTTAAAGCAATTATTTTTCCCTTCCAGCTACATGAGCATTCTAATGCTGCATATGTTGTACCTGTATCATACAAGTCATTATTGAGCAGTAAAAACATGCCATTCACAACTAATGGAATCTCACAATTCAGGTCTCATCTTTAGCCAATAATTTTCCTCCACAAATGTATTAGTAAAAGAGTACGTCAATCAAGATACGTCCAGAGTTGTCTCCAAATGTACCATTCTAAGCAGGAAAGAATCAAGAGAAGCGACCAGCTGCTCTTATTTATTTCTATACAGTGTAAGCCCAAACTAGCCATACCAGAACTTACAGCAACTCAAAAATAGAAGCAGCATGACTGATACAGAGTTATCTCCATTTTTCAGAGTCATGAATAATTGAAGTTCACTTGAAAATCAGAAGCATATTAGCAGGCTAGACTATGCACAAGCAAAGGGAGTGCAGCTTCCTAGAAGAAAGGGAGGTACTCAAATCCAATATGGCATTAAAACATCACGAAAGTCCCAGGCCTTTGGGATATCAACATCTGGAATTTCAATTTCAGCTTTCTAGCGTGGTGCTAGCACTATACCCCTGAGGGAGGATATTCCAGTAGACAAGGCTCCCCTAGTGTGGGTCTGAGGAGGGTTGTCGTCAGACACAGAAAGAAAAATCATAACACAACCCCACAAACCACACAGAAAGAAAAAGAATGAGAGGGCTCTACATAAAAGTGGTTACAGAAACATGATCTGGAAAGCGAAATACTGGTGAATTCTTTTCAAGTTACATGTGATGACACGGAAATACTAACATATTTGTGCAGCTTGGATGAGGAAAAACATATGAGCAAGAAAAAGAGTTATCAGTACAAACCAGTCCTCCAGCAACAAGATGATCAAGCATTCCCGGGTATGTTGGTTTGACTTGACTTCTCTTTCCAATCCAGAGATATTTCTGACCGTCCTTTTCAACATAGCCATTCATGTGAACTCCATATGCCTATTACAGAAAATAATTTCCGGTGACTAAAAAAGTGAATTATTTTAAATGAGATACGACCACATTGTGGTCTATATACCCTTCAGCACAAGCCAACACTTTTTTTCCACATCTAACATTCCCCATTGAATGCTCACTATGGCAAAGTCTTTTTGACTTGCTTTTTAATGTTGTATAAGGCCAGGGCAGAGATCCCTTATTACTGAACTATAGCATCCATAAGTTTGGTTGGTTAAGAAGGAATTGAATCGCAATAAATATTGGAAGACTCCACAGTATCCCAGTTCAAGCTTCTATTGGATTACCAATGGTTTAAACTCCAAAATTGGCAGCCATATATTGAATCATCTTCTTGAATGTAAACAGGATATTAAATACTTTCGACTTGGCTCTCACAAAAGCTTTAAGAAGCCATTCTGTTCTCCATCAAGTGCCCCACAAAGGTTATGCGGAAAGCAAGATTACTCAAGGGAAAAGGAAGAAGAATTACATTAATTTGATGGTTTACCAATCTTCTGGGTTTAAAAGCATCAATGACACAATAGGGAATTCATTTGATCTAAATATTGTCCTGAAAATCGATCTTGATCAATACCATTAGACACCATGTCCACAGTCAACCGAGAATTTCATTTATACAGGTAAGGATTTCCATACACAAAATAATAGAACAAAGCTGCTAACTATTGGTTCTGAGCTCTCAGTAAAGAATACTAATTTCATTTTAAAAACTAGGCATAAGGGCATACTGCTATGAAAAGGAGAAAAACGGACCTTGATTCCAAAATAAGGAGCCGCTGCACGTTCAAGAGAGAATATTATCGAACCTCCAAATGAAGATTTCACTGGATAGAGCTGGTCCGAACAAATGGAAGCACAATAAGGAAAAGCAAACCAAATTCACACAGATAAACTCATATAGTCTCAAATATATTTTTGAAGGACAAGCCTATGATTATTTCTGACGATAATACTCTAATGAAATCCCTTGATTTTTGATTTTGTCTTTGTTTTGGAGCTCTATGAGCTTGTTTTGTTATCATGACTTTTGAGATTTCTTTCATGTATCATTTGGATAATGAATGGAAATTTCTTTTTGATCAAAAAAAATTAACTCGCACATGATTGTATTGATTTCCATCTCTAATCAAGAGGTTGTTCGTATTTGAATATTTCCCATTATAATGAAATCGGTACCTTTCGTTCATTCTGAATTTTTAAGCGTAAGCTTTGGTCCCTATTTTTTTTTCCATTAGTTACGTGCTTTTGTTGAGCGTTTTTCTTAAGTCACATAATACTATTACAAGCATGATAAAACCATTGTTCTAGATTAGCAAGATATTCTCGAGATATATACAAATAAAAGTAATGCACATTTTTTTTAATAATAATAACGAAAATAGTTTCCCTCACCTCATCATTTTCCACCTCTTTTTTTTTTTTTTTTACATTTATATTTCCCTCACGACAACATTTTTGAGAAACTTATGAGTAAAAAGTAAACTCCACGCTTTCTAAATAATGACAACAAAAAAGACTTCCCTCGCCTACTCTTTTTCCTCCTCTTTTTTTCTACACTTATATTTTCTTCGCCCTCTAAAAATTTTCCAAAAACATATTTAGTAAGATTAATATCACAAAAAATTTAAATTTGTACACTTGTGATATATTCATCACAAACTAATTTTTCAACCATTAAAAATTCTAAACTAGTATGCCTATGACATATTCTATTACATTTTGCTAGCAAATTACTGAATTGGATAAAATGTGATAGTTGATGGGTATATTAGTTTGTAATTTTACCTTCCGTTTATCATAAATGTACGTATCCATGTTTTTTCGTGATATTAATTCAATTTAATAGAAAAATCATAAATTTATTATAAATGTACCAATTTGGATTTTTAAAAGTGAAAATTTTTATTTAAGATAAATTTATGACATTTGTACTAGTTTGGGCTTTTGTAATAAAAAATTATACTAAGGTAAATTTATCATATATATCAATTTGGATTTTTTGTGATCTAAACCCCATTTAGTAAATCTCTAACACGTCGAAGTCGGAATTCGAACATTTCTGATATTCATCGGTTATTCGTTACATAGACCCAAATCTTAAAGCAATTTATCCTTTATATCATATTTAATGTTCTTTTCCTTTTTTTTTTTTAAAAAATTCTCCTCTTATCAAGTATAAAAAATCAAGAAAATATTTTCCTCGCCGCGTGACATGTACGCGCTTTGCCTGCCTATATAGGAAGGCCAGGCCAACGGCTCTTTCCCCCCAAGAAAAGGTTGTCTCGTCTCTGTTGTCTCTCCCGCTCTCTCTCTCTCTCTCCGTCGCGCTCTTGCCGTGTCGTCGCGACCCGCAAAGCCCTTTCGATCATCGATCGCCGATCTCCGCTCTTCGATTCGAGGGTGATCGTGGGTTCGTCGCTTTGCTGTCTCCTCAGGTTCGCTTGCTTCTTCTTTCCACGCCTCTCTCATTGCGGTCTCTAGCGAAGTGTAGCGAGGAAGTATTAGGTGGGTTTTATCTTCTTTGGACAATGGCGATCTCCCGCTCGCCATCGGAGGACTTTCTAGAAGGTGGGTTTCTGCCGGCGATGACGGGGGCCGTCGGGCCTGCGTTCAGTAGTCCTTGGCGGGGATTCTTGGGTTTTTTGATCCCGAAGGAGTCGGGTTTTCTTCCGCCTGAAAGGATTGGGATTTGTTACGAGGATGGCGAGTTTGGAAATTAGGTTTGATGAATGCAAGTTTTCGTGAAGGGCGTGGACAATGCGGCATTATGTTACTCTTTTATTGTCTGCTTCGTGTTCTAGGTTTTCAGCTTATCCTGCTTCTGGGTGAATTTGATTTGGTTGGAACTGAAAGAGATGAGAATGATGGATCGAGATGGTTATGCATCCTCTTATAGGTCGATGGTTCTTTGTTCTGTCTCTGTTGTTGGTGATAGAGGAATTGAAGTGCTTGGGATCGCTGACTACAGTGGACCTTGGTTTTTCTGCAACGGATCTTCTTGCAAGAACGAGTTCTGATGCTTTGAGTTAACTTTGGATAGGTTATTCAGTTCAGGGACTGATTGTCTGTATTTCTGTATAATAGCATGGGTATTAAGACAGCAAGGAGTACTGTGGGTTGGACACAGAAATCGGCTGCTCGCTATAATCAGCTTCAAACAGCACCAACAAGCCGCAGAGTATGCACTTACTGGTTAGAAGGGAAGTGCAACCGGAATCCCTGCAGGTTTTTGCACGATGCATCTCTTCCATGCAATGTTTACCAGCGAGCTGCAAAGCTGTCAAGTTATATTCCTGGGGATTGCCCTGGGAAGGACCCTGAAACTGGTCCAGTGAATTCAGCAAATTCAACTTCTAGAGACAGAGGTGATTTGTCAGCAGAAAAAAACCCTCAAAAGCCCCAAGAAAAAGTTTGCCATTACTGGATATCGGGCAATTGTGTGAAAGGCGATGCGTGTCCTTTCTTGCATTCGTGGTTTCGCGGTGTTGATTTTGCCCAGTTGGCTAAGCTTGAGGGGCATAAAAAGGTACTAATTACAGATTAGTTTTTGCCTTTTGTGTTCTCCCTTATATCCAAGACTATAGCTGGAGAAAACACAGTCGCATTGCATGTCTTGTTAAACTCCAATATGTTTCCGTCCTGTGCTAATTAAGATGTCGAAATATCATTACTTGTATCGTATACAAGTAGGTTTGGACTCACCTGATGCTTTTTGTGACAGGGTGTTTCTGGAATAGCACTTCCTGCTGGATCTACTAAGCTGTACTCTGGAAGCAAAGACGGAACTGTACGAATTTGGGACTGTCACACTGGTCAATGTGATCAAGTGATCAACCTTGGAGGAGTAGTTGGGTGTTTTACTTCTGAAGGTCCTTGGGTGTTTGTTGGCATGCCTAATAAGGTTAAGGTGAGCAATTGACTGGGTCTCCTTTGTCCTTTGTTATTGTTTTCTTTGGCAATTCTTGAATTAGTGGGCTGCTGAGCTTTAATTCATTGCTTTCTCTTTTATCTCTTGTAGGCCTGGAATATCCAGAGTGGTGCTAGTTATGATATCAGCGGACCTGTTGGACAGGTCCATGCTATGGAAGTTGGTAATAACATGCTTTTTGCTGGAGCCCAGGTAATTTATTATTAGAAAGAATCTAATGTCAGTTTAGGGGACTTATCTGCTGGAATTTTGTCTAGTCTGTTTGTTTAGAATTTTGTTCTAAGTGATATAAAAGTTGATGCTGAGTGCGAGGGTGGATTTCTTGGTTTAGACCTGAAGTTCTTCTCTTCTTCTTCTTCAAGTGTGGCCTACCTAAGTCAATTTTCCTATGATCACTGACTGCCTCATTCTGTTGATGCATGTGCTGAATTATATTGGTCTTTCGATGATTAATCTGATCAAATCTTGCTTATAGGATGGTGCTATCTTGGTGTGGAAAGGAGTTAGTGAGGCTGATCCTTTTCAGATGGCTGCACCTCTCAGGGGTCACACAAGGGGTGTGGTATCATTAACTGTTGGGCGCGACCGGTTGTATTCAGGTTCCATTGACCAGACCATAAGGGTAAGCTGGTTTATCAAAGATGTCTCTCCCCCTGATTACCTGTGTGTCCTGGGAAGGCATGACTTGGCCATTGTAGTTCGTGTTTTCTGTTGCATCACTTTTATTGGTTTGCTACGTCCTCTGTATTTTTCTGCCCTGTACTACTATAGATTGTCCTGACCTCTCACATCTTTCTTTTTTTCCCCTCTCCCACAGGTGTGGGACTTGCACAGTCTAGAGTGTGTTCAGGAACTTGTTGGACACACTGACGTGGTGATGTCACTTCTTTGCTGGGATGAATACTTGTTATCATGTTCCTTGGATCAGACACTTAAGGTCTGGGGTGCCACTAAAGGAGGCAGCTTGGAAGTTGTGTATACACATCATGTGGACTCTGTATGTTGCTTGCTAATTTTTTTCTTTGGCACTTGTGTGGATTATGGTATGTTGTGGTTGATGATGGTACTATTGGAAAACGTGTAGACAATAAGGGTGAAATTGAGTTTTCTTTTATTGACTTCATATGTGCGAATTGCATGGACCTGTTTTACTATATTAGATGGCAAATATGCAGCTTATTGCTCTTCGGTTGTTTTCCTCAGCTAAAAATAGCTATATAAATAAGTAGAGTGATTCTTTGTAACATAGGTGTAATGTCAAGTGTGTTGCATGTGCTCTCTCTATGTGGAGAAGACATAAATTTTCATCTTTCATCTGTCAGATGCTTTGTCAGTTTCTTATCGTGCCCCTAGTCTCATGGAAGTGATGTAATATCATATCTTGATGTTGCAAATATCATTTTGTCCTGCACAGGGTATTCTTGCACTGGCTGGGATGAGTGATGCAGGTGGTAAGCCAGTCCTTCTTTGCGCATGTATCGACAGCACTGTTCGCTTGTATGAGCTCCCATCGTAAGTCTGAAAATAATTCCTCTAATTGCTTGACATCCTCATCACTCAGTGAGGACTGTTCTCTTCTTCTGCTTGGCTGACTTCGTGCGTCGTACTCCAGGTTCACTGAAAGGGGCAAGATATTCTCAAGACGAGAATTTAGGACTCTTCAAACAGCTCCTGGAGGCCTTTTCTTTACGGGAGACGCCACAGGGATGCTGACCGTTTGGAATTGGTTGGATCTTCCGAAGAGCCAACAAGAGCAGCTTCCTGATTTGATGGAGTCAGGCTAAGTAGGAGAGAGAATCAATCAAATCTATTGACATTGGAGTTCAAATTTCACGAGGAAGACAATGACATCTATGCCCCGATGCAGCTGGGATGTGATTTGAAGCAAGAAACAGCACCTACCATTGTCTGCACTGCAATCCCAGTTTTTGGTCTCTGTCGTTTTTGTACAGATATTAATTTTTTGTACAGCTACGGTGGGACTTGTATATGATTCTTCATTAGTAATTGAATTGCCTTTTGCTGTTCGACTTGGGCAAATCCATCTACTTCGCAGACCATAGGAGTTGTGGAAAGGAAACTTTTCTTGTTCTTTTGAGAGATTTTTCCGTGGTATTCTGGTCATCATTCTCTCCGTACAATTGCTAGTCTATTCACATCCCATAGGCTGACTACTGTATGGATGATAATTGTTAAAAGAGAAACTGAGAAATGGACTTCACAAGCTTGTGACACTCCATGTAATTTAAAATGTGAAATTAAAATTGATACATTGCATTTACATTCTACGGTTCAAATGAATAGATTTTATAGAGGAATTCATTTGAGCTTATGAAACTTGATAAGACGCTCCATCTCAACATTGTTTGAAATTGATAGTAACAAGCTAGGACAATATTTGAAAAAAAAAAAAAGCCAGGGACAATATTTCAACAGAATTTCCAAACTCTACAACTATGTTTGATAGTCACGTGATCCTGCCCCCATTGAGCAACTATGTGAGTAGATAAGCTCTGCAAGGCGATTTCAAAGGAATGCACAAATGTGAAAATTTGTAGAATTTACATGAGGAAAATAACTAGTTAAAATATAATGATAACGTATTTTTTACGTGTTCTTTTCACACGTGTATTATTTGGGTCTATAACCCGTTGAGGATTGAACATATGCAACAAAAGATTTATAAATTGAACACAAGCAGTTTGAAAGTTTTAAATTCACTCAACTTATTATTATTAACTAAGTCTATTACTGATATTTTTTGTGTGTCCACAAAATGGAAATACAAAATCACTTACGAATTTTGCACATTTTTGCAACGCAAGATAGTGTATAATGTTTGTACACTCATCTAAGTTTTTTTACAAGTCACTTAATCTAGATCCATTATTTTCTGCAGGACATGCGAGGTAATTCATTCTTATGGCATGAAAAGAAAAGAAAAGCCTTTAGTGGGCTTTGTTATCGATTAGTTTTGGGTAGAATGAATAATTTAAAAAATATTTTTCTAAAAATGTTCATTTGTTTTATTCAAAATAATTAGTTAATGAAAAACATTTTCATTAACAATGACAATTTATGTTTAAACATTTTTATAACTGATGGAAATATTATTCATTAAATTAATTTGTAATTGATATGAGCGATCATTCTTAATAAAATATTTTTTAAATCATTTATTTTATACGAAACAAATACACCTTGACATTTACTATCACTCCTTACATCTCAATTCCACAAATATATGGAGGAAACCTCCCTTACAATGAATCAAAACAACCGAAGATAGTATCGCAAGAAACTCAACTCCTTTCCACTATTAAAGTCTATGTCTTGCCAAAAAATCTAAATACACAAGTATACACAATAACTACTAGGCGTTGCCCAGGTGACTACCTTTCCTACTTGAGAATGAGGAGTTGGGGAGTTTGATTCCCCATCTTTTCTAGGGATTGGGGTTAGGAAGCGTGAGTAAGAGAGTAATATTTCACAACCTATGCACGACACATAGTACATATAGTAGCTTATAAAATAGATTTAGGATGGGACTAGACAAAAGAAAGAGTGCACATGATTAAGTCAAAAGTTAAGAAAAGATAATAGAAAGATGGTGAACATGGTAGACCTCAATAGTTTGGAATTAAGTTTTGGGTTATTAAGAAAATAATTTCCCCAATAGTAAACACAACTGTTAACATTTCAAATCCATAGTTTCAAAAAAAAAAAACCTCCAGAGAGAAGGGAAAAACCCATCGATTGAAGTAAGAAGATCAACTATTTTCACTACAAATTCATATATCATGTGTAATATCAAAAGAGAAGAGAGAGAAAACAACAAACAAGAAGAACAAGCTTGACCCTAGAGAGAGAGAGGGAGAGAAAGAGAGAGAGATGAGTTTGACTCAAGAAGAGCAGTTTCGGCTGGGGATCCGAAGGAAAGAGCCAGACTTGGTGAGCTCTCGGATGGGCTTGTTGGTGAACCGGATTAAGTTGTAGACCCACGCTCCAGAAATCGCTCCGACCGGTGGTGCCACAATGTAGATCCACAGCTTGTCGTAATGGCCAAATACTATTGCCGGACCCAGGCTCCTTGCTGGGTTCATTGATGCTCCCGTTATTGGCCTATCGACCACCCGAAAGAACAATACAAATTATCATAATGAAATCCTTAATTGTTGCCCGAACTGACATTATGTTTCTTGGTAAAAAGAAAAATTGTTGCTGGACAATTTCTCGGTGCAAAAGTTTGTGACGGTTTTCATGTGATAGAATATGAGGAAAATGATATCGATAATATAAATAACTTATCTTTCTCTTTAAATTGACAGCCAAAGTACTTGTATATATTAAGTTAGGTTAATGAGGGTCTTTCCACTAATGGTGTAGATTAAGACATTGATATGATAATTTGGAACAGCAACATCTTATAAGAGCAAACTATGTGCTATGATGTTCTTTACTTAAAAGACGTAGTCAACCATGTACAGATTATTTTTATTTAGAAGATGTTAGTCAGTCAATCATCATGGTCAACATTTCTTTTCAGCCTGAGATGAGAGAGAGATGAACATATATAAGGGAATAGAATAAGTCAATACCCTGCAAACATCACGTTGAGCAAGACGGTTGCCCCAACCACGAGACCAGCGAGCTCTCTTATCTACACCAATCATAAACATTAATTAAATTAGCTAAGGAAAGGGACATTAAAAAAATTAAAATATTGAAGTTAATAATTAAAACCCTTTTGTAATTAACTTTTCTAAGGCACTATGCACAAAATGCATTAATTATTTTCCATATCCATAAGGATATCACATGATTTCTTTGCAATCTCTAAAGATTTTATAAAATTTTCTTATCCTACCTTGTCTTGAAGAGACTTTGCTATGCATTAAATATTTCCTTTTGTACAGGAATTTCCATTGGAATCTCCCCAGACAAGTAATTCTAAGAAGTTACAACTCACTGCTCTGCTGTCTGTGGCGACCCGGAGATGATGAACATGAGGTAAAAAGTGATGATAAACTCGAAGACGAACGCCTGCACATCTGAACCGGCCGGTTGAGTCCCTACAAAGTGATTGAGCTTGCCTGTGAATAGCAACCGCAGCGTCCCGCTCGCCATCGTCGATCCAACCACTTGGGCCACTATGTATGGAGGCACCTACATGCCAAGAACAAAATGCAACTGAGATAAAGTTGGAAGAGGTGTGGTCGGACGAAAGAGGATTATGCGTTATGACTTTGGAAGAGATATAATTGCACCTGTTTCCATGGGAACCTCTTGCAGCTGGCAAAAGCGATGGTGACGGCCGGGTTGAAATGGGCACCGGAGACGTGTCCGACCGAGTACACCAGCACCATCACTGCCAAGCCCCACACTATTGATATCCCCGGGAGCGTCACCACCTTGTCATAGTCCAAGTTCACCGCCACTGATCCACAACCGGCGAATATCAAGAAGTACGTCCCCACGACCTCCGCGATCAACTGCAACGTTTTGGAGAAATTCGCAATCAAACGAAAGATAGATGAACATCCGAGTGAATACGAAAAGGACGAAAGGAAAACAAGAAGGAAGATATTGGGGGAAAAAAGAGTAGATGGAGATCAGAGCACGAGTGACCTTTTGAACGAAGGAAAAAGAGAAGAGAGTGCTCTTCTTCTCTTCCTTGGTGTCCGACGTGTCTATCATTTCCAAGATGACTCCATGGTTTCCATCGCCTACACTGATCTGATCCGCCATTTTGTGCCTAATATTTCAGAGAAAAGCTCAAAGATAAGGAGCGAACAAAAGCTTTTCAAGATCGACCAGAAGGGGCAAGAAAATCACTGATAGGGATTTGCTCCATTTGGCGCAGAGAGAGAGAGAGAGAGGTAGATAAAGACCGTGTAGGACATTTTATGGATAATAAATAAAACCTTGAAATAGATTACCTGAGAACTGACCGTCGTAGCTAAGAGAGGGAGGCACCAACACCTCAGCTTCATGAAGACATCTTTAAATGAGCCCCGTAGGATTTTTAATTTTGGCAGGGAAAAGGCCTAGCTGTACTCCATAAGTGACCAAGGGAAATTCAAAATGCCATTCGGTGGAGTAATCCCATCGAGCGGGATAAAAATAAAAATTGCAAGTAAAAAGGAAAATAGGATATAGAAAATTATTACTGATCAAAATTCAGATAATCACAACATATGAATTAATTCTTGCATTACAAAATGTTCATTGTGATGACACACTTTTTATCAAAAATTTATTAAAGATTGTCGGTTGTGCCAATTTCAAGTGGACTGCATTGTATTATGCCGTGTTCATTTAGGTTAGATTTTCTCAATAAGTATTGTAGTCAAATTTTTTTTTGTATTAGAAATTGTGATCACATTATGAAAAAAATTGTACTGACTTTACTTTGTAAATCACATTGTAGTTTGATTAATCTTTCTAATATCAAAATCCAAATTAAGAGAGATAAATAAATTTCTTTCTCGAAACGGAAATTAACTTGGGTTTTAGTGTGCAAATAAAAGAGTTTGTGTTCTATGTTCTTACCGAATAAGAACACTTTAAGAATTGAAAGTCCAACTTATCCAAATTATTTACATATTAGATATTGGCACACCTTATTTTCATCCCTTTATTAGCTCTTGATACTACCTATCGCATTGAATTGACTATATTATCCCTTACAGATCCCACTTTTGATTTAAGATTATTTCTTCCCTTCTTTTGTTTCAATTTTACTAAAAGACAAACTACCTACATCCCTTTCAAGAAACTTTTTTTTATCCTAGCCAATTCTTCCACACCCCCATTACATTCAACATTTCCTTGATGTTCTCCATTATTGTAATTTGAGCAAGTATTGATCATATATCGGACTAAAGAAATGTTAGTTCTATATGCAAAATTTTTACTTTATTTCTCTAGATTATCCTCATTATCGTGAATTTTTCAACTTCAATATTATGGTTGATATATGCATAAGATATAATTTATTCATTCTCATTGCATTGTTTTTTGTAGTACAATCACTATGGAAGACAATATTGTTTTATGCTTATATCTATATATTGATGATGAAATTATGAATGGAGGATAGTAGTCAATCATGTCATTACATTCATTTGAAACTTTACTAAGTAATTTTCTCAAGTGAGAGGATTTTCTTGAGTAGTGTGCGGACTCATTTTCTTGCCCGAGATAATGTTGTTTCTATAAAATGACCAAAAAGAGACAAATATGTTCTTCTTGGTTGGGATAGGGAAGGTAATTATTATGATAGACTGGATTTCTTTCAATTGACCATCCTTATAAAGTACGATGCTATAAACAGAAGAGCAGATCAAGGTCACTCGAAATATTTAGTGCATCACACAGTAAATAATTAAATTTTTGACTATTAGATTTACTGAATAAAATAAAATTTGAGCAATTAAAATACACAGATTACAACGTAATGAGACATATTAAAGTTATAATTAAATGAAATGGGTACTAAAATTGGTAGATGGTTCTTTTCACTCTTATTTGTGTGTAGGTTATTTTTTGAATAATAATTTTCCAATACAAGAAAAAAAAAAGAAATTTACAATTCATTAACACAATAAATAGCTTTTATTGGTCAAATAGTTAGTTAGCTATCTACTAATTTTTTTTTAAAAAGGTACACCAATTTTGTTTCAAGTGGAAAAAGAAAAGATTAAAAACCAAAAAAGCAAGCTATAATCTTAAATCGTGAGTGGGCCTCACATTTAACCTCAATAGATATTATTTGAGAGGAGTATGGATAGTTTTGTCTATCAGAAAATTGAAACAAAATAGAAACAAGAAAATAAGTGCAGGAAATAATCTTAAGTTAAGAGTGGAACTCCCAAGGGATAATATAGTTAGTTCAATGTAAAAGAGGATGTCAAGAACCATAAGGGACTAGAAATGAAGCGAGTCTAGGTATTTACTATCTTTATTTATGAATTGTCAAATAGCATTTATTTTATTTTTGATCAAAATATGTCATCTATAATTAATTTGAAATTAGTAAAAGAGGTTTGCAAACGAAAGCCAACATTTGTTAGAAAGTTAAATGCGGTACTAATTGTTGCCGTTTGCCCATCATTCAGAAAGGGGAGATGATGGTCGTGAGATTTAAATAGAAAAGAGAGAGTTTGAGCCTAATTTGGATGACATGGACTACATCAGCACCGTAGCGCCTGGTACTCAAACATTCTTCACTTCATCTTCCCAAAAGTTAGTGTTTCTCTAGCCAATGAAAGAGAGTGCAAACCGTGACCTTCGAACGAGAAATTGAAGCCAAAACTATGAGCTCTAAATCCAACCAGTTTTAAGTGTGTTCAGCCATATCTTTCCTCATCGACTTGAAGCAGGAACCCTTCTATTTCCTTGTCGATTTCTGTCCTAACTCATTAGCTGTAGATTCTGAGCACAGAACGGTAGATTATAATCGAAGTGTGGAAGCTTGAATTGTCCTGACGGGTGTTGCAAGCTCGTTACTTCGGTCTAACGGTTTGTTTAGCTCGGCTACGGTGTTTGAATTTGTATGATTCCATCTTCGATGTGATGTAAGTGCTCATGTTGAAGCCGGCCTTGCGTTCGAAGCTAATGTCCTCCCTCTCAACCGTGAAAGCGTTTTGGGGCCTCGTTCGGTCATTCCTTGTGCCTTTGAGTTCATGCTCATATATATGTCCATTTTAGTGCTGTGTATCTCGCATAGGGTTATTATAAAGCGCCCGGCCATGAGTCTTGATGGTATCGAACAAGGCTCATTTTCTTGTCATATACTCATGCTTCCCTTTGTATTATGTGTGTCCCAGCTCCCTTCCTATAGAATGTTATGAGAAAAATTTTATTGCATTGTTGTCAATTTAGTTTTAAACATTTTAATTGTGTCAATTCAATTCTACACCTTTTAACAATTTGTCAATGTAATTCTTTCCACCAATTTTGACTAGAAAACACTAATGTGCCATTCCAACGAACACTGGCTGTCTTATGAGACATACCAACACTGATTGCAAAAGTTTAGAGCACAAGTTGGGAGAACTTCTAATTCTAAAAGATTTTGGCTCCTTTTTGTCGGGACAATACCAAAAAAATCCTTAATCTACTGTAGTTGTGTCAATTCAGTTATAAACCTTTTTTTTTTTGTATCATTTCAATTATAAACCTTTTACATTTGTGTTAATTCATCTATTCAGCTAATTTTGGTCGGTCGGCGTTGACATGAATACCAATTATCCGGCTAATGTTGACATGGTATTCTTTTATATTTTATATTTTCCTTTTTCCTTTTTCCTTTTCTTCATTCTTTCCTTTTTCTTTTTCCCATAGTGGTTGACAACACTCTAGCGAAGGTCATGGGCGAGGCACCCAAGGCCGCACCTTGAGATGGAAGGTGGAGCCACATCCAAACCTAACGTCGCCTTGATCCTTCCAATTGCTCAATGAAATGTCCGACCCATTTCATTCACTTTGGTGATTCTTTGTGCAGAGAGGGGAAGCCAAGTAGGTTCTCTGTTGGTCACCACTTCGCCTAGATATTGGTGAGGGCAACCTCGCCAGCTAAAAGCAAGATCGACTTCACTTGCAACCTACGAGGACATGGCAAGGTTGGCCTCGCCTAGATCTAGGTGAGAGCCTCAACCCTCACCAATGGCTGGCAAGCCTCGTCGAGCCTACCAAGCCTCTGTGGGAAAAAGAAAAAGAAAAAAATAAATACATAAATATTTCAAAAAAAGAATTGTCATGTCAATGTTGGCTGGAAATGATCGACGCCAAAAATTGGCTAGATGGACTAAACTAGCGCAAAAACAAAAAGTTTTAGGATTGAATTGGCACAATTATAACAAGTTTATTGCTTTTTTGATAATTTTCCCTCTTTATATCAAATGTTGATCTTGTAAGATTTCGAGTTTTTAAATCATTTATTTTTGCTCATAATTGTGTTCATTTTAATTTTGTGAGTACTTCAAGAAGTTTGAAGCACGGGTTGAAAGCCTAAAACAACTTTGAATTCTAAGAAAATGTGGCGCATTTTTTTTTATCAAAAGTTGATATAGTGAGGTTTGGAGTTTTAAATGCACCTATTTCACTTATAATTGTGTTCATTTTGATTCTTCTAATAGAACTTTAAAAGGTTTGGAGCATAAGTGGAGGGCCATAGTTCATTTTGAAGGAAAAACTTCCAACTATAAAAAGTTTGCCTCTTTTTGAGTCTAATGTCGATCTAGTGAGGTTTGGAGCGTGATTATTTACAATAAATAAGGAAACATTAAAAAATTTTATTTTACAAAATCATGAAGTTAATTCTTTTCAATAAACTAGCAAAATAGCACGGTTACATCATTGTGATGAAAGGTGTATTAGTTCCATGTACCTTTACCTATAGCATAATAATAAGAAAATTCTCATAAATCCATGGTATTTTTTTGGAGAAAAGTACAAAAAAGTGTTAAATTTATTATATTTGTGCCAATTCAATCTTACAATTTTCAATTAAACTAATTTAATTCTAAATATTTTCACATCAATACCAATTTAATCCATTAGGCCTTTTTAAGCCAGAAATTTCTAAAGTAGACATTGGTGGCCATATGTAATACAATTGGTGCTAATGTTGACATATTTTATGATTTTTTAATAAATTTTTTTCTTTCATTTTTTTCCTTCTTTTTGCCTATGGTTGACAAGGATCGGCCTTGCCTAGGTTAAGGCGAGGCCCATCCTCACCCAGGCGACACTCTGTGAGGCTACCATTTCGTAGGCTAGGTGGCCTTGTTGAGCGGACCCTCACCAAGGCTAGGGTGGTCTTGTCGAGTGCCACTTGGCTTGCCAGCCATTGACAAAAAGAAGGGATAGAAAAAATTCTAAAAAAATTTTAAAAAATTATCTAAAAGTATCCACTTCAACATCAGTTGTGTCAATATCAATTGTGCCAAAGAAGATTGCTGGTGTTCATGTCAACAATTTCTTACCTAAATTGGTCAAATAAGTTGAATTGATATTAATACAAAAAAAAATTAAAACTACATTAATCCAATTGATAGGTTGATGATTAAATTTGTGTCAATGCAATATGTTTGACTTTTCCTCCTTTATATACGACATATTACTTCCAAAAAAGGACAAACTGAGATTCGAAGTTCCCGATAACAATTATCTAATTTCATAGATCTCTCATGACTTCTAGCACTTAAACTAATGTTCCCCATTCCTAACAATCTAAATTTAAACCTTAAAATAAGACATTAAAAAAATTATTTTCATTCTTTTACCCGTAGGAGTGTTATCTTCAAACTTAAATCCGTCTTAAGTAACTTATACTTATTCAGTCGCAACGTTAAAATATAGAATCAAACTTAACTTTAAAGGTTATTTAAATTATAATTTTTCTCCAACAGATAAAATAATGGCTTTCATGAAATCTTCTCTATGAAAGTTTGAAATAAAAATTCTCCTTCACATTTGCCTCGCAAAAAATAGATTTACGAAAAGCCGACCTTCCAACAAAGGATGACAAATGTATATCAAAGTTCAAAAATTTCTCCGGTGAAATTTCACGGGCTATGGGGAAAAGAAAAAGAAGCGAAAGAATAATGTGATATAATCCCAAACTCAGGAGCAATCTTCGCTCTTCAGACTTCCACAATAATTTCGAGTATCCAATATACTCAGGTTTGATGTACCTGCAACAACCATGAAAAGTATCAGCTCACCGGCTTTGAGACTCGCTACAAACATTAACACAATCCGCTTTTAAGAAACTAGTTCATGGTTATCGTCCCCTCTCTTCGTGATAGAAAAGTTACTGGTGCAATATGACCACACTAAATCAAACTGGCAAAAAATTGAGGTTCCATGAAAAAGTTCCTTACAAAGAATGACATTAGGAGGTCCAACGGTATTTGCAGTTTTATCATGTGGTTAAATTCGGAAGAAGCATGAACATTAAACATGTACCTTCCCCTGAGAATGATTGCCTCAGAAAATGCTGTTCGGAAAGTACCATGGAAGTAAATCACTCAAATAGCTATTGAGCATATTGATCTAAGATATGATATCCATATTGCCCTACCCATTTTTCAGTAAACATTTCACCACCAGTGTTTCTGTCTTTAGCTCCCCGGAATGGCAAAAAAAGGCGAAGATGTTTCTTCTAGGAATCAGCCATTGGAGCTTATATTGATTCAGCACAATGCATAAAGGGTCTCAACAAAAAAACTAAATGCACCAACTCATTTAGACAGTGACCAAATAAAAGGGGTCTGTCAGTAATCTTTCCTATCAATTCATGCTTTCTTAATGTATCCAGATATGGAAGTACAGACCAGGGTGCTTCTCTTTCTCCAGAGGGTATTTATTGTCTCCCCTTAGACACAGATGACTTCAGAGTTGGAAAAAGCACAGCTACTGAGCAAAGGACCAGAATTCCAAAGAACCAGATAAATGGAGAAAAGTGATGAAGAGAACAGATCAAAGGGTTAATAATGAGATGACATCACAGTATTGAAGGATTAAAAAAATTCCAAATAGATCCCTACTAATGGCTTCAGCACCAACAGAATGGATAGTAAGCAACAGAAGAAAGCTCCCCTTTAGTTTTTTCTACCAACACCTTTTACAGGGTTAACACTGAGACAAACATCATAACATTAAACGATTAAAAGACTTCCCACCTAAAGGATTTACCCCCAGCAAAAGGGGAGAAAAGAATTACCTATTCCCAATTCTAGTCAACAGGATCCACTTTTACTCATAAAGACACAATCTAACCCAAATTTATATATGCCCTTACTAGAAGTTCTCTTGAACCAATGCATATTGACCCACTCAGTCAATACTTAAATCCATCAAATTCATCATGTTCAGACTTCAGACATCGTTATGGTACCAGAGTCATCAATCTTTTCACTAATTTTCAAATTATAAAATGACAGTACGAACTATTGAGATTGATTTAAGGAAATTCTTGCACGAGAGGGTTTTTATAACCCAAACCACCATCTTTAACAATCACCATCATCTCCTCTACAGATTAGTCTAATCTGTGAATTGCACTAGAGAACTTTTATTGGCCATAATACTTCATAACTGAGCCTCGACTCCGTCATAAGCCAATATTCTTCACCTAATTGTATCTTAACAAAATAATCAAGTTGGAAAAAGGATTCAAATTACTAAGAATTTTATCTTCCTTGCACATATTTGTAGGTGAAACTCAGAAGAATGCAAATACCTACTTCAAACAACCCAGTAACATCGCCTACCTTTACAGCAACAATTTTTGCCTTTGGGTTACACGAGCATTTCAATGCAGCTTACCATGTACCTGTGTCATACAAGTCAATATTAAGTAGTGGGATCATGCCATTCATGACTAATGGAATCTCACTATCCAGGTCCCATTTTTAGGCAATAATTTTCCTCCATTAATGTATCAGTAGAAGAGTACTTCAATAAAGATACACCCAGAATTGTCTCCAAATGTTCCCTTTAATGCAGGAAAGGATCAAGAGAAGCAATCAGCTACCCTCATATCTTCTGATACAAGGTAAGCCCAAACTAGTCATTCCAGAACTTACAGCAACTCAAAAATACCGAGATAAAGTCATCTCCATTCTTCAGAGTCATGAATTATTGAAGTTTACTTGAAAGTCAGAAGCATATTAGTAGGCCAGACTATTACACAAGTAAAGGAAGTGCAGCTTCCTAGAAGAAAGGAGGTAGTCCAATCCAATATTGACAGTAAACCATCACAGAAGTCTCACAGGTCTTTAGAATCTAAATGTCTAGAATTTCAGTTTCAGCTTTGTAGTGTGGTATAACCAAAAGGGAGGACATTCCAGTAGACAAGGCTCCCAGAGCAGGTCCGAGGAGGGTCATTCTCGGACACAAATCCCAACACAACCCCACAACCACACAGAAAGAAAAAGAACCAAAAGGTTACAGAAATATGATCCGGAAATGGAAGTACTGGTGAAATTTTTCAAGTTTCATGTGAAATAGCTAGCAAGAATCACCTAAAGGGCAGTGAATAGGTGAAAAAATAAAATTTGATAAACCAACATGGAATAAAATAAATCAAGATTAAAGTCTGAGTAAAGATCAGATTCTAGAATGTGGTTTAGAATCTAATGTGCAATAGAAAGACTTTAGAAGCACCTAGCAAGTGTGCAATAGACAATATAAATGAACTATAAAAGCTTAAGGATGAGAGAAATTGCACAGAAGGTCTATAGTAGTTTGGTTTAGATCAAGCCTATATCCACTCTCCTACACTAGCAGCTTACTGGCTAGATTTCACCATATGATCAATAAAAATTACAATTTTAAGTGTAACACTTGACGAAAAATCCCAATAATTCACTCAATCACCCTTTCTGTACTTCTCTCACAATCACAAAATTGTAGGCTCAAGAAAGACAAGTGTGTGTTCAAATATTGCTTGGCCTTTGGAATTGTAGTTTCTAGGTCTCGTCTCTTGTTCTGCTCCTTGACACCCTGGTCTCCTTAAATACTCGTCCATTTCCATATAAGCCGTTGGAGATCTTCAGAGGATAATCTTTCAATCCATCCATTGAACAGATTATATCAAGGAGATTTGGTAGCCATTGAGTGACAAAGACTGAATCTCCACGTTGAATCTAGTCGCCCATATAATCAGATTTTGGGTTTCCATAAGTAAAGCTTCTTAGATTTAGAAAGAATTTGTCTACAATATTTGATTATCAATTAGTTTGATTGAATTAATCAAATTTGTCTAAGTGTGAAATCCAAACAAGAGCACTAGCCATTATAGAATCTTCGGTCTCCTTCTGGTCTTGTCATCTTCTGGATGATATACGATCTAGTCCAGTTTAGTTCTGAACTATCCAAGTTCTGAACTAGCTTTAGTTGGGGCATGTCGGGATGAGGATTGTCTTCTCCATCTGTATTAAGAATGGGACTAAGCATGTGTGTCTGAATGAATACTGTCTGAAGATATATTTCCATTTCTCAGAATAAGTGCTTGTCTTGATATTCTTCAAGACAATTATCAGGCTGGATAGTTTTGTCAACTTCAAAATTAGTTGGGAGTTTTCTCCAAAATGTGATGACTCAGAAATACTTATATTTGTACAGCTTGGATGAGAAAAAATATGAATAAGGAGAAGAGTTATCAATACAAACCAGTCCTCCAGCTACTAGATGATCAAGCATTCCTGGAAATGTTGGTTTGACTTGTCTCCTCCTCCCAATCCAGAGATATTCCTAGCCATCCTTTTCAACATAGCCATTCATGTGAACTCCATATGCCTACTACAGAAAATAATTTCGGGTGACTAAAAAAGTGAGTTATTTTAAATGAGATATGATCAAATCGGGGTCTATATACCCTTCAGCACAAGCCAACCCTTATTTTCCACTTCTAATATTCCCAGTTGAATGCTCACTCTGGCAAAATCTTTTCGTCTTACTTTTTAAAGTTACATAAGGCTGTGGAAGAGACACATTATTGCTGAACTATAGCGTCCATAAGTTTGGTTGGTCAGAAGGTATTGAATTGCAGTAAATATTGCAAGATTTCACAGTATTTCAGTTCGATCTTATGTTGGGTTACCTATGGTTTGAACCCCAAAATCAGCAGCCATATATGGAATCATCTTCTTATATGTAAACTGGATACTAAAGATGTTCCACATGGCTCTTACAAAAGCTTTAAGAAGCCATCATGTTCTCCATCAAGTGCCTCACAAAGGTTATGTGAAAATCAAGATGATCACTCAAGGGATAAGGAAGAAGATTTGCACTAACTTGATGGTATACGGCTAAAGGACCACTTGAAACTGGTGTAAAGATGCCAAAATTGCACCTTTGAAACCAGACTAATGATGCCAACATCGCACATAGTCAGATCTTCATCATGCAATGTTACTATCATGAACATCAAAAGAAAGCATATGTTTGAGCATAATCAACCCCATCTGCATAACTTGATGGTATACAGCTAAAGGACCACTTGAAACCGGTGTATAGATGCCAAAATCACACCTTTGAAACCAGACTAATGATGCCAACATCGCACATAGTCAGATCTTCATCATGCAATGTTACTATCATGAACATCAAAAGAAAGCATACGTTTGAGCATAATCAACCCCAACTGCATAACTTTCCAGAGGATATAAAGGTAGTACATTTAAGCAATACCTTATTTCTTATGCCAATAAGCATAGGCATGACTGATCGAGTTTAAACATAAAGAGAATTCCTGCTTAGATAATTTCAGTCAATTGTGTGGCTTGCCTCTTGGTCAAACATATGTCTTGAGGTCACTTCTGCAATAGGATGCGAAGCTTGGAATAGTGCCCATGGCTGCATAATTCCAGTAAGGGCAGAGCACTAGAATTTCTATAAAGATAATTCAGTGAGAAGCTCCATTGCACTTCCATCTGCTGCACAAGCATGCCTAACCAGAACTTCCCAAGACTCCAGCTCAAATCTGATCTTTCTCTTCTCCATCTCCTCACCTACAAAGCATGCATCATCTATATTTCCATCCCTCAACAAACCTTCAACCAAACGACAATAAGTATCAGCCATAGGAAAATGCTTACTCGCCAACATTGCATTAATAACTTTCAAGCCTCCTCCAAAATCCTCAACCTTACAAAAGCTATCAAGCATCATGCGATACATAGCTGCATTGGGCTTTTGTCCTTCAATTTGCATCTCAACCAAAAGTTTGTACGCCTCAGCGAGTTTGCCTTCCTTGCACAAGTAATTAACCAATATATTGTAGGACACAACATCTGGCTTACACTTTCTTCTCTTCATCTCTTTAAGCAATTCCTTTGCCTTGTCAGTCTCACCTCTCTTTCCTAGATCACTCATCAAAACTCCAAAGTTTATGGTTGCCGGTTTACACCCTCTATACTCCATATCAAACATAAGTTTCTTAGCTTCCTCATAATTACCTAACAAACACAAACCTTCCATCAGCAAAGCATATTTTGAGGCATTAGGATATTTCCCTTTGTGAGTCATGTCTTCAAGAAGGCCCATCGCTCTTTCAATATCACCCTTCATACACAAGAATCCCATCAGATTGTTATATGTTACAACTGTGGGCTGAACCTTTTTCTCTAGCATTTCATCGAACAACTGGTATGCAGTCTCCCACTCTCCTTTTTCAAGCCATCCCTTCATGATTACATTGAAAGAAACCGAATTTGGCCGGAACTGCGTCCAATAACTTGTCATTCTCCACAAGAACATTAAGAATCGTATTGAAGGATTGTAACGAGCGCGGACAGTTAAAAGAAGTCATTTTTTGGAATAGCTGAACAGCCTTGTCCACCAAATGGACTTTTCCGTAGTGCTGAATCAAAGCTATGAAGAGGCTCTCCCTGCAACGAACATCATTCTCTTCAATACGACTCAAAATCTGCTCGACAGCTTCAAAACTACGAGACCGAGCGAGCTTGTAAATGAGAGCAGAATACGAAGGATGGTCATGTCTGAAACCCATCCGGTGATACTCATAGAAAAGAGACAGTGCCTCATCAGGGTCTTCGACTTGCTTAACTTTGGTAACAAAAGGATTGGGCTTTTGACGATGCTGAGAGTATCTCAAAAGTTGCTTGGAGTTCTTCAGGGTCTTAGATTTGTCCCGACCCAGATAACTATAGTGTTGGGCAGGTACGCAGAAACAGACAACGTTGAAAAGATCTTTCGCTTTGACCCAGTTGGTTAATTTTGTTCTCGGATAGCTCATCGCACAGATGAAGAGCAGCGCGTTTCGGAACAACTCTTCTTCCTGTGTAATTGGACCAACGTTACATGGTTAGACACGCCACTCAACATACCAGTCCCCCCCTCCCCCTCCTTCCGATCAGCTTAACAAGAATAGACAAGTTAATCTATGAAAAGATGGTGGCCGATCCTAACCCACCGTCGTATGAGCTCTCAGTAGCCGCCCTATGGCTCACTCGGAAGGAACGCAACAAATGGGTACCTCGGTCCCGACGACCAGGTCCGGCCTCGACACATTTTAAGCAAGAATTCCATCGAACCAAACTCTTCTTTCGGGGCGAATTCAGAACAAGTCGAAAAGAATTCGTACCGTGTCCGTGGTCGCTGCCGAGGAAAGGGCTTCGTGAAGATGAATATCGACAGCTCCTGGCCAGCCGATTCGCCGGAGTTCGCGAAGAAGGCCGTGGCCTCCTCTGTTCCAAGAAATGTCGGTCGTGGCCGCGTGAGGAAACGAAGCTGAAGAAATTTCGAAGTCTTCGAGTGATCAGACTCGTCTCTAAGCCCATGGGCCCAGGCCCGATTATAAGGAGATGTTGACTGATTCGATTCAATTCTCGATTTTCTTTTTCGTAATATCAAGAAGAGGTTCGGTAACAAATGAGAGATTGTTTGAATTGTAATATTAAGAAAAGGGACAGTTTTTAGTTCGGCTCGGTTTCGAAACTATTCAAACCAGAATAAAAAAAAAAAGGTTTTTTTTTTTATGTAAACTAAAATCCGAACCAAATCGAAAATGCAATAATGTTCAGTTCGGATCCGGTTCCGATTCCAATTTGGACTTCCCAATTTTGTTTTGATATGCCACTGTGGAGCCAAGCAAGTAGCGGATTGGATTGTGCAAGCCCATCAAAGAAGATTTATCCCTTAATTGGCTGATTAAACCCCCAACCCATGTGGGATTTGTTATAGTTTGAATCATGTTATTCTTGTTCCTCACTACACAGACGTCGAGTTATTGGGCTTCAATAAAGAAATAAAAGCAAAGTAGAATAAGTGAAGTAAAATCTAAACTATATCAGTAAGATTTAAATAAAAGTTGGAAATAACTCTTTTAATTGAGATAGAGTTCAAAAAAAAAAAAAAAAAAAACCTGCTTTAGCCTTTTACAAAAAAAATACACTGCATGAATAGAAACGGAGCCCTCAACGATTCATTTGTTTTTCAAAATAGTTCATACTTGTTGCGACAAACTAATGACGGTTCATTTTGTTAAGCAATTAATATTATCTTAATGAACGAAGTGACTAATCCAACGTCGCCCCTTGCAATTAATTGGATTTCAAATGGAAGAAGTGCATGTAAGATCGCTTAGGATTTAGGCTCAATTTGTTCCACAGAAAATTAATAATTTAGAAAATATTTTTTTAATAATGATTGTTTGCATCAGTTCAAATAATCAATTAATAAAGATATTGTTATTTTTTTCATTTATTTATTTTTATAAATAATATAGACGATCATTTTTTTTTTTTTAAATTTCAATTTTTTTTTTAACAAGAAGAGCATAAGTTAAACACTATTCGCTAGTAATGCTTACATGCAGAAGCTGGGGGCGTTTTTGAGCAAGTGAAGACGACATGAATGTTGGTGGTTAACAGTGTCCTTCACCATCAAGAATATATCTCCTTCAAACTACTCTCTCACATTAATGAGTTTCCATATCATTTTTATAAAAAAGGGTGCACTTATTTATTGGAAAACAAACGTTTTGAAAAAGATTTTTCAAAAAATGATTGTTTATATTTTTTACAAAATGTTGAATGAAATTTTTTTCATGAATGCTTAAATATAAATTATAATTAATAATGAAAATATTTTTCATTGACTCGTCATTTTAAGTAATACAAACGATTGTTTTAACGCTAAATAAACGGAGCTTAAGGGCGCTTTTGTTTTGCGAAAAATAGATATTTTGAAAAATATTTTCTTAGAAAAACAAATAAATGAAAAATATTTTCATTATCTATAGGGATATTTAGACATAAATTGTTACCAATAATAAAATCATTTTCCTTTAACTAATTATATCAAACAATATAAACGATTAATTTTAAGATAATATTTTCCAAATCATTTATTTTTAGAAAACAAATGAAAATCTAAATAGAAGAAATGATGAGCCTTTTAAGATTACCGAAAATAACAAAAATCCAAAGAACAAAAGGCTCCTTACCCGATTTCGAATCAAACGCTCCAACGTCACTGGCCAAACGCCAAAAATCACATTCATCAAAATCAACATCAACATCAACATCAACATCAACCTTTTCAAGAGCCAAAACAAAACGTGATATCAACTTCATAATATTCCAATGGTCTCTCGCTCTCTCTCTCTGTGTTGTGGGTTGTTGCATTAGCAGCTGATAGAAGAAAGCTACACAAGGGGAATTATATGAGGAAAGAGACACGCTCCATTGTCAAATACCATACAAAAAGAGGGACTGTTGGGTTTACGTGGAAACTCAACGTCTCCCCCAATTCTTCTTGCTTTTATTCCCGTGCACATCGGCGCCTCTCCATGCAATCTTCCTTCTCCAAAAAGATGCCAAGTTAGCAACAGTGATGGAACAACGAACGGGCCGAAGAGAAGGGGAAAAGACCAGAGACGAGACTCACACTCATTCTCACATGAAGGAAGATCAAGAACCCGGAGAAATTATCAGTGCCCCAAACAAGGTTCGGCTCAATTTGATTCTGACGCATCAAATGGAGAAAGAATGAAAGAAACAGAAACACAAAGCCCTTCTTCTGAAATTGATAATGGTGGTCGACATAATTCAGATGAAAAGCTGGGGCGGATAAGTCCATCATTGCACACCCAAGCAGAACATGAGACGAAGAACAGAGAAGGAGATCATAACACACAAGAAGAGGAACAGCAAGAAGAAGAAGAAGTTCCTTGGTGCCTGCTAAGATATTTTCAGCTAAAGCAGCTTTGGCTGAGGAGGGAAGGAAAGCTAATTCTGGTCGATTGAAGATAGATAACAGCTGCTGAATTCTCTCTCCTCTAATTTTCTTTTGTTTCCCTCTATTCAATCAATCTGGAGCCTATGATCATGTAAGATTATGAAGCATTTTACATTCGAACATGAAAATCGGTTCCAATGTTTGTTGTTCAATCAAGGAAAAAGGAAAATATTTCAGGATTTAAATTGAGAAAGGAGAATATAAATACATGTTTCCCTCATCCCATTTAGCAGAAACACCTCATCTTTCTTTCCCTCATTGTTCACCAGGCAAATCACGCTCCTTTTAATTTACGAGAAAGTCCAATTCAGTCAAGAGACAAGATAAGATTTGAAAGGAATGAAACCGAACATGGAGTGATTTGTCTTTAGTGTTGTGCTGAATTGAATTTGTGTCTTGTACCTAATCAAATAGAGTTAATTACTTGAATGATACATGATCTTTGGATATCCTAGCAGTACACAAAACTAGAGATTCCTTTAAAAATTCTCCGAAATGAGTATCAAGTGTTGTATTCATTTACATGTTTCTGAAATATGAGAAAAGTCCAGTAAGGCTCCATAGGAAGAAACTCGTCTGGACCAAGTAAAATCAGTTAATCATGTGGGAATCTCATATGGAGCCCATATGATCGACAGTTATAATGGATTCAATTCATGTTGACTTGATTCTAGACAAAGCTTTGCCCTCAGTGTGGCCGATTAGAAGATTATTTTTGTGTTGCAAAGGCCAGAAAGAAAGTGAATGATGTATCACTAGTCAGAATCAATGCCATTAGAATTGTTAGATTGTTATACTAAGGGTGCATTTGTTTGTAGAAAACTCAATGATAAAGAAAATTATTTTCTAGAAAAGCATTTTCCATGAAAACAATAAGTTTTTCTTTGTTTGGTAATGTATGATCAAAAACGTTTTCTAATATTTGAACCTCATTTAAAAATAATTTCAATATCATGATTTTATCTCAGCAAAAAAAAATTTGAATTTTTTTAATATTTTATTTTTATTTCCAATTTTTAATTAATTTTTCTTTTAAATTACTTTTATGTTTTGTTTTTATTTTATTTTTTCCTTCTCCTTCTCCCACGCTCCTCTCCTTCCTCGCATGCCAACCCATATGTTCCTCCGCCACTACCAACAAGGCCACAGGCAAGCTTTGCCTTGTTGAGATTGGGCAAACCGTAAGCTTGCTCACCCTGGCAAAGTCAAAGCTCACTTGGATATGCTAAACTGCAAGAGCTCACCCGCTTTGATGGAGCTCAAGCTTGCTTGGATCGGTTGAGCCGCAAGCTCATTGGCTTTAATAAAGCTCAAGCTGGTGAGTTTGCCCGCCACATTTTGGTGGGTCACCATTGGCAAAGGAAGAAAAAGAAAGAAAAGAGAAAAGAAAAGAAAAAGACAAGAAAATGAAAAAAAAAAATAAGAAAATAATAATAATAATAATAATAAATTAATTTTTTTTTTTAAATAATTAAAATATTGATTTTTTAAAATAATTATTTTTATAAGAATAATTTTTTTCATCAAGCAAAATCCTAAGACTAGGAAAACATTTTGGAAAACATCATCGGTTCTTTTAAAAGAGAAATTATTTTTCAGAATTTAAACTTTATTAGGAAAACATTTTTCATTGATTAGGATAGCTTTTTCCGTTGCCTTATATTCCTAAGTGAATCAAATGCCAGAAAATGAGGAAAACGTTTTCCCAAAAAACTTTTTTCACAAAACAAACATACCCTAAATACAAGCTTTAATTCTTGTTTTGTGTTGTTATGAGCCCTTGTGGCCTTGCGCTCTTGTTATGTTTTAGGGCCTTTAACTTGTATGCTCGTGTCGGGGTGCACTTATTCTACCATGAATATAATCTTCATCTTTTTAAGGGAAAGAAACTATAATCTTCTACAAAACAACTACTATAAAAGATCGCACTGACTTGGGAATCTTAGGATTTTTTTTTTCAAGTAACAAGTGAAAAAGCGAAGAACAAAGAAGAAAATGTAAAACACTCGTGAGTTAAATCAAAGGGTGGTGCTATTTCTACCCCGTAACTAAATCCATCCCATTCTCACTAGAGAGATAAAATTGGCCCTAATTATTCAAGAACAATTTAGAGTGGTGACTCCAAATTTATTTACTTTTCTTTTTCTTTTCTTTTTCATTTATTTTTATTTAGGATCTAGTGCTTTTTTCTGAGTTAGATATGTAGGAACTAATTGTCATAATTGAAAAGATGACATGTCTTGTTTTTGTTTATTGTCGGTATCCCGTATATTTTAAATGCACTATATTTTCCTTTTCATCTTTAGATTTTACTTTTAGAGAAATTAGCTTCATCAAAATCCTGAAAATCTAGTTTTATTTCTCATGTAGACGACCAATTAATCGATAAATTGTCAAGTAGAATTTGGAAATTTTTTTACTAAGCTAATATGCCAGAAACAACATATGTACCTACTAACAAGCTAGGTGTCCTCGACATATAAAGGCCATCAGCTTGAGGGAAAGTGTTGGAGATAATTCGAATATCATTGAAGACATTGATTCAGGGTTTGATTTTGATTATGATATTGATTAATTTAGTCAATTCGTGGCTAGTTTAAAAAATAGCGAAATTGTAATTCTTGTATATTTTTTCTTATTTTTCATTTCATCCTTATGCTGTAAATAGGACAACGTATTTGTACACAACAAATACAATACAATATAGAATTCCCTCCACTTCCTCTCCATTTTATGTCAATCTTCCCATATTTTACGAAAATGATGATCACGTTCATCGTAATGTCTTTGTGGTAATTTCCTATACAATCTAAGCAGCGTCTTCATAATATATCTAATTATTAGAAAGCAAAATGAAAAGATAAAACAAACAAGAATGAAATAAAGAATAAAAAGAGAGCCCAGCAAGTTATTGACATATGGTAGAATTATCTAAAGTGACAAGTTTTTCAATGAGGAATGGATTTCGAGTCGTTTTCAACCATGACAATAATTCAACTCGGAAAATGGGATCCATAAGCATTTATATGTAATTCTGCAAAGATGATGCATCAAAGAAAAGTGCACTACCAATTTTCCTCACGCAAATAAATTTATTTGGTAACAGAAACATCTCCAACCTATGATGACCCGATTATCTTTGACTTTGAGAGGGATATGAAGTCACATGAATATTCATTGTGGAATTTCTTATAGATTGAACTTAAATAAATTGCATAACATCCTTTGGTTTATGAAAATTGATGGACAAAATAATAAACAACGTTGAATGCCCGAGAAATTCCTTGGAAAGTAGGCTAAAATAGAAAAAAATCTACTTTCTTGTTTTCGGCGACATACCTTAATGCGTCCATAACATACTTATCGACTTTCATAGACGTTGTAAGAGAAATTAGTATGTAAATCATGACCAAGATATCCATATCCACAACGATAAATAACCTTACTATTATTTAATCCATCTTATAGAAGGTGACAGCCCGAAAGAGGTTGTCCCCCAACTGCTCATACTAAATTTGAGATTCATATCCATGTATAAATAAGGGCATTTTCTCTCTATTATCTCTGTGCTAACCAATATCTCAACTTTACTCTATTATCTCTGAATTAGCCAATATTACAACTCTACTCGTTTGCTACTCGTCTTAGATTACTTTTTTGACTATGGCAGGAAGACAAACAAGAGGGAATCCAAGAACTGAGATGAAACCAATAGAAAATGAAACTAGCCGGCTAATTACTTTTTCAAAACGTAAATCTAGCATCAACAAAAAGGCAAGCGAGCTTGCGACCCTCTGTGGGGCAGAGGTGGGGTTTGTAGCATTCTCTCCTTCCGGAAATCCCTTTTCTTTTGCTCATCCATCCATCGATGCAGTCACCAATCGATTCCTCAACAGAAGCCCTCCGCCCAATAGTAGGTCTCGTGCTTTGGTTGAGTCCTATCATCAGGCCAAATTAAATGAGCTCAACCAACAGCATGATGAGCTCTATAATCAAATCAAAGCTCAGAAGGCACAAAGCAAAGTGTTGGAGCGACTGACCAAAGGAAAAAGCGATGAGGCATGGTGGGAAGCACCCATCGAAGAGCTCAACCGAGAAGAACTTTACCAAATGAAGGAGCGATGGGAGGATCTTCAGCGGAGCTTGAGGAGGTCGATCAATCAAAAGACTCAAGGAGAGGCATCCGGATCCTTTCAAGGACAGAACTCAGAGAAATAGTCCCTTGGTGACAAATTTGCATTTAGCACTGCTATGGACTGGCTTGAGAGATGACGTTAATTTTTTTGTTGTGTGTGCTTATTTATGATGTTGATTGATGTCTTTCATAGACAAGAGATTATGGATGGCGTTTTGTGTCTTAATCCCATTTCCATATGCTATCGCTTAATTATTAACCGAGAGCAATCCAGATAAATTTAATGGAACGGTCGTTCCTTGGAGCACTTGAGCACACTAATTTGACTTTTGTCGATTAAAAGTGATCTCAAAGTGAAACCCCTTAGATTCTTTGCACTTACATGAGGTATATTATCCCGTCCCTCACGCGAGTTTGTTTCAAAAAATGACAAAACAAAAAGCTGGAAGGTCCCTTTTCATTCGGTATTATTATTAACTTTTTTTTTTTATCACGCTTACTCTTATTTGTAGGTGTTGCCTTCTTCTATATCAAGAGCATAGACCTTTTATGAATTCTTGATAGACCATTTTTTTTTTGTCGGAATTAATAGACCATTATTAGCACCTAATTTTTTGTCAATAAGCTACTATGTGTTTCTCATAAGAAAAATAAATATATGGTCTATAGATGTAACTCAAACCGATGGGCTTGTCTCAAACAACCCAAGACCATTAGGTTCAGCCCTCTCATTAAGCATAATTCCTCAAGGCTTGCTAGTCGTCACGGAGGAGTATCAAAGTGGCAAAATCGCACTCAAGACTCGCTCGTTAGCCGCAATTCCAATCATTGGAGATTATAGTGATGTCTTTATGATAATTTTTTATACATTGTAATCAGCGCTTTCACTGAAAATCTAATTATTAGAAAGCAAAATGAAAAGATAAAACAACAAAGATTGAATGAAATAAGAAAAAGAGAGGCCAACAATTTATTGACACTTGGTACAATTATCTAAAGTGATAACTTTTGCAATGAGATATGGATGTTGAGTCACTTTCAACCATGGGTATTAATGATCTCAAAATTGGATCTGTGTAAGTCTTAAAACTGTTTTAATCTAAACTCTAGGACATAAAATCATGATATTCCCTCCTAGATTAAAAAGAAAAAAAAATTACTCTAGGAATTAAGGGGCCCTTCAAGTGGGGAGAATAGAGTTCATCACACCCGAAAGGGTGTTTAAGGAATTGATAGGCTAGTATAGTGGCTGCTCACATTGGTAAAGATAAAGAGATGGGTGAAAAGCCCACTGCAAGGTTGATTGTGCTACACACAATATTTTGCAATTGACTTGTCGGCCTTGTACCCCTGATTACAAGGCTCTGTGATGACTTTTGCAATGAGACATGGATGTCGAGTCATTTTCAACCATGGGTATTAATTATCTTGGAAAATGGAACCCATAAGCATTTATATGTAATTTTGAAAAGATGATAAACCGAAGAAAACTACAGTACCAATTTCCCTCACGAAAATAAATTTATTTGTTAAGTGAAACAACTCCATCCTAAGGTGATTCAATTATCTTTGGCTTTGAGAGGAATACAAAGTCACACAAATATTCATTTTAGAATTTCTTATAGATTGGAGTTAAATAAATTGCATAATCTCTTTTGTTTTAAACTTTATGAAAATTGATGGACGAAATAATTAACAATATTGAATGCTTGAGAAGATTCGTTGGAAAGTAGGCTAAAATAGAAAAAAAAAATCAACTTTGTTGCTTTTGACAACATACCTTAATGCGTACATAACATACTCGTCTTGATTTTCATAGACATAATAGTAATTAGTATGTAAATCATTGTCAAGATACTCAGGTCCATAACAATAAATAACCTTACTATTATTTAATCCATCTTATAGAAGGTGACGACTCAAAAAGAGATTGTCCCCAAATAGCTCCTACTAAATTTGAGATTAGTCTCTTGAGCTCAATCAACAACATAAGCTCTGTAATCAAATCAAAACTGAGGAGGCACGAGGCAAAGTGTTGAATCGACCAATCGAAGGAAAAAAGCGATGTGGCATGGTGGGAAGCTCCCATCGAAGAGCTCAACCGTTATGAACTCTACCAAATGAAGGGGCGAGTGGACGACCATCAGCAGACTCGAGGAGAGGCATCCACATCCTTTCAAGGACAGAATATAAAGAAATAATCCCTTGGCAACAAATTTGCATTGTACCAAGATACGAATTTGAGTGATGATTTGTTTTATATGTGTTTATTTATGATTCTGCTTGGTATCTTTCATAGACAAGAAATTATGGATGGTGTTTCATGTCTTAGACCCATTTTCACGAACTAATGCTTACCTATTAATTAGACTAACAAAGATATGGCAAATTTAACGCATATGGAGAGCACCTTGATAAATTTGTCTTAATTTGATTTGGAACAGTCGTACCATAGAACACTTTAGGACAGGTATAAGTACAGCGGAAGTGCCAAAACTTGGTATGGAGGGACACTCAAGTGCCAAAACTTACAAACGGTACACTTAAGTGCCACTTTTTAAAAAAATATATATATATCACTTAAGTGTTAAGTCGCCAGAACCCTGCTAGAAATCCTATATGGCAATTTTTTATTAATTGTTTTTGCCTACGTGGCTCGCCAGAAATTGAAACAACGAAAAATTAGTACAAAACGATACCATTTTTGCAATGACGTGATTTTAAAAATTATTAATTAAATAATTAAAAATATATTATTATAAAATCGATTTTATTTATAAAAAAAAAAAAAAAAAAATGAGAAGAGGATCACGAGGGCTGTACGGCCCTCACCACCGCTGCCATCGCCGCCCCACCCTCGTCAGGAAGGGCCGGTGACGATGGGCGAGGGTCGTCGACCCTCGCCTTGCTGGGCCAAGGGCCGTCGGTCGCCTAGATCCAGCGTGGTGGGCGGCCGACGACCCTTGGCCCGATGGGGCAAGGGCCGGTGACCCTCACCGGATCTAGGGAGGGTCGCGACCCTCGCCCCAAATCTAGGCAAGGGCCTACGGGCCCTCGCCGCAAGCCGGTCAAGGTCGCCGGCCATTGGCCGAGGCCCAGCAACCCCGGCCAACCCTCACCCATCGTCGCCAGCCCTTCCTGGCGAGGTGGGGTGGCAACGGTGGCGGCAACAAGGGCTGCATAGCTCTTGTCGATCCCCTTCTCCTCTGTTTTTTTTTTATAAATAAAATCGATTTTAAATTTTTTTTTAAATTTGACGTGGACAATTTTTTTTATTTAAATTGCCACGTGGAGTTTTTTATTTTGAAAAAAATGCTCCGTTAGCAAATGAAGTCGCCGGAAAATGGACACGTGACAATTTGGCCAGATTTTCTCGCCATTAGCACTTAAGTGATCTATTTTGCTCCGATTTTTGTACTTAAGTATGCCGTTTGTAATTTTTGCACTTAAGTGTCCATCCGTATCAAGTTTTGGCACTCTTGGGGTCCGTACCTCTATGACACTAATTTGACTTTTGTCAATCAAAAGTGGTTAGCTAAAACCTCTTCGATTATTTGCGCTTACTTGAGACATATTATGCACTCCTCATGTGAGTTTGCTTTGGAATGACAAAGAAAACCGTAAGTTCCAGTTTTGTTCGGTTTTAATACTAGTTTCTTTATCACAAATACCTTTGTTTATAGCTGTCGCCTTCTATATTGAGAGGATAGTTGTCGTATGAATTCTCGATCGATCGTTTACCCTAGGAACATTGTACTTACGTGCATTTTGCCTTCTCATTTCTGTACAAAGTGCCATAGCACACAAACATTTGAAAGAAATTCAGACCATGTTTGTAAACCCAAGCTCTATTTTGCTCATCTATTATTAGTGCCTAAAGGATTCTTGTAATATTGGTTTGGCCCTTTTAATGGGTATCATTTTATTTAATTGTTTGTTTGAATAATTAACTCCTCCCTCTTCAAATAGGATAAAAACTTTCATAGTTTATAGTACATGGACAAATGAGTAAAATTTACAGCGACCCATATTTTTTTTTTTTTTTTTAGTATCCTCAATATGAAGATAAAATTGTGTTCTGAATTGAAATCAATGTGAAGTTTCTGCAGAGCATGGGGACAAAAACATGTTTTGTCATCAACATCGGAGCGCACACGTGCAACTACTTGTTTCTAAGGATCGGCATCCGGATTGGCGCGTTGAAGCAGCTTGTTTTATTTAGTGGGATTAAAAGAATTGGAGCATTAATTCGCTATTCATTCGGTCGATGAGAGATCTTATGTCATGTGTGTGAATAATAACAAAGTACGATAGTTCAACTATATATATATAATGCAAATTGGTTGGGTTTGTGAAGAACAATGTCTCTTCATTTTTTAACATATATATGTACCACATCTTTAGCTCTAAAAAATTACATGTATGAGAAAATTGTGTGTGTGTATATATATGTAAATGGAAAAATTACCTAATTAGACATAAACTTATTATACGTATTCCAATTCATCTTAAATTTTTCAATTTCAACATTAAAATTCTTAACCCTTACGCAAAATTCTAATATAATCCTTTCAGTCCATTTTCAATATAAAGTATTGATATGACAGTCTAGTCATTGCCAGTCCTAATGATTCACTATCATGTCAGCAATTTTCTAGTCAAAATTGGCTAGAATGACTATATTGGAATTTTGATTCATGTGAAGGTTTATGACTAAATTAACAAATTTGAAAATTTTTAGACTAAATTAACATCCATACAATAAATTTAAGACTAATTGGAAATTTCCCCATACGTAAAGCTGGGTATATTGAAGTTTGATATGGTCAATAGTGGTGGGTGACTTAATTTTATACTATTGTGTATGCTTATCATGATGAAAGATCTAGCTATTCATGATTTTTTCTTTTACTTTTTACCCCCATTTACTTGAACTAATTTTATTCTATTCATATTTTGGAATAGCCGAACAGCATTGTCCACCAAAAGGACTTTCCCGTAGCGCTGAATCATATGCGTGAAGAGGCTCTCCCTGCCACGAATGTCATTCTCTTTAACGTGACTCAGAACCTCCTCAACAGCTTCTTAACTGCGAGACCGACCGAGCTTGTAAATGAGACCAGAATAGTAAGGGTAGTCATGTCCGAAGCCAATCCAGCGATACTCATAGAAAAGAGACAGTGCCTCATCTGGGTCTTTAACTTAACTTTGGTAACGAAAGGATCGGGTTTCTGACGATGTTAAAGAGTATCCCAAACACTGCTTGGAGTCTTTCGGGGTCTTAGGTTTGTCCCGACCCAAATGACTATAGTATTGCGCAGGTATGCAAAACCAGAGAACGTCGGGAAGATCTGTCACATTGGCCTGGTTGATTTGGTTTTCGGATAGATCATGAAGCAGATGAAGAGCAGTGCATTCTCCGTGAATGATCGTGCGGAGCAACCTGGTTAGATGAAGTGTTATTTTCCGTGTCAAAGGCATGTCAAGTTCGAATAACCTCTCCTCCAACTCGCTCTTCTTCTTCGTAGCAGGTGTCATCAGGAGTCCATAGACAGGGACTAAAATCTGCCCACAACAGAAGACAAAATTTTCATGATGTCTGGTTTCATTACTGGATAGTATTTTGTCCAAACACGGTCAAAATGCTATTCAGGCTCAAGTAGCCCAGGAGGACCCTTGTGCTGCTGGGCTCGGTATGACGTCCGATGGATGCCCGGATTTTTTATTTTTGTTTCTTCAGTTCGCTTAATTCTGTTAGTATTTTGGTTAGACTTGTCAAAATTGGTCATAAACCTATATCTTAACCTAAGTATGATGGTCTGAGTTATTAAATGGGTTAGTTATATTATGTAAACACACGTGAGTTTTAACCTAATATGGGTGATAATTACTTACTTAGACCCAACCTATCTTTATAACTCTCTTTTTATTCCCTCTCGCCTTCTTTCGATCCTTTGCTCATTCACTCCACACTTCCACCTCAGTTTGGGTAAGAATTTTCCTAAATCAGGTTAAATATGAAAGTATCTTAGCAATATAGGTTGAGTCAAGTATGTGTTGGATATGTGTTGTCAGGTATGTGTTAGGTATGTGTTACTAAATTTGCATTGTATGAAAATGTGTTAATACGGATTAAATAAGTTTATTTGGATTAGACCAAACCCATTCGACCCACCCATTTAATGAGGTAAAATGATATGACTAGAATAGTATCTCATCGTACCCTTCGAATTGGCCAGTCCAATCGAGTTTCAACAACCTTGGTAGACATGAGAAGATGTTCTAATATTGAAGATAAGTGAAAATCTTGAAAGATGAGGGGAGAAAGACGATGACTCATAAGGAACGAGGATATAAACTCACATGGACGATCCAGTAGAGCGGCAAAGATATATATTACTATACTTAGTTGTGTTTTGTGTCAAACATGAGTTCAACACGTTAACCTCCCCAATTGATTAATGCAGAACTTTGGCATCAACTTTTTTTTTTTAACCTCCGTTTGAGAAGGTTTTTGGTATGTTTTCGTGCTAACAATTTGTTTTTGTTAAAGCAATACAAGTAAGTGATTTTGCGTGAATATCAAAATTGTCTCTTTACCCTTTTCTCAAAAGGGTTCACGTACTTTTTTAAAAGTGTTCTCAATCGTTCCTAAATCGGTCTGATGAGGAACTTCCTATGTGAACTTGATACTGATAAATATTTGGTGGTGTGGACTACTTATCGACTATTTGACTTGTCATATCCCTCATAGTTACCATGGTCAGCTCAAGCTCCAGCCCTATCTCTAGCTCTAGCTTAGTGCATGCTCAGGGGCTCATTGCTAGAGCTTGACAGGAAGGATTATATGGAATTTCATGCAAAATTTTAGGACTGCATTGACAAAATTAGAAAATTTATAACTAAATTGACATCTATTCAATATGTTTAGAACTAATTAGGTAATTTTTCCAATAAAGCTCACGAGCCAATCGAAACCAAGCTTCAATGAGCTTGAGCTCTGCTCAAACAGCACCTCCATTACTTTAACTCTAACTCAAGGTCAATATATCACGAGTCAAACTCAAGTAGATAACAAGTTCAGTGTTGTTCAAGAGCGCTTTTACTGACCTATACCTACCTCTCTGGGCAACACGCAAGCAAATTCCAGTTGACCAAGTCGGAGTGATAGGAAAAAAGTCAACTCAAACACGACTCAATTGATACACTCTTCATAAAAAACTCAACACAAACATGACTAGGAATCAAACAGAAAACCAGAACATGATCTGCACAAACTGAATAGCTTCTGACACTTGATTTATTGGCTTGTACTCGTGAAGTTGATGTTCTTAAGATGATTATCTACACAAAACAGCATAAACTTTATTAAAATCCACAAAATTATGAACTTCATTTTTTTACTAACTAACAAAAGGGCATAGTGGTATAACTGTGATGACATCATTTCTAGTCAATTTGTCCACGTCAAATCGTAGGCCATGCCATGCAAGATGGTCAACGATAAATGGACCCCGATGTCAGCAATTTTCGCTAGAATTAGCTAGGAGGACCATATTTGAATTTCACACAAAATTTTAGATTCACCTTGGAGCAAGTGAAAAGGTTTAGAACTTACATCGGAATCCGTACAATATAAGTTGAGGACTGAATTGGTAATTTTCCCAGCAAAAGAATGATGTGATGATCCGAAACTCAGGAGCAATCTCCACTCCTCAGACTTTCCAATAAATCCAAGTATCCAACATACTCAGGTTTGATGTACCTGCAACAACCATGAAAAGCATCAGCTCACCTGCACGCAGACTCGGTACAAACATAAACACAATCCACTTTAAAGAAAGTAGTTCAAGGTTATAGTCCCCTCTCTTTGTGATGGAAAGCTACCAAAGCAATATGACTCCACTTAATTGAACTGGCAATTGAGGCTCCGTCACAAAGTTCCTTACAAGGAATGACATTAGGAGGTGAGTTTTGCCAACAGAGCTCGCCATTTCACTACATGGTTAAATTCAGAAGAAACACAAACTTTAAACATGTAGCTTCCTCTGAGAATTACTGCCTCAGAAAATGTTGTTCTGAAAGTACCATGAACTAAATCACTCTAATAGCTAGTGAGCATATTGATCTAAGATATTATATCCATATTGCACCACTCATTTTTCAGTAAACATTTCACCACCACTGTTTCTATCTTTAGCTCCACAGAGTGGCAAAGAAAGGCAAAGATGTTTCTTCCAGAAATCAGCCATTGGAGCTTATATTGATTCAGCACATTTTTATGCATAAAGATCTCAACAAGAAAACTAAATACACCAACTGTAACCTAGACAATGACCAAACAAAAGGGCCTGTCAGTAATCTTCCCCTATCAATTCATGCTTTCTCAATGTTTTCCAGATATGGAAGAACAGACCACTGTACTTCTCTTTCTCCAGAAGGTATGTATTGTCTCCCCTTAAATACAGATGACTCCAGCATTGGAAAAAGCACAACCACAGAGCAAAGGACCAGAATTCCAAAGAACCAGATAATTGGAGAAAAGTAATGAAGAGAATAAAAAGAGAAGCCCTTACCCGTGTCGAAATAGAAAATCAGTGATGACTAGTGCACAGTTAGGCTTGAAAAACTCGGTCCTCCTAATGACATTTGCAACTTGGGCCACAGGAATTAACTTGAAGCTCTCTACTTCTCCATCTATCGGAGGATAGTAAAGAAAACCACAGCATCAGAAACATGGGTAGCTGTCACCATTCAACTCCTGTCTGGTGGCTAGGAGATAGAAATGAAATTTACGAACTCTATAGGGAACCCAAGATTTACAGATCTTACCTTGATTATTTGGTGTAAAACTTTCAGGAAGTTTAAGATCATAACAGAACAAGACATCTCTCTTGTAGCTATATCCTTTTATATCCATGTAGGAAACAGCACCAACTGGTATTGCTCTACAGTCATGTCTCAGAAAGTTATTAAAGCCAGTATATGCACCTCCACATATGGTACATATGAAACTATGGGCATGGATGTACAGTTCATAAATATGTTACACTCACCTACCAACCTCAAAATACGTTGGGGGAGGGAGTTTTTTAATGCACAAGAAGCTAATTTGATTCTCACCTACAAGGTTAAGCTAAGAAAAGGAATTATTGCCAATGACGAGCAATGTTGTGAGCCTCATCACTTACCTCCATTGTCATTGAAAACTTTTCGAAAACTTTTAAACTAATAAAAGAAGATATTGCGCAACATTAACAGCAATACTATGAGCCTAATTACTTACCCACAGGAAATGATTCTTGGGATGCCTGCCTCTTCTTCACATTCCTTTATAAGATTCTCCCCGCAAGCCATGTCATGAGGCTGCAGTCAACATGAAATTGGAATAAACTCATAAGTGCATGCACACACATGCATTCAGTTAGTCATTCTAGTTGATGATTCCAGTTAAGGGAATTGCATCCAGTCAGTTTAATAAATAAAAAAAATGAATAAGGAGGACGCCATAAAGAAAGCCAAGCCACCAATAAAGTGGTCTGTGCTTTGGATCATTTCATCCACATAGTTGATCAACACAATCTGATAAGACAACGAGAAACAGACAAAAGCTGCAATTCATTTTCCATTGACACTCCTAAGGGCTACTACTGAGATGAACATCACAGTATTGAAGTATTAAAGAATTCCAAATTGATCTCCCACTTATGGCTTCAGCACCAGCAAAAGCAAAAGGGATAATAAGCAACAGAACAAACTTTTAGTTTTTCTACCAACACTTTTTACAGGGTTAACAGTGAGATGAACATCAGGATATTGAAGTATTAAAGACTGCCCACCTAAGGTTTTAAAACCAGCAAAAGGGGAGAAAAGAGCGAAGCTGTTCCCAATTCTAGTCAACAGGATTCAGTTTCACTCATAAAGACTCAATCTCACCCAATTTTATATATGCCTAACTAGAATTTCTCTTGAAATGATGCATATTGACTTTTATTAAGTCAATACTTCCATCCATCAAATCCATGTTGTTCAGACTTCAGACACTGAGATGCTACCAGAATCATTAATCTTTCCACCTATTTTTCAATTAACAAATGACATTCTGAACCATTGAGATTACTTCCTAAGGAAATTCTTGAACAAGAGGGCTTTTTATAATCCAAACCACCTTCTGTAACAATCGCCATCATCTCCTTTATAGATTAGTAAAATATGTAAATTGCAATAGAGAAATTTAATTAGCCATAATACTTCATAAGCCAATATTCTGCACCAATTTGTATTTTAACATGATAATCAAGTCGGATTAGGATTCAAATCACTAAGAAATATCTCCTTTGCACATATGTGAGGGTGAAACTCAGAAAAATGTCAATAGCTACTTCAAATAACCTAGTAACATTGCCTACTTTAAAGCAATTATTTTTCCCTTCCGGCTACATGAGCATTCTAACGCTGTTTATCTCGTACCTGTATCATACAAATCAATATTGAGTAGTAAAAACATGCCATTCACGACTAATGGAATCTCACAATTAGGTCTCGTTTTTAGCCAATAATTTTCCTCCACAAATGTATTAGTAAAAGAGTACGTCAATCAAGATATGTCCAGAGTTGTCTCCAAATGTTCCCTTATAGGCAGGAAAGAATCAAGAGAAGCGACTGGCTACTCTTATTTCTTACAATACAGTGTAAGCCCAAACTAGCCATACCAGAACTTACAGCAATTCAAAAAGAGAAGCAGCATGACTGATACAGAGTTATCTCCATTTTTCAGAGTCATGAATAATCAAAGTTCACTTGAGAATTGGAAGCATATTAGCAGGCCAGACTATTACACAAGCAAAGGGAGTGCAGATTCTTAGAAGAAAGGGAGGTACTCAAATCCAATATGGCAGTAAACCATCATGGAAGTCCCAGGCCTTTGGGATATAAACATCTGGAATTTCAATTTCAGCTTTCTAGTGTGGTGCTAGCACTATACCCACGAGGGAGGATATTCCAGTAGACAAGGCTCCCCTAGTGTGTGTCTCAGGAGGGTCATCATCAGACACAGAAAGAAAAATCACAACCACACAGAAAGAAAAAGAATGAGAAGGCTCTACATGAAATTGGTTACAGAAACATGATCTGGAAAGCGAAATACTGGTGAATTCTTTTCAAGTTACATGTGATGACACAGAAATACTAATATATTCGTGCAGCTTAGACAAGGAAAAACATATGAACAAGAAAAAGAGTTATCAGTACAAACCAGTCCTCCAGCAACTAGATGATCAAGCATTCCCGGGTATGTTGGTTTGACTTCACTTCTCTTCCCAATCCAGAGGTATTCCTGACCGTCCTTTTCAACATAGCCATTCATGTGAACTCCATATGCCTACCACAGAAAATAATTTCAGGTGACTAAAAAAGTGAGTTCTTTTAAATGAGATACAATCACATTGTGGTCTATATACCCTTCAGCACAAGCCAACACTTTTTTTCCACGTCTAATATTCCAAGTTGAATGCTCACTACAGTAAAGTCTTTTTGTCTTGCTTTTTTATGTTGTATAAGGCCAGGGTAGAGATACATTATTACTGAACTATAGAGTCCATAAGTTTGGTTGGTTAAGAAGGAATTGAATCGCAATAAATGTTGGAAGACTTCACAGTATCCCAGTTAGAGCTTCTATTGGATTACCAATGGCTTAAACTCCAAAATTGGCAGCCATATATGGAATCATCTTCTTGAATGTAAACAGGATATTAAATACTTTCGACTTGGCTATCACAAAAGCTTTAAGAAGCCATTCTGTTCTCCATCAAGTGCCCCACAAAGGTTATGTGAAAGGCGAGATTACTCAAGGGAAAAGGAAGAATAATTACACTAATTTGATGGTTTACCAATCTTCTTGGTTTAAAAGCATCAATGACACAACAGGGAATTCATTTGATCTAAATATTGTCCTGAAAATGGATCTTGATCAATACCATTAGACGGCACATCCACAGTCAACCGAGAATTTCATTTATACAGGTAAGGATTTCCATACACAAAATAATAGAACAAAGCTGCTAACTATTGTTTCTGAGCTCTCAGTGAAGAATACTAATTTCATTTTAAAAACTAGGCATAAGGGCATACTGCTATGAAAAGGAGAAAAACGGACCTTGATTCCAAAATAAGGAGCTGCTGCACGTTCAAGAGAGAATATTATCGAACCTCCAAATGAAGATTTCACTGGAAAGTGCTGGTCCAAACAAATGGAAGCACAGTAAGGAAAAGCAAACCAAATTCACACGGACAAATCATCAGTTGCACCAGGACTATCATAATACAAGCAACTCAAACTGCTTCCTCAGAAAAAAGGCATCTTTGGTTATTTGCACCTGTTCAGGATCATAAGAAGGCAGTACACTACGTGTTCAATTGTGCCCACAGGAAATACCTCATTTCTAATACCTGGAATCAGCTCTCGGCCTAAGCATTTCACTACACGCGCCACTGCTTCAGTCCTATCCTCACGTGTTCCCAGCAAATGATGCAAACCAACACGTCCACCAAAACGGCTACCGTTCAAACCCTCTTGATCGAAAGTAAACACGTCGTCAAATTGCCTCAAATGGTCAGCAAAACTGCATATATATTTCAAGAATAGAAAATTAAACCAACTATCCGTTTGAATTGGGGAAGCAAATTAATCTTTTAAGACTCGCCCTGCATATGTCGAGTACCGCCCATAACAGACAAGACTCTTTCGTCTAATCCAAGCCGAAATAACAAACTGGGGGCATTCATTCGATTTTTCAGGATTAACCCATCATACAATGAGGTGACAGAATCCTACCCATGATGGACATAACCAACAATTTGATCTTCGACGACGAACGGCAAGAAATCAGACTGCATCTCCTGCCAGAGTTCAAAAAAGAACAATCAAGAACGGAGCTTCGGTCTCTCTTGAATCACGGGTAGCTCCGCCCAAGAATGGAGGAGAAAACAGGACACCGGAGCACCGACCGAACCACGGTTGCAGAGCCTGATCTTCTCGAAGAATCCGGCCAGGTCGGAGGATTCATCGCCGTCGCCTTCGCCGTCGCCGTCGCCGGAGTACCGGGGACAAGCGGCTCGAAGGACGTCGTCCCAAGTGAAGCTGCTCGTGGAGATCGATGCGGATAACTGGGACGAGCATCTCGTCGGGCCGCGAAACGGGAGGAGCGAGATGGGTCTGCTGAAGAGAGCGCGAGAAAGGAAGGGCGAGCGCAGGGACGCCATTCCCGGCGTGAGACGAGAAGCGCAAGCGGAAGCCATGGAGACAGAGAGAGTGCGAGCTGCGACGAGAGAAAGCTGCAGTTTTGGGAAAGAGAAGTAGTTGGCGTTTCGAGTTAAAAAAATTTGGTAAGCCCCTTTTTTCTTCTTCTTTTCCCCCCATTTTGCCACAAAATATTACATTACAATAATATCTTTTTAAAAATATTTTAATTTGTGAACTGTGATATACTTATCGTTAATATCATTTTTTTAATTTTATGTTTTTGTTTGGTTGTGGTTAGACACAATTGGTTCCTAGTTTTACCCGATCCCACCTAGTAACTATGGACCAACAGGACCAGGTCCCGATCGTGGAACTAGGAATTGGACCAACCAATGATCCTAGTTAGTCTGGTCCCCATGTAGTCCATTGGAACTAATGAATTATGGTGATAAACCGGTATTCCCTCCCCCTTTAAAATCAAGATCAAAATACTTCAAAAAATTGTGTGAGCATCACACACTTAACAAATACTATACTTAATATTAGCCAAAAGGCTGAGAAAGATATCCGTATATTCACAACTCCTCTTATAGTCTCCGCATGCTTATTTCATGTGAGACTCTCAATATTCACGTAGAAAGTTAGACACAACAATAGAAGCAAGCCAAGAGTCCCACATTGAAGGCGTTTGCATGGAAGGATAGACACTACAAGAGAGACAAATCACACACATCAAGAGTCTCATATTGAACGGGCACACAGAGACCAATGCACTTGTCCAAAGCATACCTTTTTCAGTTCTTTGTATAAGTATTTTCATGAAAATTCATAATAATTAAGAGTTTAAATTATTTCCTAAATAATTTTGAAGAGATAAAATTAAAATTTTAAAAAATAACCGGTCCAGTCCTTGTGGTTCCATCCTTATAACTAAACCAAAATCACCATTCTAATTTTACAGAATCGGACCAGTGCCTCCTTGGATCAAACCGACTATTTGGGTCTAGTCAAGGCGGTTCCTAATTTAGGTGCTTCCTTTTACTTACCCTTAGTTGTGGTGCTAAGTTGGGTGCTTAATTAATGTCCTCAGCCATGCATTTAAAAAGAAGAAGAATATATGCGTACTAAAAGTCTTAAAACTTGTTATGAAAATTCAATTGAGTCATAATATTTTTAAAAAGTATAAGTGAATTTTAAAACTTATCAATAAAGTGTAATTGAGTCCTAGAACTTTAAAAAAATACAATCAAATCTTAAAACTTATCAAGTTAATGCGATCAATACTTGATTTCACTTTTTACTTAATTCGACTTTTATGACAAATTTTAATATTTGATTGCATTTTTTAAAATTTAAAGATTCAATTACACTTTTGTAACAAGTTTTAAAACTTGATTGCATTTTTAAAAAGTTTTAGGACTTAATTAAGTTTTTTTTTATAAGTTTTAAAATTTTTAGTACACTTGTCCCTAAAAAAAGAGTTCATAATTTTGTGGATTTTATTCCAAGTTTACTTTTGTTTTGTGTAAATAATCATCTTAAGAACATCAGTTTTCCCCGAATGCAAGCCATTAAAGTATATCCGGAGCAAGCGATTCGGTTTGTGAAGATCATGTTCGGGTTTTCCGTTTGATCCTAGTCCAAGTTAACTAACATAACATCATGTTTTTAATTTGGCACGACACGAGCAGCTACTTGCTATCTAAACTTGAGTTCGACTCGACACGATCTGGAATTGAGTTAAAGCAACGGGGGAAGCTATTTGAGCATAGCTCGAGCTCATTAAAGCATTGATGGATCGGCTCTTCGAGCCTCATCGTGTACAGTATGCTTTCCACAAATTTTGCCTTGTACCTACTACCTTTCCTTTCCCTTCGGTCTTCAAGTCCAAACTTGTGGTATTCTGTTTGGTTTTGACCGTGCTATAAAGTTTTGTAACTTGTGCCTTCAGGGGTTGCTGAAGTAGCTTCTTAAAAGCTATGACTAGCCATTGCGACTTTTTATTTTCATTTTATCCTGTCATATATATAGACATATATTTATGATGAAGGTGTTAAAAAGTTAGAAACTTATTGTATTGATGTTAATTTAATCATAAACATTTTGACATAGTGCCATACAATCGTTCTGGTTAATTTTTGTGGGATATTGCTAATATGGACGTTGGTAAGCTGACATGGCATGATTGAAATTAACGTGAATAAATTTTAATATCATTTTAAATTTTTATGATTATTTATTTATTTATTTCTCTCTCTTTCATGTTTTTTTCCTCTTTTTCCAGCCAATCGCCGAATCGGCTACAGGCGAGGGCCGCCAGTGAGGGACCTCGTTGGCCTCTAGCCAGTCTCATCCATCCCTTAGCAAGGCTCGCCCTCACCAGAGGCTGCCCATCGGCTAAAGAAAGGGGAAGGAGAAAAAAGAAAGAAAGAGAAAGGAAAGGGAACAAATTAAAAAAGAAAATTAAAAAAATTGAAAAATGTTTAAAAAATATTTAAAAATTATTAAAAATTATTCATGTTAGTGCTAGTTTTGCCACGTTAATCAATAAGCTTCTACGTCAATAATATTCAGTTAAAATTAGTTGGAAGGATTGGCTTGACACTAAATCAAAAGATTTAAAATTAAATTGGCATAATACAACATGTTTATGATTTTTTTGATACTTTTCCCCATATATATTTATATCTATATATTTTACAAGCAACTATGTATACTACTTGTTGTGTCCAGGTAGTGAAACCCTACTTTATCAATTACGTGTCTCCATCCTAACCCTCGAGAAGGTGGGGAATCAAACTTCCCACCTCCTCCTTCCTAAATAAGAAGGGTGGCCATTGAGAAGCATCGAGGTGTTGATTTTGGGTTGCCTTTTTGTGTTCTCATGTATTCTCTCCCTACTTTTATTGCTCTAAGTTCCTATTCTCATTTCCTTTTAACCATTTCAATTCCATATCTAACACAAAGTAATACTCCATTTGTCTCGTGAGAATGAATAATTTGAAAAATATTTTCCTAATAATATCGCTCGTGTCTCTTGAAATAATTATTTAAGGAAAAAACTATTGCAACAATTTGTATTTAATTAATTTATATACAATGGAAATATTTTTTGTTTGTCCAGTTTCGGAGGTGAGACCAACGATCAATTTTAGGAAAATATTATCCAAATCACTTATCTTTCGGGAAATAAACACACCCTAATCATTGAACCATCTTCCAAGTTTAATTGTTCCTTGATCTTCTCTTCAGAACCTAATAAATGATCGGATACGCATTTTCAGTTTGCTAAAAAACCACAGGTGAATAACTCTTTGGAAAGAACCTTTTGCATACATTTTCAATTAATTTGTAGATTAACTATAATCAACAAGAACGGGTGACAAGGTATGGTTAAATGGGCCTGCTTCCAGATGAGTATATACACGGTCTATGTATGGAAAGATTTCCGGATCATGGGATTTAAATAATATGAATTATAGAGGGACTAATATAATGCTCCATTAAGTAGGAAATTGTACTACTTCATGTTAAACCTTTTTAATTAATTATTTTTGCGATTCTCAATGCCCTATATTCCTTTACAAGGGTCACGATGTACTAGCATAGTCACTGCTGCTTTGTTGAAAAGATTTCATCCTCTCAATACCCTGCATAATGTAATATCATTTGTTAAGCAATTCGTGAGCATTATATAAAATAGTCATCGTATAATTAATAAAAGGAATGGTATGTTCAGTTTGAAATAGACTAGTGTATAGACTAATAGCATTAGTCCTCCAATCAAATGTAGCCTCGTTGGCGCTCGTCAGCTACGCTCGTCAATTGCCCTTGCGCAAAGAAGATGAACAATAGTAACGAGGGGCAAAGTAGATAGTTTTGTAACAAAAAAATCATTTAATCCTTGTTTTCGAATTTTGAAAATACTAAAAGCTCAAAGTAGATTCTCACTTGCCCTTGAACTTTTAGCCTTTCCAATGCTAGCTTTTACCCTCAAAATCCCTTGGGAATGGTTGCCGAACACCCTAAATTTTCCCCAAGAGACTTTCAAAATGTTGAACCAAACGCATCTCAAATTTTTTGCTCAATACTTATGTTATTCTTTATTCCTAGCAGAAAATGAGAACGCATGCTGCATGCAAAGAGAAATGGTATAACAATTTATAGCAATGAGTATGGGATAGATTTTGATTTTTTTTTGGGACATGATTTCACTTGGTGTAAACAGAAAAAGCTAAGAGAGCAATGGAGTACTTGAGAAAATTCAAAATTATGAGGAAAGAGATCATCATCGATTACTTACCAATCAATTTGAATATCGCAAACTAAGTTTTGTCCATCCATAGTAATAAGCGGTGATAAGTTATTTTAAATACACGCATGGGTAATTCGTGAAATTATTTTGTAAGAGTTTGAAGTTGAAGTTGCCTTAGGGTTTGCTTAATGAATTGTATTAAATTATTAAGTAAGGAAAAGCTGCACAAAAATCCCTAAAAACTTGGCCAAAAGTGAGATCAAGTCCTAAATAGTTCGTATAATGTAAAGTTCTTACATAGATTCATATTATAAATTCGACCGGTATTATATGAGATTATGTAGAACCATTGTTAAACGTTGTAAAAATTTTAGGCCGTTACATGTAGATGTTATTTAATAGTTAAATATTCTAATGTGATTTAATGAAGATCACTTGTTACAATTATATCTACTCTGTCCATTCCATTGATGAGATCTCCCTATATTTTTTTAGGAAATGACTTTTCGCTTTTTAAATTAGGAAGTTATTTTCTTTTTCCATTTTTATATATCATTTTTTACTTGATTAAAGTCATTCTATTTTCTTTTCACTACCTTAAAAATGAAAAAAAATCATTATTTTTTGATAGAAATATCTCCCGCCAAACAAAGCTAACCGAAAAGTTAACTTCTTTAACTATCAAAACGAAAAAAAAAACTGCTTCTCTTCGCAGCTCGCAGTCTCTCTCTCCGTGGCTTCAGCTCGCGCTTCTCATCTCTCCCCGGCGATGGCTTCTCTGCGCTCGCCACGCCTTTCTCATGCTTTCTTCAGCAAGACAACCTCGCTCCTCCCATTTCGCAGCTCGACAAAGCGTGAGTCTTGTCAATTCGCATCAATTTCCACGAGCAGCTTTACTTGGGACGACGTCCTTCGAGTCTCTTATCCCCTGTACTCCGACGACGACGACTCCAACCTCGCTGGCTTCTTCGAGAAAATCAGGCTCTGCAGTCGTGGCTCTGTTGGTGCTCTAATGTTCTGTTGCGTTCCGACTTTGTTGGAGCTGGTCGTCATTCAAGAGGAACTCTCACAGGAGATGCAGCCTGATTTCTTGCCGTTCGTCATTGAAGATCAGATTGTTGGTTATATCCACCATGGGTAGAATTTTCTCACCTAACCCACTGTGTAATATGTTCGTCCTGACAAATTGAACGAATGTCCCCTGATTCGTTAGTTCTACTTAGATTAATCAAAAGAATCTGGTCTGTTTTGCGCAGTATTTGACACGTAGTTGGTTTAATCTTTCCTTTGGACTATATATGCAGTTTTGCTGATCATTTGAGGCAATTTGACATCGTGTTTACTTTCGAATGAACACTGTGGTACTTTTGGTGAACATGTTGGTATACATCCGTTGCTGAGAACAACTGATGACAGGACTGAAGCAGTGGTGCGCGTAGTGAAATGCTTAGGCCCAGAACTGGTTCCAGGTATAAGAAATCAGGTACTGTCTGCAGTCGGGATCGAACATGTGGTGTACTACCTTCCTATCATCCTGAACAGGTGCTAATGAGGTCGAATGTGATTAAAGATGTCTTTTTTTTTAGGAATTCACTTTGTGTTGATTATGAATCGTGATAGTCCTGGTTGCAACTGATGATATGTCCATGTGATTTTGGTTTGCTTTTCCTCACGGTGCTTCCATTTGTTTGGACCAGCTCTTTCCTGTGAAATTGTTGTTTGGAGGCTCGATAGTATTCTCTCCTGAACGTGCAGCGGCTCCGTATTTTGGAATCAAGGTCACCCTTTCTCCTTTCTAAAATCGCATGCCATTATGCTCTGGTTTTTTAGCTGAGAACCAATAGTTTTAATAGCTTTATACTATAATTTTTTTAGGCAATGTTTGGTACTTGATGGAGAGCATATTGGCTTCTTAAAGCTTTTGTAAGAGCCATGTGGGATGTCATTAGAATCCTGTTTACAATTTAGATGATGATTTGATAAATGGCTGCTAAGTTTGGAGTTAGTGAGATCTTATGGGACCACAATCAACTATTCCGAAAGTTTAAGTCTTTAGATAAAGGCGTGGTCTAATGTTTAATATTTGAATTTTCTAACACTATGATTATAGAGCTAGCACCACACCCGAAAGCTGATGTAGAAATTCCAGACGTTTATATTCCAAAGGCCTGGGAAACTTCTTTGATGGTTTACTGTCATAGTGGATCTGCCTATCTTTCTTATAGGAAGCTGCACGCCGTTTTCTTATGTAATAGGCTGGCCTGCTTATATGCTTCTGATTTTCAAGTGAACTTCGATAATATCATGACTCCGAAAAAAGGAGATAATTCTGTCTCAGTCACGACAAGTCTGGAACGGTCTGGTATACACTTTTTTGAAAAAATAAGAGTAGCAGATTGCTTCTCTCGATACATTTCCTGCATAGAAGGGAACATTTGGAGACAACTCTTAGAGCATCTTGAATGAAGTACTCAGTTACTAATGCATTAGTGGAGGAAAATTGTTGGCTATAAAACCTGTGTTCATCGTAGCAAGACCTGAATTGTGAGATTTCATCAGTTGTGAATGGCATGATCCTACTACTTGACATCGACTATTATGAAAAAAAGGTACAAAGTAAACAGCGTTGAGATGCTCATGTAGCCTGAAGGATCAAGTAATTGCTTTATAGTAGGCGATGTCACCAGGTTGTTTGATATAATTCTTTGTGATTTGAATCCTGAATCCGACTTGATTGTCTCACTAAGATACAATTAGGTGCAGAATATTCACATATGAAGGAATCAAGGCTCAGTTATAAAGTATTCTGGCTAATAAGAGTTATATGATGCATGTCACGGATTTTACGAATCTAAAAGGATATGTGCAATTGCTAAAGATGGTGGTTCAGGTTATAAAAAGCCCTCTTGCACTAGAATTTCCTTAACAAGTGATCTCAATAGTTTGGAATGTCCATTTCAAATTGAAAAATAGGTGGAAAGATAAATGATTCTGGTACCATCTCCATGTCTGAACCTTGAACAAGCTGGATTGAATGGTTCAAAGTAGTGCTTGAAGGGATCATTTTGCATCAGTTCAAGAGAAATTCTAGTTAGGCTTATATAAATTTGGGTGAAATTGCCTCTTGATGAATGAAACTAATCCTGTCAAGTAGAATTGGGAATAGCTTCATTCTTTTCTCACCCTTTGCTGGTGTTAAAACCTTAGGTGGGAAGTCTTTAATCCTTCAACACTCTGATGTTTATCTCAGAGTTAACTCATCAGAGTTAACTCAGTAAAAGGTGTTGGTACAAAAAGCTAAAATGGACCTTTGTTCTGTTGCTTATCATCCCTTTTGCCAGTGCTGAAGCCATAAGGGGAGGTCTATTCGACATTCTTAAATCCTTCTATACTGTGATGTTCATCTCATCATTTGTCCCTAGGAGTGTCTGTTGATAATGAACTGCAGCTTTCATCTGTTTGTTTTTGTCCTATCAGATAGTGTTCATCGACAATGTGGATAAGATGATCCAAAGCACAGCCCACTGTATTGGTGGCTTTGCTTTCTTTGTTGTGTCCTTATTCATTTTGTTATTAAGCTGACTGCATCTTTTCCCCTTAACTATGATTATCAACTAGAATGATTGATCTTTTTTTTCCATAGACAAATAGGTATCAGTCTCTGTGTGGGGAGAACTCATAAAGGAATGGGAAGAAGAAGCAGGCATCCCAAGAATCATTTCCTGTGGGTACGTAATTGTTCTCATAGTATTGCTGTTAATGTCCCACAACATATCTTTTTATTAGCTTAAGCTTTCTGATTAGAATGGAGGTAAGTGATCAGGCTCACAGCATTGCTGTTAAACTTGTAGATGAGAATGAAAGTAGCTTATTGTGCATTGAAAGTCTCTCTCTCTCTGCGCATGTATTTTGGTGTCAGTGAGGGTGCAACATATATGCAAACTCTATGTACATGCACATTCTTAAGGATTTGCTATATGCATATGTGCATAAATTGGCTTTTCTTTTCGTTTGAACTTTCTGAGACATCTTTGTAGAGCAATACCAGTTGGAGCTGTTTCCTACATGGACATAGATGGATATAGCTACAAAAGAGATGTCTTGTTCTGTTATGGCCTCAAACTTCCCGAAGGTTTTACACCAAATAATCAGGGTAAGATCTGTAAAACTTGGGTTCCCTTGAGAATCCACAAATTTCATTTCCATCTCCTTGCTGCAAGACAGGACTTGAATGATGCAAGCAACTCATGTTTCTGATGCTGTGGTTTTCTTTACTATTCTATGGTAGATGGAGAAGTGGAGAGCTTCAAGTTAATTCCGTGCCCCAAGCTGCAAATGTCATTAGAAGGACCGAGTTTTTCAAGCCCAACTGCTCAGTAGTCATCATTGATTTTCTGTTAAGACGAGTTTTCTCCATTTATCTGGTTCTTTAAAATACTGGTCCTTTGCTCAGTGGTTGTGCCTTTTCCAACATTGAACTCGTCTGTATTTAAAGGAAGAGGAGAAAGAGAAATGCACTGGTCTGTTATTTGATGGAAATCATGGAGAAAGCATGGATCAGATAAGGAAAGATTACTAGCAGTCCCCTTTTCTTTATGTCACTATCTGATCTGGTTTGGTGCATTTAGCTTTCTTGTTGAGACCCTTTATGCATAAAAAATTGCTGAATCAATATAAGCTCCATTGGCTGATTCCTAGAAGAAACATGTTCGCCATTCCTTGCCATTCCATGGAGCTAGAGAAAGAAAGAGTGGTGGCACAACATCTATATCATATCTTAGATTAATATGCTCAATAGTTCTTTGTGTGATCTAGTCCATGCGTTTTCTGATAGTCATTCTGAGAGGAAGCTACATGTTTAGAGCATGTGTTTCTTCGGAACTTAACCACGTAGTGAAACTGCACCGGTTGGCAAAACTCACCTCCTAACATCATTTTTCACAAGCAACTTTTGTCACAGCACCTCGATTTTTCGCTAGTTGAATTAAATGTAGTCATATTGGATTGTAAGCTTTTCAATCACAAAGAAAGAGTATAACCAGGAACTAGTTTCCTACAAGTGGATCATGTTTATGCTCAATAGTGAGTCTCCAAGAAGGGTGAGTGATGCTTTTTATGGCTGTTGCAGGTATATCAAACCTGAGTATGTTGGATACTTAGATTTAGTGCGAAGTCTGAAGAGTGGAGATTGCTCTTAAGTTTCAAATTACCACATTATTCTTTGAAAAAATTACATAAATGACTTTTGAACATTGACTAAATATACAATATCGTTCCTTAACTTTTAATTTGCTTAATATGATCCATGAACTATTGATATCGTTCAATGTAGTCTTTCCTTTTACTCAAATAACAAATCAGACATATCGAGTTTGCAGTGCTTTTCCTGTTGGTCTCAAGTTTGCATTGCGGATATGCAAAAGAAAAGAACAGGAAGGACGTGCAATAGGGAAGGACTTAGACACTCACTCCATATCTTTGTCATCAAAGAGATGTTTGGAGAAGAATGAGAAAAGAGGATGAGATTTTGGATGAAATGCACTTTGGAGATGGATTGGAATATCTTATCTCAGGTTTGGATGCTATATATATTTCACAAAAAACTTCTTGAAAATAATAAAAAGAATAATAATAATACCCATAATAATAATAATACTATTTCTAATGACAAACATGAATTTTGCAAAACATCCCACATCAGTCAGGCATAAAAAATCCACTTATATATATATAGAGATTAATGCTCAAAAAGACCACTTTTATATCATTCTAATAATAATGATGGTAAAAATAATAACAACAGGTAATAAAAAAAAAAAAAATACTTAAATGACACACACACACCAACTGCACGTGTGCACTCTGATGTTGATGACATTGGTCTCTACATCAGCGCTTGCTTCTGCAGGTTGTTCTCGCATGTTCATTCGAGGACAACGGCGCTACGCTTCATCTTCTTGATGATTTATCTGAGAACAAATTCGATCCACCGGGTCAAAGCGAAAGATCTTCTGAACGTTCTCTGTTCTCGCCTACCTGCCCAGCACTATAGTCATCTGGGTCGGGACAAATCCAAGATCCCGAAGAACTCCAAGCAGCCTTCGAGATACTCTCAGCATCGTCGGAAACCCGATCCTTTTGTTACCAAAGTTAAGGAAGTCGACGACCCAAATGAGGCTCTGTCTCTTTTCTACGAGTATCACCGGATGGGCTTCAGACACGACTACCCTTCGTACTCTGCTCTCATTTACAAGCTCGCTCGGTCTCGTAGTTTTGAAGCTGTCGAGGAGATTCTGAGCCGCATTGAAGAGAATGATGTTCGTTGCAGGGAGAGCCTCTTTATAGCTTTGATTCGGCACTACGGGAAAGTCCATTTGGTGGACGAGGCTGTTCGGCTATTCCAAAAAATGACTTCTTTCAACTGTACCCGCACGTTACCATCCTTCAATACGATTCTTAACGTTCTTGTGGAGAACGACAAGTTGTTGGACGCAGTTGAGTTACTCCACCGTTCATACAAACTGGGTTTCCAGCCAAATTCGGTTTCATTCAATGTAATCATGAAGGGATGGCTTGAGAAAGGAGAATGGGAGGCTGCGTGCAAGGTGTTCGATGAAATGCTAGAAAAAGGGGTTCAGCCCACAGTTGTAACGTATAACAGTCTGGTGGGATTCTTGTGTAGAAAGGGTGATGTTGAAAGAGCGATGGGCCTTCTTGAAGACATGACTCACAAAAGGAAATATCCTAATGCCTCAACATATGCTTTGCTGATGGAAGGTTTGTGTTTGTTAGGTAAGTATGAGGAAGCCAAGAAACTTATGTTTGATATGGAGTACAGAGGATGTAAACCAGCACCTGTAAACTTTGGTGTTTTGATGAGTGATCTGGGAAAGAGGGTTGAGACTGACAAGGCAAAGGAATTGCTTAAAGAGATGCAAAGAAGGAAGTGTAAGCCAGATGTTGTGTCCTACAATATATTGGTCAATTACTTATGCAAGGAAGGTAGACCTGCTGAGGCGTATAAACTTTTGGTTGAGATGCAAATTGAAGGTCGTGGGCCAAATGCAGCTACGTATCGCATGATGCTTGATGGTTTTTGTAAGGTTAAGGATTTTGAAGGAGGCTTGAAGGTTCTTAATGCAATGTTGACAAGTAAGCATTGTCCTATGGCCGATACTTACTGTTGTTTGGTTGAAGGGTTGTTGAGGAATGGAAATATAGATGATGCATGGTTTGTAGTTGAGGAGATGGAGAAGAGAAAGATCAGAGTTGAGCTGGAGTCTTGGGAGGTTCTAGCTAGGCAGGCTTGCAGGGTAGATGGAGGTGCATTGGAGCTTCTCACTGAGTTGTCTTTGCAGGAATTCTAGTGCTCTGCCTTTACCAGAATTGTACAGCCATGAGCAAAATTCCAAGCTCCCCATCCTATTGCAAAAGTGAACTTGAGACATAATTTGACCAAGAGGCAGGCCAGATAATCGACTGTAAACTCTTTTATGTTTAAACCCCATCAGTTATGCCCATGGCTGATTGGCATTAAGAGATAAGGTATTGCATATGTGTACTACCTTTATATCCTTTGGAAAGTTATGCAAATGGGGTTAAATATGCTCAAACATATGCTTTCTTTTCGTGTTCATGATAGGAACATTGCATGGTGACTGTCGGATAGGAACATTGCATGGTGACTGTCGGACTATGTGCGATTTTGGCATCTTTAGTCTGGTTTCAACTATGCGTTTTGGCATCTTTACTCTGGTTTCAACTGTTCCTATCAGCTGCGAACCGTGAAGTCATCATTTGGATGTTGGTTAGATTCGTCTCTTGAAAATGGAGCAATTTATTTTGGAGTTATGGCCCAGTTCTTTCCTCTCTATAATGTGATGCTAGTTCTGTAAATATTCTAGGTAATCTTCTTCAGGGAGAGGGAAGGAGATGGAATAAATGAAATTACATATTTAGTTAATTGACTTCACTTTACATGTTATTAGATGGGGTATATATATATCCAAATAATATGTATAGAAAAAAGAAATTAGCTATCTTAGAAAATAACAAAATATCAAAGAATATCCCTCATATTTCTAATAATATTCTCTAATAGGAAAATATCTAATCTTCATAAATATATTTCATCACCCCTCAAGCTAGAGCATCAAGCTCGCATACAAGAGATGCGGCTTTCTTCCAAAGCTTGTAACCATGTGCCATCTAAGCCGGACCTTAAACTAAACAACTGAATTGGACAAGCGCTGAAGAAACACATGACCAAAAAGTTGACATATCTTTTCTCATACCACATTGATAAAACAATGCGGAAACCCAAATTGCGTTTTAGCAAACTAAATTCCATCAGCTCACCACACTCATCCTTGGCTGCTTGATAAAGTTGTGCTCAACTTTGGTACTCATAGCTACCTGGATACTTGATGACATCACCCATGGTGCTCATCTTTGGCTGCTCGATGAAGATGTGCTTGACTTTAGTGCTTACAACTACCTAGATATTTGATGGTGACTTTGCTCATCAATGATGCTCAAAATTAAAACAGAGTACCACAAGAAATAATGTCCATGGTAGCATTATCGAGTATTGATAAAATTGGTAAGTTATTGAAGATGAGATGACTTGCAAAAATGAAGAAAAGGCTAGGGTTTGATTTACTCCTCTCTTGGTAGCTCCGACACCATATAAGTAGTCTAAGATCTTCAAGAGAGAATCAATAAAAACTACATCTTTACATAATTGACTTCACTTTACACATTAATATTTATACCTAAACAATATACATAGGAAAGGAAATTATCTTAGAAAATACGAAATATCAAATAATATTCCTAATATCTCAACAATTCTATGATAGGAATATCTCCAATCTTCATAGATATATTTCATCAAGTTCTTTGACAAACTCGATACATTTTATTTGAGGCCAAAAGTACTAGTTAAGATTGGCCGAGGAGCACTCGTCCAACCTCCAATTGTTGATTGCTTTCCGATTGACTAGCCTTGGAGCTACACATCATTTGACCTAAAAGTGCCAAAAAGTCCTATGACAGTTAATTTGATCATAAATTTTTCAATAATATCAAGTTAATCCTAAATATTTTTATAATTTGTTAATGTAATCCTTTCAGCCAATTTTGGCTAAAAGTCACTAACGTGGACAATGGCCATCATACATGGCAAGCCAACATTAGACAAAAGAAAAATAAAAAAGATAAGAAAATTAATAAAAATAATAATACAAACTTTAGAAAAAAAAAATTGTCAACATGAGTATTGGCCATCCATGCTAGTCAGCCAGCATCCACATTAGTAATTTTTGACTAAAATTGGTCCGAAGAATTATATTGGCAAATTATTAAAGGATTTGAACTAAATTGATACGATTAAAAGGTTTATGATTTAATTAACTGCTATATTAGATTTAGTAATTTTTGGTAATTGTTTGATGTCATCTCTTGTTTGTTCTTACCAATATCCGTCTCCTCATGTTTATGTTTCCAATCGTCCAATTTGCAAGAATTCACGAGCAAATTCTTGAGCGCAAGTGAACTTTTGAAGGTGTACTCTCAATAGATTAATATCATTTTGAAGCATATAAAGTTGTATCTGGTTTTTATTTTCTTTTAATTCCTACTTTAAAACTTGTCTAGGGCTCCATTTATTTTGCAAAAAATAAATAATTTAGAAAATAGTTTTCTAAAAATAATCATTTGTATCACTTAAAAAAAACTACCCTAAACTATGCCACTTGTGACAATTTTACCCCCGAACTATATTACTTATGACAAATTTACCCCAAAGTTTTTTTTTGGCTGAAGGGCATTTTCGTCATTTTCTATTTTTTTATTTTTTATTATTTTTTATTGAAGTGGAAGCCGGCGAGGGTCGCCTGGGCAGCCCTCGCCGGCGTCGGGCGAGGGCGGCCTAGGCCTGGCGACCCTCGCCGGTGTCGGGCGAGGGCCGCCCGGGCCGGATCCGGCGAGGGCGGCCCTCGCCCGACACCGGTGGGGGTCGTTTTTTTTTAATCAAGGGCATTTTCGTCATTTTCTATTTTTTTATTTTTTATTTTTTTATTGAAGTGGAAGCCGGCGAGGGTCGCCAGGCAGCCCTCGCCGGCGTCGGGCGAGGGCGGCCTAGGCCTAGGCGACCCTCGCCGGTGTCGGGCGAGGGCCGCCCGGGCCGGATCTGGCGAGGCGGCCCTCGCCCGACACCGGTGAGAGGGTTGCCCTCGCCCGATCCGGCCCGGGCGGCCCTCACCCAACGCCGGCGAGGGCCGCCCGAGCCTCGCTAGGCGAGGGCGACCCGGGCGAGAGCGAGGGTCGCCCAAGCCGATCCGGCGAGGCGGCCCTTCGCCGGATTTAGCGGCCCTCGCCGGCGTCGGGAGAGGGCCGCCCGGGCCAGGGCTCGGGCGAGGGCGACCCTCGCCGGCAAAGATTCGGCTAGGACGGCCCGAGCTAGATCCGGCCTAGGCGGCCCTCGCCCGACGTCGGCGAGGGCTGCGCCTGCGACCCTCGCCGGACTCCGGCGCCGCGAGGATGGCCTCGCCGACTTCCTCTTCAATAAAAAAAAAAATATAGAAAACGATGAAAATGCCCTTCAGCTCAAAAACTTTGGGATAAATTTGTCATAAGTAATGTAGTTCAGGGTAAAATTGTCACAAGTGGCATAGTTTAGGGTTTTTGGTGGCAGAAAAAAAAAATTTAGGGTAAATGTGTCACACGGGGCAAAGTTTGGGGTAAATGTGTCACACATGGCAAAGTTTGGGGTTTTTTGTGTCACAAAAAAAGTTTATGGTAAATCTATCACAGGGGGTAAAGTTTAGAGTTTTTCGTGGCATTAACCCTAAAAAAAGAACAAAAAGTATATCTTTATGTGAACCGGGAACATCTATTAACGAACATTCATCAATGCGTATTTAGACTATCATCTTAAAAAACTGATGATAACATCGTATACTTTATAAGTTAAATTGAGAAGTATAGTGAATGAATTCATTCTTGAAGTGTTCCGAATTTGAAAATATATATCGTAAATGAAAGGATTAAATACACTAACGCGGCCTCTTATTCACTCACTCGTGACATTTTTTTTTTATATCCTTCTCTTATTCTACTAATTGGGCTTCTAAAGTATAATGTAGATAACACATTAAAAGTAATAACTAATATAAAGAAAACTGTGTTATGCACATAGTGTTTATATATCGAGTCTTTGTTAGCCAAAGGTTCATTCTTCCATTTAGAATAATTTTAGACCATTGAAATAATTGTACTATTTGCCTCCACGTATAAGCCTCGCCTTTACTCTTGGTGTTTTTCTTTTTCACTTGCATGGTATAGATACAAAAAAAAAACAAAGAAGATTATAGGAATGTCAAAGAAATTAAATTTGAAGTGACTGATAACACAGTATAATAGTTCAATTATATATAATACAAATTGGTTGGATTATGAAGAACCACGTCTCTTTATATTATAGTATATATTTATATTGAAAGGTATAAATCAAATTTAAAAAAAATAAAATTAAAATCAAAGCGATAACAATTTTTTTTTTAAAACTAGGTATATTAAAAGTGGTGTGTTATAGCATATGCATAGTTTTATAAGATTATGCATTTAAGAGAAATAAGAACAATTTATTTTTTGTAAAAACAAGTAAGAACAATTTAAAAATAGGAAGTCGGTAAGGCAAAAAAAAAAAAGATAAGAGTCAAAACCCACTCGCATTACCTCTCTCTACTATATCCCCTCATTTTTATTTATTTTTATAGATGTCTACATGAATAATTATACTTGTAATTGAAAACTTGTGACTCAAGCATGATTAGTAAATTCGGCAGCATAGAATGCACGTGCACATTGCATGTGAACAGAGGAGATTTTTCAATTTCTTTTGAGCAAAAAGTGACTAAATGGAGTGTGTATGTATCACATGTTTAACTGGAAAAAATAAAATTTACGTGTATGAGAAATTTGTTGTGTACATATGCAATAAAAAAATTGACTAATCAGTAATAAACTTATTATATGGATGTCAATTTAATCATAAACTTTTCAATTTTACTAGTTAATTCCTAAACTTTTGTGCAAAAAATTCTAATATGATATTTCATATCAAATTTTTGCCCCAACTCGCTAATGTGGTAGTCCAATCATTGCTGGCCATCCTAAGTGACATAATGCCACATCGGTAATTTCCAATGAAAATTGGTCAGAAGGATTTTATTGGAATTTCACATAAATATTTAGGACTAAATTGGTAGATTTGAAAATTTTAGAACTGAATTAGCATACATATGATATGTTTAGAATAAATGGGATAATTTCCTCATACGTAAAGTCGAGAATATTGAATTTTAATTTGGTCAATAGAGGTGGTTGACATAATTTTATACTATTGTGTATGCTTATTATGACGAAAGATGTAGATTTTCATTATCTTTTTTTTTTTTACTTTTACCCCCATTTACTTGAACTTATTTTATTCTTGCACGACATAAGTTACAGCCTGGGGTAAGCACCAGTAGACTCTTGCCACTTGAACAATGTATCTCTGTTTTTTTTTTTTTTTTTTTTTTTTTGGACAATTTCAAGCAAGATTAACGGTTAAAAAATGTCAAATAATTATACATTGATCGACCTCAGCTTACAAATGTTGATTTATTTTAAGCAGCACTTATTTAGGCTATAATCTTTATATCTCAAGCCTTTTATTTTCACATTTTCACATTGAACCTTCAAAAGTCAAATATTCTTCTTTTGTGGAACCCATTGCCCAAAATGTGGCTTCCCAAAGATAAACTGATTTGGACTAGGAATGGCTCTGATCCTACTCAATTAAAAGTGAGTACAACAAAGTCTACTCAGCAATCTCTTATAGCAACACAAAAAAAAAAAAGCATCCTCATCATACTAGTCTCCTGAAATTTTGTGGAAATTAATATGGCAATTTCATACATACCCAAAGATTAAGTTCTTCTTGTGGAGTATATGCAATAATGCACTTCCCACAAAGGAAAATCTCTATAAAAGAAAAATTTTTTTACCTTATCCACTATGCCCTATTTACAGTCAAGCATTGAAAACCATGGAACACCTTTTCATCCTTTATGAATGAACTTATCAGTTATGGTCAATCTCAAGCTCAATATCGAATCATCTCCCCAAAAAATTACTAGAATGGACAAGTGGGGACTTGATATACTCACCTTAGATAGTAATTTGCCCTTAAATGAGTTATTTGTTGAAATACTTTGGCAGATTTGGAAGGGTCGTAACAATATGGTCTTCCAAGATCAAGAACCATGTCTGAGCTCTTTTCTTGAAGATGCAAACACAAAAATCACTCTATTTAGAATATGGAATCCAGCCATGAATAGGAGGAGGAAAGGCAAAGTTAAATCACCTACCCAATGGGTTCCGCCATAAATGGGTATCTTGAAGTACAATGTTGATGGCTCATGCATTGGTGACTCCTTGGAGGGATTGATTGCTGGGTTGTGCTGAAACTCTAATGGCATCATCATTGGTGGATTTACCTTGAAGGTACATGCCGATTCTGTTATGGCTAGTATGATCAACTAGAGGGGATGAATAAGTAATATTGCGGAATTTAAATAAATTTAAAACTAATATTGCAACAGAATAACTTTTGGTGACAGAGTGTAGTGATAACATCTTACCAATGTGCAGATATTTCTATTTAATAAAATAAAGAGAATAGGTAATAGAAAATTATACACAGATATTTATAGTGATTCGGCTTTAACTAGCCTATGTCAATTCTCCCATGCTAATAGCCTATTGGTTGGATTCTACTATTTAAACCAATCAAAGATTATAAGATCTAAGTAACAATTACTTAAGCTCATGTGAAAAGCTTCTCACACACTCTTAATCTCTAAGTGATTATACTGTATAGCTCACACAAACGAATGTATTTGATCAGAAATTGCTCTTCAAAACTTTGAATTGTAAGCTTTGATTCTTGTTACATTCGCTTACACTTTTCCACTTCAAGATCTCGTTTTATACTCCTCCTCTATCCAAGCTAACTATTGGACATATCTCCGGACAATTACCCAACCAATCTACTCGTTGGCTTGGATCTTGCTTAGAAGATCCGATTGCTTCAGAGTTACCACAAATAAAACTTCTTGTACATTCTAGCTGCCTATACAGCAATTCGATTTCCATAAATTGAGCACTCTAATTTAGAAACATATCGCTTCTATCTTGACATTCTAAGAAATCCAAATCTTCAGAGATTTTGTGTCACGCCTCGACTCTCGAGCTCGCAACAACCCATTACCTTGGTCAATTGAAAGCGACGTCCTAGGACCCGTCGATGACCATTCATTTTAATCTTTCATTATGCGCAAGTGGAAGAAGAACCATCCCCAGACAAACAAATAATCAAATAGGAATAGAGGGATAAACAATAATGACAACAGCAACTGCTCATTTATACATCTTCATTGGATTAACTAACGAATGATCGTTTTTCGAATTACAAGCTCGACAAAAAGGGCCGATCCATCTTCTAAGCGAAACCAAAAGGACTAGGCTAATCCAACAGTACACAAAGAACCATCGGGTTCAACACCACTATCACTCGGATCCATCAGACTTAGGCTCCGTCAAGTCAATCACTAGAGAAGCAGGGACAGGATTCATCATTGCAGGTACGCCATTCTAAGAACCTGAAAATGGTTAACCATGACGAGTTGAGAAAAAATTTCAGCGAGTTCTCCCCTTAAGCTCTGGTTAGTACGCCAACTCAACCCGGGGTATCTCTCTAGAACCACCTTTTACTCAACTCAACAACCCACAACCAACAAACAACAGACCAAACAATAGACAAGGCAAACCAACACTCAACATTCGATTCGCATGTAACCTTGTCCGGTCTGTCATACCTTGCACGTCAAATCTCATACAATGCAAGCAAGGTACACGGGCGTTAGATGAAATAGTTCATCAATCACATGCGAATCGTGTCACAAGCGATCTCACTTGGCCATTGCTACACCTTGCACAACTATCAACTCATGCGTGCGTACCATAAATCATTACAACATTAAGAGCAAGCGAATAATCAGAGCATCTCACACAACTTTCTCAAGTCTCACATCCACACATATGCTCCGATTATTACGACTATCAAGGCCACGGCACAACTTTATGGTTGGTGGTCAACCGATCATAAACCACATATCATCCTCCCCCATGAGGCACGACGATGTCATGGGCTCTCTCCCATCGACGACATTCCCTATGGAGCATGGGGCTTGCTCACTTTCGCAGCCCCGCATCTGACCACTGTCAGGCGACCTAATGGTCACGGCACAACCCCAATGGGGATTGGCGGTCATCCAGCTCAACCGGGTTATTAACTTTAATCTAACTATGCAACACATCAATAAACAGTTTATTTTTGTTTTTGCTTTTATTTGGTCGTGAATGTAACATCGCTCATGCGCTCATATTCATGCGATATGCTATTTCAAATAACCCACGCAATATGTCATGCGGTATCACTTGCCAATTCCAAAATTCAATTCAACCGACATTCGATCAAGCATTTCATCATCAATCACGAGTATAATTAATAATCGACATTTCAGTTAATCACAACAATCAAGAACATATCAAATTTGGACAAAAATTAGCTTATACATGAGTAGTGCCATGAACAGTAATCATGAACAGTGCTTGTGAACAGTAATTATGAACAATGATTTTTCCGAGATTCAATTAATTAAAACATTTAATCTAGAAATTAAAAAAATATTAATTAAAATAATTAATCAATCAATTAAAGCAAATCATGCTTAATTAATCACATAAACACAATTAAATCCCAAATTAAGCATAATTAATCTTAATAAGCAAAATTAAGCTAAATCTAATCTTAACCATCTATTTAACCACCTATTTTAAGGCTAATATCACTTAATTAAACATCCTAAACCAAATTTACAACTAACTAAACCAACCCTAAGCAAGTTTAGGTACTAAATAGGGATTAAGGGTTAAACTCACCCGTTAAGTGGGCCGGCGACACGGACGTGGTGGCGGCAATGAACCTGACACCCGGGGACCTCTACCACGGCAATCCAAGGTGGTCCCGGGGCTGGAATAATAGTAGCAACCTCTGGTTCTCCCTAAACTTCTGAAAAAAACTGCACTGCTTGGAGGAAAGTGGCTGATCGGAGGAAAACAAGCTGGCTAAAGCTTCGACGAGCGGCGGGCGTGCGACCAGTGGCACTTGGGGGTCGAGGGGGAACTGTTGGTGGCTGGGATGGGTGGTGGTTGAGTCGAAACCGAAGGAAAATGGCTGAAACAGGCGGAACAAGCAAGGACATGCGGAATAGTGACGATCTGGCAACAGTCAGCTTCCGGCCGCCGTACGGTTCGGCCGGTGGCTCCTTCCGACGATCGGCCAACGTTGTCTAAACAAAATTCTCTTCTAAACACGATGGCGGGTGGCACGAGATGAGATTCACACGAGAAGGCCATGAACAACTCGATTTTCGGTGAAAGGTCGAAAACTGAAATTTCAGGAAGGAAGGAAGGGAGAGAAGTGTGTGCGATTTTGGAGAAGATGAAGAGGAGAGAGAGAGTAAAGTGAGGCTGAAGATAAGCCTCAATTAAGGCCATTTAATGCAAGGTTCAACTTCCAAGAAAAATGACATCATCTTCTCTCTCTTCCTTTGACTTTTCTTCAAAATATCCAAGGGCATTTTGGTCATTTCCACCTTGCACATTTCCCAATCTGCCCTTGGGCTGAAAATGAAAGGCGTGCCTAGGAAATAGGCCAGAAAATGAATAGGATTGGGCTTGGGAATTTGTTGGGCTTGAATTGGCTTAAGGTTAGACAACATACTCCGAAGGTAAATTGGTTGGTTTGGTCCAATGGGCTCACTTGCTTGCCTTGGGCCTTTCACGGTAGGCTGTCCCACCTTGGGCGAGAGGCCCACACTACCTTGCTCGGCCCACATCCTCGTAGGCTGGTTTCCTCGATCCAAAAACCCATTTTCCCAAAACTCGTCTCAATTGACATTGTCGATTGTCTAAGAAGCATCGTCCAGAAGTCCTTCTTGAACGTTCCCGAAAATTCGAAGTCTAATATTGGATTCTCATGTCATGTCAGTTTCGCTTGAATGCCATGTTGGTACTATTTAGACTGACAGACGGCTTCGAGGATTCACGCGTAACTGACTCGTGTCAATTCACGTTCAAGACATCTCGACATATGGACATCCTTGACTACGTGAAATTGCGAAGGATTGATTCTTATTTCAAAGTACACGATTACCAAGGATCGACATAAGGTCATTCGTGGGTTCAATAACAGTAGACATAATCACCCGTCATTTCTGTCCGCGAATCGACTTCTATTCGTCCCTAGAATCAGCCTGCATGATTACAGGATCATCCTCACGCAAGTCTCATGGTCGAGTCATTTTTCCAGGTTAAGTTCTTTAGTCGCACGAGTTATGTCCTCATTAACATTTCCCCTCAAGGTCAGTATATCAAGAGTGATCAATTCCGAGTGAGATCAACCAACAATACATTAACGAAATTAACGCTCGCTCATCCCATTAAAGGGCTCAAATTTCAAGATGTTACATTTTGAGGAAAACTTTCCTTTCAAACTACTTATATATAAGGTAGGAAATCCAATCAATGTTCACTAGCTGTTGCACGAGTATGTAAACTCCTTCCTAGCCGTTAGACATAACATCTATGGAAGGAAATAATTTAGCCATGACTAAGGTTCTAATTGATAATTATGATGGTATCGCATCAAACTTTCCACCTAGAAAATACCTATCATCATAAAACAAGTCTTTATTATGGATAAGTTTTGTCAATCTTCAAAACCATTCATGTAATGTTTTCTCAATAGATTTTGTACTGGTAGTGGAAGTTTTAGCCATCCATGAGGTTTTGTCGAGGAAGGGGAAGAAAACATAACTTATCTCTTTTGATTTGCAAATTTCTTTTGATCTGCAAGTAGTTATGTGCACTAATAGCTTGCCAATTGAGGAGTTTCTTATCAAGCTAAGTTATCAACCCATGGACTATGAAGCCCATCATAGAAGATTGCAAAAAGCTCCTAAACTAGCTTGTTGGCGTCTTAGTGATCTATGAGCCCCATGAAGCAAACCAGACTATGGACTGGTTAGTTAAAATCCACCGGAGAAACTTACTCCCTAATAATTGGCGGTCTATGCTCCCCCACCAACTATGGAACCTATTATGTTCTAACTCTGGTTTTAACGTGTTTCCTTGGTGAGTTAGTAATAAAAGCTACTTTATTTGACTCCCAAAAAAAAAAAATGATGGTCAAGCAATGTGTTTACCTAGAGGAAGCAGAGAAATCGTAAATCACATGACAAAAATACTTTCAAGAACGGAAACAAATTTTAAATTCATAAACAAACATGCGAACAAATGTGTTAATTCAGATCTATTATTTCAAGGAAATTTATCTTTTCATACAAACATAAAAGAAGCATAACAAAATGTGCTATTCTAAAAAGCTATCATCTCTGGTCCACATTAATTGATTCAACGAGAGAGATTTGTTCATCAAAATATAAAGATATTCTTTATTTTTAATACTAAAAGTAAATGTCAAATTTTGAAGATAAGTATCTTTTTATGCAATAATGGAGCAAATAACACTAATTGATGGGGGTAATTTCATCTTACATTGGGAAGACTAGAAGTAGAGAATTGTGAGGAGCATAACAAATTCACCATTGCGAAAATAAATGACATCTACACTACCATAAAAAAATGGGAAACTTTACGTCCATAATTTACCATTTTGAATATTGGATAGTGACATATTTTTCTTATAAGCATAAATGGAAATGTCATTTTTATGAATTTGAGCATTATCAAGATTTAACATATGAAATATTATTGATTCTATGTAATTTGATGAGTGCAATTTATTTATGTACTAGCATGCATAATAATTTCTGAAAATTTTAAATATTCTTACCTAACTAAATCTTTAGAATACTTACATATGATTGAACATATAATCGAAATAAACTAAACTAAACTATAACCTATGATTTCTTCAATCACTTCATAGATATATAGTACTAAGATGTATTTTTTTCCTAACTTTACCACTTTTATTTAATAACTTTTTTTAACTATATTTTTCAAATAGATTATGCTCATGTTAAAGTTAAGTAAACTTATTTGTTATTATGAGGGGCAATAATGATGAATAGAAAAAAGGTGAGTGAATAGTAGAACAATGGAATTAAGATTATAACTTAGATTAGTTGCCTTTTGTAATTTAACAAATTAGATATTGCAATAATTTTGTAAATAAATTATGCAAATATTTAGCTTAGCTTAATTTGTTATTAGTTATTAGGAGAGATGGAATTAATGATAGCGATGATAATGGACAGGAAATAGGCAAGTGAGGTAAAGTAGAATAAGGGTAGTAAGAGGCATAAGAAAAACCCAAGTGTTAAAACTTGGCATGCTAAGACATCTAAGTGCCAAAAGTTACGAAAGATGCACTTAAGCGACATTTTTCTTAAAAATTGGATCACTTAAATATTAACTTTGGTGAAGGATGCTGAAAATCCAAAGTGATTTTACCTATGTGGTTTGCTGAAAAACCGAGTTAGCAAAACTTAGCCAAAATAATGTCGTTTTAACGCCGACATGGCATTGAATATAATATTAATTAATTAATATAAAAACTTAAATAAAAAGGGGGAAGGGTGTGCAAGCTAGTGCCGCCATCACCCCATCATCATCGAGAAGAGCCGACGATGGTTGGGCAAGGGATGATGCGGACCCTAGCCAGCAGCCAACGGAACTTAGCCCAACTGGGTGAGGGCTGGCGACCATTGTAGGATTAGGGGAAAGGCTATGATGCTTGCCCCAAATTTGGGCAAGGACTCGCAAGCCCTCGCTATTGATAGGCCATGGTTGCCGGCCGTTGGCCAAGACCCAACAACCCTAGCCAACCCTCACTCCACCATTGCCGGCCCTTCCCTATGATGGTAAGGGGATGGCAATTGTGGTGAGGAATGCATAGCCCTCACTCACACACCTTTCCCTTTTTTTTAATTTAATAAAATTGATTTTGGGGATTGTTTTGGCGGATATGGCATTTTTTTGCTGTGAGGACAATTTTTTTTAAAAAAATTGCCCCATGGATTTTATTTTTTTAAAAAGGCACATTAACAAAAAAGTCGCCAAAAAATGCCATGTGTGCATTTAACCGGATTTTCTCGCCATTGGCACTTAACTGATCCATTTTGTTCTGATTTTGTCATTTAAGTGTATATTTCATAACTTTTGACATTCAAATATCCTCCCATACCAAATTTTGACACTTTAGGCGTCCGCGTCCCAGTAGTAAGATAGTGAGATGTAAATTATAGTTGGAAACACTTAGATTATTGGAAACAACTCCTCTATTGAAAGTACCCCTGCAATCTTAAATATTGACGTAGGTCAAAAGAGTTGATAAATCATTCAAAATATATTAAACGTATATTATATGATGATCAATTCAATTTTAACTATTTTAATTGTGCAAATTTAGTTATAAAATCTTAACAAATTGTCAATGTAATCATTTTGACTTATTTTAGCTAAAAACCATTTGCGTGATGATTTAGTCGATGATGGCCACTCTACATGGCATTGCTGGCACTATTGTGAAATTTTAATTTTTTATAAATTTTCCCAAATTTTTTATTGAATTTTTTATTTTAATTTTATTCCTTTTTTTCCTTCACAAGGCTGGCGAACTCCATTGACCACTACTTGCCCAAGCCCTCATGGGCGATAGTGAGGGCCATGGTGCTCTCGCCAACCATGCGAAATCTAGTGAGGGCCATGACTCTCATCCGCAACTAGCAAGGGTTTCGTAGCTCTCACCCTAGGGCCAACTTTGTGTTGTTGGCCCATGCATAGTGGTTAGTGGAGGTTGTGAGCCTTCAGCAAGTGGTCAACGGCCCCGCCGTCCTTGTCATAACAAGGAAAAAGAAAATAAAAATCTGCTAAGGTTAATAAAAATTTGGAAAATTAAAAAATTATTCAAGTGAGTGCCGTTTGCACCACATAGATTGCTAGCACTAACTGGACCATCATGTTAGCAATTTTCAACAAAAATTAGCTAGAAGAATCGTATTCATAATTTTCCAAAGATTTATGACTAAATTGACAAATCCTCAAAAAATATAGAACTAAATTGACTAAATTGAAAGTTTTAGGATTAAATTAGCAAATTGCCACAAGGTATTAGTATAATTAAAAAGTTTAGGACTAAATTAGTAGCCGCACAAAAGATTAATGACTTTTTGGATAATTTTCCAAAAAAAAAAACCTGTTTTTGCACGAATAAACTACAAGTGCACGCGTATGTATGAATAGGGACGGTCCCCTCAATGGTTCGTCTTTCAAGATAATTCAAACTCGTCCCATGGTTCATTTTGTTAAGCAATTAACATTATCTTAACAAAGTGACTAATCAGACGCCGCCCCTTGCAAGTAATTGGGTCTCAATTGAAGAAGTGGATGGAAGACGGCTTAAAATTAAGCTGTACACCATTGGCTAATAAGGCTTACGTACAGTTGTTCATTCCACATTTCAACGCTCATAAATACAAGCCGTTGGGGTTCTGAGCAAGTGAAGACGAAATGAATGGTGGTCCATCACCGTCAAGAAAATATCTCCTTCAATCTCGCGGTATGAGTCTCCATGTCATTGTCATATACCAAAGTTGAAGAAATACATCCCTTTTTACCCTCTAAGATTATTAAGAATAACAAAAATCCAAAGAACAAAGGGCCCCTTACCCAATTTCGTATCAAACACCAAAATGACATTCGTCAAAATCAACATCGACCTCACACGAGAACTGAAACAAAATGTGATATCCACCTCACAATATTCCAAAGATCACTCACTCTCTCTCTCTCTCTCTCTCTCTCTCTCTCTCTCTCTCTCTCTCTCTCTCGGGTGCATTGTCAGCAGAAAGAAAGCCACAGAAAAAAAATAAATTAAATGAGGAAAAAGACACGTACAATTGTCAATTACCATAGAAAAAGTGGGACTATTGAGTTGACGTGGAAACTAAACTTCCCACCCATTCTCGTTGCTTTTATTTCCGCACACAAATGAGCCTCTCATGCAATCTTCTTTCTCCAGAAGGATAGCAACAGAGATGGAACAAGGAGCAAGCCCAAGAGCAGGGGAAAAGACAACAAACAAGACTCAAACTCAATCCCACACGGAGGAAGATCAAGAAGCCAATGGAATGATCAGTGCCCCACAAGATTCATCTCAATCTGACTCTGATGCATCAAATGGTGAAAGAAGAAAAGAAACACAAAGCCCTTCTTCTGAGATTGATAATGGTGGCGGGCATAATTCAGATGAAAAGCTGGGGTGGACAAGTCCATCATTATCCAACCGAGCAGAAGATGAGACCAAGAACAACAGTGAAGTAGATCACCACAAACAGGAAGAGGAACAGCAAAAAGAAGAAGAAGAAGGAGGAGGAGGAGGAGGAGGAGGAGGAGAAGGAGGTAGAGAGAGGCTGCAACAACACCGGATCGAGGTTGCTGGGCAGGTTTATATCCCAGAGATTTGGGGTCAAGAGGAGCTGTTGAAGGACTGGGTGGATTCCTCTGTCTTTGAGGCTTCCCTAGTGCCTGCTAAGATATTTTCAGCTAAAGCAGCTTTGGCTGAGGGGGGAAGGAAAGCTAATTCTAATGGGTTGAGGTTAGATGACAGCTGCTGATTTTTATTTTTTTTACTGGTTTTCTTTTGTTTTCCTCCTCTCAATAAATCTGGAGCCAGAGATCATGTAGATTATATATCATTATACATTTGAACATGAAAAAAGTTCCAATGTTTGTTGTTCAACCATGGAAAAAGGAAAACATTTCTAGATTTCAAATTGAGAGAGAAGAATATAAATGCATAGTTCCCTCATCACATTTAGCAGACACACCTCATGTTTTTTTCCCTCATTGTCCGCCAGGCAAACCACGCTCCTTTTAATTTACGAGAAAGCCTGATTTAGTTAGATATAGTCGAGCCTAAACACTTCACCAATCGTATGGATGAAATAAGAGGCAAGATCAGATTTGAGCTAGTGAAACCGAACATGGAGTGATTTGTATTCAGTGTTGTGCCGAATTGAATTTGTTCCTTGTACCTGATCCAATAGAGTTATTTACTTGAATGATAAATGAACATTTTCATATCATAACATCACAGACAACAGAGAAATTCCTAAGTGGGCAGGATTCTTGTAAAAAGCTCCCGGAAATGAGTATCAAGTGATGTATTCATCGACATGTTTCTGAAATATCACAAAAGTCTGGTAAGGTTCCATGTGAAGAAACTTGTCTAGACCTAATAATATCGGTTAATAACGTGGAAACCACGTATGGAACCCATATGGTTAACGGTCACGATGGATCCAATTCACATGGACCTAGTTCTAGACAAAAATTTGCACTCAGTGTGGCTGATTAGAAGGTTATTTTTGTGTCTCAATAGAAGAAAGGTCAGAAAGAACTTAAATGACTTTCTTAGATGTATCAATAATAAGAACCGATGCGATGAGAATGTTAGATTGTTATACTAAATGAAGGACCCCTCGTTATCAAAGTCCTTGAGTAGCATCTTATCCTAGATGTCTATCCCATTATCGTTCGAGAAAACATCATTCCTTTTTTAATGTGGTTGGAGGTGTCTGATAAGATCAGTTGGCAACCAACTAGTCCCTGCCGCACTAGTCTTTTGCCCTTTCCTTCGACAAAAGTTCTCGACGCCTTTGATTTCGAAAGCCCAATTGACAGGATCGATTCCTCCTGCTAGGGTTCAACCAAGTCATCTCCCTATTTAGTCCTCTTTTTGTACAAGAAAAAAGAAGAACAAGGATTTTAGACGGATTGAAATGTATGTCACCCGCCACTAGAATCTTCAGGATGAGGACACTAGGAGTGCCAATACTTTCGTACGGCGCTCACTTTTGGTGTGCTAAAACTTTTTTTCGCTCACTTGAGTGCCAAATCAAAGTGAAATCGTTCACTTGAGTGCCATTTCTTCGAAAAAGCTGACGTGGTAGCCAGAAAACTATCGTGGCAGCTGGAAAATAATATTTTAATTAATTTTTTATTTTATTATATATTTTTTTGAGGGCCAATGAGGGCCACCGTTGACTCTTGCTAGTCACGGAACCCTCGCCGTCGGCCGCAAAGGCCTTGGGTGAGGCCATCACGGCCTCCCCGCAGCTGCCGAGGGCCATTACGGCCTTGCCCAGGCTAGATCTGGGCAAGGGCCGCCCGCCTTCCCCGTCGCCGCCGCGAGTGAGGCCGTTGACGGCCTCGCCAGCCTCACCTAGGGCATTCGACGGCCTCATCGGCCTCACCCAAGGCCTTCGCGGCCGACGGCGAGGGGGCCCTCACCTAATCTGGGCGAGAGTTCGACAACCGATGAGGGTCAATGGTGGCCCTCACTAGCCCTTAAAAAAGAAGCAAAAAAAAAAATAATTCAAAAAAGCAAAAAAAAAATTCAAAAATTAAAAAATATTAAAATATTATTTTTCAGCCGTTACGTCGGCATTCCGGCTGCCACATCGGCTTTTTTGGTGAAGTGGCATTCAAGTGAACGATTTCACTCTGATTTGGCACTCAAGTGAGCAAAAAAAAAGTTTTGGCACCAAAGTGAGCGATGTACGAAAGTTATGGCACTCCTAGTATACTTACCCCAGAATCTTCAATTGCACCAACAAAAGAGTCAAGGCTTTCTATTCCTATGACCTCACGGCTTTGTTTCTTGTTTGTGTTGTTATGAGCCTACGTGGCCTTGTCTTCTTGTTTAGGATAAATGCACTAAAAGTTTTAAAACTTCACAAGTACAATTGAGTTCTAAAATTTTCAAAAAGTATAATTAAGTTTGAAAAATGATCACAAAAGTGCAATCGAATCTTAACACTTTTAAAAAGTAAAATCGAGTTCTAAAACTTTCAAAAAATACAATCGAGTCTTAAAACTTGTGACAAAAGTACAATTGAGTCCTAATTTTTTTAAAAAGTGTAATCAACAAGAGGATTTAATTGACAAGTTTTCAGACTTGATTACACTTTTTGAAAGTCTTGTGACTCAATTGTACTTTCATAATAAGTTTCATAATTTAATAAAACTTTTTGAAAATTTTAGAACTAAATTACACTTTCATAATAAATTTTAAAACTTTCAATGTACTTATCCCTTCTTATTTTGTCTCTAGGCCTTTTTGGCTTGTGATATGATCTATTAAGGCTAGTACGATCACCTAGAAGGGTGAATAGGTAATATTGCAAAATATAGAAAAATTTAAAAATCAATATTGCAATAGAATAACCTTTAATGAGTCATGCTCAAATCTTACAAATGTGCAAGTGTTCTATATAATAAATGAAAGAGAGTAGAGGAAGAAAATTGCACACAAATGTTTATAGTGGTTCGGCTTAGATAAGCATATGTTCACTCTCTCACAGTAACAACCTATTAACTAGATTCCATTATTTAAGCCAATCAGAAGTTACAAAATCTGAAGAACGAAACTCGAGTTTGTGGGATTAAGTCCTCACACACTCTCAACCTCTAAGTAGCTACACATAATAGAACACTAAGACGAATGTATTTGATCAAAAGTACTCTTCTCAACTTTGGAATTATAAGCTTTTGTTCTTGTTGAGTTTACTTCCGCATTTGCACACACTCTTTTATTTTGAGACCTCATTATATACTTCTCTTTGTCCAAGCTGACTATTCAACATAATCTCCAAAGGATTATCCAGCCAATCTACTCATTGACCTAGATCTCCAAGAAGATCTAATCGCTTTCGATTTGCCAAGAATAAAGCTTCTCTTGAATACTATCACCCAAACAACCATCCGGGTTTTCATAAGTCGAGTACATTGATTTTAGAAACAAATTGCCTCTAATTGACATCCTAAATCCTCAAAATATCTCAAGAGATTTTCATAAAAAACTCCCCTTTTTGGAACATCTTATATAAGGTAAAAGATCTAGTCAATATTCACTAGCCGTTGTATGGGATTAACCAATCTTTCCTAGCCATTAGTCGTGACAAATATAGAAGGAAATGATTTTGCTTCGACCAAAGTTCTGAGTGATGAGATTTAATGACACTTCATCAGACTTTCCACCTAAAACACACTTATCATTAGAAGCCTAGTTTAATTCAACGAATGAATTTTGTCAATCTTCAAAAACTTTTTAGGGAATGTTTTCTCAACAATCTCCCCCTTTTTTTATGTTGATAAAACTTTCTAAGCATAACTTATCACAATAGAAGATACATAAAAGTGAATAGCTCTAGCATAACCAAATTTTGAAATAAGTTCAGTTTAATTATAAGAATATTTCAAGTCGAAAGAATTTAAATAAAATTCTTATAGAATTAATACTTTGAAAGAATAAATAAGGAATAATAATTTTTATAACCATTCCCGTCAAGTTCTATACTTAGAGTGATTAAACTTGCAGAAAATTTTTTTAGCATAATAAACCTGTATAAACAACAACTTTTGCCAGGCTCCTTGAATTCTTCTCCTTTTTATCAACATCCAAAAAGTAGTTAGATCATATAATTGCAATAATATTCAAACCACAATATTCACAAACATATAAGCAAATCATAGTAGGTAGCATCCTAATGTGCTCAAACCAAAACAAAGTCTATCAAACATTACAAACTATACCAAAAAATCCAATCCTAACTCATTTATTTATTCACAAGACTAACTCTTAAAGGAACACTTCTGATTACAAGTCCATCAATGGGCAAGTTCTTTTCCGAGCCTACAAAAAGATGCTAAGGCTGGGTTGTTGACACTTAATTTTTGTTTACATGTTTTAATTCCCCATTTCTTTTTCTTACATAAATACATATAAATTTACAGAAAAGATTAAAAAAATTTGATAAAAAAATTCGAAAAAAAAATTGGTCGGTTGGGCTGGTATAGCCCAGCCCAACCTTTTAATTTCTCAGCCCACTCTTTTAATCCCTTAAGCCCACCTTTTTTTATTTCATTGAAGCCCACTAAAATTAGTTTTAAACAAAGCCTAGCCCATTTCCAATTTTTTGACACCTTCTGCACTCCACACATACGCCCACACACGCACACGGGAGAACAAGCAGAAACGCAGCAGCAGCACGCAGGGGGAAGGGGCGACGTCATTCGGCCACCCTCCAGCATGACGTCATCCGCGTGACGCCAGCAAGGGAATCTTCCCTTGCTGCTCTGTCACGCGGAGAGAGGAGGCGGCGATTCTCCGTTAGGGGAGCAGAGATCGAGGAGGGCCGAAGGAGCAGCTGGGACGAGAAGAGGATTCTGGCGAGGGGGGAGAAAAAACCAGAGAGAGAAAGACGGGAGGAAGGAGAGGAAAATGGATGGCTGAAGGAGGCTGTTTCTAGTTTTGAGCAAAGGGGAGGGGGGGGGCGGTTCTGGACAGAGAGGAGGTTCGGGTGAGAGAGAGCTGGAGTGACTGGGTAAAAAAAAAAAAAAAAAAAAGGCAGAGCTTCTGGTTTCTCTCTCTTTTCTCTCTCTGGCTCTCGCGCGGCGCTCTGCGATTGGCTACGCCTTCGGGGGCTCGTTCTCGGCGGTCCTTTTTTGACTCTCCGTCGGACTTTAAGGAAGCTTCTGGTGTCCGAGAGGGACGGGACGGGTCCGGACGGGTGTCTCTGTTCTTGTGGTTTGGAGCGAAATCTGATTTCGCAGGGAGCTTTTCGTCTCTTTTCTTGCCTCGAGAAAAATCTCGATTCGGAGGACCTTTTTCGCGCTCGGGGATACGGTTCAGGATTTTGGCTGCAATGGATCTGGTGAGTAATCTTCATCCTAATTTGTTCAAAGTGGATATAGGCACAGAATGAGGGTGCAGCGTCAAGTGCCTTGTTCACGGTTCCGAATCGTCTTTCCAAAGTTGGGTCACAATTGGAAGCTGTGGATAATTTAAAAGAGTTGCAAGCCCTGGAAAATGACCAGACACCTAAGGTGAGGAAGCCTTACACCATCACCAAGCAAAGAGAGAAATGGACGGACTGATGGGTTTAGCTATTAATTATGGCCACCCATGTTAGGCTAAACCCAGCCCATTTGAAAGGGCTTCTGAGAAAGGTAGTTATTTTTTATGGAGAATAGAAAAGTTGTGAAAAAGTTAACAGTTTGGACACCCATACGTTAAGAAATCTCCCGCACAAAAACAAAAGGAAAAAGCTCTCTCAAGTGTAGATTTTCACCCCGAAATCAAAAACTCTCGTCATTGCAAATGAAGAATTTAATCCGTGACTAATAAGGTATGTCTATTTAAGTGATATGCTTTCCAATCGGTATTATACGTGTCCTTGGGCAATTTCCGCATTTTTTGATTGATTGATATTCGATTAGTTCGATATTTGTTTTTGGGAATCTGTTTCCTTCACTGGTATCAGAGCCTAGGATTGTTGTTGCCGATCATTACTATAGTTTATAATTATTATTTTTTTATGGCTGGAATTCAAGTTTAGACGAGGAGTGATCGGGGCATAAATCCTGACACCCGCACTGTTCGTTCCCCTTTTATGACTTTTCATATGTCAAAATTAGTTTTTGAATACACGAGGTCGTAGTTCTCGTCGAGACGAGAAAAATAAGTGGTGGCATGCCGCCGAAGGTTGCCAGACGCGCCAACACGCGTGGCTGGAAGTGGTTGCTATTGTCGGCGCATGCAACGCAGGCACCAAGGCAATTTTCCCATACTCGTGGGCCACACGCGCACGGGCAACCGCTCGCGCGTGGGTCACACGCGCATGGGTAACCGCCGTGCATGCGATGCACGCACACGGTAACCGCCCGCACGTGGCACATTGTCCTTCCATTCGAGCGGTCGGTTTGTCCGACCAAGACCCGACCCGTGACCCATTGACTTGACCCAGTCATCCGATGACCATTGACCTTCGTTGACCATTGACCTGCGTTGACCGTTGTTGACTTTAAAAAAAAAAAAAAAAAAATTGTTCTCACTATGGATTATGTGTAGTCCCTTATGTTTTGCATTTGTTGCAGGAACAATGGCTCCCATTCACATGCGTACACCTATTCGCGCATTTTCAAGAAGACATAAGAGGAGACTTCAAAGGTTGATAGCTGAGTTGGCTAATTATCGATGGAAAAGTGGTGATATAAGGGTACATGTGCGCAAGGTCAATAAGAAAATACAAAAAATAATTTGGAAAGGTTATCCCATGCCAGCTTTTGAGATGGTGCGATCCATGATTAACACCCTTCCATCAGAATGGCAAGTGGTGTTCAATCGCCTATGGGATGTCAATGTGGTTCCCAATTACAAAAAGCTTGTAGTGGCTTTTGTGAGGGAATACTTTAAGATTGAGGCCTCGAGGACTTCGACCTTAGGGATGAATACGACCAGGCGGGGAATGAATGTGCGTGGGGGAAACCCTAGGGGTTTTCCCTTTGTCTTTCTATGGGTGCCAAATAAGAAACTCAAGCTTTCAAAGCGCTTTTATGAGTCTTTCCCTATTCATAGGTTCTTTTATTGAGTGTTTGAAGTTATGTTTGTTTAGGATGTTCTAATGTATTAGTTACGTTATGTAAATAGTTTCTTCCATGTTGATGTTGTGACTTCTAGTGTATTAGTTACGTTATGTAAGAATGTTTTTTCATTAATGGATGTTCAATGTCAATTGCTTTTTATTACTATTAATTCTTGTGGGTAGTTATGGAAGTTTAAGTAGCTTCAAATGACTTATTTTTGCATGGAAGGTTATATTAATGATAATTTCAATTAAGGTTCTTGGATGATGATTGGAAACAATAGTGACCTTTTGATTCTAAAGTTTTATTTGAAATTATTCATTAATATGATTAGTCTATGCAAGATAGATGCATAAATTATAGGCATTAATGTTTCGTGCATGTGTGTCTGATATGTTCAGATCCAATGGCTTCAGCAACTTAGAGTATAGTTGCTGAATTGAACAAAGGAGAGAAGCTCAACGGTGATAATTATGAAATATGGCATATGAAAATCCAATATGTGCTAGAAGAGCAAGAGGCTCTTGAAGCTCTTAACCTGGTTATGGAAGAGCCTGAAGATGGGAACATTGCACAACACAAAAGAGATAAGGATGCATTTGTTGCATGGAAAAGAAAGAACTCCCTTGCTTGCATCACATTGTTGAGTAGCATGGAGAATGATGTCATGCGAGAGTTTAGGCGTTTTGAGAATGCCAAAGAGATGTGGGAAGCACTAGCAGCAAGATTTAGTCATACATCGGTGACCAAGCTGAGACAGCTCACTATAAGGTTTGACTCATACAAGAAATCTCATGGTCAGTCCATGAAACTACACTTAAGGAAGATGTCAAACATGATAAATGAGCTGAAGGATGCTAGCCACGTTCTAACTGATGAACAACAAGTACAAGTAGTGATTCGTTCCTTGCCTCAAAGTTGGGAGCATATGAAGGTGCACCTGACCCACAATGAGAACATCAAAACCTTTGAGGATGCAGTACGCCATCTTGAGCTAGAAGAGGATTGCCTCTTAGAGGCAAAGCCAGAAACTGATATTTATTATGCAGGTTCTAGCTCACAAGGAGCTTCGAGCTCCAAGCGTAAGCATCCTGACTCATTCAAAAGGTGGAAAGGTAAATGAGCGAGCTCTTCAGGGAAGAGACCAAGAGTTGACCAATGTGAGAGAGGAAACCGTCCTCGTATGAAGAGAATGTCAAGGATAAAGTGTTACAATTGTGGCAAAAAAGGTCACTATGCTCGCAACTGTAGCGAGCCAAAGAAGGTAAACACCTCTTGTATTCTTGAGAACTCTATTTTTGTATCAAGTTCTGTACTTTTAACTGAATCTGATCCTTTGTGGACCGTAGATTCGAGAGCCACGGACCATGTAGTGAAGGATAGAGGTGCCTTTGTGGAGTTCCGATGAATTCCAATTGGAATGAAATGAATTTATGTAGCGAACAACTCTAGAGCTGAAGTAAAAGGGATTGGCACTTGCCAATTAAATATGCATGGTGGACGCACTTTATTCCTACATGATGTATTATATGCTCTGGAGATTCATCGGAATTTGGTGTCTGTGTTAGTGTTGGTTAAGTTTGGTTTTAATTTGAACTTCCATAACAGTGGTGTGGACTTGTTTTTAGGAACAAGTTACTATGGTTGTGGTTACTTTCTAGATGGTTTTATTGTGCTAGATGTTGACTCTAGTAATGTTAATGTTTGTTATATAAGCCAACAACGAATGAATAGATTAGCCAAAAAGGGCTTATTGGGCAATATCGAAAAAGTCGATTTGCCCACTTGTGAGCATTGCCTAGTTGGGAAAACAACAAGGAAACCATTTGGAAAGGGGACAAGAGCTGAATTTCCTTTGCAATTAATCCATTCTAACATTTGTGGTCCAATGAATGCGAGGGCAAGGCATGGAGCTGTTTATTTCATCACGTTTATTGATGATTATACTTGGTTCGAACACGTCTATTTGATTTCTCATAAATCTGAGGCTTTTAGTTGCTTCAAAAAGTTTATGAGCTTAGTAGAAAATCAATTAGACGAGAAAATAAAAGCATTAAGATCTAACCGAGGTCGAGAATATTTATTTGATGAGTTCAGAAATTTGTGTGATGAAAAAGGAATAGAAAGACAACTGTCTATTTCCTATACTCCTCAACAAAATGGTGTTGCGGAAAGAAGAAACATAACTTTATTGGAAATGGTTAGGTCCATGATGGCACAAGCTAACTTAACCATCACCTTTAAGGGTGACGCTTTGTTAACTGCTGCCTATATACTTAACCGTGTGCCTTCTAAATCAGTTACTTTCACTCCATATGAGTTATGGACAGGTAGAAAACCGGATTTGTGTTTTCTCAAACCTTAGGGCTGCGCTGCCTATACACATGAACCATCTCACAAGTATGGGAAATTGGGTTCTAGAGGTAAGAAGAGTATTTTTATAAAATACTCAAAACACTCGAAAGGGTATGTGTTTATAGGTGAGCAAGAGAGTGGGAGTATAACTGAATTTGAATCACAAGATGTCACATTCTTAGAGAATGAATTTTCTAAGAAGGGCAAAATAGGTGAGGACTATTCCCTATTTGAAACCTTGGATCAAGATAATGGAGTTCGTCTAAGTGGGAGCAATATGAGAAGTGAAGAATTAAATTCGAATCAATCTCAATTGCAACCATCTAAAAGGATGATATCGTCATTATTTGATCCGAGTGGGAGCATAATGTAATGTGCAAAGCGCACAATTGTCCATACGATGAACAAGTCGTAAAAGTATTCACCGTCGATGTTTTGACATTGAAGGGGAAACTTTTATGATTGCTCCACGAGATGAAGATGAGCCGAAGAATGTAAATGAGGCTCTAAATTGCCCTGATAAGGAAAAATGGATGCATGCAATGGAAGAGGAAATGGAGTCAATGAAGACGAACCATGTTTGGGAACTGGTTGATCTTCCAAAAGGACACAAAGTCATCGGGAACAAATAGGTTCTCAAACTAAAGCGTAAAGCTGATGGCTCAATAGAAATATATAAGGCTCGTCTTGTGGCGAAAGGATATAATCAACAAGAATGAATTGATTATGAGGAAACATTTTCTCTTATGGTGAGATTTACCTCAATTCGCCTTATTTTGGCAATGGTGGCAAGTATGGATCTTGAACTATATCAAATGGATGTTAAGACTACTTTTCTCAATGGAAAATTAGAAGAAGAGATTTATATGGAACAACCTAATGGTTTCATTTTAAAAGGTCATAAGCAAAATGTATGTCAACTTTTGAGATCAATATATGGCCTTAAGTAGTTATCGAGACAATGGTATATACTTTTTCATAGTGCCATAGTGGCATATGACTTTACAATGATTGATGAGGATCATTGCGTATATATCAAAAGATCAAAAGATCAATTTTGATATATTGATTGCCGGAAGTAATTTGGAGTTTGTCAATACTGTCAAAAGTTGGTTATATTCCAACTTTGAGATGAAAGACATAGGTGAAGCTGCATATATTCTTGGAGTTAAGATTTTAAGAAATCGTTCGAAGAGAATATTGTCTCTTTCGCAAGAAACTTATATAAATAAGATTCTTAAACGATTTCGTATGTAAGATTGTAAACCCGTAGATAAACCTATTGTAAAAGGTGAATGATTAAGCTATAGATTGTGTCCTAAGACTCCACAAGAGAAGGAACAAATGCAACGTGTTCCTTATGCTAGTGTTGTTGGAAGCTTAATATATGCCATGATGTGTACAAGACCTGACATATGTTTTGCAATTGGAATGGTAAGTAGATACCAATCTAATCCAAGTCAAGCATATTGGACAGCCGTCAAAAGAATACTGAAATATCTGAAAGGAACTGTTGATTATATGTTGAGTTATCGAGGAAAGGATCTGTGGCTTGAAAGCTACTCAGATGCTGATTGGAGAGGAGATTTAGATGAAATGAAATCTACCTCTAGATTTGTTTTCTTACTAAACAATGGCGCCATATCTTGGAGTAGTAAGAAGCAAACGTGTATAGCTTTGTCCACGATGGAAGCCAAGTTTGTGGCATTATCAGTAGCTGTACAAGAAGGTGTTTGGCTTAAGAGATTTTTGGATCATTTAGGTGTCGTTGATAATGTTGCAAACTCATTGTTGGTTAACTGCTATAGCCAAGCAGCAATAGCGTACACGAATGATCCGAAATATCATGCTAAGACCAAACATATAGATACCAAGTATAACTTTGTCAAGGATATGGTTGCACGAAAATATATGAACTTATAGTACATATCTACACATAGAATGACAGCAGATCCTATGATAAAGCCAATACCTAGAGATGTTTTATGTGGTCATGTAAAATCTCTAGGACTATGTAGATGCTAATGTACTGAATAATATATTTTCCCTAAATGTTCATTGTTGATGATATTTTCTATCATTATTAATGCCTATGAGTTTTATTTAACATTTATGTATCTCAATGCTTAGTGCATTATGTTTGAGAAAGTATGTCAAACATATGATAAGAGATTAGCCCACTCACACGAGTAATCACCTCTATTTACTATGTGAAAAATGAAGATGAGACAATTTTAAGCTTGTTATCTAAGTGATAATTGAGAGCTCAAGTTTAAAATATAAATGTCGATTTAACTGAGTGTTAAAATGAGGACATACTATTTATTATGTCCGAAAGTAAAATAATCCACATATTTTACTTTATCTGTTTTTGGAGCTAGATATGAGTTCTAATGGATTCCTTGAAAGAGTAGATTTGTGAACTCAAGTTAGACATTAAGTATGTCTGAATTATCATCTGTATGGTATTCAAGTGAAGACATATGCTCTATGGGAAATGAGTTAATACCATAATACGTATTTCATACTACGTATGCATAAGATGACCAATAAGAGTGGCAAAAGTTTTGATCTCAACTTTTAAGTTGTGTGAGACTCTTGAGGAAAAGAGTTCCTCAATTTAAGTGCCCTCATGACTTTTACTTATTCTCAAGATTTCTATTTAATGTTTGCTATTTTAGAATGTTGCCGATGATTATGAATTGATTCGATCTAACGGGACATTTCTAGAATAGCAAGTTGAATTGAAATTGAGAGTTTTAAGGAAAGATGAAGATCAATTTGTTATTGATATCACATTATGTTTGTATTCACCGGTCGACCAATTGTGATTAGTTCATAATTGTGAATACAATATATAATAAATGCAAAGAGATCAAGAGAGATGTAAATGCCACTAATTGATCTAGGGTACTATATACTATATCTACTCGGAAACGTCATGCCCAATTTGAGCTACTATGTATTCCTAACAGATGTATGGTAATAAGCTCTCAAAAATGAGAGAGTTATGTTTAGCTCACCATGTGCGAATGGGAGATGATAGGTTTAGCTATTAATTATGGGCTGCCCAAGTTGGGCTAAACCCAGCCCATTTGAAAGGGCCTATGAGAGAGGTAATTATTTTTTGTGGAGAGTAGAAAAGTTGTGGGGAAGTTAACAGTTTGAACACTCATACTTTAAGAAATCTCCCGCACAAAAACAAAAGGAAAAAGCTCTCTCAAGTATAGATTTTCACCCCGAAATCAAGAACTCTCGTCATTACAAAGGAAGAATTTAATCCGTGGCTAATAAGGTATGTTCATTTAAGTGATATGCCTTCCGACCGGTATTATACGTGTCATTGGACCGTTTCCACATTTTTTGATTGATTGATATTCGATTAGTTCAATATTTGTTTTTGGGAATCCGTTTCCTTCACGGACGAAGAGCATGAGAGGTTCCTCGAAGCTTTAAAACTGTATGGTCGTGGTTGGCGTCAAATAGAAGAGCATGTAGGAACCAAAACTGCGGTTCAGATACGAAGTCATGCCCAAAAGTTCTTCTCTAAGGTTGCTCGTGGGTTGAGTAGTAGCAGTGAGAGAGAGAGGGATCCGAGAGGGAGTGAGAGACTAAGAGAGTAGCGGGTGAGAACGAGGAAAGAAGGTCAGAGGTAGAAACCGCCAGATACCGTTCTCGAATCATGGTGGACGACCCGCAGCGGCGCCTCCTTTCCTGTGCCGAAGCTCCAATAAGTCCTAACCCTCATTTTTTGTGTTGTTCTTCGAGTACGCCGGGCCAGAGTTCAAGGCCCTTTAGATCGTTATACGGTCCTGGTTCATTGACGAGAATGCCCACGTCGGTCTTGTGTCCCAGTTGAATCGGAAACCTTAGGATTCGGTACCGCACCCAAATGTTCGACAAAGTGCCTTAGAGAGATCCGAAAATTCAGTCCACGTTTTAGCTTAGAATCGATCTGTGCTTGAGGATGAATAAATGGATATTGCGAATGAAGTCCGTCTGGTCTAAATATTAATCCTTCATGTTCGCGAAAAATTCGAAGGTGATATTCCCACATTAATTCTGGGAGTCTTTATTTCAGATTATTATGGTGGATCGCCATGGGAACATCAGGAAGGTATTTGAGACTATGCCAACCATCTAAGATTTTGTCCGTTGTAGTTGCTGAATCATGTTTTCTGTTTGTGAGGTCATTGTGTTTTGGCGTAGTCTTCACGAAATAACCGTGCATCGTTGGGTGAGTGAGGTTTTTCTTTGTTCCGGTGGACGGATTATTGGTAGTCGGAAAAGGGTAGCCGGCGGCGGTCGCCGCCGGTCGAGCAGCATGACCAACGGGCGATGGTGGTCGAAGCACCGGTGAACTTTCGCCGGAGATGACGTTTGTTGGTGCTAGCTCGGTGGAGGAAATCGTCGGACGGAGGAGATGCACGAAGATGAAGACGTCCGGGAGAAGCTGCATGAACACGCGAAGAAGAAGACCAAAATGAGGAAAAAGAAAAAAAGTGAGAAAAAAGGAGCATAAAAAATAGGAAAAGCAAAGAAAATCGAAATAAAAAAATAGAAAAACAAAAAGAAAAAAAAAGGGTCAAAAGTTAAAATAGGGGCTGGGCTAAATATTCTTCGAGTGGGCTTAGGCTGGAAATTGGGCTGAGTTTTTGTAAAAAGGTTGAAATGGGCTGAGTTATTTCTTTTTTTTAATGGGCTTTTTTTTTAACGAAAAATTCGTGTTGGCCTTAGGGCCTTATACAGTTGCTTCTGCAAAAAGAGCCTGCTCACGATTGACTTACCCTAATAAAAGCTTCCTAGCTTTGTCTAGAGATCCTTCGCCATCTTCTCAGAGGTTAAGTTCACCAAGGTGTCATTAGCAAGACATAGCCACATCAGGCTTCGCGCCCTTCGATCACTGCTGCTCCACTTCTTCAATTTTGTAGACATGGGCTCCTTCGCCTTCTCTTTGGGACTCTCCTTAGGTTTGTTATCTTTGATCACATACCATAAATCTTTGTCCATGAGTAAAGCCTTCATCTTCAATTTCCATGATTCGAAACCCTTTCTTTCGAACTTCTCTACTTCAATCTGTGATTAATCAGTTGATGACATCTTCCCAAAATTAGTTCATCTATTGCATGTCATTTAATAAATTGCATGCTTAGAGTCATTAAATTGAAACATGTTAGAAAAGTTATATTGATTATTACCCATCACTAGAATTAGGTCATTTAATTCAAATTGTGTGGCATATAATTTGCACATTAGTTTGCGTGTCGTATGTCATTTTGTTTAGAAAAAATGTACGTCAATGTACTAGGGATGATTGATTGCATTGCACATAAATTAGATATCATTAAATAAGTGAAAACCCAAAATTTTAAATGATCATGTTAATTATAAATCATATTTAGGGCTACTAACGTGATTTACAAGCTAACATGTAGATGCCTTCGTTGCTCCGAGATGAATCCTACAATTTAGTTATCACTTTATTGGGTGTTACTTTGGTGGTTTGCACACCCAAATAATCACTTCACATGTGAGGAGGTAATGAAATAAATCCAGGTTGCCTCCTAAATTTTTTTTCATAAAAAAGGGCAGTATAGGAATTTAGTGTAATTAATTCTCATATCCAAAATCTCTGGTTTGTAAGAATAAAATTAATCTTCCGTTATTTTACTTGGATTTTTAATCTATCATCTTTAAACTAATCAATGGTGACTCCTAAATGAAAATCACTCACATTTTATGAAGTTGAACATTAAGTCGTGAATTGATATGGACTTGGAAGAACTCAAGTTAAGTTTTTCCTTAAGAATCTATTAGCCAAACTCTTAAGTGGTGTATTGCGAGGGTAAGGTCACGATAGATTTTCAATAGAAGTTGCTACTAATCTATGTTGTGATGGGTCAATTAGAAACCTAAAAGTAGCTAGAGAATTATTTTACTCCTACGAACCAAAGATTGTGTACCTAAATATGCTACACTTCTCTAATGCCCTTTCAATACCTTTTCGTGAGGTGATTTTGCGCAAACCACCAATGTAACATCTAATAAAGAAATAAGTAAATTACAATACTTACCTTAGAGCAACTAAAGCATTGAAATGTTAGCTTAAAAATCAACACTTTAAATATGATTTCTAATTAACACGCAATCATTTAATTTTTGTTTTGTTTTTATTTATTTAAATGAAATCTAAACTCTGTGCAATGCATATAATGCAATTATTCTAAATGCAATGACATACAAAAATAATACTATACGAAAATGACATGCAACATGCAATTAAATAAACCTAAGATGCAAACTATATGCCATGTGATTTTAATTAAATGACTTAATTCTAATAATGGGCAATAATTGATGTATAACATGTCACACATTTTAATTTTATGACACTAAATATGCAATTATTAAATGACATGCAATTGCTGAATGTAATTCTACGTGACATACACATGATATTTTTTACATTTTCTTTTTAATTAAAATTCGTAATAAAAAATACCTAATATTTAAACATGAAATTTAAATTAACAAAAGAAAACTAATCTATTCTAGGCAATGTTTTTGTGTTTTTCATTTTAAAAATTCGGAATAAAGAAATTACCTAATTTAAACATGCAACCTAATATAAAACAAACAATATTATCAACAAATGCAAATCAAATTCTATCTTTTTTTTTTTTTATGAAAATAATCAAGCAATGGATAATTATTCAATCAAGTATTGCAATACACAAACTTACATTATCAATTTAAATTTGGAAATAGGATAAACTAGTGATCATATTCAAGTAGTTAAGTAGGTCTCGCTGGTCAAATTTTGTGTTTCCTCAATCAGCTTTAGCATTAAAGTAAATGGGGATCATGCCAACAATTTTCTCCTACAAGATGAATAAGACAAGGTGATCCTCTTTCCCCTTACCTTTTATCATAGTGGCAAACGTCCTATCCTCACTAATGGCTAGAGCTGTGCATGATGGTTCAATAAAAGGTATTCGACTGAACCAGAACTTGTCCTATTCTTTCACACTGCTATTTGCGGATGATGCAATCTTTTTCTTGGAAGGGAGAGTTCGAGAAGCCCATAACTTGGCAAATATCCCGAATTGCTACTGTTATGCTTTAGGTCAGACCATTAACTTAAATAAGTCAGGGGTTTTCTTTAGGAAAAGCTATCCTCAAGAGCTACAAAGGAATATAGCTTCAAAACTACAGGTGCCTATCCTTGAGAAAACTAGGAAATATTTGGGATTGCCTTTAGATTGGGGCAAACAAAAAAACAAATGTTTACAGGATTGCTTGGGAAGTGGACAAGAAATTGGAAGCGTGGAAAGAGCAATTAATATCTAAAGCTAGAAGAGAGGTCTACTTAAAATGGTTGTATAGACTCTACCAAACTACACCATGTCCATATTTAAGATCCCTATTTTCATTTGTAGAGCAATTGAAAAAGAATTGCAGCATTCTGGTGGAAGCAAAATGTGCAGCGTAAAGGAATACATGGGAAAACTCGGGACCTACTAAAAACTAGGAAAGGTAAAGGGAGACTTGGATTTAAAGACCTTTTCGACTTCAATCACGCCATGTTGGGTAAACAAGCATGGAGATTAAGCCAAAATCCAAATGCATTATGGAGCCAAGTGATAGAGGGCTCTATTTTCCTATTGAAGATTTTTGGACAGCTCAACGAGGTACCGGACCATCATGGAGATGGCCAAAGCTTATTGATGGGACGAGTTATTCTTGAACCCGAGATAAGATGGGAGGTCGGAGACGGTCAGAATATTAAAGTCAGAGAAGACAGATGGTTGCCAATAGGCAAAATTGGAGGGCCTTACAACCAAAATGACCCTAAACTTGTGGTGGACCTCATCAAACCAAGATTGTGGGAATGGAGTTCACCATTGATATTTGAAAATTTTGATACTCCTCTAGCACAACATATACTAGCAATTCCCCTCAGCATGCATTCAAAGCCAGACAAGTTATTGTGGACTTCCAACAGATGAGATGCATACAAGGTTAAAAGCGGTTATAATAAATTGCACAGTCTTAGAACAAAACAAACAGAGCAACAAGCTTCTTCCTCATTTCAGGTTCCCAACAGATTATGGACAAAAATATGGAAATTGCAAACTCATCCCAAAATCAGATTTTTCATGTAGAGCATGTGCAGTGAGGGCCTTCCTACAAAATGCAATCGCTACAAGAGGCGAATAGTACTTGATAACCTTTGTCTAGTCTACGCTTTAGCTCTAGAATTGACTAAACACCTATTTACATTATGTGGGTGGACTAATCAGCTTTGGTCAGATTTTAATTTAGGCGTCTCTACTGTCCCCACGCTCATTACATGAATAGATAAATGCATGCACGAGTACCTGACGTTAGGAGCTTCAATGTAAGATAAAGCTCTATTTTCCACTGCCCTTTGGTTAATATGGAAGGTGCAGAACGGGCTGCTATTCAAGGTCGATCGTCTAATCCGAGTTGCATAAAACAAGAAGTAGTCACCAGCAACCAGTTATACTAGAAATGGGCCTCAAATAAACCAGCAACAGTAAGAAATCAACGCAATTTTACAGAGTAATGGTTCCCTCCAACTCGCGGTTCCATGAAGATTAACACTGCTTGCTCTTGTTCCACCTTTGGTTTGGAAGGTTTGGTTGCTGAGATCTGTAGAGGAAGTGACAGCGTGCTCATTGACAGGTTTGTGACAAAAATTCATGCTCAATTGGCTGAGATGGCAGAAACTCTAGCTATTTATACTATGCTGCAATGGGTAAATGAAGACAGAAGCTTTAACAGCTTGAACTAGAGAAGACTTCAACTAAATGAAGCTATTTTGCACATGCAAGTGTCCTGCAATAATCTATTGGTAGTGGAAATGATACTGGGCCAAATAGAGCTGGCGTGGGCTTCACACAGCCTGGTTCTAGACTGTTAAGAGCTGCTGGGCCGACTTCCACATGTCCAACTAATCTTTGAACCAAGAGGTACTAATAGGGCTACGGATTGGGTAGCAAGAACTCACTAGGGCCGGAACACTTCCCTATAATTGGGTTTTGATACCACCACGCCAACTATTTTCACTTTTATGTTTAGATGCTAGAAATGAATGTACTCTTTCCTTTAGATGATTATCAATGAAGTCTTCCATGACCAAAAAAAAAAAAAAGTATATTGATGGAAGGTTATTCATTCATATTTAGAAATGGGTAAATCAACAATCGTATCCAAATGGTTTAGAAGTGTGCCGTTGGGTATTGTATGTTATGATTAGAGATCAAATAGCTATTTGTCGCGACCTAAAATTAAGTTTTGTGAAAATAATAATAATAGGTTTAGGGATATTGTTAATCTCGGACCGACAGCCCTTCATTAACTTGGGCTCTCCCAAGCCCATACCCCGCGCGACGTTGGGTATTCATAAAAAACTTTCAGACAAGGAGTCGCCACTAGTCTATTAAGGTCGACTAGAAACCGAGCGAGACATGGGAGTGTGTCTCGCTTTTTACGCAACCAGAGGATCTAGGGTCGGGGACTTGATTACGTTAGTCATGCGACTAACGCCCTTTCGGTACCTAACTTAATTGTGTGTCAACTAAAGACTTGGCAACACATTCAAAAAAAAAAAGCCTATTATAAAGCCCTAGGGCTTATTCAATTTTGGATTTATTTTCTTTTTTAAGGGTTTTCTGAATTTTTGCAATTTTTTCTGATTTTTCTGGATTTTTTGAATTTTTCTGAATTTTTGTGCTTTTTTTAAAATATTTTTAATATTTTTAAATATTTTCGAATTTTCTGAAATTAAAGAAAACAAGCTTTTAATGTTTTTGCAAATTTTTGGCTTTTCTGGAATTTAAAAACATTTATTAATGTTTCTTTTGGGATTTTCTAATTTTTTTCTAATTTTTTTTGGAATTTTTGAATATTCGAAAAAGAAATAAAGTAAAATAAATTAAAATTAAACTTTTAAAACCTTTCTAAAATTACAAAAAAAAAAAATTAATTTTTAATGATTTTTCGATTTTTTTTTAATTTTTAATTTTTTAAATATTTTTTTTCCGAATTTTTGGATTTTTTAATTAATTAAAAAGTGATTCGGATCGGGTCGGGAGACCCGGCCCTACTAAACCGACCCGGACCCTATCTGTCCGGGCTGGCCGAAGGGCCCGGTAGAATTTTTAAAATGGCCCATTAATTAACAAAAACAGAAATTAAGGCAGCCCATTTCTAATTCATAAAAAATTGGCCCAAACTCAGATTGGGCCCACATCAAACAATCAGCCTAAATTCATGCTAGGCCCACTCAAAATCAGCACAGCCCACAATTTAACTGAGACCTAAATAAAAACAAGCCCACAAAACAAATTAAATCTAAACCCGGCCCAGTCCACTTATGCTAACCCAACAACCAAACCCTACCCGCATGTACCTTACTCGACCCGGATCTTGACCTGAGTCGGAGCTGCTGCTGCTCGGCGCTGATGGGGAATGGCAGAGCGCCTCTTGGCCTAGCCACGGTGACCGGCGCAAGACCCGCCGACGGGATGATGAAGCGGCGGGTGCAATTGGGGACAACGGTGGTCAGCAGCGGCGTCGAGATGGCCAAGCGGCTGTGAACGCGAACGGCGGCGGGAGCGCTTGCTGTCCTGCTGCTGCTGCTCTCTTGCTGCATGTCTTCGGACGAGGGTAGCGACGGGAGTGGAGCAAGCCACCAGCAGGCCTCGTCGTCGGTGGTTGAGTGGCAGCGGCGTCGACCCTCCCTCTCTCTCGGATCTGGTTCTCTCAGTTTCTTTCTCTCTTCTCTCTCAGATCTGGTTCTCTTGTTTTCTGGGTTTTTTTTTCTTTTCCGTTTTCTTCTCTCTCTTTTTTTCTGCAGATCTGTCTTCCTCGAAGCTCACTCTCTGCTCTTTCCTCAGATTTGATTTGGCCTTGTGCTTGGGGAACAGGAGCTGCCTCGGCCATGACCGGTTTCTTGGACTTCTTGGCAGCAACCTCCGTCTTCTTCAAAGGCTTCGACAAAGGCTTGGCGGTCTCCTTCTTGTTCAGCACCATGATCGCCTCTTTGATCATCTGGAAGTAGGGAGGATGCGAGGGTCTTCGGTTGCTTCAGCTTCTTTCTCCCTCGGAGCCCGGGGCTTCTTCTCCTTCGCGTTATTCTTCTTCAGCCCCTTTCTTTTCAGATCCACTCTCGAAACCTCAAAAACAGCCGATCTGCATTTTTTTGGCGATCCTCCTCTGGTTTTCTTGCTGCGTTTTTTTTTTCGAAAACCCAGAAAAATGCCTCGAGCTCTCTCTCGCCAGCACCTTCTCTTTGCTCAGTTCATGTCCAAAACCAGAAAACAGCCCTCCATTCCTCTCGTTCTCACCATTGTCCCCTGTCCGATTCTTTCTTCTGTTTTTCGCCGTGTGACCGCAGTGAGGGTCGCGTCCGAGCGGCTTCGTTGCCGCCTGCCTCTCGTTCGTCTCTCTGCGTTTTCCGGCGTTCGTCGCCGTCTGTGTTTTCTCTCTCTCCTTCAGCTCACTCTCGTTTCTTTTTCTGAGAATCGTCGCCGCCGTCGGAGGGGAGTCTTGTCCGAACGTCCTTCCTGTGTCTGTGCTCTCCTCTCGCTGCTCAGATCTGCTTCTACTCCTTCGTTTTTCTTCCTGCCCAGATTTTCGAGCTCACTCTCTCGCGGGTCTGCTCCGTCGAGCTCTTCTTCCTCCGCTTTCTGCCGCGTGACTGCACAGCAGGGGAAGATTCCCTGCTGGCAACACGCGGCCGACGTCACCGTGGTGGGGGGTCTCCGGGACGACGGCGATCGGTTGTTTCTCCTCCGCTCCTCCTCCTTTTTTCCTGTCTGTCTTCTCCTCCTCTCCGTCCATCCCTGTGCACATGAATGGGGGCGAGAAGAGAGAAAGGAGACGGGCCCTAAAGAAAAATAACAAAGATGGGCCCGGGCCAGAAATAAAGAGAAGTGGGCCAAAATGAAACCCAAGGGGATAGGCCCGAGAGATTGTATTAAGGCCGAAATTTTGGGAAAAAGGAGTGGGCCGGACTATGCTAGCCCAGCCTAATTTTTTCTTTTTTCTTTTCTTTCTTTTTTTTTCGATTTTTTTTATATAATTTTTTTATCTTTTCTAGAAATTAATATATATTTATATATGCAAAACAGATGGGCATTTAAAGCAAAACAAATAAAAATTCGGATGTCAACACTATTCAAACACGTTATTAAGTTAGAAAACTTTCCTAACTTAAGGTGATCTTTAGGATTTTGTGGATATGCATATCTAATTGAATATTTAACGGAAGATAACAAATCAATCAAAATATGTTATTAAATATTCCTAACCAATTAGAGATAAGATAATTACCTAATTTGAGGATTAACTTACTAAATTCGAATTGCACGTAATCGGACTGAAATCACGATCATGGGGCTCCACGGCAGGAACAACAGCGGGATCGGCCACATGGCAATAAGCGGCGGCAACAACGATGGGTCGCCTTGCAGTGGATCATGAGCACGACAGCATCATAGCTTGGCATGGCGGATCACAATTTGAGACCGGTGATGGTTCACAAGGCGGTGAGGAGGTGCATGACGGTGGGCTCGCGTACCGGCGCAAATTCTGGTCGTGGCCAGATGCTAAAGATGCTTAATAATTCCCGTACTGGACAGGGCGCAGCAACGAGAGGACAAATTAATTTGTCCAAAAAAAAATGTTCACATCAAAATGAGCACCGTTGGAAAGTTTTTTCACCAATAGTGTTTCAACTCTCATTGAGGCAACGCATGCTTTATGATGGGCTCGGCCAAGAATAGGAGCTGTGCCTGAACTGGCAAGAACAGAAAAAAAGAAAAAGAAAAATTTGGATGAACCGCTGCTGCTCATGAGAAACTCCAGAAAAACTCGGGATGATTGTTGGTGTTAATGGAGACCCGGGGACAAAGAGCCGCAAGGGAGCAACGGAGTCAGCAGGAAACCGAAACACTTCGGGAACTGAGCAGAGAGGCTCGCTGGAGCGCCGGGATTCACTGGCGGGAGGCGTTGGGCTGGCTGGAATCGCCGTCGGGAGCTTGGTGAGGCACTGCACAGTAGTTGCTCGGCGTCCCAGGCGTTGGCCGCTGGAAGGAGCTTGGCGGCAGCACAGGTTTGCTAGTTGCAAGTTGAATTTCGCGGGCCGAGCACCAAAGGAAAAGGAAAGACTACTATTAGTCTTTTCTCTTGACTTTTCTGTTGAATCTGTTGGAGAACTCCAAGGGAGAAGGGTGCGTTTGTTTCATAAGTCTCACTTAATGTCTTTTCTCCGGAAAAACAACAACAACCCCCCTTATAAAGAGATAAAGTATTTTTCCTTTTTTTCATTTTCTCTCATGAACGATCCATCTCTCTTTCTTTTGCTCTTCTCAATTGTTCTCTTTATTGTGTGCTCTGAGAAAGAATTTGCTGAGCTCGAATTATGAGATATAAGTGTGTATTGATAATATAAGCCTAGGTTGACCACTGATTATACGGGCTTGAGCTTTGGCCTTATAACTTAGACGGGTCCTAATATCCTAAAGCCGAACCTTAATTAGACTTTTAATGGGTTGAATGAAGCTCAAATTAGAGTAATTAAGGCCTCGTTTCCCCTATGGATTTTGGCCACCACACCGCTTAGCCTACCCGAACAATTAGGCCCCTTTTCTAGCTCAATATGTTCAATTTTAAGCCTAAAACCATTCACTGCCGATCCAATGCTAATATGACGAAATAAACTATATAATAAATGCTCATACAACTATTTATTATGTAATTTAATTTTAATATTTTTTTAGGGACTAAGGTTTATTCCCTAATTTTCTATGCAATTAATTACCAAATGATTAGTCAAAATCATAGGTGTCAATAGATTAGAAGACATCCAATGATCATGTGTATAGTATGGATAAAAAAGAATCATAATTTACTATAATTAAGATGATTAACAAGTAATCGATGAAAATTTACCATCCAAATTCAAAAATGAAAAATGATTGCCGTGTATTGCAGAAATCTCTCATCTTTCCTTTAGGAAAATTTATACTGTATTCAAAAAATGAATAAAAATATAACCATTTTATTCTAGGTATGTGACATATGGTCCCTCTCATTAGTAACATGAACTTCTTTGATAATATGGACCTTTTAGACTTGACAGTTTTACAAAGTCCTAATTTAGTCACCCGTAGCATTAAGGTCATTTCAAGCATATCGCTGTTGTATTTATATTATCCAAATTATTCTCTTTCCATTCTGTCCATTCGAGTATCTTGACAATCTTATTCTCTTATTCACCAATACAAAAGTTCTTTCAACTCTAACATTTTTACTTCAGTTTAGTGTTCTCCACTTGTAGACTAAGGAAGCTCTTCCCAAGCACAAAAGTCCTGTTATTAACATCACTTACATATGAATTTGTGTATGTAGAGGATATTGAATTTGCACACTCAAAAACACTTATTAATTTACATAAAATATCTTGTCATCTTCAAAATATATATTAAGAGGTTTAATAAGGTTACTAACCGTTGGCTACATTTAGTTTGGCTTTGGAAATGAGCTTTGGGAAAATGCAAATTGCGTTTGATAAAATTTTTTTGCAAAACTACTTTAGCATAAAGAATGTTTGGCAAATCTTTTTTTTGTAAAGGGCTTTTGGGCGTAATTTTTTATTATTAAAAAAATCAAACTCTTTGCTGACTCTAGCAAGGGTGGGGGTAGTTTTGGAACAACGAGGGGTAAAACTCAAAAACTAAGGGTGTGTTTGGCAACGATTCTACTTTTGGGAATAATTTCTGATCAGAAATGATTTTTTTTATTCTACTCCCAAGAATAATTTCTGAATATTTAAGGTGTTTGATAAACTGTTTTAAAATTTTATTTTGAGAATAGAAATGTATTTGGTAAATTTTTTTGATCTTTTGATTCTTTTAATTTTTAATACTTTTTGTTATAATTTGTTATAATTTCTTTTTTTTTCTCTTTTCTCCTCCTTCTTCCTCTTGGATGCCGCCACTAGTGGTGGCTAGCGAGCGGTCGGGCGAGATCTGGCGAGCTTGTCGAAGGCTCGCTCAGCCACCAGCGAGGCTCGGCCTTGCAGATCTAGGCGAGGGTGAGGGCGAGGCTCGGCATTGCGTCGCCCGGGCAAGTTCGAGCCTCATTGGTGGCCGGGCGAGGCTCGCCTTGCCAGATCTAGGCGAGGGGAGGCTCACCCAGCCATTGGCGAGGCTTGGCCTCGCGCCACTTGGGCGAGCCTCGCCTGGCCGCTCACCGGCGGCGGTCCAAGGGCGGCGATGGGGCGATGATGGGGTGGGAGGAGGAAGAGGAAGAAGAAGAAGAAAGAGAAGGGAAAAAAAGAAAAAAGAGAAAAGAGAGAGGAAAAAACTGATTCTCAAAATTGTTCTCGGGAGCGAGAAGCAATGTTTTTTTACTTCTTGATTCTACTCCAAATCTATTCTCTGGAACAAAAAATTTACCAAACGAATTTTATTCCAAATCTGTTATCAAACAAAATAACAGAATCAATTGTTCCTAGGAGTGTTAACAAATAGGCCCTAAGGAATTGGTTATGGTAGTTTTGGAAGAAAAAAAAGCTAGTTTCAACATCTATCTAAATACAAAATGCCCAAAGCTAGTCCTTACCAATATTTAGCTTTCCCAAGGTTGGTATTTGATTGAAAGCCCTTTGGAAAGATTTGCCAAACATCCTAGCATTTCTCAAAAGGGCTTTGGAGGTTAAAAGCCTTTTAAGAAAATTGAATTAAACGCACCAAAAGTATAGATTCAATACTTAAAATGACAATAGCATCCCTAATTTTTCGGTTATTATGATAAAGAGATAAGGACAATATTGACACTTGAAAAAAAAATGAGACTTTTACCTTAATAATATAAGATATGTATACTATCATATTAAATAATATCTTCTTACCCCCATTATCTCGCCAAATAAAATACCATATCATATTTAATAATATCTTCTTACCCCCATTATCTCGCCAAATAAAATACCATGGCTACAATATATTTAATTCTTTATGCACATGGTATTTTTTAAACCTCAAAAGAATATTAGCATAACATGCACACAATGCTGTAACAATTTTTAAAACTAGAAAGCAAAAGAGGACACAAGACTTTAGCCTAGAATAATATTTTTTTAAACTTTTGTAAGTATATATTTCTTTTGCTAATAATTCTTCATTGTCCGTTTCAACGGTCAGGTTCTTTTCCTGGTTATTAAATTATCTTCTCAATCTTACCAATCATATTGCATATGTACGATCGCCCTTTAAAAATTCGATCTTGTATTCAGTCCAAAATATTTTCTAATTGGGTCTAAGCGACTTTATTTTTGTTTATAGTTTCTCTCGGATCTATTGTCCATCGAGTGACAAAGGCAATTCTACAACTCCTGTGACATCTGGGTTCAATCTTTCGCCAATCCTTTCTCCTTATGTCCTGTTCATGTGTCCGAAGGAATGCGCTTCCTTCAACTAATTCATAAGTGCTCGTGAATGGTTACATTTTTCAATTTGTGCGCCCAAGTTGTTTCGTCAGTAATACACTTTAATTATGCCGATATAGCCACAGATGCAACGCGGGAAAGATAGAGAGCCGCTGTCATTGACCCTCACAATTGCCGCCATATCCGTTTTCGACGCCACCACTAGTAACTTGCCTCACCCCACGACAATGGCCTCCTCTCTCTCTCAGTCTCTCTCAATGCGAAGGGGACAACCTGGGATCAACAACTACCACCTTCACTTTTAGATAGCCATGCTGATTCTGGTGGGTATCTGCTTTGACCCACGCCCACGGCCATAGCAGGAGTATTGAAGCATTTCAGATGGCTACAGCAGAGCAGCGAATCTCAAGGTGAGCAAGTCGTCTCAGGTTGAAGACCACATCTCCGAGAAGTCTGCACCTGCCAGTAGCGTCCAAAGCACTCTCATTCTGCACCATGCGTCGCCTTGATCTAGAGGACCTACCAAACAATAGAATAAACCATGGAACATTAGGCCTCAAGCAGCCTCATCGGAGAACTAAACTTAGAATAATCCCCTCTGGAAAGTGTTTTCCCCAGAGGTTTTCGGAGGTCTGCCATGGGCAAAAGCGGCATCTTCTTTTCATTCCGAGTGTAGAGAGCATGTCGGAAAATACGTCCACTTATTATTATTATTATTGATGTTGTCTTTCTTGGTCAAAAATCAAGGCCGCTAGCGCCAAAACTCCGCGACACATAAGCCCATACGTCACACTCGCCTAGACGCTGAAGAAGTACTTTTAGAATTTTCATGTCAGGCGAACATCTTTATGTTTTATCTCCATTCACGGTTTTTTGACCAAAAGACCTCTCTATTCATGGTTTATTCAATTAATCATGATTATTGTCAAACATAGTAAAATAACGGCTTATACTTTTTGGATGAACATTCTGCTATCGTTATGTCAATTGAATTATTAACTAAAGGAAAGAAATTATCAACACAATATAAAAAGAAAATTAGTTTGTGATTCAAATTTTACTGTTAGGGTTATTCGCAAGATTAAAAATATTTGAATTTTAAAATTTAAATACATAAGAGATACGATACATACATTGATTTATGTATTTTTATTAACAAATTGAGAGCATTCAAGAAAGGGGGAAAATTTAATTTTTTTCCTTGAAAGTAGAAAAGGCCGTGCAGTAGATAATAATGACGATGATGATAACACAAGTATAATATTCAAGCATTTCATATTTATGTGAGCCATAAAGAATTCGCTTTCTTATTGCTTTAATTCTCACTTAGGACAGGGAGAGGAGCGGGATAATGCTAAAAGAATGGCTATTTCCGTCTATAGCTCCCACCTAAACATCACAATCAAAACAAGACACACACATCAAAATCATCCCCCAAATAATAATATACTCCGACCTGATGAAGCAAGGCAAATTAGTCAATGCCTCCTTGTTTTTATCTTAATTTCATCTGATGATGTTTTGTTGATTACTTTAAGATTGTTGGTATCAAGTCGAGATGATCAATTCACGTTTGATATTATTTGGCAACTTCATTGTCAATCGTTAGTTGGCTTTTCAATGACGTGTCGTAAGTTTAAAAAAATTGTCTTTTCTTATTTTTGACCTTCTGAAGTTAAAGTAGTTCTTTTTGGTAATTCTGCTTTATTTGTAATCCTTAAAAGCACTTCATGAATTTCCATCTGGTTTTGCATCCATCTGCATTTACATGTTGTATAACTTAAGTTGATCAGTTTTAGAGTGGATTGATTTCTTGTCTACAACTAAGAATTGATCACATGACACTTAGCTTCAAATTGATTTCCACAAAGCGTCATAGCATGTTGGATATGAAAATGACGAGACTTGACTTGAAAGTAATATTAATCATTTAACAATTATACTTACCCATATAATCACTTATTGATTATATGTGCTTGTTAGTTATACCCACTTATCCATTATACCCATTTGTCGGCTATACCCACTTGTTATTTATATTCACTTATCAGTTATAGCCACTTGCCGATTATATCCACCGCTCTATTATACTCACTTTTTGATTATAGCCATTTGTCGATTTTGCCCTATTATATCCACCTCTCAATTTAGACCATTTATTGATTATGACCTAGTTGCTTGACTCAAGCCTTTTATTACATTGATGATAACATGATGAGAAGAGAATGAGGGTATAAATGATGAATTACATGTAATCATTTATTTATCATTACTTGCATGAGAAATGAAAAGAGGTTAGCATGCCATTATTATTATTCACATGTGTGATAATTGAAAGGGTAAGGTAATTGTATTTCAAATATGATTTGCATAAAAAGATGTTGCGTATTGAAGGTCGATTCTTGACAATGGGTGTTGAATTCATTGTTGATGTAATGGAGATAATTTAATTATAATGTTATCATGTGCGCTATTAATGTATGATTAAACATCGAGAGTATTATATTAAAATTTTCCACCGCCCCTATATTAGTGGTAGCGATGCCTCGGAGTTGAGATATTCCGTTTGTCAGGATGTGTTGTAACTGAGATACTTGTATGTCGAGATACCCTGGGAGTGTTCAGGACAAGATGAAATGATGAATATGATGCATGTTCTTATGTATGAATAAATGCATATATTCACACGTCTTATCACACATATCTTATTAGTGGTAACCATGCATCATAATATGTTTTGTAACCTCTTGCAATTGAGTAAATAATCTTATACAAAACTACTAATGATGTCAATGGGCATATCATGATAGTCTAGACAAAGCATTTGCTTCTGCATTTGTCGTACATGGTTGTTTTATATTGTTTTGAACTCACGTTATTTGTTGGTACCAAGTTGAGTGATAATATGATCTCCTACTTTAGATTTAGAGATTTCATTTACTAAGTTTTGACTCACTTCTTCATCTTTCAAATTTATAGGATGAATCATACTCCACTACTATGGTTTGGAGTTCCTGTGTATTGTGATTGTGAATATCAAGATGTGCTTATACCTGAATCTGCTGTAGTTTATACTAAGTGTAGTTCTATTGTATGGGTGGTCGTGTGGGGCTAGTAGAGAGGGTTCCCATCAATTTGTAGCTTGATACTTCCTTATTGACAATGAGTTATTTAGACCGTCGAGGAGCTTTGATAGTGATGGCGACATGTTAATGGGCGAGTTTGTCCATCCATAGTGAATAGCTTTGACTTTCGTATAGGCAAGTTTTTCTTTTCCTTTTGGTTCAAAACACGCAAGTTTATGGAGTAGGACTGGCCAAGACTTTTGTATTGTATTTGTTTGAACACTGTATGAGGATGGTAACTAGTGGTGTTAACATAAAGAAGCGTGTGCATATTATTAAGTTCGTGCTATTTTTTTTATGAGAAGTTGTGAAAAATATTTTGTGCTTCCGCATTCTATTAATAAACAGAAAATATAATAGGAAAAACAGACGTCGCACTTGACATTATGTAAGTATTACAATGTCCTTCAATTTGATTTATTCAATGATATTTTACAATTGATTCGATTTAAGCACTATTATAAGTATATTGCGATGCAAAAGAATAATATGCAGAGTATGGATAGGCAGGCATTTTCCGCCATAATTAAAAGCCATGGTTGAAAAGGACTCGACATCTATACCTCGTTAAAGCAAAGTTTGTGAGTAACAGCTCTCCTTAGTATAGCAATTATATTATAAGGACACTAACATAGACTTGATCCTGATTTTCACAAAGTATGGGAAGGGTAGCTCAGAGAAAAATCTGAACGGATGCCCACATTCGTGTTAAACGTGATCGTGATTTTTGACTTTAACTTCAAACTTTTACCCAAAAAAGCAAAAAGAAAAAACAACATGAAAAGACAAATACATATATTAGAGAACACCCAAGGATCACGTCTATAACTATGGATAAAAAAGAATTATAATCTACTATAATTAAGACGATTGACAAGTAATCAATTAATAATTTACCTTCCAAATTCAAAAATAAAATAATTGTCATGTATTGCAAAAATCTCTCATCTTTCCCTTTAGGAAAATTAATACTATATTCAAAAATTGAATCAAAATTGAAACCATTTATTCCAAGTACGTGAAATATGATCGCTCTCATTAGTAACATGAACTTCTTTGATAATATGGACCATTTAGACTTGACGATTTTACAAAATCCTAATTTAGTCACCTGTCGCATTAAGGTCATTCTAAGCATATCATTCTAACCAAGTTATTCTCTTTTTATTTTGTCCATTCAAGTATCTTGACTATCCTACTCGTTTACTCACCAAAATCCAAAAGTTCTTTCAACCCTAACACTTTTTGTTCAATATAGTGTTCTTCATTTGTAGATTAAGGAAGCTCTGCACAAGAACAAAAGTCCTATTATTAACATCATTTACATATGAGTTTATGTGTGTAGATGATACTTCGTTTACACACTCAAATACGCGTATTAAACTATATAAAATATCTTGTCATCTTCAAAATATATAGAGAGGTCTACCAATAAACAGTGGTACATAGGTATATAAAGAAGGTTACCAACTGTTAAAAGTATAGGTGCAACACTTAAAATGATAATAACGTCCATAATTTTCGGTTGTTATGAAGAAGAGATAGGGACAATATTGACACTCGAAAAAAAATGAGACAAAATGATTTCCTTTTTACCTTGATAATATAAGATACGTACGCAGTCATATTATAATGTCTTTTTGCCCCATTATCTCGCCATATAAAATACCATGGCTATAGTATATTTAATTCTTTATGCGCATGGTATTTTCCCAACCCATAAAAGAATATTAGCATAACGTGCACACAATGCTAAAACGATTTAAAAACTAGAAAGCAGAGGACGACACAAGACTTTAGACTAGAATGATAATTTATTAACTTATATATATATATATATATATATATATATATGTGTGTGTGTGTGTGTGTGTGTGTGTGTGTGTGTGTGTTATATTTCTTTTTGCTAAGGAAAAATTCCAAATGAGAGTATGACATGTCATCGTTTTATCAAATAATGGCATAAAGTAAATCTTATTTCAAATAATGGCATAAAGTGCTCTCATTTACTCAAATGAAAATATGAAGTGGACTTTGCTTCACATATGGATATAAAGTGCCATGTCAGTCTCAAAGAATGAGTTAACATCACCAGCTAATCGAGGGCATTTCCGCTATTCATTTTTTTTATTTTCTTTCTTTTTTCTATTTTTTATTTCTATAAAAAAACTTAAAAAAGAAAAAACCTTAAAACTTAAAAATAAATAAAAGCAAACACAAATAATACAAAAATATTACCCTATGGCCACCATGCCATCACCAATGGAGCAGCGACCAAGGTCGACGGGATCTTTGGTGCCTTGGCAAGGGCCTAGTGGTCCTTGCAAGAACCAAGAGAGGGCTGCAACCCTCTCCTAGGCTTGGCTGAGGGTTGCCAACCGTCCCTAGCCACCAGCGGGCTGGCAACCTTCATCACCCTGGCCCATGCCCCCACTAACAATGGGGCAACAACCAAGTGGGGGAGGGTTGCTAGCCCTCCGATCGTATTTTTTTATTAAAATTTTAGCTGTTTTTTCCTTTTTCAGTTTTTTTTTTGAAAGAAAAAAAAAAGAGAGAGAAAAGGAAACATCCTCAATCAACTGTTGAGGTCAGGTCATTCTTTGAGATTGACATAGTACTTTAGACCTTTCTTTAAAACAAAGTCCACTTTAGCCTTTTATCTAAAAGAAGACTTAATTTAAACCTTTATTTAAGAAATCGATAGTACTTTATTAGGCCTTTATTTGGAATTTTCCTTTTTGTTAACAATTCTTCATTGTCTAGTCCATCAGTCGGCCTCTCCTAGTTATTACATTATATTCTATGTTAGTCTTATCAATGATATTGCATATGCACAATCGTCCTATAAAAGTTCAATCTTGTACTCAATCCAAAATATTTTCTAATTTTTTTTGTTGGTTCATATTTTCTCTTGGATGTATTGTTCATCGAGTGACAAGAGACAATCCTACAACTCCCGTGACATTTGGGTTCAATTTTTCGCCAATCCTTTCTCCTTTTTGTATTGTTCATGTGTTCAATGGAGTGCGCTTTGTTTGACTAATTCATAAGTGCGTGTGAATGGTTGAACTTTTCAATTTGTGCACTCGAGTCATTTCGTCATTAATACGCTTTAATTACGCTGATATAGCCACAAATACGACCTAGGACAGATAGGGAGCCACGACCATTGCCTTTTGCAGTTGCCGCTATCTCTATTTTCAACGCCACCAAGGGCTACTTGCCTTGCTTGTGAAAATTTGTAAAGTCACGATCAACTGTTTTAAAAATTTAAGCTATTAGATAAAGTTGTGATTTATTATTTAAGTATTCTAATAACTCCCTCATACTTGAGTGGAAAAATTCGAACTTAGGACTTTCAGGTCTGATACTATAAAATAATTGGCTAGGTTCCTAAAAAAATCTTTAATTATGATAAGCAAACCCATCAGATAGCCATTTTGATCCTAGTGATATTTGCTTTGACCAACGCCCACGCCTGTAGCACGAGTATCGAAGCATCGAAGTATTTCAAATGGTTACATCAGCAAAGTCATGTTGGGGAAAAATCAATGACTGGGAATAACAATAAAATCATATTTTGAGGCGTGGTAACACTCTTTTTAAAGAATTATCTACCCCACAATGCTACTAATTGTTAGTAGCAAAAATCTTTTGGAATATAACAAAATTTCGATGAGAATATCAGATAACAATTATGGTATTTCTTTGTGATCTCTTGAAACGAAACAATTGCAAAGTATGGTTATATATCTTTTGAAAGAAAACAAAATTGAAAAAATAAATAATTGAATAGAAATGTTGAATACACAATAGCAAATAATAATATACATTTTTATAGCATACAATCTTTTAATGATATTAAGAAGTTACATCCGAACAACACAATCTTCCAAAAGCTCAGAAATTACGACCAAATAGACACAACTTTTCAAAGGTTGTAAGAGCATCTAATAACTGTTAGGCAGATATAATAAATTTGAATTTAAATAATAATAAAATAACATTTGCTCTATTATGATTAATGACACTATTTCAATAGAACATAATGGTTATTTTTATAAATATAAACTCGAATTTTAATAAATAAGAAATAATAATCATTATTTAGTATTGAATCTTGTCCACATGCATATATTTATATCATTTCAATGTGGGACAATGCATATCTTTGTTTGTACCAGCAGGCGAATCTCCAAAAACGGGAGAAGTCGTCTCATGTTGAGGATCACATTGCCAAAACACCATGCTTGGCCTTAGGAAGAAGTCTGCACCTGTCGGTAGCGTTCAAAGCACTCCCATTGGGCGCCATGCTTCCCCTTTCGTCGAGAGGACCTACAAAGCAATAGAATAAGCCATGGAACAGCAGGCCTCGAGGGGCCTCATCGGAGGACTAAACGTAGAATAATCCCCTCTGAAAAGCAGCATAATCTTCTCACGCCACGTGTAGAGAGCACGTTGGAGAATACGTCCAATTATTAATTATATTATAATTATTATAATTATTAATTATAATAATTATTATTGTCTTTTGTTGGTCAAAATTCAAGGACGCTAGCGCCAAAACTCCACGACACATAAGCCCATACGTCACGCTCGCACAGACGGTAAAGAAATACTTTCAGAATCTTTATGTCAGGCGAACGTCTTTGTGTTTTATCTCCATTCATTGTTTATTTAAATCAATCGTGATTATTGTCAAACATATTATAATCACAGTTACCGCCTTTTCGGTGAACGTTACTGCCAATTCAATTATTAACTAATAAAAAGAAATTATGACAATATGAAGAGAAGTATAATTTATTATTCTTTAAAAGATAAATACCATAAAAAATCACAAATTATACTTATCGTGATATAAATATTCAAATCTTTTTGTGTCACCAAAATAAGTCAATTTTTTGTACATGTGTGACATGTATATAATCTATTTTAGTTTTATCTAAGGTACATTTGTCATATTTATATCACAATGGGTAATTTTAGGATTTTAAGTTACATAAAAAAAGTTTGAAAATTTTGTATCACAATAAATACAACTTGAGATTTTTTGTAATATTAACCATTCTTGAAAGTAGAGAAAAGCCATTCATTTTTATTTAGTGGAATAGATAATTATGATGATGACAATGATAATGATCGGCAATAAACAAATGCAAATACTATATTCAAAATTTTAATAATTATGTGAACCATAGATAATCGGTTTCTTTTTTTTTCTTTCTTTCTTTCTTTCCTCACATTGACAGGGAGGGAACAGGATAATGTTAATAGGATGACTCTATCTCCATTGATAGCTCCCCACCTAAACATCACAATCAAAACAGGATACACACGACAAAATCATCCCCACAATAGTTTATATTCGCCGTCCTGACAAAACAAAGGCTAATTAGTCAATGCCCTCCTTGTTTTCATCTTATTTTCCATCTCATGAGATTTTGTCGATTACTTTAATATTGTGGCTCGAGATCGAGTTAAGATAATATCAATTCATGTTCAGTAAATATCTGGTGACTTCATTATCAATCACTAGTTGGCTCTTTCAATGATGTGTCATAAGTGAAAAATTAAATAAATTAAATTGACCTCTCCCAATTTTGACCTTATAAAGTTGGTAATTCTTCTTCGTTGTAATTATGCTGTACTCGCAATCCTTAAGGCACTTCATTATTTCCATATGGTTTTGCATCCATACTCACACCCATGTTATTTCACTTAGGATTATCAATTTTAAGGTGGATCGATTCCTTGCCTAGAATCGGGAATTGATCATGTCATGCTCGGTTTCAAAATATTGGAATCGAAAAACTTGAAAACCAGCCCATTTATTGTTTTGGGTAATAAAAAAATTCTTATAATAAAATATAAAAATCGCACCATTTTGCTACATATATATTTGTTGGGCGAGTGATTATGTTGTTATTTCTTACCATAGTTTACTTCCTAATTAATGGAAAAGCACTTTTTCCAAGTAGATTTGTGAGGTTTTGGTCTTAAAAAGCAAGAATAGGTTGAATCTAGCTTCGGTGAGCATAATCGGACTAGTTTCCTTGAAACCCGACCTTGAATTGATCGATTCTAGTCAGTTTGGTCTAGATTTGATGTGCACCTGTAGTTTAATCCTTGAAGTGTAACTCCCTGTAACCTAAAAAAAGAAAAAATTATCACAAGAAAAAAGCCAATAGTGCAAAATAAGTTTTGTTAAGGAGTGTTTTTGACAATTTGCATGCACAATCTTTTCTCAAGTACGCATAATTAGTATTTCAGAAAGCTTACACAATTTTCATTTAAATATATTTATAAATGGGGAAATCTATAAAATTTCCATTTCTATTATCATGCGGTTGAGGTGTATAGCAAAGCCTCCCTAAATACCCTTACCCAAAATTGTCTATAAATTGATTGCCAAACCCTAGAAAAGTTAGTAGAAATTAATGTGGGCTTGTTCCACAAGAAAACAGAATCCCATGATTATCAAATTTTTTTTTTTAAAAAGGAAAATTGCCAAAAAGATAAAAAAATTAAATAAAAAAAGAACAGCGGACGCGCACTCAGCCGATTCCCCTTCCATCTCCTCTCCATCTCTCCGCAGCTTCGCCGCTCTTTCTCTCGTCCTTTCTCCATTCTTGGGTGGCGGTCGGTTTTTCTCGTGGGGCGCAAAGAGAAGAAACATCTGCGAATGTGAAAGGTACCCTTTTGCCCTGTTCCTCAAATATCGATTTTCTTGAGGCCGATGATGATTTTCTCTTTGCTTTTGCGGCAAGTCTTTTGCCCCCATCGTTTTCTTTTCTCTTTTAAAAGAAATGGGTTCTTGTTAAATTTTTTTGTTTTTTCGGTTGAATTATCAGACATCGCAAGTGACTTCATCGACCCATGTCAAAAGGTTTGATTTTTTCAACCATAACAGAAACTAAACTGTTTCTTGCGTGTTTCTCTTGATGTATCTGTGTACAGGTGTGTGTGTACGAAAATACAGGGATACTGTTGCGAGTTTCTGTGGCTGCAATTTCTTGGGGGTTTCGCGAAAGGGGCGTTCTTTCTAAAAGCTTCGAATGGGAGGGGGGGTGATTCTGAGGTTTCTAGAGAAGTCCTGATCCAATCTTGACGTAATTGCGTGTGCTTCGAGAAGGGTTTCACTTTCATTGAATCTGGGGTTTCGCGCGTGGCGTCGTCAGCTCAAATTCGTTTGCGATTGGTTGGGGTTCTGGTACTTTAGGAGGTGTGTGCAGCTTGTTCGAAGAGGGCAATGTTTGGGGCTCCTTCAAGCTGATTCATTGGGGGGTTTTGGTTGTCTGGGAATTTGAGCATTTCATATTGTTTTACTTAAGGGGGTGATGTGGTCTCTTGTAGTGGCATATATCTGGGGGTTTCTTGATCGAAAGTTAAATTAGAGATTCGCAGGTGCAGATTCGTTATCTGGGTTTGTGTTCTTGCGCAAGATAGTGTGATTGAGAGTTTTGGTGGAGGAGCTGAAGGTGGGGTTTTGTTTGGGAGCTTTAATTGTTGTGTAGTTCTGATTTCAAGAGTGTTGGCAAAATTTGAAATGGACGAATCGCCGAGCGGCTCGAATTCGCTGCCACCTTTCCTGATGAAGACATACGAGATGGTCGATGACCCCTCAACTGACCCGGTGGTTTCATGGAGTCAAACCAGCAAGAGCTTCGTTGTGTGGAATCCACCAGAGTTCGCACGGGATATGCTGCCAAGATACTTCAAGCACAACAATTTTTCCAGCTTTATTAGACAGCTAAACACATATGTAAGCTGAGACCTTTCTTCTTGTGTTTCTGCTTGCTTTTGTCTTCTGATATGATTTGGCTTTCTAGCAAGTGATCATACAAACATATGACTTGCAATGAATGTACATTTCACTTTTGGACAGGGTTTTAGGAAGATTGACCCAGAAAGATGGGAATTTGCGAATGAGGATTTTGTAAAAGATCAGCCACAGCTTCTGAAGAACATCCATCGGCGTAAACCAGTCCACAGCCATTCCCTTCAGAATCTCCAAAATCAGGGAAGTTCTTCGCCATTAACTGAAGCAGAGAGACAAGGACTGAAGGAAGAGGTAGAAAAGCTTAAAAGCGACAAGGAATCACTTCAGTTGGAACTACAGATACATGAAGAAGAGAGGAAGGGCTTTGAAATGCAGATGCAGAATTTGAAGGTGCGGTTTTTGACAATGGAAGAACGACAGAAGAATATGGTGTCTAACTTAGGTAATGTTCTGCAGAAACCTGGTCTTGCCTTGAATTTGTTGATTGAGTCGGAGTTTAATGATAAGAAGAGGAGATTGCCTCGAATTGGTTACTTTCATGATGAGGGACATGGTGAAGACAATCATGCTGGGAGTCCCCAAACTTTGACGAGAGAAAACATTGATGGAGCTTCATCCTTTTCATCAATACTGGATTTATATGATCGATTGGAATCATCGCTCACAATCTGGGAATACATTGCACATGATTGTGAAAACTTTAGTCAGCGCAACTCAACCCTAGGCTTTGATGAGACTACTAGTTGTGCTGATAGCCCTCCTATATCCTGCATTCAGTTTAATATCGATGCACGGCCTAGATCACCCACAATCGACATGAATTCTGAACCCACTACTGCTACTGTTTTTGAGCCTGCTATGGCTACTACTTCCGAGCCAGCTTCAACTGCTGCTTCTGACCCAGTTTCCTCTAAAGAACAAGCCACAGTTGCAGCTCCTCATGTGCCAGCAGGGGTTAATGATGTCTTCTGGGAGCAATTCTTGACAGAGAATCCTGGTTCCTCCGAAGCTCAGGAAGTTCAGTCAGAAAGAAAGGATACTGATGGTAGAAGGAATGAGAGCAAACCCGCTGATCATGGCAAGTTTTGGTGGGGTACAAAGAATGGAAATAACCTAGCAGAACAACTGGGGCATCTTACCCCAGCGGAAAGCACTTGAAGTTGGTCGGTCGTTTTTGGGGATTTTGATCGCTTGGCCAGGGCATTGTAATATAATAGGTATGATATGTTGGGTCCTGCAATAAATAGGTAATACGTGCTTAGGGTGGCTGCCTTGCTGCAATAACGTTGATGAGATCTCTTGATTATTGTCCATCGAGTTTTGTGGCATTTTGTATTGTTCCAGTTAACATAGTTATATGAAGGTTGTGATATCCCATAGAGTGTTACATGACAATGTTACTGACTTTCATCATGCATCTTTTGATGAGTTACCGATGATCTCTCCTGTGTTTGTATTATTTCAAATAATGTTCCGCCCCATGCAGTTGCTTACTTTGCATAGTCTTTAGTAAAAGGTGAACGCTCTTTCGGTTGTAATTGTGTCAAGGGCTCTGCAGATCACGCTTCTGTAGTGTCATTGCTGCCTTTCTGTTATCATTACTCAGCTGGAAATATAGCCATATGGTCTTCTCGACTCAAAAAGCTGATAGATTGTGTTTGGCTATCCAATATGATGCCCAAGAATAGCTAAACAGGAGGGAATTGGACATAAGAGGAGCGAGAAATCAAAGGAACCTTCTTGCTACATTTTTGTTTTCTCCTTTTGGTTACTGGCCTGGGTAGATTCTATGCCAATATGTGATTAGTCTAACGCTCAAATGCAGACATGCATTGCCTGTGTTTTATCAGGAAATTCAGGATCATGATCATGTTATGGTGCTCAGGGGGATTCTCTCTCTCTCTCTCTCTCTCTCTGTGCGAGGGCGGGCGGGCATGTGCAGATCTGCATTGTGGGTCATGATCGATGCATGTGGACACACACCTGCAAAGAGAATAGTCTTGAAGTTTCCTCTAGAATTCCTGTTGTTGCTCTGCGATATCACATTTCTGCAGCACATAGTTAGAAAATGCTGAACATTGAAGCATTATCAGGCCGGAGAACAAGTTCATGATCTAGGTTCTTGTCTCCTCTGATATGGCCTGATTCCTGGGTAGCAGACTTCAATCATGTCATCAAGTACACAGCCCTTTGGTTGGAAAGATTCGGGGTAAAAGCAAGAAAATTGGAGGGGTGATTTTCAGCTCATGTTGTCTGGTTTGTTTTAGTGGAGGAAAGACAGGATTGGAAATTTCCCTCTGAATCTCTTCTAGTATGTCCTAGTCAATTCTGTTAACCCATCCTTTTCTTTACCCAGTGATTGGTCAAGCCTTTTTCCTCTGTCCAAATGAACTCATCCAGCCATAGTGGTGGCGTCCCTATCATCTCACTTGCAGTTTTTGTTTTATCTTTACAGCTACACCGCTCTCACTTGGAGATAAAAGCTGAGAGACAACCAAATGGTTTGACTTTTGAAGATCGTTTTGGCTTTAGTGCGCTCTTTATCTTTGTTTTGACTTTCCTGGTCCCGTCGCTTCTCTCTTTTATCGCATTTACACTTTCTACGGTTTCTTGGAATTTTCGAGAGGCTCGGTGCCCACCCAAAAAAGGAGGCCAAACACAGTCCTGTCTACTTCAGGTGACATCTGCTCCTGCATACTTCTCACATGGTGATGAAGATAACGTCTTGTATGGGCTCCGTGGCAAGCGGGTTGCTTCAGGTCCTAGTGGAGTGTGGCCGAGGTCTCCTGATCATATTGTATATGTTATATAACTGACTCTGACTTATGTCATCATGGATATTTCGCTCAGCATCATCTTCGGCAATCGAACTTTTAGTGCTGGAGTTGATTAGCTCCTACTGCTCTTAAGTATGATGAACTTTCGAAAAGATGATGCCGTAGATTTGAATTGAAAACTCATTAAGGTCAAGCTCGAGATTAGACTGCAGCGAAGATTTTGCTTTATAAATAACATGAGTTTTTAGTTGGGTTCAAAATGGCTATTTATGTCCAAACTCATGGTACCAAAATTTCTTCCTCCAGACAGGGATGTGAGTGTAATCAAACCAAGTCGATTCATAGTTGAGTTGACTCAACTTGATTCAACTCAGTTTGCAAAGTTCAATATTCAACTTGAGATTGATCTTGTCTCATTTGATCTTCTAATAAGCATGACCTCAAGCTTAGTTCAGCTCCACTCATCTACTTGATGGATGTTTGTGTGTGAGATCAATCTATGCTTGAGCTCGAACCTAAAATTTTACATAAGATAGAAATTTAAAAACAATACTCTTAAGCTATTCATAGCATTCATCAATGCCTACATGTAATTACGATATGTAAAAATCCAATTAGGTTGTTAGGTTGCCGAGCTACTCATGTCAAATATTTTTAAATTTGTTGCCGAGCTTCTCATGTCAAATATTTTTAAATTTGAAGCGTGTCAATTAGTCAAACTCAAGAAGAATCAAGTTGATTTTGAATAACCCCTAGTTTTTATATTAAAATACAGCTTAAGACTCCATTTATTTTGTAGAAAAAATGAACCTTTAAAAAATAAATTTCCAAAATTTAAAGTGTTTGGTGCACGGCTAGATTATTCAATAAGAATGCTTTTAGTCAATGGGAAAAGCGTAATCAAATAGAGAAAAAAGTACTGCCTTTTTGAAAAAAAGGAAATCATTTTCCCTCCTTTTTTTCTCTCAAACGTTCGTCTTCTCCCCCTTGCGCACAACCTCAAAAGCTTCCTTCACCTTTTTCTTTTGCATCTACTTGCTTTTTATCTCTCTTCGTCTCAAAGAGTTATGCTTCCTCCTCCTCCGATGGCGAATTACCAAAAAAAGTCATAAACTTATTGCCAATTCAACTCTTTTTGTTTTTTTGTCAATTCAGTATCTTTTATAATTGTACAAATTCAATCCATTTGGTTAATTTTAGACGACTAGCATTGACATGATTTGACTAGCACTGGTCATGGCCAACAATGATATGGACAATTTTTAATAATACTTTTTTTTCGAATTTTTTATTAATTTTTTTCTTTTTCTTTTTCCTCTTCTTCCTTTTTTTGCTTTTTTGTGAGGGCCACAAAGCCCTCGCCGGTTGTTGATGAGGGTTGTGGCTTTTGCCCAGATCTATGCAAGGCCAACCTCATTGCAAGTGAAGGTGGCTTTGTTCGCGGTTGGCAAGGCCATGGTGAGGCTAGCTTCACCTAGATTTGGGCAAAACCGCCTCACTTGCAACCCCCAGGCCTAGCCTAAATTTGGGTGAGGTCAAGCGAGGGCCACAACCCTCATTGTTGGTCGGTGAGGGCTTTGCAACCCTTGCCCCAACTATGGGAAAAGATGCAAAAGAAGGAAGAAGATAAAAAAGGAAAAAGGAAAAAAAATTTAAGAAAAATCGAAAAAAATTAGTGTCCACGTAAGCACCAACCGGCCAAAATAAGCCTAATGTACTAAATTGACACAAATATAAAATGTTAAGGACTAAATTGGTAAAAGCAAAAAAAGTTTATGACTGAATTGGCTCTTTTTAAGAGTTATGCTTCCTCCTTGTTTGCCTTTCCATCTACTTGCTTTTCATTTGGGTGTGTTCAATTTTGTCTGAAAATGGGCTTGAAGTTTGTAAAGCGTCTTTGCTACAGAGTTCATGTATTTTCCCCTTTTGTTGCCTCACAAGTCATGCTCTGTGTCCTATATATGGTTCTCTCAAGATCGAGAAAATTGTCTAAAAAGTCCTAAACCTGTTTAGCCATTTTAGTGCTAAAACTTTTAATTTTGTTAATTGAGTCATAAATCTTTTCATTTTTTGCCAACTAAATCCATTAGGCCAATTTTTGCCAGAATTTACTAATGTAAATGTTAGCCATCCTACATGATACGACTAGCACCGACATGGACAAATTTTATTATTTTTAAATTTTTTTTTGAATTTTTTTTCCTATATTTTCCCTCTTATTTTTTCTTTTCCCTCTCTCTTCTACCTTTGCTAGTCACCTAGCCTCTGGCAACTAGCAGAGGCTACGACTATCAAGGGTCGGCCTTGTCGGGAACTGGCGAGGGGCCGCCCACCGGGATTTGGTAAGGGATGATCTCGCGGGCCTTAGGTGAGAATCACCCTCGATGGATCTAGCGAGGATGAGCCTTGCTCATGGTCGATAAGGTTGCCCCTCACTTGCTCGAGTGAGGGTGAGGGTTGGCCTCACCAACCACAAGTGAGGCTCGCCTTTGTCGGAGGCAAGCCTTGCCCAAGGCTCACGAGGTTGTACCTCACTAGAGGCTAGCGAGGGTTGGCCTCGCCGGAGATTGGGCAACCAGTAGAGGTAGAAGAGAGAGAGGGACAAAATAGAAAAAAATCTTTAAAAATTTGAAAAAATATTTAAAAAATAATAAAACTTGTCCACGCAATGCCAGTCATGCCACATAAGGCACTGGAGTCCATGTCAGTGAATTTTGGCCAAACTTGGCCAGATGGACTCGATTGGCAAAATTAAAAAGTTTAAGATTGAATTGGTAAAAGTGTAATAAGTTTTGAACCTTTTGGACGATTTTCCCTCTCAAGATCCCCACCAAACCATTCTATAAAAGTCCTCCATCAATTTTGTGAAAATTTAGGATAGAATCGTGACATCCTCAAAAGCATTTCCGAGTGATGTCTTTGTAATTTTTATTTTTGGTCTTTTGTAACTTAATTTAATATCCAATTACTCATGAGAGAAGTTACTTTCTTAGACAAATTAGTATTATTTCAGTTAAATTTTTTCCTTCATGGAGATTATTATTATTATGACTGATGATTATAAAATACAAAGAAAAGTTAGTGAATACAAAAATAAAATATTGGCTAGGTTCCAGAAATTACATGTCCTAAAATCAAGAACTCGGCACTTCAACTTGGGAATCCTCACAGCTAGGCCCAAATCCCCTAAGGCCGAGGCCTAGTCCCCGACGCATGAGCTGGGTCCTCAGCACTTAGAAAATTATTTGATGATATAGCATGGGTATCCCTTATAGCACACGAGTAATGCATCTCTTTAAGAAAAAAAAAAAAAAAGCAAGTCTTCCTTACTAAATACTACATTTTTCAATTTATTTTTATATTTCATCTAAACCCCAGAAAATTTCATCATATTCTTTAAAAAAATTAGAGAAATATTTACTCTTTTATAGAATCAACAGAGCCTAAGATATTAGCAACAATGTGCATGATTGGATATGGTTTTTATCATCAGAATTAACTCATTTAAATGAATAAGGACTTATCTTGAATAAATTGCTCCACAAAGGATAAAGCGCGGTGATTCTTGCCTCGATTAGAGGCCACGAGCCGGATGTTCTCTCAGGAGAATTTTCATTCCAAAAAGGATAAGGAATGTGCTATGCAAAGATGGCCGCCCTATATTAGACCAAGCATCGATTGATCAAAGAAAATAGTAATTTATTTTTCATGGAATAATCGAAAGTATGTCAAGAGAATAATCGGGGTAGTCCGAGTGCCCAAGTCTAGTCATGATTTAAATAATGATTTCTGATTGTTCATTTTTTTGAATTTAAGCAAGGATGTTCTATTTATTGTGAAAAGATTTGCTAGTAACTCATTTTCCAAGCATCGGGACATTTTTTTCCAAAAAACAAACGGACTCTAAAAAGCGTGCCATGATAGTAAAAGTTCAAATATATATATCCAAAAGAAAATTAAAAACGGTTTAACTATTTTATCTAATAACTAATCTAAAAAATAACGATGTGCAAGAAATCAAATTAAATTATCAATGAGACACGCAGTGTAGCTTCGTTTAGATAGATAGATTGAGTTGAACTTAAAATTATGCTTTTGCTAATAAAGAACGATCAACAAGGCCTATCAGATTTAAAGTTAAGTTATTCTACAAGTATGGTAGGAAGGTGAAAGATGGGTTTAAGTTCAAAGAAAACTTTAAAAAACAAAAGATTATTTCAAGTTGTCCTAACTAAATAATCTTTCATTTATTTTTTGAAAAGTTCATGAATCTAATTGTCGAGATATACAGAAAAATGAACTTTTAATGCTAATATAAAAGCAACTATGTGAAAAAAGCAAAACATTTTTGCAATGGGCCCATCCACTTTCAAGTTTTGTCGTTCATCGGGCTTTATCTTCTAGGATTTCATGGGCAGTGTCGCCCCTATTGGCGCCACGTGCATTTGCAATCTGATTTTGTCTTTGTAAATGCCGATACTCCATTTGCGTCCGCTTCTCAACATGATCTGGCGAGATGCTTTGAGAAATACTCTCAGAACTTCCTCGTCCGGCTGAAGAAACCTTTCTGTAAAACTCAAGTGGAGGTGTAATGCTTGGAGCTTGAGGAGAGGTGAGTCAAAGTGAACGAGACTTTCATTGATCAGGTGTTTCGAGTGAGGAAAATCTGAGGCAACCATACTCCTGAGAATGGACATGGGAAACAGCTCCGTGGCTGAAAAGAGTGGCGGTGAGTCACCAGCGATTGATTACGAGGTCTTCTTGAGTTTCAGAGGGCCGGACACACACCAAGGATTTATGGATTGCCTTTACCATGGCATGCTATTGGCAAACATCTATGTTTTCTTTGATGATGAAGAGCTCCACGTTCTTGTTGGTAAAGAAATAAGTGATGAGCTACCAAAGGCTATTGAAAAGTCGAAAATCTACATACCTATCTTTTCTAAAGGTTATGCTTTGAGTCCATGGTGCCTTCATGAGCTCGCACACATGGTGGAGTGCATGAAATCCAAACCATTTGAGAAGGAGATTATGCTGATTTTCTACAATGTGAAACCTCAACGATGTTAAGCTCAAGTCTAAACTGTATGTTGGTGCTTTGAAAAGTCATAAGGAGAAGTTTGGCTGCCAAGGAGGCTAGAGTGGGATGATGCCCTCAAAAGTGTTGCCAAAATCAAAGGATCGGAGTTGAAAATGCAAGGGTATGTAGGTGTCCTAAAGTACTCTATAACTTATGCTTTGAACTTTAATTATACATTAAAACCTGGATAAGATCTCATTTAGGCCGTTTGAAATTGAAAGAATAACATCTGTAATTTGGAAACTATTTTTGGTAACAGAAACAATCATGTCATTCATCCACTAAACAATAATAACCATGTTGGTTACAGCCACTTGCTGAGTTTCTTGAGGTTATCTTTTACAATTTTAACTTAGAATATTTACTAGTGTGGTACGCACTGGAAATTCACTAAATACGCAATATGATAGATTGTGATGCTAAAGACAAAAGACAAATATACACCGATCATTTAGTCAAAATGGACGATTGAGTGGAAGCCATTCTGAAGTTGTTGGACATGGACTTTTGGGGGATGTGCTTTGTGTTAATCCATGGAATGGGTGGAATTGGTAAATATTTATTCGACAAATTAAATTCCCTCTTTAGTCATTGTTGCTTCCTAGGAAATGTCCAGGAATTGTCAATAAGCTTTGGTCTTGTAAATTTACAAAAACAACAATTGTCTAGCACATTGGGCTTGGCCTTTCAAGACAAAATAAACGATGTTGACGATGGGATCAATGTGATTGTGCACCGACTTTCTAATAGAAAACTCTTCATCATACTTGAGGATGTAGATGATGAGAAACAATTTGAGAAACTAGTCATCAAGCATATTTTGTTTGGCTCTGGAAGCAAAATTATTTTGACAAGTAGGAATAGAAGCATTGTCGAAGCTTACAAAATTTTGGAGAATGAAGTCAAGAGGTTGGATTCTGTTTGATTGCTTGAGCTTTTTAGTAGACATGCTTTCAAAAGAAATCTTCGTCCAAATGATTATGTGAATATGTCAAGACAAGTGGTTTCTACAACTAGAGGACTTCCCTTGGCTCTTGAAGTCATAGGCTCATTACTTCATCACCAAAACAAAGTGTTATGGATGTACGTAGTGGACAATATGAGGGAAATACCTCATGAGGAGGTCTAGGAAAACTGGAAGATTAGCTACAATGCCTTGAGTCTTGAGCAAAAGCAGAGAATTTTCAATCCGGAAAGAATAAGAAACGTGCTTTGCAAAGGTGGCTACCCTATATTAGATCAAGCGTCAATCAATAAAAGAAAATAGCAATTTATTTTTCACCGGATAATCGAAAGTCTTTCATGAGAATAACTAGGATAATCTAAGCACTTGAATCTAGTCATGCTTTTGATAATGATTTTTGATTTTTGAAAGAACTTATTTTCTTAAATTTAAAACAAATATTTCTATTTATTGTGAAAAAATTTACCATTGACTCATTTTCTAAAAATTGAAAGTTTAGGAAAATGCTTTCAAATATAATATTTTTTTCCACCAAATAAAAGGACCCTGAGAAGTGTGTAATGATTAGAAAAGTTCAAATATCAATGTCGAAAAGAAAATTAAAAATGGTTTAAATATGTTATCTAGTCAATAATTTATAAAAAAAAAAGAGGTGCTAGAAATCAAATTAATTTATCATTGAGATACACAGTGCAGTTTCATTTAGATAGATATATTTAGCTGAATTTAAAATTATGCTTTTGTAATAACAAATGACCAACAAGCTCTCTTACATTTGAAGTTAAGTTCTTCTATAAGGATAGTAGAAAGGTGAAGGATGGGCTTAAGTTCAAAGAAAACAATAAAAAAAAAAAAAAGGGAGATTCTTTCAAGTTGTCCTAACTGGATAACCTTTCATTTATTATTTTAAAAAAATATATCCATGAATTTACGTGTGGAGATATCTTGAAAAATGAACTTTTAGTGCTATATAAAGGCAACTACGTAAAAAAAGCAAAACTACTTGCATTGGGCCCATCGACTTTCAACTTTTGTCGTTGGTCTTCTTCTTGGATTTCATGGACGGCGTCGCCTCTGTTGGGGCCACGTGTATTTGCAATCTGATTTTGTCTTTGGAAATGCCGATACTCCATTTGCGTCCGCTTCACAACATGGTCTGGAGAGATGCTTTGAGAATGTCATCCATTTGAGAAATACTTTGATAACTCCGAACTTGAGTAGGTCCTTAAACTATTTTATCTGAACTTTTTGTGAACCTTGACATCCCTAATTGTAAAACATATAGAAAGTAAAGCTGGGTACGAAACTCGATCAAAATATTGTGCCAAATTAGAGGCAGAGTTGTGTGGGTAGCAACACGTTAAAATAAAAAATATAAGCCTGTCAACCCATCAACAATATATTTTTTGGACAAGTGGGGTGGTCCACGGTTGGTGCTGAGAGATACTTACTTCTTAGCAAGAAACCAAAAAAAAACTTCCCGAAAAAAAAAAGGCCGGCTAAAGAAACCTTTCTATAAAACTCCAAGTGAAGTGAGGCTTGAGGAGAGGCAAGAGCTACAAAGAACAAAAACATATCTCTCTTTCTCTCTCTCTCTCTCTAAATCCATTAGTAAGGCTTATTCCATTAGTCAGGTGAAATCCACCATTGGAGTTTCGAACCATCCATTAGTCAAAGTGAACGAGACTCTCATTGATCAGGTTCTTTGAGAGAGGGAACTCTTTGAGGCAAAAATACTCGTGAGAATGGACAAGGGAAAGAGCACGAAGGCCAGAACAAGTGATGGTGAGTCGACGGCAATTGACTACGATGTCTTCTTGAGTTTCAAAGGGCCAGACACTTGTCAAGGATTCATGGATTGCCTTTACAACAATATGCTAGAGGCAAACATCCGTGTTTTCTTCGATGAGGAAGAGGTCCACTTCAGTAAAGAAATAGACGATGAGCTGCCAATGGTCATCGAGAAGTCGAAGATCTACGTAACCATCTTCTCTAAAGGTTATGCTTCGTGTTCACGGTGCCTTAATGAGCTCACATACATGGTAGAGTGCATGAAATTCAAACCATCTGAGAAAGAGATTATGCCGATTTTCTATGACGTGAAGCCTTGCGATGTTAAGCTTATATTTCAACAGTACATTGGCACTTTGGAGGAGCACAACAAGAAGTTCAGCCACCAGATGTGGCTAAAGTGGGAAGATGCCCTCGAAGGTGTCGTTAAAATCAAAGGATGGGAATTGAAAAGGCAAGGGTACGTTGTTGTCCTAAACTACTCCATAACTTTTGTTATGTACTTTTATTGTGTATTCAAACTGGGATAAATTCTTATTTTGATGGTTTGAAATAAAATGGATATCATGTGTGCTTTGACAACGAAATCAACCATTTCATTCAACCAAACCAAATAAAGCAAGAACCTGATAAAGTATTCTGCCAAAAGTCTATTTCTTCTTGATAATTCTTTAATTTTTGTGTGTGTTTTTCCTCAAATTCCTTCGTTGATAGATCTAAATTCATATATCTTTGTGATCGTAAATCGTGGATTCCTTGAAAATTACGTTCTCTCTCCTTTCCGAAAGATTTCCTCTCCGCCGAGGCCTCTGGCCATTTCTTCATCTCTTGTAACGATGCCGGCGGTGAATTCCTCCACGCCTTAGCCGCTGGCTCCTCGTGCCACCTCGCATCCCCGAGCATGTTTGGTCCTTCTCCTCCTAGTCCGGATGTTAAGATACCATGAACACAGAGAGCCGAATGTCACCGGATGGTGACAATGAATCGGCGAGCGGAGGCTATCCAAGGTTCCGGGTTTTCCACAGCGAGTCAGTGGTGATCTCCAACGCCATGCTTAAAACCCCCGACGGCAGGGCTGGGTGGCGTTCAACAAGGAGACCGCCAAGTGAGAGAATCCTCAGCTTCAGCGGAGAAGTGCGATGGCATGAGCAACCTTGATCTGGGGCCGCCTTGGCCATCGCGCCCATGGCAACCAGGCACGGAGGTGTGCGTGCAGGACAGAGAGGGAATCGGTAAGGAGAAGGAGCACGGCGCTGAGGCTTGGGTCTAGGGTGACTGTTCGGAGACCATGGTGGCGTGTGGCGGCAGCAGGAAGGCTGTGGTGGTTGAGTGACATGTCGAGGCCGGGTGTTTTATCAGTGGGACTCAAACTGAATTGGCCCATTGACACCCCTAGCGGAACTAAACCATGTTGCTTGCAATCACTTATTGAGTGTCTTGTGGTTGCCTTTAACTATCTCAATTTATAGTAAGTTTGTTTGATGAAAAATCATTCTGAATATTTTCAACACTCTTAAAATAACATAATTACGTTGGAAAACCATTTCCTCTCCTGGCAAGAAGAAATTATTTTCCCTGACTTTTGGTTGAGGGTCCGGTGAGAAGAATAGATCTCCCTATGTCTATTCTCCATCTCTAACCAACTTTTTTTTCCTTGTCCATAAGTCCCATCTGTTTCTTTTTCATAAATTTTGTCTAGCATCCCCTGATTATACTTCTTTATTGCTCATGCTCTTCTACATTCCGAAAAAACACCATCATATAAAATATTTTACATATATTATATCATAATTTCTTTGTAATTCTTGTTGTTTTGATGGAATACCAAATAATCCAGTTTGTTAGTCATTACATGTCGTTCCAAAAGATACAAGCTACATGTAGTGGATTTACTTATTATCAAATCAATTTATTTTCAGCACAAACAAAAATCAGAAAATAATTTACTTCCACTGAAGTTAAGTTATTTTTGTTGAAATGCATAGACCCTTAGACGATTATCTAACATGGCAGGCAATGGAAATTCATTAAATCAGTGACACGAGAGATTTTGAAGAAACTGAAGATAAAAGAGAAATGTATCCCTGAGCATTTAGTTGGAATGGATGATCGAGTGGAAGATGTTCTGAAGTTGCTGGACGTAGACTTTGGGGGCAAACTCTTTTTGCTAAACCATGGTATGGGAGGAATTGGCAAAACAACTTTCGCTAAGGTTGTGTTCAACAAACTAAATTCCCTCTTCACTCATTGTTGCTTCCTTCAAGATATCCGGGAAACGTCTCACAGGTTTGGCCTTGAAACTTTACAGAAACGATTATTATCCGATATGTTTGATTCGGGCTTTTGCGACTTAATTAATGATGTTGACGATGGGATCAAGGTAATTACAAAACAACTTTCTAACATAAAAGTCTTCATCATTCTAGATGATGTGGATGATGAGGAACAACTTGAGAAACTATCCATCAAGCACATTTCATTTGGAAGTAGAGTTATTATAACAACTAGGAACAAAAGCCTTGTAGTAGTACCCGACCAAACTTTGGAGTACGAAATGGAGTCGTTGGATCCCATTCAATCACTTGAGCTTTTCAATAGACATGCTTTTGGAAAAAATGGTCCTCCAAATGATTATGTTAGTCTTTTGAGACAAGTAGTTTCAACAACTGGAGGACTTCCCTTGGCTCTTGAAGTCATAGGCTCATTACTCCGTTGCCTGAACAAGGTGTTATGGATAGATGTACTGGATAATTTGAGGGAAATACCTCATGAGAAGGTCCAGGACAAGTTGAAGATTAGCTACAATGCCTTGAGTCCTGAGCAAAAACAAATCTTTCTCGACATTGCATGTCTTTTTGTGGATGAAGACACAACGAATGCGTTCTACATGTGGAAAGATTGTAGGTTTTCCCCGAATTATTCAACTCAAGTGCTTGTCTGCATGTCCTTGATAAAGATAACTAATCACAACAGATTTTGGATGCATGACCAATTGAGAAATCTAGGGAGGACAATTGTTCGTGAAGGTATGGATCCAAGAAAACATAGCAGGTTGTGGGTTCCTGAGACTGCCATTGATACCATAAGAACATAAGAGGTGAGACAATATGTTCGACCATTGAATTCTATACCTCTCTCAATAATTCATTTATTAATCAGGAGCCTTTTTTTTATATACATACATACATATGTTCACTTATGCTTCTTTACCATTGAATGGCAGAGAAAGGATGCCATTGAAGCAATCCACTTACCTATAAATGAACCAAAAATCTATACTAGTGAAGAGTTTTTGAGGCTTCCAAACATAAGGTTCCTCAAATTAGGTAGTGGATACTTAAAAGGAGACTTCAAGAATCAGCTTTTACAATTAAGATATATGTCTTGGATCTTGTAGTTCTCGACCTATCTTGTAGTTTTATCACGGAGGACTGGGCTGGATGGAGTCAAATCAAGGTATGATATATTTTTATTTGATTATTTGGATCTCAATTGAATATCTTACGTTAGAGTTTTTTTTTTAAAATTTTTATTGGGGAATTCCAATTGGCTATACCATAACTATATAGGCATAACACATTGTAAATAAATTTGGTCATGAATGGAGTAATCAAGGTTGTTCAAAAGTAGAACCGAGCTAGTCTCGTAATTAGGGCCATTTAGAATTAATTGCATATTCTCAAGAAGAAGTTGAAGTGAAAAATAGGTGAATATATGTTGGACAGATGTTAGTGCGCAAATGAATGGGTCATGTTGGCTAAATGAGGAAAACGAGTAATTCCAATTACAACTCAACTCCAAAACAACCATTTACTGCCTCATCATCATGGAATATTCTATTTACTTTGTTTTAGCTTTTGTAACAGTTTGCTAAGAAGTTGAAAGTTCTAGATCTTTCACATTGCCACTACATGACCAGAACTCCAAACTTCTCTAATTATTTGAGTTTAGAGAGATTGATCCTTATGAATTGCGCAAGATTGAAGAAGATTGATGATTCCATCGACAAGCTTAAGTGCCTGATTTACTTCAATTTGGAACGGTGTGGACATCTTACAGAGTTGAGGAAACTACCTGAATCATTTGGGAGAGTGGCATCACTGGTAGAGTTGGATCTTTCGTATACGGCCATCACAAGGTTACCTGACTCCATTGGTAACCAAAAGTGCTTGCTAGTACTTAAATTGCAAGGTACAAAAATCGATGAACTTCCCAATTCTATTGGGAATCTATTGGAACTCAAGTCTCTCTTTTTATCGAGAACTAACATAAAGGAACTTCCTGTCACGATTGGGAACTTGGTATCACTACTGGAGTTAGATGTCTCAAGAACACAATGTCTACGGATACCCGAATCTGTTGGAGACCTAAGTAAATTAAAAGTCATCAACATTTCGTATTCTTCAATAAGGGAGCTACCGTGGAGCATTGTTGCACTAAAAGGGTTGGAAGAGCTACATGCTGAGAATTGCCCAGGTTTGAAGTGGGAAATTCCCAAGGGCATTTGGAAATTATCGCTTTTGAGAGTCCTTCACTTTCAATTTACACCAATTAAAAATGTTCCCAAGACAATTCAACTACTTTCGCATCTAGAGAAATTGAGTTTATGGCATTGCACTAAACTTGAAGTATTGCCTCATCTTCCCATAAGTTTGGTAAGCCTAAGCTTCGGATCAAGTTCGCTGCGGTGGGTCTCAGATCTATCAAACCTAACTCAATTGGCAAATTTGAGCTATGGTGGTCATGATGAAAACTATTGCCCTTTGTTCTTCCAAGATGGTCCATGCCAACAATCCCTTGTGTTCCTTCCATCATCTTTGTCAACATTGTCATTGGAATATCATCAATCAATGACTAGTTTGTCATTTGGTTGCAACTTGAGAAATTTGACACATTTGAGCATTTATCAATGCCGTTGGAAGGAGGTTCAACTTGATGGGCTTGAACAGTTGATTGAATTCGATGTGGAAGGGTTAGAACTCCTCGGTAGATTTGTTGGTCTTTCGAGTTTGAAGAGGTTGAAGCTATTGAGGCTGTTCAACTGCCCAAATCTAATTGCCATCCAGGCTCTTCTTGCAGTGGAGTCATTGGAGCAATTAAATATACACAAGTGTCCTAAGATTGAAAGTCTAGACGATCTATCTACTCTGAAAAAGCTGAAGTCATTGAAAATTCAAGAATGCAAAGAGCTTCTAGCAGTTAACGGCCTGGATGAACTAGAGACTCTCCAAAAGTTGGCATTAATCAAATGCAGATCATTGAGAAGTTTCCCTAATGGATTCATTTGGAAAGCACCAGATGATTGCTCACTAACAATCCTCGACTGCCCAAATTTAGAAGATGATGGTATGTTTGAAGAGAAAGTCAGCGTGTACAAGCGAAGGAAAGGCCGGGAAGAAGGAGGGGGGAAAAGAAAATATTTGGCATGAATTCCTCTCCATTGATCGTCTCACGTTCAATCTTATCCCACTGACAAGTAAATAACAATTTCAAGAATTTTCAGCTTCCTCAAATTTCTTCTTATTGGTTGTTAGTGTTCGTCATAATTCGGTGTGTTGTCCTTCCTTGTAGTTGACTCTCTATGCATATCAGGTCGACAAGCGCCGGTCAATCAATCATGATATTTATTGACATTTCGTTGTGAACTTTATCTTATATTACATCGCATGTTTTTATTCTTATTATGAATTTTCTAGTGCTTCCAACAATGTTTTCACCACCTAGAAAAGCATGTACTTTTTTTTTGTATCTGTAGAATTTTTTTTTTTTTTTGTTTGAGTCCATATAATTGTCCAAGTTATTTTAAAGGCTAAAATCTAAAATCCAATTGATGACACTTTTTTTTTTCTTTTTGCAGTTGAGGACAGAGAAGGAAATGTCAACAGCATAATTTCTACCTCTTATAACATATGCACGTAGTATTTGCTTAATATTGATCTTAGTGGCTTACATTGGTGAATTTAATATTAACAGCTTTTTCACGTTTAATTTATTCATTGAATATATTTAATAGAAGAAGATTTTAGGAGTCAATTCTTATATAGAACCAATTGACTTTTGAATTATATCTTCACTTTTTCTCTAGAAATTTTTTTCGCTTGTGGTATGTCAGCAAAAACAATGTCAATGCCGTCAGTCCTATCAAATTCATAATTTCTTCCTTTATTGCATTTTTATCAGAATATGGTAAGGCAGACCTCTAATTATTGTGCCTTCCTCGTAATGTCATTTATCTATGTTGACCATTCCCTAAAACGTAGGGAGTTCATTCATGGCAAGATATGGTTGATGATATGATTACCAAAAACAAGCAATACACCAAATTGTATACCCATGTCTAATGGATCTCCAAAGCTTGAAGGGGAATTTTTTTTTAGTGGAAGGGGAATTTTGTCATTGGGTTGGTGGACAACTTTGACCCAAATTTGGGGGAAGAAAAGAACGAACGATGGAAGGATGCAAATCACGGCTAGTAGTGGGACAACGATTTTCGACTTGAGATTTGAGGGGCCAAACGCTGGCATTATAGGCTATCAAAACAATGTCATAGAATCGTATTCCATGACCGTAAGCCCCAACATTATCAGCGCACTCCCATATAAACACCCAGCCTTCCCAATTGAACTGATATCTAGTCTTAAACTCGAGAGCACTTATCAGTTCGTGGCACTGAGGCAGTCACTTTCGACCACGAGTGGCTTGGTCTTCCAAACAGTGAAAACGTGAAAGAGTGTTCCGGAGAGTCGGGGTTTCCACCAGCTCCAACTGTGCGAGCGAATCCATCAAGCAGGCATCCAGAGGAATCCTTCCAAGGATTCCCGTTCGTGGGAGGCATCACTGTTTTATCTTGAGTGCTCCTTGTTTCGGTGGACTCCATAGATGAAGTGAGTGAAGTTCTCCAGGGCGTGGGTTTCCTTCATTTCTCTAGGAATTGAGTTTCCCATCCCATTTTTTGACATTTTGTAGCAAAACAAGAGCTGATTGAACTGTTTGTTATCCCTGTATCTGCCGTGCCTTCCAGATTCCCCAGAAAATGGCCGCAGTCAGTCATAGATCAGATGTGCAATATAGAAGCCATTCATCCATTCTTGTTAAACCATGTCTGGAAATTTTCGCGTTCACAGCAGGGTTGAACCAAAGTGATTTCGTCCAAGGGCAGAGAAGGAATATGTGCTCGGCAGTTTCATCTTCTTGATTGCACAGGGAACGGGTAAGGTTTTCAATTATTTTTCTTCGGAATAGATTCTTCCTTGTTGGTGAAGCATTTTGGCATACATTCCAAAGGAATATGAACTTTTGTTAATAATTTCATTTCTCATATTCTGCTCTATAGGACATGAGATTGTTGGAAGGAGGAGGAGGCCTGGGCAGGGTTAGGCCTATCTTCCTCCTCTCTAATTCTGGGGTAACCACTCTTAACTGAGTCTAAACCATCAGGTCTTTAGGAACCTATAGACGCCCTGGGATCGACAGCATTTTCTCTACTCTGGTGTCATCAGAAAAGGTTCGGAGGACTGGTTCTTTCCAACTATTACCTTCTTTATTAATCAGCTTAGCTACTTGTTCGGGTCCATTCCTCATGGCAGGACCTCCAATAACTCCTTTTTTTCAACCATCTGTCTTCCCTGATATTCACTTTCTAATCATTGCCTATTGACTATATCAATGATGGAACATCAGGATTAATTGTTTGGAAGAACTTCTACTACGAACCGATAACCACATGCTTTTCTGCTGTTTGCCATCGGCAATCTGTATCGTTGACTGGTTTACTTTGCCTTATGAGTGCCTCCACTCTGTGTGATTTGGTCAAGAGAAACAAACTGGGCAGATTTGGTATCAAAGGCACTGAATGAATCTACAAGCACTGCTAAGTTCGAACTCTACACAGATTTGTGCACAATTTTACAAATATTCCCCATTGTGCATTGGACAATCTATATCGTCCCTAGTCTATCCAGGGACTGGCTTTCAAATTCCCAACCACATTTGAAACTTCAATCAATTACAAGATGAATTAGGAGCATTGGAAATGTAGGGGCCATCAGCAACTCCACATAACAGACAAATAATATTATAAGGTCAATGTGCCTGACAAACACTAACAAATTAAAGAAGACAATGGTCTAGTAACCAAGGACATCATTGTTTTCCACCGTAACAATGGCCTGAATTGATTACTTTTTGCTTTTCTTTAGAAGGTTTAAGTACTAATGAAACAAACCATATGAAATTGTCGGAGTTGGCAGAAGTTACGTAACATTTGTATTGAAGCATGCATCATTAAAATGCCTGAATGCCCTCCACTTTGAAGCAATTTGTTTTACCAAACTATCAATATCAATTCACGGGATCTACACACGAAGCTGACCAAAATTCACCCACCTCCATTGTCAATTATCATCAATCAAATTGGTCGGCTCGCTCAAAACGTACACGGCACCTGCAACAATCAGCATCACATGGATTAGATGCTGGACAGGACAACAGAGATGAAAAAGATTTCTAGGTGGTGGTGGGCGAGAAGCGAGTTGGGGACCGATAGAATAGATTGATACAGCACCTCTTTCGTCATAGCATATTGTTAAGTCAGCTCTCGAACAATCACGCCAGCACTATCCGCAATTGCTTGGGCAAGCGTTAGATTTGCGTGCTGCAGCATGCAGAGCATCCCATATCCCTGCAAGCAAAATTAAATTGCTTAACAAGTATTCTATAGTGATATGAAACGAGAGAGAGATATTGATCAATCGATTGATTTAATTACTATAGAAATAGAAGGGAAGTTAGTTAATATACAACAAAAAACATAACAAAGTAAACAAGATATTAACATGTCTATTTACATCAACTAACCACTGAGAATTGTCCTAATGACCACCATTTCCATATGGGATGGAAGTTCGATTTCCCACATTTTTTAGGGGGTTGGAGGTGGGGAAATTTAGTTTCAAATGTGACTTTCAACTTACATGTTATGTAAAAAAACATGGCAAAAAACTGAGAGATATTATGGTAGACCAAATAAAAAAAATTCACGTCAACTCCTTCACTATATTGTGTTGCTTTAAAAATTTCTCTACTGAAAAAAATCACAAAAGATGAGATTTTAACTTGTGCTCCAGCTAAAATACATCTTGAAAAATATGCACGAAGTATGTGCTTAAGATTAGTTGATACTATCTGCACCTAGAAATCAACCTCTCTATCTCTCTCTCACATTGTCGTCGCCACTGGCTCTCTCTCTCTCTCTAGGTTCTATGTCAAGAGTACCACGGTGGCATGAATCAGAAGCAGGTTGCTAGAAGGTTTCTTAACTGCAGACAAGGAAGATCGATGTGCAATGCTTGAAAAATTCCACAAGTTTTAAGGGACGTGCATTTCTTATCACATTAGTATACTGGCGCCCGTATGAAGAAATAGAGCTGCCGAATGACAAATCTGGGAATTATGGCTCGTGGCTAAGGGCTGAGGTGAAAGAATACAGCCCTTGTTAGAAAGTATTTTTTGGTGACATTCATCCATCTTTTGAGGAAAAAGAGCCTGAACTTGCAACACAAATCTTCCCTAAGGACATGGCCATACAACAAACACTAGAAAATAATGATCGTGCTTTAGTCCTATACAACTCCATGGGTCAAAGATGTTTTCCAGAAACCCCTCCCACAGACCCTCGAGTCATTGATAAAGGCAAGAGAATACAGCAATATCAGCATCCTGATCAACCCAGGACAATAAGCAAAAGGGAGTAGGTAACGCAAAGAAAAGAGAAGAAGTCGAGGTATAAAACCCATGCAACAAAAAAATAGAAAAGATTTGCACCCTATGGGAAGCAGGGAAGTTTAGACAATCTGCTGAACGAAGCAAACCTACTAGAAACACCTATAATCCTATGGAAAGAGGTTAGTGAACGGGCTTTGGTGGCTAGCCCAAATCAGCCACCCGAGAATATATGAGGATACTAAGTTGGAACTGTCAAGGGCTAGGTAATCCCTTTACAATCCAAAACCTTCGAGCCATAGTGGCTCATGACAGGCCCAACTTAGTCTTCCTTATGGAAACTAAGAATAAAGAAGTGGTACTTGAGCGATTGAAAAAATGCTTCCAATACAAGAACTCAACTATTGTTAATCCGGTTGGTATTGGGGGTGGATTAGCACTATTGTGGGATGAGGAGTAGGTGGAAGTGATATCGAATACGTGGGAAATGTTTGACACACATTGTAAGTTTGTAAGTAGTAGCTCTCAGATGAGGATCACCTTCATTCATGCCTCGACCAACTACGAAGAGCGACTAAACCTATGGCATACTCTATACAACAATTCTGGTCAGATCAGAGGACCTTGGCTTGTTCTGGGGGACTTCAATAAGGTCCTATATGAGTGGGAGAAGGCTGGCAAACGAGAAGCAGATCACTATCGCATGGTGTCTTTCCATGATTTCATCAATTCATGCTTACTAATGGATATTGAGAGTAAGAGGTGTTCCTATACATGGTCAAATAATTGAGAAGGGGCTGACCTAATCAAAAAAAGACTAGATAGGGCACTTTACAATATGCAATGGCGAGTTCTTTTCCTGAATGCCGAAGCCTATGCATTACCTGCCATCGGATCCGACCACAGCCCTATTCTCTTATCTCTAGATGACATTGGGAAGAAAAAAGAAAAAGCTTTCCGATTGGAAGCATTCTAGTCTGAGCATCCAGATTGCAAAGAGGTAGTCAAAACAGCATGGCGTAAGGAGACTGGTAATCAACAGGGTGTTGTGGGAAAAACAAAGAACGTAGTGGTAGCCTTGGGAAATGGAGTAAAGAAAATTTCAAACACGCAGCTCGCAGAATAGAACATCTCAAAAGGAAACTGACTAAAATCAATAACACGAGGGGTGACAATTACAATGCTGCAGAATACAAACAAATAGTTGGTGTTGACACCTAAATTTTGATTGATCATTCGTAATTTAATGAACAAAAATTTAGGGATTAATTTTAACCCCTAAACAAAAAAATATTAGGATTAAATTGCATAGCATATAGTTTTATGAGCATTTATTATTGTATTTGCATTGGACATGTGGCAGGGCTTCAATTGATGGTTCTAAGCTTTAATTTAATAAGTTGGACTAAGCCCACAAGGGAAAAGAATTTGGCTAGGCCCGTTAAGGAGTGACGAGTTGGAATATGAGAATATTTCCGGGAATATGAATGTTCCCGAGAATATTCACATTATTCTTTTAATATTTAAGGAATGTGTCGGATGAAATATTCTCGTTAAGGGGTGACGAATTGGAATATAAGAATATTCCCGGGAATATGAGAATGTTCCCGAGAATATTCTCATTATTCTTTCAATATTCAAGGAAAGCGTTGGATGAAATATTTGAAAAATATTGCACATGGAATACAAGAGCTAAATAGACAACGTGCAAATTTATCATATTTCCTTAAATAACGTAGTCCTCTCACCTATAAAAAGGGGGCCACACACACTGAAAAGAGACGCACAAAAAACACAGCCAGAATTGAGAGAAAAGGAGCGGCAACGCAATAGAGAGAGAGAGAGAGAGAGAGAGAGAGAGAGAGAGAGAGAGAGAGAGAGGAGAAAAAGCGTCTTTTTTTTGCTGCAGTCTTGAAGGTCGGCTCACAAAGGAGGTCTTTTCCCAAGAGACAAGGTAGGTAAAGTTTCTATCTAAATTAATTCTTGAATATTTTGTTTTCTCGTTTAAAGTATTGCATGCTTGATTGAATTCCAATTAAATGAGGTCGTTGTGTCATGATAAAAATCTCAATAATCAAAAATATTGAGCCGTGAGACGTCGGATCGGGTTTTGATTGTTTTGATTTTCTATCTTGAGTGGTGGAAAATTGTATGCTTTATATGATTCAGTTGCATTATGTGTTGATATGCCTTTGTTCGAATTGATTTGGCTTATTAAAGAAAACCCAAAAAAATATAGTTGAGTTAGATGTGCTTCTTATTAGAATATTTTAGGATAGTTTTCATGTTTATATATAGGTTTTTTATAAATTTCGAATTTTGATTATAAAAAAGAAAACATAAAAATCGCCATGCTCATATCATGTAGAATTAGGTCATCTTCATGTGTCATCTAGTCATTGCATATTTAGGGTCATTTGAATGGGTGACGTACTAGGATAGTTGTATTAAATATTTTCTGGCATTAGATTAAGTTAAATAATTAATGTTGCGTAATATATAATTTGCATATTAGGTTGCATGTTATTATAGTTAGACACTTATGCACATCATCGCATGCATTGCACTTAGTTTTCTTAGGCCTCATTAAATAATTTAAAACCTTTAAAAAAATTGAATGGTTGCATGTTAATTAGAAATCATATCTAGGATCATTGATGGGATTTTTTTTAAAACTAACATTGCAGATGCTTTCGTTGCTTTGAGGTAAGTATCTCTTCCCGGTGCTTGCAATTTATTTATTACTTTGCTTTATTGAGTGTTAAATTATGATTGCGCACTCGCATGATCACATTGCATATTAGGGATTAAATTAAAATCAATCCAAACTGCCTACAAATCATTTTTTTTTCAAATAAAAGAGAAAATGTACCAAAAGGGCGTTAGAGAAATCTAACGTAATCAAGTCCCCGATCCTATAGTCTCTGGTTCGTAGGAGTGAAGTAACTCTCCCGTACTTTACTTGGGTTTCTAATCGACCCACCAAAAATAGATTAGTGGCGACTCCTAAGTAAAAATCATTGGCATGTTAAAAAACTTAAACCCTAAGTCGCGAATTGGTATGGGCTTGGGAGAGCCCGAACTAAGTTTAAGCTTAGTAATCCATTAGCCAAACCCTAGGTGGTGCACCCGAGGTGAGGTCACGACAGTTGGAAAAATTGAAGATCTATGGGGACGAGAAGTTGTATTGGGGAATGTGTTCCAGAATTGATTGGATGAAGTGGGGAGATAAAAACACATCATATTTTCACGCAACTACCATCCCAGACCAGATGGTTTAAACGGCCTCTTCTATCAGTGTCACTGGGCAAGCATTTAAGAGGATTTATTCAAAATGGTGGACAACTTCTTCAGTCAATGTACCTTTGACCCTGCAATAAACCAAACATAGCTTATACTCATTCCAAAAATGGCCAATCCTGAGAATATTACACAGTATAGACCAATCAACCTTTGCAATTTTCTCTACAAAATTATTGCTAAGGTCATGGCTAATAGGATGAAACCTTGGCTCCCGGACATAATATCCCAAGAGCGAAGTGCCTTAGTGTGGGGGGGGTGGCGGCGTCTGAGGACATCTTCATAGTACAAGAGGTCCTTCACCAAATGCGAATTAGAAGAAGGGAAAGGAAATTGCAGGTTGTGTTAAAACTTGACATGCAAAAAGCCTATGACAGGGTCGAATGAGACTTTCTCTGCGATTGTATGAAACAAATGAGGTTCGATGAAAAATGGGTCCTAATGGTTAAATACTGTATTTCCTCAGTTTCCTTCAGTGTACATGTTAATAGGGAATGCAGCGAGTTCTTTGCACCAACTAGAGGGATCAGACAAGGGGACCCACTATCACCCTACCTCTTCATTATCATAGTTAATGCTCTCTCCTCCCTAATCTCTAAACCTATGTTTGACGGAAGCTTGAAGGGTATACAATTGAATATCCATTGCCCAACACTTTCTCACTTGCTGTTCACGGATGATGTGATATTCTTTTTGAATGCTACTACTCAAGAGGCTGAGCAACTATCAAATACCCTAAATCAATACTGCTATGCATCGGGCCAATTGGTGAACCTAAACAAGTCAGGCATTTTCTTAGAGAGAAGCTGTCCCCAGACCTTAAAACAGAATATTGCAATTGTTTTGAGGGTTCCAATCATAGAGAAAACAAGAAAGTACATGGGAATACCTTCAGACTAGGGCCAAAAAAAAAAACAACTTTTCTCTTGGATTCTAGCACAGGTGGACAAGAAACTAGCAAGGCGGAAGGAAAGACCAATATCTAAGGCGGGAAAGGAGATCCTGATCAAAACGATAGTCCAAGCCCTCCCTCAATTTGCTATGTCAATTTTTAAAATCCCAATGTCGATATGTCGAGCAATTGAACATAAAATTTCTTCCTTTTGGTGGAAGCAAAATGTCCTGAGGAAAGGTATCCATTGGAAACAATGGGACAAATTAAAGGATAGGAAAGACTGTGGGGGCCTCGGATTCAAAGATCTTGTTGACTTCAATAAAGCAATGATGGGGAACAGGCTTGGCAGATGTTAAACTACCTGGACTTTTTGTAGAGTAAACTTTATAAGGATATTTACTTTCCCAGAGGGGATTTCTAGTCAGCGACAAAAGGCAACATGCCTTCATGGGGGTGGCAAAGCCTACTAGAAGGAAGGGAAATGATTGCACCAGATGTTAAATGGGTTGTTCGGGACGAGCAAAGTATCTGAATAAGAGAAGATTGATGGTTAAATTCTGAAAAAATTGGAGGCCCGGCAAACAGAAATGATCCGGTTCTGGTAACTGACCTGATTAACGAAAACACAAGACAATGGAACACCCAAGCAGTGGAAACTCTCTTTGATGAGGATTGCACACAAGAAATCCTAGCTACACCCTTAAGTGTTCTACCCACCCCGGATTGTCTAGTGTGGACAGCCAATACTTCAAGGAAATATACAGTTAAAAGTGGCTACAACAGAATCTGAAGCACCCAGTCACCCCGCACAGCTGATCAACCATCATCATCATACCAGGTATCCAAAAAACTGTGGACAGAAATATGGAATTTTCAAATCTTGCTTAAAGTCAAATTTCTAGTATGGAGTATTTGTAATAATGCCCTACCAACGAAGGAAAAATTATTCAAGTGGCAAATCATACCGGATACGACTATCTATTCTGCGGCGACGCCCTCGAAACAACAAAACATATTTTCATTCTCTGCCCACGGACAAAGGAAATTTGGTCAGATTGCAGCATGGGGTTACACTACTCAACGTCGAACATAACCAAAGCAGATAAATGGATCTAGGAAACACTAATCGACAGAACCGAACCGCAAACAAAGGAGCTCTTCGCCGAAGTCCTTTGGTTGGTGTGGAAGCGCCCGAAATAGATTCATCTTCCATGCTCGCACAACATAAAAAAACCAGCTATTAGAAGACGCCAAATACAATACCCAGCTGTATTAGAACAAACTTATGCTGCAATTCATCTGATTAGTCAATCACAAAACCACTACCACGTTCGCAAGAGTGCAAAGAATTGTGACTCAAAAGAGAATTAGTGTTGGCTATGTGAGAGATGAAGTAGCCTGAGCCTCTTTTCAAGTATAACATGCTTTATAGTTTTCAGGTACTTTCACAAATTGAAAAGAATCTCCAGAAAATCATATCAATAGGTTATAACTCATTAATGTAAGTTGACAATATTTGTAGGAAGTAATTTTCTGACATACTAAAAACCTTTCATTTTATGGGTCAGCTGTTGATATTCAATACGTTCCACATCTTCTAAATAGGATCATACTTAAGGCGTCTGACATAAGGTATAGGTCTAAATAACTTGAAGTAACAAGCATAACCCCAAGGTTTCATGTAGAATGCCTCATCCTCATAACCCCAAGGTTTTTTAATAAACTATTAACTATTTTATCAAGTTAATAGTTTATTAAAAAGTAATGTGCAAGAAACCAAGTTAAGTTATTATTGAAATACATAATGTAGCTTTGTTTAAATAAAATTTTGCTTTGGCTGATAAAGAATGATCAACGAATTCTCTTAGAAGGATAGGAAGGTGAAAGAAAACTTTAAAAAGGAATTATTTCAAGTTGTCCTAACTAGATTAGGGATGCTTTAAGAATGTCATTGATTTAAATAATACTTTCAGAACTCATATGTCCTTTTTAAAAAATCGAAAAAAAAAACCCTTCCAAGAAAAATGGTTGACTAAAGAAACCTTTCTATAAAACTCAATTGGAGTGAGGCTTGAAAGCTAGGTAGCACCGACAAAGACGTGACATGAGACATGACACGACACGACACGCTAACATCATATTTTTTAAAAAATAGGAAATTTCGACGCGTTAAGACATACTATATATTAAATTACTATTTTTATATATAATAAATTTTCATTTTTATAATTATTTTAATCAAATTAATTTAATTCAAATTTATAAATAAATAAATAATTTAAAAACTCGAAATAAATTTACATTGATAATTCAAATTTACAAATAAAAAAGGGCTCGAAATTATCATTTTTTCAGAAATTGTTTTTAGCTCCACCCATTTATTTCATCCTCTCTTGCCCAGCACCACCTGTCACAATCACCATCTACCACCTCGCCTACCTCCCTCCAAAAAGATTAAAAAAATCAAGTCACGACCCGCGTCCCCATTTTAAAATTTTTTCTGCCCTCCTTCCTAAAACTAAGAGCAACCTCGGTAAACCAAAGACCCTAGTCGCTGCCTCCTCCTCCTTGCACGATCCTCCTCTCCATCCATGCTCTCTCTCGATCGCCGCCTCGCCTGAGGCCCTCCTCCTCATCTTCTCCGAGATCACCGACCTCAACACCCTCGTTCTCTGCTCCTCCGTCTGCAGGCATATTGCTGCCCCGTCGTCCCTCAGATCGGCACCGTCTCCCTCCTCCTCGACTGCTTCGACCGCAGCGCCTCCCTTGAGGGAGCTCCGCCCGTGCCCTGAAGCGGATCTTCAAGATCTTCCACACTAGGCTGATTCGGCCGAAGTCGTCCGCTACGGTCTGCCAGCACCCGCGTCGCCCTGTACGACGAGCTTTCTCACCTCAAGTACCGAGTTTCGCGAGCTGGGAGACCTTCACGTTGAGCTCCGGAACTCCACGAGGTCCCGCAGCGGCGATGCGGTCCGCAGCTCCCTCGCCCTCGCCTCCACCCTCCATCGTCTTCTTCAACGATTCTCTCTCCCTTTGCCGTGCGTGTCGGAATCGCATGTCGGAGCGCGTCGGGGAGCGTTGACCGTGTGTGGGAAGATCCGACAAGCGTTGAGTGTCCGAGCGTGTTGGACACTCCGACACGATACGGAGGCCTCTCAAAAGCGTGTCCGTGCTTCATAGCTTGGGAGAGGCAAGAGTTACAAGAACAAAAACATCTCTCTGTCTGGATCGTCCATATAGACAACAAGCCAAACCCGTGGCCTTGGGGAACTTCTCTCTCTCAAACCTCATCGACGATGGGACAGGCACATCCACGGAGACTTCGGGAACAAATACTTGAGGAAAATAGTCGGGAACAGATACTTGCAAAGATACTAGAGAAACTTGAGGGGAAACTTGATGAACAGAGACCTCAGGAACAGATTCTTGAGGCACAGAGACTTTGGAAACAGATACTTGAGGCACAGAGACAGAGATTTCGAGAACAGATACGGAGACTTAGGGAACAGACACGGACACTTATGGAACAGACACTTCAGGAACTTCAGGAACAGCAGCTACAGAGACTTCAGGAAGGACTTGAGGCATACTTGGGAACAGGGACTTGAGGAAGGGACACCTCTATTTAGACTTGAGGAAGGGAGACTTCGGGAACAGATCCTTGAGCAACAGAGACTTATAATTGAGCAACAGTATCTTCGGAATCGGAGACATAAGGAACTGAGACTTGGGGAACAGGAACTTGAGGAAGGGAGACTTTGGGAACAGATACTTGAGCAACAGAGCCTTACATTTGAGCAACAGATACTTCGGGAACAGAGACATGATCAAGGGATACTTGAGGGACTAGTACTTCGGGAACTGGGACTTGAGGAAGGGAGACTTTGGGAACAGACACTTGAGCAACAGATACTTAAATTTGAGGAAGGGAGACTTTGGGAACAGATACTTGAGCATCAGATACTTAAATTTGAGCAAAGGAGACTGGAACTGGTACTTTGGGAACAGCGAGTTAAGCAAGGGAGACTTCGGGAACAGAGACTTGAGGGACTAGTACTTCAGGAACAGATACTTGAGGAAGGGAGACTTAATTTTGAGCAAATGAGACTTTGGGAACAGATACTTGAGCAAGGGAGACTTGATTTTGAGCAACACAGACTTCGGAAACGGAGACTTGAGCAATTGAGACTTGAGCACCTGAGACATGAGGAACGGAGAATTCGGGAACGGAGTCTTGGGCAACGGAGACGTTCACTGACAAGGGACTTTGAGGCAATAAGAAGACTCTGCTGGAGAATGGACATGGAAAAGAGCTCGGAGGCTGGAACAAGTGGCGGTGAGTCATCGGCAATGGGACGGACTTTCATTGACGAGGGACTTTGAGAGAGGAAACTCTGAGGCAAAAGTACTCGGGACAATAGAGATGGGAAAGAGCTCGGAGGCTGGAACGAGTGACGGTGAGTCGTCGGCCATCGATTACGAGGTCTTCTTGAGTTTCAGAGGGCCAGATACTCGACAAGGATTTACAGATTGCCTTTATAACAGGATGCAAGAAGCAAACATCCGTGTTTTCCATGACAAGGAAGAGCTCCATGTTGGTAAAGAAATAGGCGACGAATTACCGATGGCCATCGAAAAGTCGAAGATCTACATACCCATCTTCTCTAAAGGTTATGCTTCGAGTGTGTGGTGCCTTCGTGAGCTAGCGCACATGGTGGAGTGTACAAAATTCAAACCATCTGATGAGAAGGAGATTATGCCGATTTTCTACGATGTGAAGCCTTATGATGTTAAGCTGGAGTCTCAATTGTATGTTGGCGCTTTGGAGAAGCATGAGGAAAAGTTTGGCTGCCATAAGAGGCGAAAGTGGGAGGATGCGCTGAAAAGTGTAGCCCAAATCAAAGGATGGGAATTGAAAGAGCAAGGGTACGTAGGTGTCCTAAGTCATTCCATAACTTTGTTTTGGAATTCATTGTATACAAGTTTGTATAAGATCTCGTTTAGGCAGTTTGAAATGGAATGAATGCCATGTTTTGAAAATTAAAATCAACCATTTGATTCATCCAAACCAAATAAAGGAGGAACCGGGTAAGTACTCAGTCGAACTTCTATTTGTCTTCTGGTAATATTAGCGGGGGAGATGGGAGGAGTATTTCTTCCGAATTTTTGCGTTTTTCCTCTAATTCTTTCATTGACAGATCTAATTTTATATGTCGTTGTGTTCGTAAATTATGGATTACCCCCTTAAAAGTTACCTTCTCTCCTTTTCAAAAGATTCTTACATGGCGCTAGAGCGAGTTTCCCAATCGCCTGTTGGAAATGTTGCCATCTCGAGGGCAAATACATTAAAAAGGCCCATAATATTCAGCATATGATTATTTACTAGAATCATAGGGACGTCGTGTTTTAAAAGCACCTAGAATGTCTCTTCCTTTGGGGAGCATTGTCGATTCAGTAAGCTTAACTTTTGGATTAGAAAGTAAATTTAAATTTAAAATGCCACTTATTGAGTGTCCCTAGGGTTATTATTTACGATTTTGACTTAGATGATTTATTACTGTGGTAGGTACTGGAACTTTATAACATCAGTGGTATGGGAGATTTTGATGAAGCTGAAAATAAAAGACAAAAATGTCACTAAGCATTTAGTAGGAATGGACGAGCAAGTGGAAGCCGTTGTGAAGTTGTTGGATGTGGACTCAAGAGGCATGCGCTTTGTCATAATCCATGGAACGGGTGGTATCAGTAAAACGACTCTTGCTAAGGTTGTGTTCAACAAACTAAATTCCCTCTTCAGTCATTGTTGCTTCCTAGCAAATGTTCAGGAATCTTCGGGCAGCCCTGGCTTTGTAGCCTTACAGAAAAAAATATTATCTAACATGTTTGGTTCGGGCTTTCATGACGGAATCGATGATGATGATGATGGGATCAAAGTGATTGCACAACGACTTTCCAACAGGAAAGTCTTCATCGTTCTCAACGATGTGAATGATAAGGAGCAACTTGAGAAACTAGCTATCAACCACATTTCCTTTGGCTCAGGAAGCAGAATTATTATGACAACTAGAAACAGAAGCATCGTGGAAGCCGATTACACTTTTAAGTACAAAGTGAATCAGTTGGATTCTGTTCAATCACTCAAGCTTTTCAGTAAACATGCTTTTGGAAGAAGTACTCCTCCAGATGATTATGTCAGTCTTTCAAGGCAAGTGGTCGATAAAACTGGAGGACTTCCCTTGGCTCTTGAAGTCATAGGCTCATTACTTTTTTGCCAAAACAAAGCTTATTGGATGGAAGTTTTGAACGATCTGAGTGAAATACCTCATGACAAGGTCTAGGACAAGCTGAAGATTAGCTTCAATGCCCTCGATCATCAACAAAAACAGATCTTTCTTGACATTGCATGTTTCTTTATAGATGAAGACATGACGAATGCATTCTACATGTGGGATGAATGTGGGTTTAAGCCAAATTGTTCAACTCTAGTCCTTGTGAACATGTCCTTGATAGACATAACTGATGACAACAGGTTCTGGATGCACGACCAATTGAGAGATCTCGGGAGGAAAATTGTTCGTGGAGATACGAGGCCGATAAATCTGAGAAAGCAGAGCAGGTTGTGGAATCCTAAGACGGCTGTAAATATCATTAGAACAAAGGAGGTAAAACAATATGATTGATTGTCGAATTCTATATTTTTCCCAAAAGTTCATTTGTTAATTTGGAGCCCTTTTTTAATAGAGAGAGAGGACATTTTTCATTTATTGTAATGTTATATTACCATTTAATGTCAGAGAAAGGATGCCATTGAAGCAATCTGCTTAGATGGAAATGCACCGGGAATATATACGAGCAAGGAGTTTCAAAGGCTTCAAAACATAAGGTTCCTCAAATTACGTTGGGGACAATTAGATGGAGACTTTGAGAATCAGCTTCCAGAGTTGAGATACATGTCTTGGCATAGGTGTCCTCTAGAGCTCTTCACCATCAACTTCCATCCAGGCAAACTTGTAGTTCTCGACTTGTCTTATAGTTCCATAACAGAGGATTGGACTGGATGGAGTCAAATCAAGGTACAATCCTTCGCTATTTGTTTATCTCTTAGTTAAATTGTTCAACTCCTATTGACCATACTATAACTGTACAGGTAATTACGCGTAAATTAAATGGGCCATAAGTAATCAAGTTTATTCACAAGTAAAACTGACCTGATCTTGTAATTAAACAATTGACAATTAGATTGTACTAAATACTGTATGGTGAGGAAGAAGTTGAACTGATATGTAGGTGCATATATGTGGTACAGGTCGGATAGGTCTTAATACTAAAATGAATGTGCCTGTTTGGGTTAAATGGGGCAAAGGAGCCACCAGAATTACAACTTAGTTCCAACATAGCCATTTACTGCGTCTAAATTCGCATAGTATTTTCCCTTTACTCTCTTAGCTATTGTAACCGGTTGCCAAGAAGCTGAAAGTTTTGGACCTCACAAATTGCCATAGCATGACCAGGACTCCAAACTTCTCTGACTATTTGAGTTTAGAACGATTGGTCCTTAAAAGTTGCAAAAAATTGATTGAAGTTGATGGTTCCCTCAAAAAGCTTAAGCATCTAATTTACTTCAATGCGGATGGGTGTACAAGTCTTACGGAGTTGTTCGAAGGAATTGGAGTGTTAGAGAATCTCGAGTACTTGTATTTAGGCAATTGCAAAAGGTTGAGGGAGCTACCTGAATCATTTGTGAGAGTGGCATCCTTGGTAGAGTTGGATCTCTCATCTACAGCCATCACAGAATTACCTGACTCCATTGGTAACCAAAAACGCTTGTTAGTACTCAAACTGCGATCTACGGAAATTGATAAGCTTCCTAGTTCTATTGGGAATCTAAAGGAACTTAAGTCTCTCTTACTATCGTATACTAAAATAGTGGAACTTCCTATCTCCATTGGGAACTTGGAATCACTACTTGAGTTGGATATCTCAGGAACACCATGTTTGTGGTTACCCGAATCTATTGGAGATGTGAGTAAATTAAAAGTCATCAACATTTCGAATTCTTCGATAAGGGAGCTACCGAAGAGTATTATCGCACTAAAAGAGTTGGAAGAGCTACATGGAAAGGATTGCCCATTTCTAGAATGGGAAATTCCTGAAGACATTGGGAAATTGTCACTTTTGAGAGTCCTTCACTTGCAAGTGACCCGTGTTAAAAATGTTCAAGTGACTATCAAACTACCTCCTCGCCTAGAGAAATTGAGTTTATGGCGTTGCAGTGAACTTGTAGTATTGCCTGAGCTTCCCACAAGTTTGATAAGCCTTAGCTTTGGATCAAGTTCGCTGCAGTGGGTCTCAGATCTCACAAACCTAACTAAATTGGTGGATTTGAGCTATGGTGGTAATGATAAGATCCGGCATCCTTTGTTCATCCAAGATGGTCCATTCAGACAATCCCTCATGTTCCTTCCATTGTCTTTATCAACATTATCACTGGAATATCATAAATCAATATGCAGTTTGTCATTTCGTTGCAACTTGAGAAACCTCACACGTTTGCGCATTTATCAATGTAAATGGATCGAAGTTCAACTTGATGGGCTTGAACAGTTGATTGAATTACAAGTGGAAGGGTTAAAATTTCTCCTGGGATTTGCTGGTCTTTCGTGGTTGAAGAGGTTGAAGATGTGGACGCTAATTGATTGCCCAAATCTAACTGCAATCCAGGGTCTTGGTTCGGTAGAGTCGTTGGAACAATTGGAAATAAAAAAATGTTCTGGGATTCAATGTCTAGATGATCTAGCAGATTTGAAAAAGCTGGAATCCTTGGTAATTCGAAGATGCGAAGGGCTTTTGGCGGTTAAGGGTCTAGATGAACTAGAGGCTATCAAAAGTTTGGATTTTAGCTGTTGCGAATCATTGGAAAGTTTCTCTAATATAGTCAATTCGAAAATACCAGATGAATGCTGCATAACCATTTACAAATGCTCGAAGTTAGCAGGAAATTTTTATTCTGGTTGGGCTGTAGATCGAGGCATCTCGTACAAAGAATGGAAAGCCTCTGTCCAACAGCAGGGTTCGGAATCAGTCGAGCCAGAACAAATTGAGAATTCTTTCCGCAGGTTTCAAGCAATTGACATGTGCACAATTCCACCCCCCGCCTTGGGCATAATTCCCCCGTTCCCCCTCACCTCTCCCCCTGCCCCCTGCCCCTTCCCTTTCCCCCTTCCCCTTCCCCCTTCCATCCTGGCCCTTCCCCCTTCCCCCTTCCTCTTCCCTCCTTGACCTTCCCGCCCTTCCCCTTTACCCTTCCGTCCTGGTGCTTCCCCCTTCCCCCCCCCTCCCCCTGCCCCCTTCCCCCTTCCCCACTTCCCCACTTCCCCCCTTCCCCCCTTCCCACCTTTTCCCTTCCCTTCTCGGTCCCCTCCTTCCTCTTCCCCCTTCCACTTACCCTGCCTCCTCCCCCTCCCCACCTTCCCCTTCCCTTCGCCGGCCATCCCCCTTCCCCTCAAAAATAAAAAAGAAAAGAGAAAAGGGGAGGAAAATGAAAAGATGTATGCAATGGTAATGGAGAAAAAGAGAAGGAAAAAAGAAAGACGATCGTGAGATTAGTCACCCATTCTCTCGGGCTTAGGCTCCCGTGTTACTGGTCCATGAGATTGTTGGGGTATTTCATAGGTTCGGAGGTTTTAGTAAGCCAAGCAGCTCGAATTCGCTGCCACCTCCCCTGATGAAGGCGTACGAGATAGTCGATGACCCCTCCACTGACGTGGTTATTTGCTGCCGAGGTTCTTCAAGCATAACAATTTTTCCAGCTTTATTAGACAGCTAAACACATATGTAAGCTGAGACCTTTCTACTTGCATTTCTGCTTGCTCTTGTTTTCTGATATGATTTGGCTTTCTAGGAAGTAATGATCATACAAACGTATGACTTGCAATGAATGTACATTTCACTTTTGGACAGGATTTTAGGAAGATCGACCCAGAACGATGGGAATTTGCGAATGAGGATTTTGTGAGAGGTCAGCCGCAGCTTCTGAAGAACATCCATCGACGTAAACCAGTCCACAGCCATTCCCTTCAGAATCTCCAAAATCATGGAAGTTCTTCTCCATTAACTGAAGCAGAGAGACAAGGACTGAAGGAAGAGGTAAAAAGGCTTAAAAGCGACAAGGAATCACTTCAGTTGGAACTACAGATGCATGAAGAAGAGAGGAAGGGCTTTGAAATGCAGATGCAGAATTTGAAGGTGCGGTTTTTGAAAATGGAAGAACGACAGAAGAGTATTGTGTCTAACTTAGGTAATGTTCTGCAGAAACCTGGTCTTGCCTTGAATTTGTTGATTGAGCATTGTGTCTAAATTAGGGTGACTTGCTTGCTGCGATAACGTTGATGAGATCTCTCTTGATTATTGTTCATCGAGTTTTGTAGCATTTTGTATTGTTCCAGTTAACATAGTTATATGAGGATTGTCATATCCCATATAGTGTTACATGACAATGGTACTGACTTTCATCACGCATCTTTTGAGGAGTTACCAATCATTTCTCGTATGTTTGCTTTATTTCAAATAATGTTCCGCCCTATGCAGGTGCTTACTTTGCAAATGAATCTTTAGTTAAAAGGTAAACACTCTTTCAGTTGTAGATTGTGGCAAGGGTTCTGCAGATCACGCTTCTGTAGTTTCATTGCTGCCTTTCTGTTATCATTACTCAGCTGGGAACATCGCCATATGCTCTTGAACTCAAATAAGCTGAGAGATTGTGTTTGCCTATCCAATATGATGACCAAAAATAGCTAAACAGGAGGGAATTGGAATTAAGAGGAGCGAGAAATAGAAGGAACCTTCTTGCTACATTTTCATTCTTCTTTTGGTTACTGGCCTGGGGTAGATTCTATGCCAATATGTGATTAGTCTAATGCTCAAATGCAGACACGTATTGCCTGTATTTCATCAAGAAATTTAGGATCATGATCATGTTATCAGTGCACAGGGGAGCTCTCTCTCTCTCTCTCTCTCTGCGCGACGGCGGGTGGGCGGGCATGTTTGGATGTGCATTGTGGGTCATGACTGATGCATGTGGACATCCACTTGCATAGAGAATAGTCTCGAGTTTCCTCTAGAATTCATGTTGCTTTGCAATATCACATTTCTGCAGCACGTTGTTAGAAAATGCAGAACACTGAAGCATGATCGGGCCTAAAAACGAGTTCATGATCTAGGTTCTTACCGGGTCCAATGTGTCCAGATTCCTGGGTAGCAGTGTTCGATCATATCGTCAAGTACACCGGCCTTGTTGAGATACCGAAAAAAAAAAACTAAGTAATAATTTTCAGCTCATGTTGTCTGCTTTGCTTTCGTGGAGGAAAGACAAAGTATTGGGAAATTCCCTCTGAATCTCTTCTTATTTGTCCTAGTCAATACTGTTAAGCCATCCTTTTCTTTTCCCAGGGAATGGTCAAGCCTTTTCCTTTTTGTCCAAATGAACTCATCCAGCTATAGTGGTGGCGTCCCTATCATCTCGCTAGCAGTTTTTGTTTTATCTTTACAGCTACACCGCTCTCGCTTGGAGAGAAAAGTTCAGATACAACCAAGTGGTTTGACTTTTGCAGACCGTTTTGGCTTTAGTGCGCTCTTTATCTTTGTTTTGACTTTCTTGGTCCCGTCGCTCCTATCCCTTTTGTTGCATTTACACTTTGTACCGTTTCTTGGAATTTTAGAGAGGCTCGGTGCCCACCCAAAAAAGGAGGCCAAACGCAGTCCCGTCTGCTTCAGGCGAGATCTGCCCCTGCATACTTCTCACATGGTGATGAAGATAATGTCTTGTATGAGCTCCACGGCGAGAAGGCTGCTTCAGGACCTAGCGGAGTGTTGCCGAGATCTCCTGATGGTATTGTATGTGTGGTAGCACGCGATAAAGTTACTAGAATTTCGCTCAACCATAGTACATGTTATATAACTGACTCTGACTTATGTCATCATGGATATTTCGCCCAGCATCATCTTCGGCAATCGAACTTTTAGTTGTGGAGTTGATTAGCTCCTACTGCTCTAAGTATGATGAACTTTTGAAAAGATGATGCTGCAGATTCAAATCGAAAACTCATTAAGGTCGAGCTTGAGATTCGACTGCAGCAAGGATTCTGCATTATAAATGACAAGAGTTTCAGTTGGGGTTAGAATGGCTATATATGTCCAAACTCATGGTACCAAAATTTCTTCCTCTTGATAGGGATGTGAGTGTCATCAAACCAAGTTGATTCATAGTTGAGTTGAGTTGAGTTGACTCGACTTGATTCAGCTCAATTTGCAACGTTCAATATTCAACTTGAGATTGATCTTGTCTCATTTGATCTTCTAATAAGCATGACCTCAAGCTTAGTTCAGCTCCACTCATCTACTTGATGGATGTTTGTGTGTGAGATCAATCTATGCTTGAGCTCGAACCTAAAATTTTACATAAGATAGAATTTTAAAAAAATACTCTTCAGCTATTCATAGCATTCATCAATGCCTACATGTAATTACAATATGTAAAAATCCAATTAGGTTGTTAGGTTGCCGAGCTACTCATGTCAAATATTTTTAAATTTGAAGCGTGTCAATTAGTCAAACTCAAGAAGAATCAAGTTGATCTTGAATAACCCCTAGTTTTTATATTAAAATACAGCTTAAGACTCCATTTATTTTGTAGAAAAAAAGAACCTTTGAAAAATAAATTCCCAAAATTTAAAGTGCTTGGTGCACGGCTAGATTAGTCAATAAGAACACTTTCAGTCAATGAGAAAAGCGTAGTCAAATAGAGAAAAAAGACTTCCTCTTTTGAAAAAGAGGAAATCATTTTCCCTCCTTTTTCTCTCAAACGTTCGACTTCCCCCTTGTGCACAACCTCAAAAGTTTCCTTCACCTTTTTCTTTTGCATCTACTTGCTTTTTATCTCTCTTCGTCTCAAAGTGTTCTGCTTCCTCCTCCTCCAACGGAGAATTACAAAAAAAAATCATAAAGTTATTGCCAATTCAGCTCTTTTTGTTTTTTTGTCAATTCAGTCTTAAATATTTTATAATTGTGTCAATTTAATCTATTTGGCTAATTTTGGACAACCAGCATTGATGTGGAATTTGACTAGCGCTGGTCATCCGACCAACATTGATATGGACAATTTTTAATAATGCTTTTTTTTGAATTTTTTTCTTTTTCTTTTTCTTTTTTCTCTTCTTCCTTCTTTTGCTTTTTTGTGAGGGCCGCAAAGCCCTTGCCAATTGTTGACGAGGGTTGTAGCCTTTGCCCAAATCTAGGCAAGGCCAGCCTCGTTGCAAGTGAAGGTGGCCTCGCCCACAGTTGGCAAGGCCATGGTGAGGTTGGCTTTACCCAAATTTGGGCAAAGCCACCTCACCTACAACCCCTAGACCTAGCCTAAATTTGGCTGAGGTCAGGCGAGGCGACAACCCTCATTAGTTGTCAGTGAGGGCTTCGCAGCCCTTGCCCCAACTATGAGAAAAGAATTAAAAGAAGGAAGAAGATAAAAAAAGAAAAAGGAAAAAAAATTAAAAAATTTTGAAAATAATTTAAAATTATCCATATTAGAGTTGGTCAATGACCACGTAAGCACCGACCGGCCAAAATAGGCCTAATGTATTGAATTGACACAAATATAAAATGTTGAGGACTAAATTGGTAAAAGAAAAAAAAGTTTATGACTAAATCAGCTCTTTTTAAGAGTTCAGCTTCCTCCTTGTTCGCCTTTCCATCTACTTGCTTTTCATTTGGGTGTGTTTTTAATTTTGTCTGAAAATGGGCTTGAAGTTTGTAAAGCATCTTTGCTACGAGTTCATGTATTTTCCCCTTTTGTTGCCTCATAGGTCATGCTCCGAGTCCTATATATGGTTCTCTCAAGATCAGGAAAATTTTCTAAAAAACTTTTAATCCTAAACTTATTGCACTTTTACCATTACAGTGCTAAAACTTTTAATTTTATTAATTGAGTCCTAAATCTTTTCACTTTTTGCCAACTAAATCTATTGGGCCAATTTTGGTCGGAATTTACTAACGTAAACATCAGGCATCCTACATGATATGGCTAGACCAACATGGACAAATTTTATTATTTTTAAATACTTAATGAATATTTCATTTTTTTCCTATATTTTCCCTCTTCTTTTTTCTTTTCCCTCTCTTTTCTACCTCTACTAGTCACCTAGCCTCTAGCAACTAGCTAGAGGTTGCGACTAGCAAGGGTTGGCCTTGTTGGGAATAGGCGAGGGGTTGCCCATCGGGATCTAGTAAGGGATGACCTCGCGGGACTTGGGTGAGGCTCACCCTCGATGGATCTAGCGAGGATGAGCCTTGCTCATGGTCAACAAGGTTGCCCCTCACTTGCTTGAGTGAGGGTGAGGGTTGGCCTCACCGACCATGAGTGAGGCTCACCTTTGTCAGAGGCAAGCCTCACCCAAGGCCAGTGAGGGTCGGCCTCATCAGAGATTGGGCAACTAGTAGAGGTAGAAGAGAGAGGGGGACAAAATTTGAAAAAATATTTAAAAGTATGAAAAAATAATAAAATTTGTCCACGCATTGCCGGTCATACCACATAAGACACTAGAGTCCATGTCAATGAATTTTGGCCAAACTTGGCTAGATGGACTCGATTGGCAAAAAGTAAAAAAAGAACTCAATTGGCAAAATTAAAAAGTTTAGGATTGAATTGGTTGTGTAATAAGTTTTGAACTTTTTGGATAATTTTCCCTCTCAAGATCCCCACCAAACCATTCGATAAAAGTCCTCCATCAACTTTGTGAAAATTTAGGATAGAATCGTGACATCCTCAAAAGCATTTATGAGTGATGTCTTTGTAATTTTTATTTTTGGTCTTTGGTAACTTAATTTAATATCCAATTTATCATGAGAGAAGTTACTTTCTTAGACAAATTAGTATTATTTCAGCTAAATTTTTTCCTTCATGGAGATTATTATTATTATGACTGATGATTATAAAATACAAAGAAAAGTCAATGAATACAAAAATACAATATTGGCTAGGTTCTAGAAATTACGGGTCCTAAGATCAAGAACTCGGCAATTGGACTTGGGAACCCTCATGACAAGGCCCAAATCCCCCAAGGTTGAGAACTAGTCCTCGATGCTTAAAATTGGGTCCTCGCACTTAGAACATTATTTGATGATATAGCATGGGTATCCCTTATAGCACACGAGTAATGCATCTTTTAAGAAAAAAAAAAAATAAAAGTAAGTCTTCTTTACTAAATGGAGCCTAAAAAATAAAAGAATATGCATCTCTGTCATCATATTCTTTTAAAATATTTGAGAAATATTTACTCTTTTACAGAATGAATGGAGCCTAAGATATTTGCAACAATATGCATGATTGGATATGGTTTTTATCATTGGAATTAACTCATTTATATGAATAATGACTTATCTTGAATAAGTTGCTCCACAAAGGATAAAGCGCGGTGATTCTTGCCTCGATCAGAGGCCATGAGCCAGATGTTCTCTCAAGAGAATTTTCATTTCAAAAAGGATAAGGAATGTGCTATGCAAAGATGGCCGCCCTATATTAGACCAAGCATTGATTGATCAAAGAAAATAGTAATTTATTTTTCATTGAATAATTGAAAGTACGTCAAGAGAATAATCGGGGTAGTCCAAGTGTGATGTCCTGAAATTTGAGCCCTTTAAGAGATGAATGAACATGAATTTCGTCAATGCATTGTTGGTTGATCTCACTCGAAACTAATCACTCCCAAGATACTAACCATGAGGGGAAATGCTAATGAGGACAGAACTCGTGTGACTAAAGAACTAAACTTGGGAAAATGACTTGACCATGAAACTTGCGTGAGGACGATCTTGTAGATATGCAGGCCGATTTCAGGGACAACTAGAAGTTGATTCGCAGAAAGAATATAATAGGACGACAGGTGATTCCATTTACTGTTATCAAACCCGCAAACAACCCTATGTCGATTCTCGGTAATCGTGTACTTTGAAATAAGAATCTATCTTCCGCAATTTCACATAGTCAAGGACGTCCATGTGTTGAGATGTCTTGAACATGATTTGGCATGAGTCGGTTATGCATGAATCTTGAAGCCACGCCTTAGTTTAAGTTGTATCAAAATGGCATTTAGATAAAATTGACAAGGCATGAGAATCCAATATTGGACTACAAATTTTCGGGAACGTCCAAGATGAACTTTTGAACGAGGCTACTTCAATAGTAGATAGTGCCGGTTAAGCCAAATATTTGGAAAAGGGGTTTACGGATTGAGGAAACGAGCCTACAGGACGTGGGCTTGGCAAAGCCAATGTGGGCCTCACGCCCAAGGTGGGACGGCCACCATGGTAGGCCCAGGCAAGCAAGTGAGCCCGTTAGACCCAACCAACCATTTAACCCTTTCGAGCTCATTGCCTAACTTTGAGCCAATTTGAGCCCAACCGATTCCCGAGCCCGTTCCTATTCATTTCCTAGCCCGTTTCTTAGGCTCGCCCTTCATTTCAGCCAAGGGTAGATTGAAAATTGTGCAAAGGTGGAAATGACCATTTTGCCTTTAGATATTATTGAGGAAAAAATAAAAGAAGAGAGAGAAGATTATGTCATGTTTCATGGGGATGGAGCAAGCATTGAATGGCCTTAACAAGGGTGTGACACCAGCTCTCACTTCACTCTCTCTCCTCCTCTTCAGCCCAAGCAAACCGCACCCTCTCTCTCTCTCCTTATTTCCTCTCATTTTCTACTTCTTCTCCTTCAACTCTCCACTAGAAACCTGAGTTGTTCATTGCTTTCCTAAGCTAATCACCGCCCGTGCCACCCACCACCATGCTCAAGAGACCCAATCCGTGTCCCCCACGATCACCATTCGTAGGACGGAGTCGCCGACCGACCCGCCCCAACCATAAGTGGTTGTTGCCTTTCTATCACCCTAAACCCTATTTTCTCTTGTTTGACCTACCCAAACCAATTTTTCCTCCTATTTTGACCCAACCACCGCCCAACCCAACCACCAACCAGTCCCCCTTGACCCCTAGGTGCCGCTTGGTCACTCCACCAGTCCCAGCCACTCGCCGACTCCAGCTCGATTCAACCCTTCCTTTTCCTCCTTTTTCCAATTCAATTTTTCCAAAAGTTTGGTGAGAGGTAAGTTGGTTGTTGCTGTTTCAGCCCTGGGACCACCTTGGATCGTCGTGGTCGAGGTCCCCGTGTGTAGCCTTCGTCGTTGCCGCCGCGCCTGTGTCTCCGACTCGCTTAACGGGTGAGTTTAGCCCCTAATCCTTCGTTTAGTGCCTAAACTTGCTTAGGGTTGGTTTAGTTAGGGTTAATTCTGGTTTAGGAGGTTTAATTAAATTGTATTAACCCTAAGATAGGTGGTTAGATAGATGGTTAAGATTATTCTAGTTTGATCTTGCTTATGATTGATTAATGATGGTTTATGTGTTAATTAAGCATGTTTAGCCTTAATTAAGTGATTGTTGTTTTTAATTAATGTTTTTACTGATTTGTGAACTTAATTTATTAATTATTAAATTCTGAATCTTACTTTTCATGTTGCACTATTCACAAATTACTATTCATGTGCACTATTCACGCGATATTGTTCACATGCACTATTTTATCCGGAAGTAAAAAATTGCCTAATTTTTTGTGTTTTGATCCTATGATGTGAATTGGATGTGTAATTGCATGGACATCCGCATGAATCGTATGGTTTTCACAAAAATGGGAAAATGATTTGTCCAAGGGACATCGAAATGGACCACTTTTATGAGAAATGATTTGAGGTTGTATATGCAAGCATGTGTGCATTGGTTAATGCTCAAAGATAAAAAGTGGATTGTGGTGTTATGCTTGCGTGATCATTAAGTTGAACCCGTCGCCCCGCCGTAGTTCGGGGGGTGATAGTCCGACTTGTCGAAAACCCAATAGGGGTCCAAATGTGGAGTCGCGGTAGAGGCCGGGCCCATGCTCCTTTGGGAATGCCATCTTGGGAGAGAACCCTCGACATTGTGCCTTCACGGGGAGGGCGATGCCTTGTTATGCCAATAGACACCGGGGGGGTTCGGTTGTAGTCTTGAGGGGCAATAATAATTAGAACACGTGTGGATGCAAGAGTGTATGAGAAACATGACATCATTGGTTCCGATTATGCATGAGTTGATCACATTGTTTATGGCATGCATGAATTGATAATGTGTAGGGTGTGGCAATGGCTAGGTGAGATCACCTGTGATGCGACTCGCATGTGATTGATGAATTGCATCATCTAATGGCCATGTGCATTGCTTGTATTGTGTGAGGTTTAACACGTAGGGTATGGCACACCGAGTAAGGTTTTATGCGAACCGACTATTTGATTGTTGGTTGACCCTATTTGTTGTTTGGTTGCTGGTTATTTGTTGTTAGGTTGTTTAAGGGGTATATCTAGAGAGATACCCCGAGTTGAGTTGGTGTACTAACCAGGGCTTAAGGGGAGGACTCGCTGAGATTTTATCTCACTGGTTATTGTATAACCATTTTCAAGCCCTTAGAATGGCGCACCCACCGGTGCGATTCGGGATCCCAAAGGATTGGGAGACTGTTGTGATGCACCACCGCTTCCCGTGTCGAATGCATCTGTATGAGAAGTATCTCTCCACCATCTGGGTGGACGAGGGACCGGGGCAATGGATACCCCATCTGTTCCAAGTATGGTACATCCAGCAGGACGATCTGCTGATCAGTCCTCTGTGTGGTTTTGATGGGTCGCCTGGTAGGGGCCCCGAAGACGCCGACTAGGATCCCATGGAGTTGGACCCTCTTGATGGTGTAGTGAAGAATCTTGCCTCCGCTCCACTGGTGATTGACCCGAATGCCTCCGACTACGACCCGACGGAGCTTGAGTTCGATGGTTTTGAGTGATAGTGGTGCTGAACCCGAGGGTTTTTTTTGTATAAATGGATTAGCCGAGCCTAGTTTCTTTTTGGTCTAGCTTAGAGGATGGATCGGCCCCTTTGTTGGGCTTGTAAATCGGAAACATCCTTTGTTGGTTAATCCAGTAAAATGTATAAATGAATAGTTGTTATTATGTTATTCATCTTTTTATCCTTGTTTGATTGTTTGATTGTCTATCTAACTGGGGGATGGTTCATCTTCCACTTGCACATAATGAAAGAGTAAAATGAATAGTCATCGACTAGTCTTGGGAAGTCGCTTTCAATTGACCAAGGGAAGGGATTATTGTATGCTCGGGGTTTGGGGTGTGACATCCCTGTTGGTTTTGGTATCAGAGCACGGTTGAGACTTGGAGTGATATGTTGCGTGGCGTTTTGGGATAGTGAGATAGGGATGTCATTTATTTTATGTGCTTGTGATTGTTTTTGTGGTCTTGTATTGTAACAGGTTGCTCTTAGTTTCTAATTCCTAGTTAGAATTGGAAAGCAGGATCAACGAGTGTCCTGAGAGATTAGCAATCTTGAGCAGAGAGCCCCTAGGCCTAGGGCAGCGTCTGGTCAAACTAGTGGTAAAGGTAGCGTGCAAGGGGATCCCTAGGTTAGACGGATCTGTTGGTGCTAGAGACCTTGATAGGGCATAGCAAGCCGAGGATCGAGCTGCTGCCACTACTACTACGGCCATTGTTATGCTGCGCCACCGCCGTTGCCACCGCTGCCATTGTTCTATTGCTCCTATTGTGGTCCCTGTGGTCCCTATAGTGAGAGATGAGGTCTGTGAGAGACCGATGCATAAGCTGGTAGAACAGTTCCTAAGACTTAAGCCACCGAGGTTTAGTGGCATTGGCAATCCTAAGGCTATGACCCTTTAGATAAGGGATATCAAGAAGGCTTTCATAGTCTTGAAGTGTTCAGAGGAAGATCAAGTACTTCTAGCGGCTTATCAGCTTCAAGGCAACGCCAGTATGTAGTGGGAGGCCACTTAAAGAAGAGTGCTCCTTGAAGGCACAATCCAAACTCGAGGTGCCTTTGTGAGGCTTTCAACGAGAAGTATTTTTCTAATAGTGCCCGAGAGTCAAAGATGACAGAGTTCCAATGACTTCATCGAATCAATGTCGGTGATTAGTATGAGGCAAAGTTCGCTGAGTTAGCAAAGTATACGCTAAGGTTGGTAGAGGACCCTTTAGATAGAGCAAGATGGTTCAAAGATGGATTGAAGACGGAATTGAAAGATCAACTAGTGCCCTTGAATTTAAAGAGTTTTGATGAGATGTACGAGATGGCGTAGATGATGGAAAAGAACATGATCGAGAGGGCAATCGCATCTGGCTCGCAGTTTGTGCCTAATAGAGACAATCGTCGGTTTGGAAAGGGACCAATGATGGGGAGAAAGAATCTCATCCTACCCAATAGAAAGAATTACATGGGAAAACCAATGCCCAATATCATGAGAGTCATGGGAGTATCATAGTCTAGTGTGTGGAGGAGACATGGACATCTCCCCTATCCTTTGATGACAAGAGCCTACTTTGGATGTGGTCAGCAGGGCCACCGAGTGGCGAATTGTTCGAGTAGGCTTGTGAGGACGATCTTGCCACCGCCATAGGGAGGACGGCCTACTGGGAACACGCCACCGAACAACTAAAGTAGACCCCCTACGCAAGGATGAGTTTATGCCGTAACCCGAGGGGAGGCGGAGGATTCACCCACCATTGTTACAGGTACGGTCTCCTTGCATGATCATGTTGCTTATGCGTTATTTGATCTTGGTGCTACGCATTCTTTTGTTGTTGATCATTTTGTTAAGCTAGTGGGGTTAAGTCTCAAACCATTGGGAGTGGTTTATAGTATTTCTACTCTTTTTAAGGATAAGATATTATCTAAATTAGGTTGTTCTGGCTATAAGTTAGTTATGGGTGGTCACGAGGAAGTCATTGATTTGATTGCAATAGCAATGTGTGACTTTGATGTCATAATTGGCATAGATTAGCTCACCAAACAACAAGCAATGGTGAATTGTTATAGAAAGACAATTCAGTTTAATCCAGTAGTGGGTGATAGTTTTGAGTTTGTAGGAAATCAAGGGGGACCCTCCGTTCATCTAATTTCGTCACACGAGATGACTCGGTTGTTGGAATCTGGATGCCAAGGGTATTTGGCATTGGTGGCGGATACACTAGTATAAGGATCAAAGGTTGAGGATATTGCATTGGTACAAGAGTATATGGATGTGTTTCCCGAGGAATTGCCGGGATTGCCTCTAGAGAGGGAAATTGAGTTTATGATTGAGTTGGCCCCTAGGATTGAACCGATTTCTAAGGCGCCTTATAGGATGGCTTTATCAAAATTGAAGGAACTGAAGGTGTAGAAGCAAGAGTTACTGGATAAAGGATTCATTCGTCCTAGTGTGTCCCCTTGGGGAGCACCGGTACTATTTGTAAGGAAAAATGACAGGTCTTTGCGTCTCTACATCGACTATCGGCAGCTTAATCATGTAACTATCAAGAACAAGTATCCGTTGCCAAGGATTGATGATTTGTTTGACCAACTTCAAGGAGCCTCAATATTTTCCAAGATAGACCTAAGGACAGGCTATCATCGGTTGAGGATAAAAAAGGAGGATATACCAAAAACGGCATTTCGGACATGCTATGGTTATTACGAGTTCACGATAATGCCATTTGGAATTGATAAATGCCCTACAACCTTTGTGGACTTGATTAACCGGGTGTTCAGGAAGTGTTTGGACCAATTTGTGATTGTGTTCATCGACAACATCTTGGTATACTTGAGGAGTCTCGGGTCTTGAGAAACACTTGAGATCTGTACTGTAGACCTTGAGGGAGCATGAGCTCTATGCTAAGTTTAGCAAGTGTGAGTTTTGGTTATCTCGCGTGGCATTTTTAGGTCATGTAATTTCAGGTGAAGGGATCTCCGTTGACCCAACTAAGATCGAAGCTATCATGAATTGGCTGAGACCTACGATGGTAACCGAGATTCGAAGTTTCTTGGGTTTGGCTGGATATTATAGACGTTTCATGGAGAAGTTTTCTACGATAGCCATGCCCTTGATGAGGTTGTTAAAGAAAGAAGAGAAGTTTAATTGGATGGACAAGTGCGAGCGTAGTTTTCAAGAGCTCAAGAGTAACCTGACTACCGCACCTGTCTTAATAATACCGTTTGGTCCTGGTGGGTACGAAATCTATAGTGACGCGTCGTATAAAAGACTAGGCTGCACGTTAATGCAACATGTCAAAGTGGTTGCATACATATCCCGACAGTTAAGGCCTCACAAGCTTAACTACTCAATGCATGATTTGGAATTAGTGGCAATCATCTTTGCACTTAAGATTTGGAGGCATTACTTGTGTGGGGAAAGGTTTCCAATTTTTATGGATCATCAGAGTTTGAAGTATTTGTTCTCTCAAAAGGAGTTGAACATGAGGCAACGGTGATAGATGGAACTTCTTAAGGACTAAGATTGTGAGATTATATATCATTCGGGGAAAGCGGACAAAGTGGTAGATGTGCTCAGTCGAAAGTCATCGATTGTACAGATGATAGAACGGGAATGGATTCTTTTTGAGGGAGTCAGGGACTCAGACTTTAAAATCGAGGTTGGCTATCTTGTTAGTATAATGGCCACTCTTAAGGTGGAACCTGAGATGCAAAGTAGGATCAAGAGTGCTCAAGTGACAGATCTTGAAATTCCTAAGATCCTATAGATGGATCAAACTAAGAGAAAGCTGACTTTCAAGTGTCCGAGGATGGGACATTGAAGTTTCGAGGGCTATTGTGTATTCCAAATGATGCAAAGCTTAAGGAAGCAGTCTTGTCGGAAACTCATCATAGCAACTATAGCATCCACCCTAGCAGTATGAAAATGTATCAGAATGTGAAACAACACTTCTGGTAGAATGGTATAAAGTTTGACATTGCAAAGCACATGGCTAAGTGTTTGACATGCCAACAAGTAAAGGCTCAACATTGTAAGCCTTGTGGACTACTGCAACCTTTTGAGATTCTCGAATGAAAATGGGAACACATTATTATGGATTTTGTGATAGAATTGCCAAGGAGTCAACAAGGCAATGACTCGATTTGGGTAGTGGTTGACATATTGACAAAGTCAGCTCACTTTATCGCCATATGGAAGGATTTCACATTGGATAAGTATGCAAAATTGTACGTGCGTTAGATTGTACGCATTCATGGAGTTCTAGTGACGATCACATCTGATCGTGATCCTAAGTTCACGGCAACTTTCTAGAAAAGTTTGCAATCAACTTTGGGGACGAAACTATAGTATAGTACAATGTACCATCTGCAAACGGACGGTCAATCGAAAAGGACGATTCAAACTTTTGAGGACATGCTACGAGCCTGTGTCATAATTTTAAAGAGAGTTGGAAAGAGCAGTTTCACTTGGTTGAGTTTGCCTACAACAATAACTATCAGCAGAGATTAAAATGACACCATTCAAGGCTTTGTATGGGAGACCTTGCAAAACTCTGCTTTGTTGGGACGAGAATGGTGAGCGAAAAATCACAAGGCCAGAGTTGGTATAGCCATCTTTGAATGTAGTTCAGATTATCAGAGACAGATTAAAGACCGCTTAGAGTCGTCAAAAGAGCTATGCAAATAGGCATTATAAACCATTAGAGTTTAAGGTAGGCGATCTTGTGTTTTTGAAAGTATCGCCAATGAGGGGTGCTTCCAGATTTGGCAAGAAGGGAAAGTTAAGTCCGAGGTACATTGGACCCTTTGAGATTTTGGAAAGGATCGGCGTTTTAGCATATCGTCTTGCGTTGCCATCGAAGCTTGCATAAGTACATGATATTTTCCACGTGTCCATGTTAAGGAAGTATAAACTGGACCCGACTCATATTTAAACTTTGAAGAATTGGACGTAGACAATAAGATGTTGTATGTGGATAGGCCGATACGAATAGAGGATTGTAATTAGCAAGTGCTTGGAACAAGACGTTGACACCTAAATTTTAGCGATTTGTTTAAGTGTTTATTAATTACATTGGAAAATTAGAGATTAATTTCTAACCCCTTAACAAAATTGCATATAGACATTAGGAGCATTTGCATCACTAGTTTTAAAATTAATTAAAAAATTTGAATTTAAAAAAAAAAATTGGAAAAAAAATTGTGGGTCTCGGCACGGGCTGGGCCTGTCCAGCCCCTTTCTTTTCTTCTTTTCCCTCCCGCACGGGCTTGGCCCATTCTTCTTCTTTCCATTTTTCTTCCTTTCCCCGCCTTTGGCCCGTGCGCTTTCTTCTTTCTCCTTTCTTCTCCACGCGGGGACCCGGCGAGAAAGGCAAAAAGCAAAGCAAGTCAAAGCAAAGCAAAAGAAAGGGCGGCAAGTCGGCAAAAGCAGCAGCAGCAACTCAATAGCAAAAGCGGAGCGAAAGAAAGAAAGAGGAAAGAGGCAGGTGAGTCAGAGCAGAGAAGACAAGGCAGAGCACGCGAGCAGCAGCAACAAGAAAGAAAGAGGAAGAGCTGAAGAGGAGAGCTGAAAGAGGACAGCAGTAGGGGAGTCAGAGAAAAAGGCGAAAAAAAAGAGAACAACTGAGAAAAAAAATGAGCTCGAGAGGGCGGACAGAATAAAAAACGGAGAGGGAGACCGAGAGAGAGAGAGAACTCGGACAGGAAAAGAGAGGAAATCCGAGAGGGAAAGCCAAGTGTTGCCGAAAAAACCGAGAAGCTCGGGCACGAGAACGAGCCAAAGAGAAGGGAAACTCGAAGCGGAGTCAAACGTCGCCGAGTTCGCTCGCTTGTCGCTGTTTACCGCAATATTCCCTCCCGGTAGGCCTTCCCGAACATTTCTATTCGTTTTGGACGAAGTGACGGGCCGGAGCTCGCGCCCGACCCCGCCCGCGTGAGCCCCGGCCCCCGTCGTGTGTCCATGAAGGTTTCTCGTATGCTGTCGTGCCTAGTTAGAAGGCTAGGCTCGGTCTAAGTTCGACTCGAGCCGAGAACCCTTTGTTTTACTCACGCACGCCGAGTGTTTGATGAAATGCTTCACGAGGAAGCGAACTTGAATCCTTAAAATCGGAGCTTAGATCTCTGTTATCTACACGATCTGCTCTAATATTGTAGTCTCGATAATGTCATCGGTGTTTTCTCTGATTTTTTTGGTGGCACATCTCTCATTTTTCGAACCGGCCTTCACGCATACCCCTCCTGCCGGAGACACGCCCTTTGCCAGAGAAGCCCGCGGTTAGGGGTCAACTTAGTTAGTCTTTCCCGTTTATCTCGCGAGGTCCTAGTGTTGAGTCCGTCGATGATGATGTCTCGGCAAAGTAGGCGTGCCCGAAACATAGCTCCGTTGAGGGTAGATTCGATGGAGGAAGAAACGCAGGGAGAGAAGCACGCATGCATGTAGAAACAGGAAGGAAATCTGCAGGGAAAAAGACAAAAAGTAGAAAAAAGAAAAATTAAAAAATAATAAAAAAGGGAAAAACAAAAAAGACCAAAAAAAAAAAGGACAAGAATATGGGCTTCGTCTTGGGCTTGTGTATGCCGGGTTGGGTTCATTGCGGGCCGAGATGGCTGGGCCGAGAGCCAAAAATTGGGAATGGGCCATTTCAGAAATTTTGTGGGCCATTTAGGGTTAAGCCCATCTGGGCCTTTTTATTTTTTTATTTTTGTTTTTTTAGTGGGTTAGGTCAGCCCAGCCTTTTGCGGCCCAATTCGAATCGACGGTTCGAATCGGGTCAACAAGATCGAGTTTCCGGACCCGGTCTGAATAGTTTTTTTTTTTTTTAAATTCAAAATTTCAGAAAATCATAAAAATATTAAAAATATTAAAAAATCATAAAAATTTCGAAATTTCAGAAAATCCATGGAAAAGTCAGAAACCTAAAAATTTATAAAAATTTTCGAAAAAATAATATATTTTTTAAAAAAATCGAAAATATTAAAATATTAAAAATTCCAAAAAAAAAAAGGAAAAAAATTTCAAAAATCCCAAAAATTCCAATTTTGTTTTAGAGTTCCCTAAATAGCTCTAAAATAATTCTTGGACAATTTTCTCTTAACAAGTGTCAAAAAATCATCGTATTTAATATTGTGCTTAAAATCGAACAAACCCTTACAGCTTCACTTTAGGGTTTTAATTATCCTTAGATACCATTGCCCTTGAATGCACGCTTATGATGCGATGATTATAGTTTCCCTCTTAACTTAATTAGGATTGTCATTTATTTATCTCTTAACGCTAAGTGTTTATTTTCACCTGCAATTTATTTAACGCTTTCTTTAATTGTTGATTGCTATTTTGATGATTGAGCACTCGCATGATCACCTCACTTGTTAGTGGTTAAGTGTAAAATCAATCTAAACTACCTAACAAAGCTTTTTTTGAAATGAACAAGATTGGGTACCGAAATGGCATTAATTGGTTAATTAGTATAATCAAGTTCCCGACCTTAGAACCTCTGGTTGCGTAGAAAGTGAGACCCACTCCTATGCCTCGCTTGGTTTCTAGCCGACCCCAATAGGTTAGTGACAACTCATCATTTGAAGATCTTCATGAACACCCAATGTCACATGGAGTATAGGCTTGGGAGAGCCTATGTCTAATGAGGGTCTTGGACCCATCCTTTGGGGAATACTCATAAACCTATTTATTTATATATTTCTTTTCCCCACAAGATAGAAAAAATAGGTCGCGACAAAGACTATCACCTTAGTTAAGGTGATCTGGCAACACCACGGAACAAAGGGAGCTACATGCGAAAGTGAGGAAGTGATGAAGCATCAGCAACCCCATCTTTTTGAGAATTTACCTGGAATTGCAAATTTCGAGGAAGAAATTTTTGTAAGAGGGAAGAATTGTGACGTCCTGAAATTCGAGTCCTTTAAGGGATGAATGAAAGTGAATTTCGTCAATGCATTGTTGGTTGATCTCATTCGGAATTGATTACTCCCAAGATATCGACCTTGAGGGGAAAGGCTAATTAGGACAAAACTCGTGCGACTAAAGAACTAGACTTAGGAAAAACAACTCAACCGTAATACTTGCGTAAGGACGATCCTATGGTTATGCAGGTCAATTTCAGATACGACTAGAAGTCGATTTGCAAACAGAGCATAATGGGACGACAGGTGATTCCGTTTATTGTTATCAAGCCCATGAATGATCCTACGCCAATTCTCGGTAATCGTGTACTTTGAAATAAGAGTCTATCCTCCACAAGTTCACACAGTCAATGACGTCCATGTGTCGAGATGTTTTGAATGTGATTTGGTATGAATCGGTTACACGTGAATTCATGAAGCCGCCTATCAATCTGAGTTGTACTAAAATGGCATCCAAGCGAAATTGACAAGGCATAAGAATCCAACATTGGACTATGAATTTTCGGGAATATCTGGGATGAAATTTTGGACGATGCTACTTCGACAATTGACAATACTAGTTAAGCTGAGTATTTGGAAAATGCATTTATGGACCGAGGAAATGAGTCTACGAGGACGTGGACCGGGCAAGGCCAACGTGAGCCTCATGCCTACAGTGGGATAGCCACATGGTAGGCCCAAGGCAAACAAGTGAAACCGTTGGACCCAACCAACCATTTAACCTTTCCGAGCCTATTGCCTAACTTTGAGCCAATTCGAGCCAAACCGATTCTCGAGCTCATTCATATTCATTTTCTAGCCCGTTTTTTAAGCCCGCCCTTTATTTCAGCCAAGGGTAGATCGAGAATTGTGCAAAGGTGGAAATGATCATTTTGCGCCTGGATATTATTGAGAAAAAAACAAAAGAAGAGAGAGAAGATGATGTCATGTTGCATGGGGATGGAGCAAACATTGAATGGCCTTAATGAGGGTGTGACACCAGCTTTCGCTTCACTCTCTCTCCTCCTCTTCAGCCCAAGCAAACCACACCCTCTCTCTCTCTCTCTCTCTCTCTCTCTCTCTCTCTCTCTCTCTCTCTCTCTCCTTATTTCCTCTCATTTTCTACTTCTTCTCCTTCAACCCTCCACCAGAAACTTGAGTTGTTCATTGCTTTCCTAAGCTGATCACTGCCTGTGCCACTTACCACCATGCTCAGGGGACCCAATCTGTGTCCTCGACGATTGCTGAATACCGAACAGAGCCGCCGATTGACCCGCTTGCCAGTCGGAAGCCACTGCCAGTCTATCCGCCTACTTCAGCCTTATACCACCCAAACCAGTTGTTTTCCTCTTGTTCTAACTCAACCATCGCCCAGCCTAGCCACCAGCCAGTCCCCCTTGACCCCCTAGTACCACCAGTTGGTGGCCAGCCGGAAGCCACTGCCAACCTGTCCGCCTGCTTTAGCCCTATACTGCCCAAACTAGCTGTTTTCCTCTTGTTCAGTTGTAACATCCTGAAAATCGACCCCATTTAGAATTTTATAAAATGGCGATGTTAGTTGAAGGCCTAGTCAGTACAAATTTTCCGAACTGTGTGTTCGTGGGATAATGGATTACAGAGAGGCATCGATAGGAAATGATTCATGTACGACTCGCAATTTCGATCAAGAACGAATCCTTCAACCATGCGGACCTGGGCGGGAACGATATCCTCTAAGTACTAGACTATTGAAATAAATTGATTCGGCAGAAGTATGAAGTTGATTTGCGAGTGATTTCCGCACGATTTCGATACGAACTACAAACGACGGTAAACCGAATCCTTTTCATCTAGTACTCGGGATTATCAATTGAGCCACCAGGATCACACGACAATCGAGGGACGTCCCTGACTCGAGAATTGATGTTAATGTGGATCAAAGAATGGTTGACCATGGGTGAAAAGTGAGGAAAGTCCTAAAAGGGTACCCGATAATCCAAATTGTACTACGGTTGCAATCGACTCAATTTAGCCTCGATTTTTAATCCGATTTTGGGAATCGACTTCTCAGTGATATCAACACTAAATATTTGGATATTGCCTCATTTATTTTGGAATTTTCCGTTGAACACGGAAGTGTCGGAAAAAAGGAAAATTAGATCAGGTTTCGGGCCCGCGGGTGGGCCGGCCCAAGACCGATGGCCCAATGGGCCTTGAGCCCATTCAGCCCAACCCAAAGGGGGCCTAAGCTGGCCCATTCTCCTCTCCCTCATCAGCCCATGGGCTTCTCTCTTTTGGCTTTTTGCTTTTGTGTCCAAGTGGGCTTTGTGTATGCTTTGTTTTTTGTTGTTTTTTTATTGGTTCTTGAAGCAAGTGGCTTGCCCACTTGCTTTGGCCTTATCCAAGTCTTCAGCAGCCCCTTCTCTCTGCTCTTTCTCCCCCAAAATTCGTGCACCAGCCTAGCCACACTCTCTCTCCTCTTTTTTCTTCCTTTTTTCTTCCATTTCTAGGGTTCCTTACTGTCTTTACTGTTTTCTAGCTGGAAAACAGCATTGCCGCCGTCACCGGAGCTGCCACCACAGCCCAAAGTGTAGTCCTGGAAGTTAAGAAGCTAGTTGCACACCCCTGGTCACCCCTAGTCGCCCCGGACTGCCCGTTTCGGCCTTTTCTGCACTGTTGGTCAGTTCCGCATGAACAGTAACCAGCAGTGTTTTTGGCCCGTTTCGGCCATCGTTTGTCATTCGTTGTCATCCTCGAGCTTACCCCTCGTAGCCCTCGTTCCCCTCTACGCGCCAGTGTCACCGGATTTCCGATCCAAGTAAATTAACTTCCTAATCCTTGTTTAGGGGTTAATCTTGCTTAGGGGTTAATTAGTGTATTTGTATGTTTGTGATTAATTAAGGTTGATTGGTTAATTAGACTGGTTAATTAAGCTTACTAGGGTTAGATTAATTGACCATAGTTAGTAATAAAGTAACTAAGGTTAATTAATTAAAGTAACTATGGTTAATTTTAAAAGTAACCAAGGTTAAAAGTTAATCATGGTTAGGTTAGATTAACTAGGGTTGAGTTAATTTGTTAACCATGGTTAAGTTTATTTATTTTTATTTATTTATTTAATTTCGGACGAATTTACTTTTGTTCACAAATTATTATTCACGATCACTATTCACAATTACTGTTCATGGTACTGTTCATACATAAACCAATTTTGGTTTCAAATTGACGTGTTCTTGGTTGTTATGCTTTCTTGAAGTGCCGATTGTTAATTATATGCGTAAATGATGATGAAATGCATGATCGCAGACCGAGTGGAAGTGAAAGTGTTTGATTTATTGAGTTATTCCCGATAATTAGGAAATGTACGTGATTGTTGATTAGTTGAATTTGGAATTTTGGAATTGTCGAGTGATACTGCATGACATATTATGTGAGTTATCTAAAATGGCATGTCGCATGAGCATGAGTGCATGAGTGATGTTGCATTCACGACCAAGCAAAAGCAAAGACAAGAATGAATTGTTTGCTGATGTGTTGCATGGTCAGATTAAAGTTGATAACTCGGTTGAGCCGGATGACCGCCAATCCTTCGGGGTTGTGCCGTGACCATTGGGTCGCTTGACAGTGGTCAGATGCGGAGTCGCGATTGAGGTCAGGCCCATGCTCCTTATGGAATGCCGTCGGTGGGGGAGAGCCCATGATGTCGCTGTGCCTCATGGCAGAGGATGATGCTTGGTTTATGACCAGTTGACCGCTAACCATAAAGTTGTGCCGTGGCCTAGAAGGTCGTAATAATCGGAGCATATGTGTGGATGTGAAGCATGAGAAAATTGTGTGACATGCTCTGATTATTTGCATGCCTCTTACTATTATTGTGAGGCGATTGACAGTTTCTGTAGGTCGCATGTGCCAATGCCAGGTAGGGTCGCCTGTGATTGCACATGTTTATTAAACTGTCTTCTGTGATTATCTATTTGAGGTGGTATTGGATGATTTGATGGATTATGTTGTATGTTAAACTCCCGAGGCGAGCGAAGTTCCTAACCGGGGCTTAGGACTTTAATTTGCTGAGTTTATCTCAACCCGTCATGGTTAACATTTTCGGCCCTAAATGATGTAGTACCCGAGGATCAAAGAGAGCGATCTCTCCAAGGCCAGCAAGTAGGCACTGGTACAATGTTAGGTTAGCTAGGCCGATCCCTTTTTGAGTAGGTCTTAGCTTGTCGCTTGTAATAAGGTGTGTTTGTATTTGCTGGTGTGCCGGCTAACCTTCAGATATATAAAATGGTGTTTGTCTTTCCTCTACTGCTGTTGTTGCTATCCCTATTGTTTGGTTTGGGAGTTGTTTGTTTCTGCATGTACATAATTACAAGATAAAATGAATTGGTCGACGACAGTACCTGGGGCGTCGTACAACTAGACTTCAAGTGAAATGGGGTTGCTGCGAGCTCGAGAGTCGAGGCGTGACAGTTCTGACCCAACCACCACCTAGCCCAACCACCAGCCAGTCCCCCTTGACCCCCTGGTACCACCGGTCGCTGGCCAACCACTTGCCGAAGCTCTGATCAGCCCGGTCAACTCCTTTTTCGCCTATACAGTCCAGAAGTTCAGTGAGAGGCAAAATTGGTTGTTGCTGTTTCAGCCTTGGCACCGTCTTGGATCGTCGTGGTTGAGGTCCCTGTGCGTAGCCTCTGTCGTCGCCGCCTCGCCTGTGTCTCCGACATGCTTAACGGGTGAGTTTAGCCCATAATCATTCGTTTAGTGTATAAACTTGCTTAGGGTTGGTTTAGTTAGGGTTAATTCTGGTTTGTGAAGTTTAATTAAATTGTATTAGCCCTAAGATAGGTGGTTAGATAGATGGTTAAGATTAGTTTAGTTTAATCTTGCTTATTGTTGATTAATGATGGTTTGTGTTTAATTAAGCATGTTTAGCCTTAATTAAGTGATTGTTGTTTTTAATGATTTCTAAATTTAATTTATTAATTATTAAATTCTGAATTTTACTGTTCACGTTGCACTGTTCACAAATTATTATTCATGTGCACTGTTCACGCTTTCAATTGACCAAGAGAATGGGTTGTTGCGTGCTCGGGGTTCGAGCCGTGACACCAAGTGCCCAAGTCTAGTCATGATTTAGATAATGATTTCTGATTGTTCATTTTTTTTGAATTTAAGCAAGGATGTTCTATTTATTGTTAAAAGATTTGCCAATAACTCATTTTCCAAGCATCGGGATATTTTTTTCCAAAAAACAAACGGACTCTAAAAAGCATGCCATGATAGTAAAAATTCAAATATCGATGTCCAAAAGAAAATTAAAAATGGTTTAACTATTTTATCTAATAACTAATCTAAAAAAGAACAATGTGCAAGAAATTAAATTAAATTATCATTGAGACACGCAGTGTAGCTTCGTTTAGATAGATAGATTGAGGTGAACTTAAAATTATGCTTTTGCTAATAAAGAACGATCAACAAGGCCATAGAATCGAATTGCGGCTATTAGTGTGACGACGATTTTCGACTTGAGATTTGAGGGGCCAAACGCTGGCATTGTAGGCTATCAAAAGAACGTCATAGAATCGTATTCCATGACCGTAATCCCAACATCATGATTAATCGTTCGGAAGAACTTCTACTACGAACCTACTACTTCGTGCTATTGTGCTACTTGCCATCAGCAATCTGTTTCTATTCCTTGACCAGTTTGTTTTGCCCAATGGGTATCTCCACTCTGTGTGACGTTAATCAAGAGAAACAAAATGGGCAGATTTGGTATTAAAGGCTCTGAATGAATCTACAAGTCATGCTAAATTCAAACTTCACACAGATTTGTGCACAATTTAACAAATTTCTGTCATTGTGCATCGGACAATCTATATCGTCCCTAGTCTATCCAGGGGTTGATTTTCTAATTTCAAACGACGTCCGAAACTGTAATCAGTTACAAGGTGAATTAGGAGCATCGGAAACGTAGGGGCCATCAGCAACTCCTTATAACGGACAAATAGTATCAATCTGCCTGACAAGCAAAAACAAATTAGAGAAGACGATGGTCTAGCAATCAAGGATGTCATGATTTTCCACTGTAACAATCACCCGAATTGATTTCTTCTTGCATTTCTCAACAAGGTTTAAGTACTAATGAAAAAAAAACCATTTGAAATTGTGGAAGTTATACATCTCGTGGGGCAAAAGTTACGTAACATTTGTATTTAAGCATGCATCATTAAAATGCTTGAATGCCCTCCACTTTGATGCAATTTTTTTTACCAAACTATCAATATCAATCACAGGATGTACACACGAAGCTGAGCAAAATCCGCCCCACCTCCTTTGTCAATTATCATCAATCAAATTGGTTGGCTCACTCAAAACTTACTTGGGCAATTCGTACTTAGCACCTGCAACAATCAACATCGCATGGATTAGATGCTGGACACGACAATAGAGAAGGAAAAGATTTCTAGGTGGTGGTGGGTGAGAAGCGGGTGGGGGACTGGGAGAATAGATGGGTATAGCGCCTCTTTCATCATGGCATATTGTCAAGACAGCTCTCTGAACAATCACACCAGCACCATCCACAAATGCATGGGCAAGCCTTAGATGATCGGATCTGCTTCTGCTGCTGCATGCAAAGCATCCCATATCTCCGAAAGCAGAATTAAATTGCTTAACAAGTCTACCATGGTGATGTGAAATATGAGAGAGAGAGATTCCTACAGAGATTGAAAGGAAGCTAATGTAACATCCTGAATTTCGACCCATTCCAAGATAGATGAAATGGTTATTTTATCAATGCATTGTTAGTTATGTTTACTCTGAATTGACCCCTCACAAGTTAACTAACTGTTTAGCAAGGCAATTAAGGATCAATACGCGTACAACTAGTGAATTTAATCAGGGATAAACCGCTCGACCATAAGGATCAAAGAGGAATAATACTACACTGTTGCAGGCCAATTAGCGAACGAAAATAAATCGAGTCGGCAAAAGTACGAGGTCGGATTGCGGGTGATTCCACACGACTTCGATATTAATTGCGAATGACGTTAAACTGATTTCCTTTTGGCCTTATACTCAGTGTGAGCAATTAACCTATCATGATTACATGACAATTGATGATCGCCCTGATTTGAATATGCACGATTGTGGATTGAAAAGCTATCAACCACGGGTCAAACATGCGAGAACCCCTAAACGCCACCCGAAAGTTAGGTCGTACTAAAGTCTCGATTGATCGATGTTAATCACGAATTTTAATCCGGTATTAGGTATCGAACTTTTAAGAATGTCGAGATTAAAATATTGGACGTTGTCTCATTGATTCTTGAATTTATCAGTAAGCTCGAAATTATTGGAAAATGATTCAACAGGCCGAGTTTTGGAACCAAATATTTGGGAATTTGTGCTTCAGGGGCAAAAAGACCAAAATGCCCTTTTTAGAAGCTTGTTTAGGTTTTGTCCTATTCTATTTTCTTTTTCTTTTCTTTCTCCCCACGTTGGCCCCCGCCTTCCTCTGCACGTTTCCTTTTCTCCCCCCTTTCTCTTGTTGACCCACGGTCAAATCTCTCTCTCTCTCTCTCTCCACCGATCAACCCCACCCCACCCCACGTTCTCTCTCTCCCCCTCCCTAGTTCTTTCGGTTTTCTCTCAAAACAGCAGCATAGGCTGCTGTGATTTCCCAAATCAGCCACCTTTGCCACATGCCGGAGCCACCATACGCTGCCGGAGAGTCCAAGCCGCGTCCCAAAGATCGCCCATCCGTGAGCCGCGTCCGTCGCCGTCCTTTCTCACCGAATCGGAACCACCCCATCGCCAAGACCCATTTTCGTTGCCACTTGTCTCGATGTTTCAGATGTAGCTGTGCGTCGCCCTCGCCGTCGCCATCATACCTATGTCGTCAAAATTATTAAACTGTGAGTTGATTTCCTAATCCCTTAGTTAGGGTTAATCTTGCTTAAGAGTAGTTTAATTAGTTTAATTATTGATTAGTGCTTTGGATGATGATTATTAGTGTTTTAATATTATTTGATTAAGCTTGCTTAGTGTTAATCATGGTTAGAATAAAGTAATCGCGGTTAGATTAAATTAACCATGGTTAGATTAAAGTAACTGAGGTTAGATTAAAATAACATGGGTTGAGTTAGTTAACCGCAGTTGAGTTAGAATAGTAACCATGGTTAGTATTAATAAATATTATTATTTTTGGAATAAATAATAATAATTTATTATTTTCGGATTATTATTAATTAATTAAATTATTTTATAATTTCGAATTATTAATATTGTTATTACTATTCATTTATGAAATTAATTATTTTTGGGGAAAATAATTAATTGTGATTATTTATGGGAAATGGTTTAATTGAGTAATTTTGTGGGGAAATTACTATGGTCTAATTTTCCAAAGTCAATAGTGTTTATATACTACATTATTAAATGACATTGGTTTATTAAAGAAGGGTTTTATTAAATGGAATTATTTGGGTTGGATAATTAATTATGGGATTGGAAAATATTTATAAGTATTTTGTGGAGTAAATTATTTTATCAGAATAATTGACGAAAGTATTATATGCTTCATAAATGAGTATCTTTGAGTATAATCATAGTTTATACTTATTTTGGGATGATTGTTTATTTGTGGGAATAGTTGAGTGTCGTAGTCATGAGGACACGTGTTTATTTATTATCGAATATTGAGACGCGTGTTTATTTACTATTGAACATTGTTACGCGTGGTTGGATACCGGTAATTATTGAGGTACGTGATGATTTTGGAAAAGTATGCAAGTATTGTGATGTTGATTGGTCGAAATTGATTGTCAGACTGTAACTTGAACTGCTGATTGTGGCAACTTTCGTGAGTGGTTGGAATACTGCTGTTGTATGTAACTTCTGGACACTACTGCATTTCATTATACGTGTGTCAACTGCAATAGCATTCCGCGTGAGCACGAATTATGTTGCATTCACGACTAAGCAAAAGCAAAGACAAGAATAAATTGTTTGCTGATGTGTTGTATGGTCAGATTAAAGTTGATAGCCCGGTTGAGTCGGATGACCGCCAATCCTTCGAGGTTATGCCGTGACCATTGGGTTGCCCGACAAAGTGGTCGATGCGAGTCGCAGATTGAGGTTGGACCCATACTCCTTAGGGAATGCCGTCGATGGGGGATAGCTCGTGATGTCGCCATGCCTTATGGGGGAGGACGATGCTTGGTCTACGACCAGTTGACTGCCAACCATAAGGTTGTGCCGTGACCTAGAGGGTTGTAATAATCGGAGCATGTGTAAGCATTGAGATATGATAAAGTTGTGCTATGCTCTGATTATTTGCATGCCTCTTATTATTGCTATGAGGTGATTGACAGTTTTTGCAGGTTGTGTGTGCCAAAGCCAAGTAGGGTCGCTTGTGTTTGCATCTACTTATTGAACTGTCGTCTGATAATGTTATTTGAGGTGTGGTATGTGTTGTTTGCCGGAACTAGGTTGCATAATTAGACTACCCTCAAGGCGAGCGATATTCCTAACCGAGGTTTAGGATTTTGACTTACTTAGATTTTATCTCACTAGTTATTGAATAACCATTTTCAGGTCCGTATAATAGAGGATCGACGTGTGTTACGGCTCGTCGCCGTTTTTGAATGGAGTAGATTAACCATGACTTGTTAGTTTCACTGGCTCGATAGGAAAATGCCCGTGGTAAGGGCTTGTACTTACAAACTTCCTAGAGTTAATCAGTAAATAAATAAAGCGGCACTTTGGAGTGTGTTATTATTGGGTTTTCCTGCTATCCCTGCTTTTGTATTTGATCGGGGGATTGTGATTCGCTTTCGCATGTGTTTAATTAAAAGATAAAAATATAATGGTCGGCAACGCGTCTTGGGACGTTGCATCTAAATGATCTAAATGACTGCAAGAGAATAAGGGTTGTCACGTGCTCGAGGGTCGGGACATGACAGCTAATTTACAATAGAAAACATTCGAGTCGAGCCATTAAGTTATTGACATGCAATTCAAGTCAGCTCTTTCACCAACTTCTGTCCCTTTGGAAGTTTCACCGCTCAAAATGCACGTGAGAAAAGGCTTGAACTTGTGCTCTAGCTAAAATATATTTGAACAATGGAAAAATTACCCAATCAACACTGAAATTTCCAACAAAAATTGGCCGGAAGAACTTTATTGAAATTTTACGAATCAGTTTAGGACTTAGATTGGATAATTGAATAGTTTAATATTGAATCGGCATCCGCACAATATGTTTAAAATTATTTGAATATTTTTTCGTATTTTGCACCACAAGTTAAAGCCCAATTAATCAAAAGTTTCAGTTTTGTCCCTCGCCGCCCACAATAGCACCCTCTCTCTCTCTAGTATTACGATAAAACGCATGTAAATACCATTATGGATCGAGCCTTCAAGGGATTATAGATGTAACATCCTGAAAATCGACCCCATTTTAGGATTTTATAAAAGGGTAATATTAGTCGAAGGCCTAGTCAGTACAAATTTTCCGAACTGTGTGTTCGTGAGATAATGGATTACAGAGAGGCGTCGATAGGAAATGATTCGCGTACGACTCGCAATTTCGATCAGGAACGAACCCTTCGACCATGAGGACCTAGGCGAGAACGATATCCTCTAAGTACTAGACTATTAAGGAAACGGAAATAAATCAATTCGGCAGAAGTACGAAGTCGAACTGCGGGTGATTTCCGCATGACTTCGATACGAACTACGAACGACGGTAAACCGAATCCTTTTCATCTAGTACTCAGGATTATCAATTGAGCCCCCGGGATCACACGACAATCGAGGGACGTCCCTGACTCGAGAATTGGCATAAACGTGGTTCAAAGAATGGTTGACCATGGGTCAAATGTGAGGAAAGTCCAAAAAGGGCGCCCGATAATCCAAATTGTACTACGGTCGCAATCGACTCAATTTGGCCCCGATTTTTAATCCGATTTTGGGAACCGACTTCTCAGTGATGTCAGGACTATATATTTGGATGTCACCTCATTTATTTTGGGATTTTCCGTTGGACACGGAAGAGTCGGAAAAAGGGAAAATTGGATCGGGTTTCGGGCCCGCAGGTGGGCTGGCCCAAGACCGGCGGCCCAATGGGCCTTGCACCCATTTAGCCCAGCCCAAGAGGGGCCCAAGTTAGCCCAAGTTCCCCTCCATTTCCAGCCCACGGGCTTCTCTCTTTTGCCTTTTGCTTTTGTGCCCAAGTGGGCTTTGTTTATGCTTTGTTATTGGTTGTTTTTGATTGGCTCTTCAACAAGTGGCAAGCCCACTTGCCTTAGCCTTATCCAAGCCTTCAGCAGCCTCTTCTCTCTCCTCTTTCTCCCCCAAAATTCGTGCACCAGCCCAGCCTTCCTCTCTCTCCCTTTTTCTCTTCATTTTCTCTTCCATTTCGGTGTTCCTTGCTGTCTTCACTGTTTTCCAGCCGGAAAACAGCCTTGCCGCCGTCACCGGAGCCGCCACCACCGCCCAAAGTGTAGTCCTGGAAGTTAGGAAGCCAGCCGCACACCCCGGTCGCCCTTGGTCGCCCGAACCGCCCGTTTCGGCCTTTTTCCCTCTCGCTGGTCGGGCCCGCGTGAACAATGTTCCGATGGCTGTTTTGGCCCGTTTCGACCACCGTTTGTCGTCCGTTGCCATCCCCGAGCTTACCCCTCGTAGCCCTCGTTCCCCTCTACGTGCCGGTGTCGCCGGATTTCCGATCCAAGTAAGTTAACTTCCTAATCCTTGTTTAGGGTTAATCTTGCTTAGGGTTAATTAGTTTAATTTTTGTGCTTGGTTAATTATGGGTTAGTTTGTTAATAGTGGCTGAGTTAATTAAGCTGACTAGGGTTAGATTAATTGACCAGAGTTAGTTTTAAAAGTAACTAGGGTTAATTAGTTAAAGTAACTATGGTTAGTTTTAAAAGTAACTAAGGTTAAAAATTAATCATGGTTAGGTTAGATTAACTAGGGTTGAGTTAATTTGTTAACCATGGTTAAGTTTATTTATTTTTATTTATTTATTTAATTTCGGACGAATTTTACTTCGTTTCACCGACATCGATTCACTTGACATCGCTCACGGTCGTTCATACAAGTAAATTTTGGTTTCAAATTGTTGTTTTCTTGGTTGTTATGCTTTATTGAAGTGCCGATTGTTAATTATATGCGTGAATAATGATGAAATGCATGATCGAAGATCGAGTGGAAGTGAAAGTATTTGATTTATTGAGTTATTCCCGAGAATTAGGGAATGTACGTGATTGTTGATTGGTGGAATTTGGGATTTTGGAATTGTCGAGTGAGACCGCATGACATGTTGCGTGGGTTATTTGAAATGGCATGTCGCATGAGCATGAGTGCATGAGCGATGTTGCATTCACGACCAAGCAAAAGCAAAGACAAGAATGAACCGTTTGTTGATGTGTTGCATGGTCGATTAAAGTTGATAGCCCGGTTGAGCCGGATGACCGCCAATCCTTCGGGGTTGTGCCGTGACCATTGGGTCGCCCGACAAAGTGGTCGAGATGCGGAGTCGCGGTTGAGGCCGGGCCCATGCTCCTTATGGAATGCCGTCGGTGGGGGAAAGCCCATGACGTCGCCGTGCCTCATGGGGAGGACGATGCCCGGTTTACTACCGAGTTGACCGCCAACCATAAGGTTGTGCCGTGGCCTAGAGGGTCGTAATAATCGGAGCATGTGCGTGGATTTTGAGATGAGAAAGTTTGGTGCAATGCTTTGATTATTTGCATGCCTCTTACTATTGTTGTGAGGCGATTGACGCTTTCGCAGTAGCGTGTGCCAAGGCCGAGGTAGGGTCGCTTGTGATTGCACCCGTTTATTAAACCGTCTTCCGCCGTCTTTCTCTCGAGGTGGTATTGCATTGATTGCTGTATTAGGTTGTATGTTAAACTCCCGAGGCGAGCGAAGTTCCTAACCGGGGCTTAGGACTTTAACTTGCTAAGTTTATCTCAACCCGTCGTGGTTAACATTTTCGGGCCCTAGATGATGCGTGCAGGATCGAAGAGAGCGATTCCTCTCGAGGCCAGCGAGTAGGCACTTGTGCAAAGTGTTAGGTTAGCTAGGCCGGTCTCTTTTTGAGTAGGCCTTAGCTTGTCACCTATAGTAAGGCGTGTATGTATTTGCTTTGGTGTCTTGGCTAACCTTCGATATATAAAAATGGTGTTGTTTTTCCTCTCGCTTCGCGTTGTTGCTATCCCCGTTGTTTGGTTTGAGAGTTGTTCGTTTCCGCATGTGCATAATTACAAGATAAAATGAATTGGTCGACGACGCACTGGACGTCGTACGGATAGACCTCAAGTGAAATGGGGTTGCCGCGAGCTCGAGAGTCGGGCGTGACAATAGAAGCCTCAAACACAAAAAATAACAAGATATTTTCTCAGATAGTGTCAGTGCGCTCTATGTTATTTTTCTCCATTTCCTTCCACGCGATTTAGAGAGGAATTATAATAATAACATGATGAGAATTGAGAGGAGATTCCAAGGTTTGGTTGCGCTAGGCAACTAGCGGCCTTCAAATCGATCACCGTCTGCCCATCTGATATAACACCATTATGGCTCGTCCACACAAATTATTGTGTATCACAAGATGTTACAGCAGATTCAAATATGCACCGATTCCAACACCTCACAAAATCATAAGAACACAAGCATTTAATCTGTTAATGACCGGTTTCATCAATTTTTTGTTTTTGTCCCGGCTAAACCTCTACATATTAGTAGGGATACAATTTGAACTTTACCGTTTACTTTTACTGCCTATTTGTTTTTTTTTTCCTTGTTAAAAATTAATATAAGTATTTTATGTGTCAACATTTATATGTTGAAAGTTTCAAGTGCTTAAGTTCAAATATAGTCAAAGTGCAGGCAACAAAATATTTGAACCAAACAAAAAGTAAATTTTTGTAGAAGTCATTTGGAATTGATGGGTTTTTTGGCTGGTCCGCCCATGTTGGGCTAACCCAGCCCATAATATGCGAAGTAACTACCAAAGGCAGTTACTTGTTCTTTCAACGTGTGCCTTTTTTTACATTATGAACTCACCCTAGCTTAGTCCTCTGTTTATTCAGTTTGTAAAGTTGATGTTGGACATTTAAGATCAAAATACGTAAATTTCATCCACTCGAGCTGTGACTTCAGTACCGGCTTCCCAATATCAACCCGTAAGGCCCGTGATGATGAACTTGAGAATTGTTGTCGAGGGATTGGATCTTTGGCGTCATGGCTCTGGCAGTGACTTGTGGATCTTGTCGTCGCTAATTCCTCTTATACTACACAAGCTCGAAATTCAGTCCAACTCTCTCATCTAACAGTATGATGCGACAACCACTTCTGTAGGAATTTCGAGTTCAATAAATCTGGCAATGTTATCAACTTTGGGCCATGCTTAATTCCAAGGTTCAACAAACTCAAGGGAAGGCCTCGAAACAAAAGTGGGAGAATTCGTATGAAAATTTTCAGAACTATATGCAATTGGAACTCAAATGCTGACGAGAGATCATGTCAATTTTCTACGTTTTTGTCTCACATTTTCCACAGATTAAAAAAGAGAGAGGCTTGATTAAGACATTTCTTGCCAAGGAATATATTTTGGGTAATTCGAGTTAAGAGGCCTTTTCCCCTTTGATTGCAAACAAAAGACATCACTTAATCAACTGAAATTAAAAGATGATTTCATTGCATTTCGTTTTGGCTTACCCGTGAACGTGACTTCAACGTTGATGAAAAAAATTTCAAAAAAAAAAAAGGTATCTAGAACCATGGCCCAGTCTAATTAAGACCATTTCATGACAAGGTTTTCTTTTGAAGTTTTTCTTTGTAATTTTTGCGTATAACATGGGAAAGACAACGAAAAGGTGATATTCAAGTCTGCCTAAACGTCCTTTTCTGGTGATCTGGAAGGACATTACCTGCTGCTTTATTTTTGCTTTTCCTACTTTCGACAAAGCTAGAACGCGTTAACATGAGAAGCCAATCCCATTTGATGTAGCCTTTCGGGGAAAGCACTGGGAAATATAATATATGTTTATGCAGGTCTTTGATAAGTGCAAAATGAGGTGGCATCAAATCCTCGGCCTCCCTACCAATTATGCAGTTCTTTCCACAAGGACTTTATGCAGGTCTTTGATAAATTGTTTGGCCACTTTTAGTTAAGTTTCAGTGAAGATTACTTGCTCCATCTGGCATTTTGATTTTATTAACGAGGGGTGTCTTTTAGGAAAATCCTTCTTGTCTTCCCCTGTCCTTAGTCGCACCCATCAGCAACCAAATCAGGTGGGAGGGCATGAATATGAGCCAACCCTTTTTCTCTCCCCTATCTTTTGGCTAATTCAAATAACAAATGGCAATGAACGGCAATGAACAGCAATGAACAGCAATTGCCAGAGTATACTCACTATTCAACTCCTGAAGGTGGTGCCTGGTGGTGGATCAAACGTATATGATTTCAGACACGATACAAAACCCGACAGGGTTCCTGTATCAACTCTTCATACTGACAAACTCATAGCTACAGAAAGGCACAATGCCATTACGGACTTTCCTTCAGATCTTTTGGTTTTGGGAGCTCTCTACCGAAACCTAGATCTAGTATTCTAGGGCATTAGAGAGAGAAGCTAAAAAGGCAGGATTGCCTAGAAACTAAGCAATGAAAGACAACCAGTTGAAAATAAGATGCAAAAATCCGGTGGATAAAACTATGCAATGAAAGATAACCAGTTAAAAATAACCGCAAAAGGGAGGATAAACACCCAATCAGTTATATACAACTGTACAAATTCCAATTCAGTGGTAAACTTTTCAATTTTATTCATATAGTCCTAAAGTTTTGCATATAATTTCAATATTTTTTTTTTCAACCAATTGCTGCCAGAAATTGCTGACTAATGAACAATGCTTCCAAAAATCCCACAAGCATTTGGGGACATGTGTTTGTCATCACACTAAACTTGCGCTAACTCATGTTACGATATATCTAGTTAGTCGATAACAAAACAGCAAATGCATTGTCAAGAGTGTAAAAAATCAGGACTCATGGCGACTTAGTTTTGGCTATAATAAGAGTTGAAGTAGCTTGAGCCTATTATCAAGTACAAAATGCTTGGTAGTTATCATACAATATTAGTAGCAAGTTATTTTTGACTTACTAAAAATCATTCTTGGGTGACCTTTTGATATTTCAATACGTGCCACATCTTCTAGATTAATAGGATCATACCTAAGGTGTTTGACAAAAGCATTGATCTAAGCAACTTGAAGTAACAAGAAATTACCCTTAAGACTTGTCTTCCCACACAATCATTTTCAACAACAACGAAAACTAGACTGCCTAGTCTTTACATGAAAACAACAAACCCCTTCCAGAAATCCCCTATTGAATTGGTTAAAGGTGAGAGATGGTTAAAAGGGAGAAGATGTAGTTAAATGCTCAAATCACTCATGGTCATCAAAGACGATAGGATGTAGCCAAAACCTGCAGCTTGGCAAAGGCAAGGCAAAACAGTGTCAGACTTCAAGTTAAAGGAAAGAATGATTTTTTTTCTTAGAAAAAGGAAACAATAATATATGATCTAGGAAATTTATTGTTAGAGTAAAATTTTTAAAAAAAAAAATGGAACAAAAAAATAAAGGTCATTTCAAATAGATATAGGAAACAAATGAACTCATAAATGATAAAAGTTACTGGTCGAGTGAAAGAAACTTAATCAAAAATCTATTTCAAAAATATCGCTTAATTCTGAAAATAGTATCTGAAAAATCCTACACTTATGGAAATTATACGAAATTACAAAGTGGTCGAAAATGATCTCTCAAGAGGACGAGGACTCATACTGTAATTTCCTCCTCATCGAGGACGAAACTTGCACGATTGTGATTTCGTCAAAAGTCACTCTGCAAAGAGCGAAGCCCACTGCGGGAAAAAGCTGTGGGAACTGATTATGCTATGTCGCAACGGGACCATCTCATGGGATGCCGACACGAAGCAATCATGCATTGGTCCAGATATCTCAATTATTACATGATATAAGCATAAACTAAAGTACTTTTGATGTAAGTTTATTAGATAATAAGAGTTAAAAAAAAAATTAAAATGGCTACTATTTTATCAAGTTAATAGTTTATTAAAAAATAATTTGCAAGAAATCAAATTAAGTTATTACTAAGATACACAACGTAGCTTCGTTTAGATAAAAATTTCCTTTTGCTAATAAAGAATGACCAACGAATTCTCTTAGAAGGATAGGAAGGTGAAAGAAAACTTAAAACAAGGAATTATTTCAGTTATTTTAATTTGTCCTAACTGGATTAGGGATGCTTTAAGAACGTTGTTAATTTGAGTAATACTTTTCATAACTCATTTGTCCTTTCTAAAAAATCGAAATAAAAAAAACCATTTTCTAGAAAGAGGTTCGATTAAAGAAACCTTTCTATAAAACTCAATTGGAATAAGGTTTGAGAGCTAAGTAGCATCAACACGGACATGTAACGGCTGACACGACACAACACGACATATTGACACATCATTTTTAAAAAATAAAATTTTTTTGACACGTTAAAACATGTTGTATATTAAATTAATATTTTTATATATAATAAATTATCATTTTTATAATTATTTTAATCAAATTAATTTGATTTAAATTTATAAATAAATAATTTTAAAAAATACAAAATGACTTTATATTAGTAAATCAAATTTACATACAAAAAAAGAACTCAAAATTATCATTATTCAAAATTTAGTGCTTTTATATTTCGAAATTGCTTTTTAACTCCACCCATTTATTCACCCTCTCTTGCCCGGCACCATCCCTGGTAGAATCAGCCTCTGCCTCCCTCCAAAAAAGATTTAAAAAAATCAAGTCAAGTGGGACCGGCGTCCCCATTTTAAATTTTTTCTGCTCTTCTTCCCAAAATAATACGCAACCTCAGTAAACTAAAAACCTAGAATTTAAAAAAAATAGAAAATTTCGAAATATGCTTAATATTTTTATGAAAATAATTTAAAAAGCTCGAAATAAATTTACATAATTTAAATTTACAAATAAAAAAGAACTCGAAATTATCATTATTCCGAAATTGTTTTTTTTTTTAGCTCCACCCATTTATTTCATCCTCTCTTGCCCAGCACCACCTGTCACGATCACCCTCTACCTCCCTCCAAAAAAACAAAAATCAAGTCAAGACCCGCGTCCCCATTTTTAAATTTTTTCTGCCCTTCTTCCTAAAACTAAGAGCAACCTCGGTAAACTAGAAACCCTAGCCGCTGCCTCCTCCTTCCACGATCCTCCTCTCCATCCATTCTCTCTCTCGATCGCCGCCTCGTCTAAGGCCCTCCTCCTCATCTCCTCCGAGATCGCCGACCTCAACACCCTCGTTCTCTGCTCCTCCGTCTGCAAGCATTGCTGCCCCGTCGTCCCCCAGCCCGGCACCGTCTCCCTCCTCCTCGACTACTTCGACCGCAGCGCCTCCCTTGAGGGAGCTCCGCCCGTGCCCTGAAGCGGATCTTCAAGAGCTTCCGCACCAGGCTGATTCGGCCGAAGTCGTCCGCTACGGTCTGCCAGCAGCCGCGTCGCCCTGTACGACGAGCTCTCTCACCTCAGGTACCGAGTTTCGCGAGCTCAGCGACCTTCGCGTTGAGCTCGCAGGCGGCGATGCGCTCGGCAGCTCCCTCGCCCTCGCCTCCACCCCACATCGTCTTCTTCAACAATTCTCTCTCCCTTCGCCGTGCGTGTCGAATCGCGTCGGGGAGTGTTGACTGATCCGACAAGCATTGAGTGTCCGTGTGTCGGAGTGTTTGACATGACACGGAGGCCTCTCAAGCGTGTCCGTGCTTCATAGCTTGGGAGAGGCAAGAGTTACAAGAACAAAAACGTCTCTCTCATTCTCTCTCGCGCTCTCTGTCTGGATCGTCCATATAGACAACAAGCAAAACCCTTGGCCTTGGGGGATTTCATCTCTCTCTCAAACCTCATCGACGATGGGACAGTCACATCCACGGAGACTTCGGGAGCAGACACTTGAGGCACAGAGACTTCGGGAGCGGACACTTGAGGCACAGAGACTTCGGAGACTTGGGGAACAGATACTTGAGGCACAGAGACTTGAGGAACAGAGACCTCGGGATCAGAGACTTGAGGCACAGAGACCTCGGGAAGAGAGACTTCGGGAACAGACACTCGCACAGATACTCAGACAAATACTTGGGGAGGGGGAACAGATGCTTGAGAGGCAGAGACTTCGGGAACAGATTCAGGAGCAACTACTTCAGGAAGGGATACTTCGGGAACAGGGACTTGAGGAAGGGACACTTCTATTTAGACTTGAGGAAGGGAGACTTTGGGAACAGATCCTTGAGCAACAGAGACTTATATTTGAGCAACAGTATCTTCAGAAATGGAGACATAAGGAAGGGAGACTTTGGGAACTGAGACTTGAGGTAGGGAGATTTGAGGAAGAGAGACTTTGGAGAGAGATAGTTAAGCAACAGAGCCGTATATTTGAGCAACAGAGACTTCGAGAACAGAGACTTGAGGGACTAGTACTTCGGGAACAGGGACTTGAGGAAGGGAGACTTTGGGAACGGATACTTGAGCAAGGGAGACTTCGGGAACAGATACTTGAGCAAGGGAGACTTTGGGAACAGATACTTGAGCAACATAATTTTTTGAGACAGATATTTGAGCAGCATGGGATACTTGGGGAAGAGCGAGAGAGACTTCTGAAACAGACATTTGAGCAAGCGAGACTTCGGGAACAGATATTTGAGCAAGGGAGACTTCGGGAACAGATATTGGAACAGATATTTGAGCAAGGGAGACGTCGGGAACAGATATTTGAGCAAGTAAGATTTTGGAGACAGATATTTGAGCAGCATGGAATACTTGGGGAAGAGAGAGAGAGACTTCTGAAACAGATATATGAGCAAGCGAGACTTCGGAAACAGATATTTGAGCAAGGGAGACTTCGGGAACAGATATTTGAGCAAGGAAGACATTGGGAACAGATAGTTGAGCAAGTAAGATTTTGGAGACAGAAATTTGAGCAGCATGGGATACTTGGGGAACAGCAAGAGAGACTTCTGAAACAGATATTTGAACAAGGGAGCCTTCGGGAACAGATGTTTGAGCACCGGAGACTTCGGGAACAGATATTTGAGCAACTGGGACTTCGGAACAGATACTTGAGCAACTGGGACTTGAGGGACTGAAACTTCGGAAACAGATACTTGAGGAAGGGAGACTTAATTTTGAGCAAAGGAGACTTTGGGAACAGATACTTGAGCAAGGGAGACTTAATTTTGAGCAACACAGACTTCGGAAACAGAGACTTTTTGAGCAACACAGACTTCGGAAACAGAGACTTGAGCAAGCGAGACTCGAGGAACTGAGGATCGAGGAATGGAGAGATCGGGAACGGAGTCTTGGGCGATGGAGACGTTCACTGACAAGGGACTTTGAGGCAATAAAAAGACTCTGCTGGAGAATGGACATGGAAAAGAGCTCGGAGGCTGGAACGAGTGGCGGTGAGTCGTCGGCGATGGGACAGGGACTTTCATTGACGAGGGACTTTGAGGGAGGAAACTCTGAGGCAAAAATACTCGGGACAATAGAGATGGGAAAGAGCTCGGAGGCTGGAACGAGTGATGGTGAGTCGTCAGCGATTGATTATGAGGTCTTCTTGAGTTTCAGAGGGCCAGATACGCGTCAAGGATTCACAAATTGCCTTTATAATAAGATGCGAGAAGCAAACATCCGTGTTTTCCTCGACAAGGAAGAGCTCCATGTCGGTAAAGAAATAGGCGACGAATTACCGATGGCCATCGAAAAGTCGAAGATCTACATACCCATCTTCTCTAAAGGTTATGCTTCGAGTGCATGGTGCCTTCGTGAGCTAGCGCACATGGTGGAGTGCATGAAATCTAAACCATATGAGAAGGAGATTATGCCGATTTTCTACGACGTGAAGCCTGACGATGTTAAGCTTAAGTCTCAATTGTATGTTGGCGCTTTGGAGGAGCACGAGGAAAAGTTTGGCTGCCAGAAGAGGCGAAAGTGGGAGGATGCGCTGAAAAGTGTAGCCCAAATCAAAGGATGGGAATTGAAAGAGCAAGGGTATGTAGGTGTCCTAAATCACTCCATAACTTTGTTTTGAAATTCATTGTATACGAGTTTGTATAAGATCTCGTTTCGGCGGTTTGAAATGGAATGAATGCCATGTTTTGAAAACTAAAATCAACCATTTGATTCATCCAAACCAAATAAAGCAGGAACTGGGTAAGTATTCAGTCGAACTTCTATTTGTCTTCTGGTAAGTTTAGCGGGGGAGATGGGAGGAGTATTTCTTTCGAATTTTTGTGTTTTTCCTCTAATTCTTTCATTGACAGATCTAATTTTATATGTCATTGTGTTCGTAAATTATGGATTACCCCCTTAAAAGTTACCTTCTCTCCTTTTCAAAAGATTCTTACATGGCGCTAGAGCAAGTTTCCCAATCGCCTGTTGGAAGTGTTGCCATCTCGAGGGCAAATACATAAAAAAGGTTCATAATATTCAGCATATGATTATTTGCTAGAATCATAGGGACGTCGCATTTTAAAAGCACCTAAAATGTCTCTTCCTTTGGGGTGCACTGTCGATTTAGTAAGCTTAACTTTTGGATTAGAAAGTAAATTTAAATTTAAAATGCCACTTATTGAGTGTCCCTAGGGTTATTATTTACTATTTCGACTTAGATGATTTACTACTGTGGCAGGCACTGGAACTTTATTACATCAGTGGTACGAGAGATTTTGATGAAGCTGAAAATAAAAGACAAACATGTCACTAAGCATTTAGTAGGAATGGATGAGCAAGTGGAAGCCGTTGTGAAGTTGTTGGACGTGGACTCAGGAGGCATGCGCTTTGTCATAATCCATGGAATGGGCGGCATCGGTAAAACGACTCTTGCTAAGGTTGTGTTCAACAAACTAAATTCCCTCTTTAGTCATTGTTGCTTCCTAGCAAATGTTCAGGAATCTTCATGCAGCTCTGGCTTTGTAGCCTTACAGAAACAAATATTATCTAACATGTTTGGTTCGGGCTTTCACGATGGAATCGATGATGATGATGATGGGATCAAAGTGATTGCACAACGACTTTCCAACAGGAAAGTCATCATCGTTCTTGATGATGTGAATGATAAGGAACAACTTGAGAAACTAGCTATCAACCACATTTCCTTTGGCTCAGGAAGCCGAATTATTATGACAACTAGAAATAGAAGCATCATGGAAGCCGATTACACTTTTAAGTACAAAGTGAATCCGTTGGATCCTGTTCAATCGCTCAAGCTTTTCAGTAAACATGCTTTTGGAAGAAATGCTCCTCCAGATGATTATGTCTATCTTTCGAGGCAAGTGGTTGATAGAACCGGAGGACTTCCCTTGGCTCTTGAAGTCATAGGCTCATTACTTTTTTGCCAAAACAAAGCTTTTTGGATGGATGTTTTGAACGAACTGAGGGAAATACCTCATGACAAGGTCCAGGACAAGCTGAAGATTAGCTTCAATGCCCTTAATCATCAACAAAAACAGATCTTTCTCGACATTGCATGTTTCTTTATAGATGAAGACATGACAAATGCATTCTACATGTGGGAAGAATGTAGGTCTAGGCCAAATTATTCGACTCAAGTCCTTGTGAACATGTCCTTGATAGACATAACTGATGACAATAGGTTCTGGATGCATGACCAATTGAGAGATCTCGGGAGAAAAATTGTTGGTGGAGATACGAGTCCGATAAATCCAAGAAAGCAAAGCAGGTTGTGGAATCCTAAGACGGCTGTAAATATCATTAGAACAAAAGAGGTAAAACAATATGATTGATTGTCGAATTCTATATTTTTCCCAAGAATTCATTTATAAATTTGGAGCCCTTTCTAAATAGAGGATATTTTTCATTTATTCTAATGTTATATTACCATTAAATGTCAGAGAAAAGATGCCATTGAAGCAATTTGCTTAGATGGAAATGCATCAGGAATATATACGAGCAAGGAGTTTTCAAGGCTTCAAAACATAAGGTTCCTCAAATTACATTGGGCACAATTAGATGGAGACTTCGAGAATCAGCTTTCAGAGTTGAGATACATGTCCTGGCATAGGTGTCCTCTAGAGCTCTTCGCCATCAACTTCCATCCAAGCAAACTTGTAGTTCTTGACTTGTCTTATAGTTCCATAACGGAGGATTGGACTGGATGGAGTCAAATCAAGGTACAATCCTTCGCTATTTGTTTATCTCTTAGTTAAATTGTTCAACTCCTATTGACCATACCATAATTGTATAGGCAATGACACGTAAATAAAATGGGTCATGAGTAATCGAGTTTATTAGCAAGTAAAACTGACCTGGTCTTGTAATTAAACAATTGACAATTAGATTGTATTAAATACCATACGGTGTGGAAGAAGTTGAACTGATATGTAAGTGCATATATATGGTACAGGTTGGAAAGGTCTTAATACTAAAATGAATGTGCCTGCTTGGGTTAAATGAGGAAAAGGAGCCACCCGAATTACAACTTAGTTCCAACACAGCCATTTACTGCCTCTAAATTCACATATTATTTTCCCTTTACTCTCTTTTAGCTATTGTAACAGGTTGCCAAGAAGCTGAAAGTTTTGGATCTCACAAATTGCAACAGCATGACCAGGACTCCGAACTTCTCCGACTATTTGAGTTTGGAGCGATTGGTCCTTAAAAATTGCAAAAGATTGATTGAAGTTGATGGTTCCCTCGAAAAGCTTAAGCGTTTGATTTACTTCAATGCGGATGGGTGTACAAGTCTTATGGAGTTGTCCGAAGGAATCGAAGGGTTCGAGAATCTCGAATACTTGTATTTAGGCAATTGCAAAAGGTTGAGGAAGCTGCCTGAATCATTTATGAGAGCAGCATCCTTGGTAGAGTTGGATCTCTCGTATACGGCCATCACAAGATTACCTGACTCCATTGGTAACCAAAAGCACTTGTCAGTACTTAAATTGCGATCTACAAAAATTGATAAGCTTCCTAGTTCTATTGGGAATCTAAAGGAACTTAAGTCTCTCTTACTATCGCATACTAAAATAGTGGAACTTCCCATCTCCATTGGGAACTTGGAATCACTACTTGAGTTGGATATCTCGGGAACACCATGTTTGTGGTTACCCAAATCTATTGGAGACCTAAGCAGATTAAAAGTCATCAACATTTCTAATTCTTCGATAAGGGAGCTACCGAGGAGTATTATCGCACTAAAAGAGTTGGAAGAGTTACATGGAAATGATTGCCCGTTTTTGGAATGGGAAATTCCCGGAGACATTGGGAAATTGTCACTTTTGAGAGTCCTTCACTTGCAAGTGACCTGTATTAAAAATATTCAAGTGAATATCAAACTACTTCCTTGCCTAGAGAAATTGAGTTTATGGCGTTGCAGTGAGCTTGTAGTATTGCCTGAGCTTCCCACAAGTTTGATAAGCCTAAGCTTTGGATCAAGTTCGCTGCAGTGGGTCCCCGATCTCACAAACCTAACTAAATTGGTAGATTTGAGCTATGGTGGTAATGATAAGATTTGGCATCCTTTGTTCATCCAAGATGGTCCATTCAGACAATCCCTCATGTTCCTTCCATTGTCTTTATCAACATTATCGTTGGAATATCATAAATCAATATGCAGTTTGTCATTTCGTTGCAACTTGAGAAACCTGACACATTTGCGCATTTATCAATGTAAATGGATTGAAGTTCAACTCGATGGGCTTGAACAGTTGATTGAATTCCAAGTGGAAGGGTTAGAATTTCTCTTGGGATTTGCTGGTCTTTCGAGGTTGAAGAGGTTGAAGCTGTGGACGCTAATTGATTGCCCTAATCTAACTGCGATCCAGGGTCTTGGTTCGGTAGAGTCGTTGGAACAATTGGAAATAAAAGAATGTCCTGGGATTCAATGTCTAGATGATCTAGCTGATTTGAAAAAGCTGGAATCCTTGGTAATTCGAGGATGCGAAGGGCTTTTGGCGGTTAAGGGCCTAGATGAACTAGAGGCTATCAAAATTTTGGATTTTAGCCTTTGCAAATCATTGGAAAGTTTCTCTAATATAGTCAATTCGAAAATACCAGATGAGTGCTGCATAACGATTTTCGCCTGCTCGAAGTTAGAAGGAAATTTTAGTTCTGATTTGGCTGCACATCGAGGCTTCTCGTACAAAAATGGAAAGCCTTTGTCCAACAGCAAGGTTCGAATCAGTCGAGCCAGAACAAATTGAGAATTCTTTCTGCAGGTTTGAAGCAAATGAGAAGTGCACAATTCCACCCCCCGCCTTGGGCATAATTCCCCCGTTCCCCCTTGCCCTCACCTTTCCCCCTTGCCCTCTTGCCCTCCCTTCCCCTTCCGTCCTCGTCCTGCCCCTTCCACCCCTTCCCCCTTCCCCTTCCCCCTCCGCCGTTCCCGTTCCCCTTCCGTCCTCGACCTTCCCCTTCGACCTTACCTTCTCGGTCCCCTCCTTCCTCTTCCCCATTCACCTTCCCCCCTGCCACCTCCCCCCCCTCCTTCCCCTTCCCTTCGCCGCCCCTCTCCCTTCCCCTCAAAATAAAAAGGAAAAGAGAAAAAAGAGGAAAATAAAGAGATGTATGCAATGGCAATGGAGAAAAAGAGAAGGAAAAAAAAAGACGATCGTTAGATTAGTCGCCCATTCTCTCGGGCTTAGGCTCACGTGTTACTGGTCCATGAGATTGTTAGGGTATTTCATAGGTTCGGAGTTTTTAGTAAGCCAAGCAGCTCGAATTCGCTGCCACCTCCCCTGATGAAGACATACGAGATAGTCGATGACCCCTCCACTGACCTGGTGATTTGCTGCCGAGGTTCTTCAAGCATAACAATTTTTCCAGCTTTATTAGACAGCTAAACACATATGTAAGCTGAGACCTTTCTACTTGCATTTCTGCTTGCACTTGTCTTCTGATATGATTTGGCTTTCTAGGAAGTAGTGATCATACAAACGTATGACTTGCAATGAATGTACATTTCACTTTTGGACAGGATTTTAGGAAGATTGACCCAGAGCGATGGGAATTTGTGAATGAGGATTTTGTAAGAGGTCAGCCGCAGCTTCTGAAGAACATCCATCGATTTAAACCAGTCAACGGCCATTCCCTTCAGAATCTCCAAAATCGGGGAAGTTTTTCTCCATTAACTGAAGCAGAGAGACAAGGACTGAAGGAAGAGGTAGAAAGGCTTAAAAGCGACAAAGAATCACTTCAGTTGGAACTACAGATACATGAAGAAGAGAGGAAGGGCTTTGAAATGCAGATGCAGAATTTGAAGGTGCGGTTTTTGAAAATGGAAGAACGACAGAAGAGTATTGTGTCTAACTTATGTAATGTTCTGCAGAAACCTGGTCTTGCCTTGAATTTGTTGATTGAGCATTGTGTCTAAATTAGGGTGGCTGCCTTGCTGCGATAACATTGATGAGATCTCTCTTGATTATAGTTCATCGAGTTTTGTAGCATTTTGTATTGTTCCAGTTAACATAGTTATATGAGGATTGTCATATCCCATACAGTGTTACATGACAATGGTACTGACTTTCATCACGCATCTTTTGAGGAGTTTCCAATCATTTCTCGTATGTTTGTTTTATTTCACATAATGTTCCGCCCTATGCAGGTGCTTACTTTGCAAATGAATCTTTAGTTATAAGGTAAACACTCTTTCAGTTGTAGATTGTGGCAAGGGTTCTGCAGATCATGCTTCTGTAGTTTCATTGCTGCCTTTCTGTTATCATTACTCAGCTGGGAACATCGCCATATGCTCTTCAACTCAAATAAGCTGAGAGATTGTGTTTGCCTATCCAATATGATGCCCAAGAATAGCTAAACAGGAGGGAATTGGAATTAGGAGGAGCGAGAAATAGAAGGAACGTTCTTGCTACATTTTCATTCTTCTTTTGGTTACTGGCCTGGGGTAGATTCTATGCCAATATGTGATTAGTCAAATGCTCAAATGCAGACACGTAGTGCCTGTTTTTCATCAAGAAATTTAGGATCATGATCATGTCATCAGTGCACAGGGGAGTTCTCTCTCTCTCTCTCTCTCTCTCTCTCTGCACGAGGGCGGGTGGGCGGGCATGTTTGGATGTGCGTTGTGGGTCATGACTGATGCATGTGGACATCCACTTGCATAGAGAATAGTCTCGAGTTTCCTTTAGAATTCATGTTGTTGCTTTGCAATATCACATTTCTGCAGCACATAATTAGAAAATGCAGAACACTGAAGCATGATCGGGCCTAAAAACGAGTTCATGATCTAGGTTCTTACCGGGTCCAATGTGTCCAGATTCCTGGGTAGCAGTGTTCGATCATATCGTCAAGTACACAGGCCTTGTTGAGATACCGAAAAAAAAAACCAAGTAATAATTTCAGCTCATGTTGTCTGCTTTGCTTTCGTGGAGGAAAGACAAAGTATTGGGAATTTCCCTCTGAATCTCTTCTAATTTGTCCTAGTCAATACTGTTAATCCATCCTTTTCTTTTCCCAGGGAATGGTCAAGCCTTTTTCCTTTTTAACCAGATGAACTCATCCAGCTATAGTGGTGGCGTCCCTATCATCTCGCTAGCAGTTTTTGTTTTATCTTTACAGCTACACCGCTCTCGCTTGGAGAGAAAAGTTCAGACACAACCAAGTGGTTTGCAGACCGTTTTGGCTTTACTGCGCTCTTTATCTTTGTTTTGACTTTCTTGGTCCCGTCGCTCCTATCCCTTTTGTTGCATTTACACTTGTACTGTCTCTTGGAATTTTAGAGAGGCTCGGTGCCCACCCTAAAAAGGAGGCCAAACGCAGTCCTGTCTGCTTCAGGCGAGATCTGCTCCTGCATACTTCTCACATGGTGATGAAGATAATGTCTTGTATGAGCTCTGCGGCGAGAAGGCTGCTTCAGGACCTAGCGGAGTGTTGCCGAGATCTCCTGATGGTATTGTATGTGTGGCAGCACGCGATAAAGTTACTAGAATTTCGCTCAACCATAGTACATGTTATATAACTGACTCTGACTTATGTCATCATGGATATTTCGCCCAGCATCATCTTCGGCAATCGAACTTTTAGTTGTGGAGTTGATTAGCTCCTACTGCTCTAAGTATGATGAACTTTTGAAAAGATGATGCTGCAGATTCAAATCGAAAACTCATTAAGGTCGAGCTTGAGATTCGACTGCAGCAAGGATTCTGCATTATAAATGACAAGAGTTTCAGTTGGGGTTAGAATGGCTATATATGTCCAAACTCATGGTACCAAAATTTCTTCCTCTTGATAGGGATGTGAGTGTCATCAAACCAAGTTGATTCATAGTTGAGTTGAGTTGAGTTGACTCGACTTGATTCAGCTCAATTTGCAACGTTCAATATTCAACTTGGGATTGATCTTGTCTTGTTTGATCTTCTAATAAGTATGACCTCAAGCTTAGTTCAGCTCCACTCATCTACTTGATGGATGTTTGTGTGTGAGATCAATCTATGCTTGAGCTCGAACCTAAAATTTTACATAAGATAGAATTTAAAAAAAATACTCTTCAGCTATTCATAGCATTCATCAATGCCTACATGTAATTACAATATGTAAAAATCCAATTAGGTTGTTAGGTTGCCGAGCTACTCATGTCAAATATTTTTAAATTTGAAGCGTGTCAATTAGTCAAACTCAAGAAGAATCAAGTTGATTTTGAATAACCCCTAGTTTTTATATTAAAATACAGCTTAAGACTCCATTTATTTTGTAGAAAAAAGAACCTTTGAAAAATAAATTCCCAAAATTTAAAGTGCTTGGTGCACGGCTAGATTAGTCAATAAGAACACTTTCAGTCAATGAGAAAAGCGTAGTCAAATAGAGAAAAAAAGACTTCCTCTTTTGAAAAAGAGGAAATCATTTTCCCTCCTTTTTCTCTCAAACGTTCGACTTCCCCCCTTGTGCACAACCTCAAAAGTTTCCTTCACCTTTTTCTTTTGCATCTACTTTCTTTTTATCTCTCTTCGTCTCAAAGAGTTCTGCTTCCTCCTCCTCCAATGGAGAATTACAAAAAAAAAATCATAAACTTATTGCCAATTCAACTCTTTTTTGTTTTTTTGTCAATTCAGTCTTAAATATTTTATAATTGTGTCAATTTAATCTATTTGGCTAATTTTGGACAACCAGCATTGATGTGGAATTTGACTAGCGCTGGTCATCCGACCAACATTGATATGGATAATTTTTAATAATGCTTTTTTTTTGAATTTTTTCTTTTTCTTTTTCTTTTTTCTCTTCTTCCTTCTTTTGCTTTTTTGTGAGGGCTGCCAAGCCCTCGCTAGTTGTTGACAAGGGTTGTTGCCTTTGCCCAAATCTAGGCAAGGCCAGCCTCATTGCAAGTGAAGGTGGCCTCGCCCGCGGCTAGCAAGGCCATGGCGAGGTTGGCTTTACCCAGATTTGGGCAAAGCCGCCTCACCTACAACCCCTAGGCCTAGCCTAAATTTGGTTGAGGTCAGGCAAGGGCTACAACCCTCATTGGTAGTCGGTGAGGGCTTCGCAGCCCTTGCCCCAACTATGAGAAAAGAATTAAAAGAAGGAAGATAAAAAAAATAAAAAGGAAAAAAACTAAAAAATTTTGAAAATAATTTAAAATTATCCATATTAGAGTTGGTCAATGACCACGTAAGCACCGACCGGCCAAAATAGACCTAATGTATTGAATTGACACAAATATAAAATGTTGAGGACTAAATTGGTAAAAGAAAAAAAAGTTTATGACTAAATCGGCTCTTTTTAAGAGTTCAGCTTCCTCCTTGTTCGCCTTTCCATCTACTTGCTTTTCATTTGGGTGTGTTTTTAAATTTTGTCTGAAAATGTGCTTGAAGTTTGTAAAGCATCTTTGCTACAGAGTTCATGTATTTTCCCCTTTTGTTGCCTCATAGGTCATGCTCCGAGTCCTATATATGGTTCTCTCAAGATCAGGAAAATTTTCTAAAAAGTCCTAAACTTATTGCACTTTTGCCATTACAGTGCTAAAACTTTTAATTTTATTAATTGAGTCCTAAATCTTTTCACTTTTTGCCAACTAAATCCATTAGGCCAATTTTGGTCGGAATTTACTAACGTAAACGTCAGCCATCCTACATGATATGGCTAGCACCAACATGGACAAATTTTATTATTTTTAAATACTTAATGAATATTTCATTTTTTTCCTATATTTTCCCTCTTCTTTTTTCTTTCCCTCTCTCTTCTACCTCTGCTAGTCACCTAGCCTCTGGCAACTGGCTAGAGGTTGCGACTGGCAAGGGTTGGCCTTGTCGGGAATTGGCAAGGGGCTGCCCATCGGGATCTGGTAAGGGATGACCTTGCGGGCCTTGGGTGAGGCTCACCCTCGACGGATCTAGCGAGGATGAGGCTTGCTCATGGTCAACAAGGTTGCCCCTCACTTGCTTGAGTGAGGGTGAGGGTTGGCCTCACCGACAATGAGTGAGGCTCACCTTTGTCAGAGGCAAGCCTCACCCAAGGCTCGTGAGGTCGTGCCTCACCAGAGGCCAGTGAGGGTCGGCCTCATTGGAGATTGGGCAACTAGTAGAGGTAGAAGAGAGAGGGGGACAAAATTTGAAAAAATATTTAAAAATATGAAAAAATAATAAAATTTGTCCATGCATTGCCGGTCATACCACATAAGACGCTAGAATCCATGTCAATGAATTTTGGCCAAACTTGCTAGATGGACTCGATTGGCAAAAAGTAAAAAAAGAACTCAATTGGCAAAATTAAAAAGTTTAAGATTGAATTGGTTGTGTAATAAGTTTTGAACTTTTTGGATAATTTTCCCTCTCAAGATCCCCACCAAACCATTCGATAAAAGTCCTCCATCAACGTTGTGAAAATTTAGGATAGAATCGTGACATCCTCAAAAGCATTTATGAGTGATGTCTTTGTAATTTTTATTTTTGGTCTTTGGTAACTTAATTTAATATCCAATTTATCATGAGAGAAGTTACTTTCTTAGACAAATTAGTATTATTTTAGCTAAATTTTTTCCTTCATGGAGATTATTATTATTATGACTGATGATTATAAAATACAAAGAAAAGTCAATGAATACAAAAATACAATATTGGCTAGGTTCTAGAAATTACAGGTCCTAAGATCAAGAACTTGGCAATTGGACTTGGGAACCCTCACGACAAGGCCCAAATCCCCCAAGGCTGAGGCCTAGTCCTCGACGCTTAAAATTGGGTCCTCGCACTTAGAAAATTATTTGATGATAGCATGGGTATCCCTTATAGCACACGAGTAATGCATCTCTTTAAGAAAAAAAAAAAAAAAGTAAGTCTTCCTTACTAAATGGAGCCTAAAAAATAAAAGAATATGCATCTCTTTCATCATATTCTTTTAAAATATTTGAGAAATATTTACTCTTTTACAGAATGAATGGAGCCTAAGATATTCACAACAATATGCATGATTGGATATGGTTTTTATCATTAGAATTAACTGAATAATGACTTATCTTGAATAAGTTGCTCCACAAAGGATAAAGCGCGGTGATTCTTGCCTCGATCAAAGGCCATGAGCCAGATGTTCTCTCAAGAGAAGTTTCATTCCAAAAAGGATAAGGAATGTGCTATGCAAAGATGGCGCTCTATATTAGACCAAGCATCGATTGATCAAAGAAAATAGTAATTTATTTTTCATTGAATAATTGAAAGTATGTCAAGAGAATAATCAGGATGTCCTGAAATTTGAGCCCTTTAAGAGATGAATGAACATGAATTTCGTCAATGTATTGTTGGTTAATCTCACTTGGAACTGATCACTCCCGAGATACTGACCATGAGGGGAAATGCTAACGAGCTAAAGAACTAAACTTGGGAAAAACGACTTGACTGTAATACTTGCCTAAGGACAATCATGTGGTTATGCAAGCTGATTTCAGAAACGATTAGAAGTCGATTTGCAGACAGAGCATAATGGGATGACGGGTGATTCCATTTACTGTTATCAAGCCCGCGAATGACCATTTGTCGATTCTTAGTAATCGTGTACTTTGAAATAGGAGTCTATCCTCCTCAAGTTCACGCAATCAAAGATGTCCATGTGTTGAGATGTCTTGAACGTGATTTAGCACGAGTCGGTTATGCATGAATTCTCGAAGCCACCTATTAGTTTAAGTTGTATCAAAATGGCATTTGGGTTAAATTGATAAGGCATGAGAATCCAATATTGGACTACGAATTTTCGGGAACGTCCAGGACGAACTTTTGAACGATGCTAATTCAATAGTAGATAGTGCCAGGTAAGCCAAATATTTGGAAAAAGGGATTTACGGACCGAGGAAATGAGCCTACAAGGACGCGGGCTGGGCAAGGCCAATGTGGGACTCACGCCCACAGTGGGACGGCCACATGGTAGGCCTGAGGCAAGCAAGTAAGCCCATTGAACCCAACCAACCATTTAACCCTTTCGAGCCCATTGCCTAACTTTGAGTCAATTTGAGCCCAACTGATTCCCGAGCCCGTTCCTATTCATTTCCTAGCCCGTTTCTTAGGCCCGCCCTTCATTTCAGCCAAGGGTAGATTGAAAATTGTGCAAAGGGAAATGACTATTTTGCCTTTAAATATTATTGAGGAAAAAATAAAAGAAGAGAGAGAAGATGATGTCATGTTGCATGGGGATGGAGCATGCATTGAATGGCCTTAATGAGGGTGTGACACCAGCTCTCACTTCACTCTCTCTCCTCCTCTTCAGCCTAAGCAAATCGTACCCTCTCTCTCTCTCTCTCTCTCCTTATTCCCTCTCATTTTCTGCTTCTTCTCCTTCAACCCTCCACTAGAAACCTGAGTTGTTCATTACTTTCCTGAGCTAATCACCGCCCGTGCCACCCACCACCATGCTCAAGAGACCCAATCCGTGTCCCCCACGATCGCCATTCGTAGGACGGAGCCGCCAACCGACCCGCTTGCCGGTCGGAAGCCACTGCTAGCCTATTTGCCTGCTTCAGCTTTGTACCGCCCAAACCAACCGTTTTCCTCCTATTTTGACCCAACTACCGCCCAACCTAGCCACCAACCAGTCCCCCTTGACCCCTTGGTACCACTAGTCGCTAGCCAGCCGCTCGCCGAAGCTCCAATCAGCCCAGGTCAACTCCTTTTCCGCCTGAGCAGTTCAATTTTCCAAAAGTTTGGTGAGTGGTAGAGTTGGTTGTTGCTATTTCAGCCTTGGGACTGCCTTGGATCATTGTGGTTGAGGTCCCCGTGCATAGCCTCTGTCATCACCGCCACGCCCGTGTCTCCGGCCCGCTTAACGGGTGAGTCTAGCCCATAATCTTTCGTTTAGTGCCTAAACTTACTTAGTGTTGATTTAGTTAGGGTTAATTCTGGTTTGTGAGGTTTAATTCAATTATATTAGCCCTAAGATAGGTGGTTAGATAGATGGTTAAGATTAGTTTAGTTGAATCTTGCTTATTGTTGATTAATGATGGTTTGTGTTTAATTAAGCATGTTTAGCCTTAATTAAGTGATTGTTGTTTTTAATTAATGTTTTTAATGATTTTTGAATTTAATTTATTAATTATTAAATTCCGGATTTTACTATTCACGTTGCACTATTCACAAATTACTGTTCATGCATACTATTCACGCGATATTGTTCATGTGCACTGTTTATCCGGAAGTGAAAAATTGTCTAATTTTACGTGTTTTGATTTTATGAAGTGAATTGGAGGTGTAATTGTATGGACATCGGCTTGAATCATATGGTTTTCACAAAAGGAGAAAAACGGTTTGTCCAAGGGACACCGAAATTGATCGCTTTTATGAGAAATGATTTGAGGTTGTATATGCAAGCATGTGTGTGCATTGGGTAATGCTCAAGATAAAAATAGATCGTGGTGGTATGCTTGCATGATCATTAAGTTAAACCCATCGCCCGGCCGAAGTTCGGGGGGTGATAGTCCGATTTATCGGAAACCCGGCGGGGGTCCAAATGCAGAGTCACGATAAAGGCCGGGTCTATGCTCCTTAGGGAATGCCGTTTTGGGAGAAAACCCTCGATGTCACCGTGCCTTCTGGGAGAGGGCGATGCCTTGTTATGCCAATAGACATCAGCGGGGATTCGGTTGTAATATTGAGGGGCAGTAATTATTGGAACACGTGTGGATGCAAGAGTGCATGAGAAATATGGCATAATTGGTTCCAATTATACATGAGTTGATCACATTGTTTATGGCATGCATGAATTAATAACATACAGGGTGTGGCAATAGTCAGGTGAGATCACCTGTGATGCGAGTCGTGTGTGATTAATGAATTGCATCATCTAATGGCCATGTGCATTGCTTGTATTGTGTTGGAGTTTAACATGCAGGATATGGCATACCGGATAAGGTTGCATATGAACCGACTATTTAATTGTTGGTTAACCCTGGCTATTGTTTAATTGTTGGTTATTGGTTGTTGGTTTGCTTGAAGGGTGGTTCTAGAGAGATATCCCGAGTTGAGTTAGTGTACTAACCAGGGCTTAGGAGGAGGACTTGCTGAGATTTTAACTCACTGGTTATTTCAGGCTCTTAGAATGGCGCACCCGCCAGTGTGATTCAGGATCCTTATAGACTGGGAGACCGTCGTGATGCACCAACGCTTCCCGAGTCGAGTGCATCCTTACGAGAAGTATCTCTCCACCATCTGGGTGGATGAGAGATTGGGGCAATGGATACCCTATCGGTTCCTAGCGTGGTACATCAGAGAGAATGATCTACTGATCGATCATCTGCGTGGTTTTGATGGGCCGCCCGGTAAGGGCCCCGAGAACGCCAACTAGGACCCTATGGAGCTAGACCCTCCCGACGGTGCAGTGGAGAATCTTGCCTCTGCTCCACCAGTGATCGACCCTAATGCCTCCGACCACAACCCAATGGAGCCTGAGTTCGATGGGTCTGAGTGATAGTAGTGTTGAACTCGAAGATTTTTTTTGTATAGATGAATTAGCCGAACCTAGTTTTTTTTTTTTTATCTAGCTTAGAGGATGGATCGGCCCCTTTATTAGGCTTGTAAATCGGAAACATCCTTTGTTGGTTAATTCAGTAAGATTATATAAATGAGTAGTTATGGTTATCTTGCTATTCATCCCTTTATCATTATATGATTGTTTGATTGTCTATTTAATTGGGGGATGGTTCGTCTTCCACTTGCGCATAATGAAAAGTTAAAATGAATGGTCATCAACGAGTCCTAGGACATCGCTTTAAATTGACCAAGGGAAGGGGTTGTTGTGTGCTCAAGGTTTGGGGCGTGACACCCCTGTTGATTTTAGGTATCAAAGCACGATTGAGACCTAGAGTGATAAGGTGTATAGGGTTTTTGGATAGTGAGATAAGGATGTCATTTATTTCACGTGCTTGTGATTGCTTGTGTGGTCTTGTTTTGTGGCGGGTTACTCATAGTTTCTAATTCCCGGTTGGAATTGGAAAGCGGGATCAATGAGGGTCCTGGGAGATGAGCAATCTTGAGCAGAGAACTTATAGGCATAGGGCAGCGTTTGGACAGACTAGTGGTAGAGGTAGCGCGCGAGGGGACCCTAGGTTAGACGAGATCCTGCTAGTGCTAAAGACCTTAATAGGGCAGCAAGCCGAGGATCGAGCTGCTGCCACTACTACTACGGCCATTGTTGCCTTCGCCACCGCCGTCGCCACTGCTGCCATTGTTCGTGTTGCTCCTGCTGTGGTCCCTGTGGTTCCCTTAGTGAGAGGTGAGGTCTGTGAGAGACCGATGCATAAGCTGGTAGAACAATTCATGAGACTTAAGCCACCGAGGTTCGGTGGCGTGGGCGATCCTGAGGTCGCGACCCTTTAGATAAGGTATATTGAGAAGGCTTTCATAGTCTTGAAGTCTTCAGAGGAAGATCAAGTACTTCTAGCGGCTTATCAGCTTCAAGGCAACGCCAGTATGTAGTTGGAGGCCACTTAAAGAAGAGTGTCACGCCCCGACCCTCGAGCACGCGGCAACCCCTGTTCTCTTGCGGTCATTTGATTTGCGACTCCCGGATCCGTCGCCGACCGTTATTTTTATCTTTTGATTAAACGCATGCGGAAGCGAAACACAATCCCGGTCAATTACAAAAATAGGGATAGCAGGAAAACCCAACAAGAACATATCAAAAGTACTTGTTTTATTCATCTACCGATTAACCCTAGGAAGCTTACAAGTACAAGCCCTTACCACGGGCATCTTCCTATCGAGCCAATGAAACTAGCGAGTCAAGGTTAATCTACTCCCTTCAAAGACGGCCACGAGCCGTAACACGCGTCGATCCTCCATCCTATGGACCTGAAAATGTTAACCACGACGGGTTGAGATAAACTCAGCAAGTCAAAGTCCTAAGCCCCGGTTAGGAACTTCGCTCGCCTTGGGAGCAATCTAACCATGCAACCTAGTTCCGGCAAACAACACATACCACACCTCAAGCAGTATTATCATACGACAGTTCAATAAGCAGATGCAAACACAGGCAACCCTACCTGGCTTTGGCACACACAACCTGCAGAAACTGTCAGTTCAATCATCACGACATTAAGAGCATACGAATAATCAGAGCATCTCGCACAACTTTCCCATGTCTCACACTCACACATGCTCCGATTATTAACGCCCCCTCCTGGGCAAACGGCACAACCTTTTAGTTGGCGGTTCGGCTAAACCAGCTTCGTCCTCTTTACCTCGAGGCACGGCGACGTCAAGGGCTCACTCCCAAGACGGCATTCCCGAAGGAGCATAGGACCCGCCCACTACCGCAGCCCCGCAACTGACAGAGGCCCGGGACCCGCCCCCATACCGCGGTCCCACGTAGAACCCCTCCCTGTCAGGCATCCGACCGAAGTCAGGCGACCCACTGGCCACGGCACAACCCCATAGGGATTGGCGGTCTTCCAAAGCAACGCCGGGTTCCCTCATTTAATGTGTTCATGCAACACATCATCAAGCAATCCATTTATATCTTTGCTCTTTTCGTGAATGAAATATCACTCATGCTCATGCGACATGCCATTTCAGATAACCCACGCAATATGTCATGCGATCTCACTCGACAATTTCCAAAGTTCGATTTTCAATCAGCATTCAATCACGCCCATTCCCTATCTCTTGGGAACAATCAACAATTCAAGTCACAGTCGGTTAATCAATTCCGACTAATCAACCTCACGATACTTGCACACTTTTCCAAATAATCACGTATATTTAATAATAAATAAATACGTGTCCTCACGACGACACCAATCAACTATTTCCAACAATATTCAGTTATCCCAAATAAGTATAAAATATAATTATACTTAAAGATACTCATTTAAGAAACATATAATACTATAGTCGATTGTTCCGATAAAATAAGTCAAGTCCCACAAAATACTTATAATTATTTTTTTCAATTCCCATAATTAATTATCCAACCCAAATAATTCCATTTAGTAAAACCCTTCTTCAATAAACCAATGTCATTTAATAAAATAATATATAAATACTATTGACTTTGGAAAAATAAACCATAGTAATTTTCCCCCAAAATTACTCAATTAAAAACCATTTCCAATAAATAATCACCAATAAAAACCATTTCCAATGAATAATCATCAATTAAAACCATTTCCAAATAAATAATCACAATTAATTATTTTCTCCAAATATAATTAATTTTCAGCAATGAATAGTAATAACAATATTACTATTAATAATTCGAAATTATAAATTAAATTAATTAATAATTCCGAAAATAATAAATAATTATTATTTATTCCAAAAAAAAATATAATAATAATATTTATTAATATTAACACTAAGCAAGCTTCATCAATCATATTAAAACACTAATAATCATCATTCAAAGCACTAATCCATAATTAAACTAATTAAACTACTCCTAAGCAAGATTAATCCCTAAATAAGGATTAGGAAATCGACTCACGGTTTAGCGATTCCGACGACACGAGCGCGACGGCGGCGGCGAGGGGAACGCCCGGAACTTCCGGCGCGTCGGGGCGAGGCGGCCCGGGACCGGGTCTCGGCCGAGGGCGGCCGTCCACGCGGCAACAAGCTAGGACACGGAGGGACCGGCGGCCGTGGCGGCATGGGGCTGACCGGTGGGCGGCCCGGCGACTCCGGACGGCGGCCAGCGGCTCCCGACGAGGTAGGCGGCGGCTCCGGCGAAGGGAAAACAAGCCGGAGAGAAGCGGAGGGCTGGTTCGTGGGGTGGAGGACAAAGGTGGCTGGGTTTGGCTGGCCGAGCGACGGCGAGGCAGCAGCTCGCTGCTCCGGCGTTCAAGTGACCGGCGACCGATCGACAAGGGTTGGCCAGCTCGGGCCAAACCGAAGCTGAGAGAATCGGAGGAGAGGGAAAACAACCAGCTAGCTCGGCGACTAGGTGGAGGACGGTGAGAGGTGGGCCGAGCTCGGTGGCGAGCGCCGGCGGCCCGGCGGAATGGCTCCCGGCGGTGACAGCGGGACGAAGTTGAGGAGGATAGGAGCGGTGCAGCAGCCCAGGCGAGGCAGTCGGCTCGGCTAGCTTCGGGCGGCTGTCGCGGCGGCAACTCCGGCGTCCCACGGTGGTTCAGCACCCATTCGAAGCTACTGCGGTGGCTGGATGGTGAGGACAGAAGCAAACTAGAAGAAAAAGGCAGCAGCAGACAACAACAGGAAGGAAGGGTTTGCGAGAGAAGAAAACAGCTGGCTCGGGCTCCGAACGGCGTCCCACCGGCGGTCCGACGTGCCGCGAGGCGGGTGCTACGACGGAGATGGATGGTGGTCGCTAGTAGGGGCGGCAGCTAAAGAAAAGCAGCAACAACAAGGCGCGGCTTCGGCGAGGGAGAAGAAGAAGAAGAAAGGAAGAAAGAAGAAGAAGCGAGATCTTTGGGGGGGAGCGTCGAACGTGAGAGAGAGAGAGAGAGAGAGAGAGAGAGAGAGAGAGAGAGAGAGAGAAAGAGAGAAGTACATGGGTGTGTCGGCCAAGTGGGGCAAAAGAAAGAGATAAGGGAGAGACTAGTCAAACAAGTGGGAGAAAAAGAGAGGATAAGGGCAAGTGGGTGGGGATGCTGTCGACAAGGGGAGGAAGCGTGAGGAGGAAGAGAGAGAAAAGGGGGGGAGAGAGAGAGGGAAAACGTGCGGATAAGAAGGGGGGGGGGGAAAGAAAAAAAACAAAAACAAAAACAAAACAAAACAAAATTCAAACAAGCTTCTAGAAGGGGGGGCAATCCGGTCTTTTTACCCCTGAAGCGCGGTTCCCAAAAATCCGGTCCTAATCTCGACCCAATAATCCAACTCGAGCAATTTTCGGGCTTATCGAAAATTCGGGATGTTACAACTCTTCCCTCCTTAGAAAAATTTCGTCCTCGAAATTTGCCGAACTTCCAATATCCTTAAACTGATGGGGGTATTGATGCCTCATTGCATACTCTTATTGCCAAGTCGTTCATTCTACTTCATAATGTTGTCAAATACTTTCCATGCTGCCAAAATTCCCAATCCTGCCCAAACTGTCTTTGGTTCCAAAAGGCTAAACACTTGTCCACTTTTGCAAAAAGAAAAAGTTGCAAAAAGTTGATTTTCCTTTTTTTTTTTTTTTTTTTTACACTAAGCGGCTAACTGCCGCTTCGGGGATTCGAAACCCCGTTCTCGGACCTGCGGCTTCATCCCGCGATACCACTCGGCTACAAGCGCCGACGGTGCTCAAACTTGCTTTCTTTATCCATTTAAGGCCAAAAATCTTTATTTGCTCCAAATTTCGAAAGGTTCGATATGTCTAGGGCTTAGTTTTCCTTTCTTAACCAATCGAGATATCCCTATCATAGGCAACACCTTAAGGAAAATATGATTCCCTACTTGAAATTCCAAAGGCCTTAATCCTTTACTTGCATCACCTTTTTAGCGACTTTGCACCGTCCCCGATATCTTCACAACATCCATCAACCGCAAAACCATCTCTCGAGACCGGTGATCGTCTTTTCTCTGACCTTGTTCCAATAGACTGGAGTTCCACAAACTTGACCATATTTCTGCTATACCACATCGATAAAATCTTATCCCACAAGCACTCTCTTTTTGCCAGTTCGTGGTTCAGTTCATTTCTGCCCCTTTCAACATCCTAGAAGCCTGCCGGGAGTCGCTCCTTGCTCAGGCACTCTGGCCCCGGCGACCACTCCCCGCCCTCTTCGGATCAGTCGTCACGGGCATCTACGAACTACACCACTACTAGCAAAAGTCCATTTTAAACATGCTTTATCTCATGGAGGTATTATCCGCTTTGGCCTGTCCCATACCAAGCCTCACGGTTTTAACCTCGTCTGAGCACTTCAAAGTACAAAACTTCCTCCAGCTCGTCAACCCATGAGCTCGTTTTCACGGGGTCACTTATCGACACTTGAATTCTAATTCACCGAATTTCCATCAAATCGCTGTTCGAATTCCACAAACTATCGATTGTTCTTTCAACATTCTTTTCACATCCAATTAATAACCAAACAAAAATATCACCTCAAGCACTTGAAGGAACCCTTACTAATACCTCGAGAAGAAAATCATCGATAATGCTAATTCACCATTTATCCACCTAACATCAAGGGATAATTAATTCTTAATCCACCGAAGACAAAAATCCATTCCTCAAATCCCTATTTTAATTATCTCCCGAAATAATCAACATTGGGTAAATTCATATCTTAATCGAATCTAAGACCTCCGAGCAATAAATCATCTTACCATTTAATAAATCATCATTTATGATCCAATACCTACAACTCCTCAAATCATCAAAATAGAACTTATCTCGACTTCCATTAAATCCAATGACCTCAATTGTCGTGACGTGTAAGCAACCAATCTTCTTGTTGCCTTACTACGCAGTCAAATCACTTATACGACACCTCACTGAAATTTTCATAATCGCCGATGCTAAACTAAATCCTCAAAACCAGTGCGGTAATCAACTTATACTTAAGCTCTTAAACATTATGGTCGCACTTATTCGTCCATTCAAATTCTTACGTCCTTCATTAACACTCGCATCAGAGACGTAGCTATCGTAGAGAACCTTTCCACGAATTGCATGTAATAATCTGTCTGACTTAGAAAACTTCGAACCTCTCGCCACCGTCATAAGTCTTGGTCAATTCTCGATGCCTTGATCTTAGGGGATCCATAGAATTTCTTTCGTCCAAAATCACTCGACCCACAAAAGCTATGCGAGTAAATCCAAACTCGCACGTATTATACTCGGCGTACTATTTTATGCTCTCGAATCTACAGCATCATTCTCAAGTGTTGTTCTTGTTTATTTAAATTCCTCGAATATTTCCAATATATCGTTCACGAACATAATTCCGAATCAATCCAAATACGCCTTAATCAATCAATCCATCAAATCCATAAAAACAACTGGCGTATTAGTTAATCCAAACAACAGTAAGGTAATCTCTTAGTGACCAAATCACATACGATATGTCGTCTTTGGTATATCCTCCTTTTTAATCCTCAATTACTGATAGCCCGTCCTTAGGTCTATCTTGGAACATATCGAAGCTCCTTGAAGTGGGTCAAACCAATCATCTGTCCTTGGTAATTGATACTTGTTCATGACCGTCCTTTGGTTACACTGCCGATAATCAATGCATAGGCGCAACAATCCATACTTAATTCCTCAATTAGCAAATTAACCACAATCGTCCAACAACCTTAGCAACCTTCATCCAATAAACGAATTACTTTCAATGATAAAATCGAAAGGATCAAGGGTCCTCCTTGATTTCCGATTTCAAACCATCCCTGACCTTCTGACTCGGTCTACCAGATTCCCAATCATTCTCTGAACATTCCAACAATACGAACACTTACTCCAATTCCTTGATCCAGAAGGTTGCAACCTCAAGATTACTCATCCTAGCAGACTTGGACTACTCAAACTCCAGGAACTGTTCAACCAACTTAAACATCGACTGATTGTCAATCCTCTTTCCAACCCACTGAACTTACAAGGTGAGATAGGAGCAACAACAACAGCAACAGCAACAACATCTTGAATCTGAGCTCACTGCCCTATCTCAATACCTTCCTCAAGGACTCTCGAATCAGGATCGTTCGTCTAATAGAATTATCACAGAAACCTTATTTCCAATCCCACAAGGAATTAGAAACAATGAACGACCCGCTTAAAGCTAGAGAATCAAATAAACAAACACAAGCACGGGGTGTTTTCCTAACTAACTATCCCAAAACCCATCGCACATTATCACTCCATGTATTGACCGTGCTCGATACCAAAATCGACGGGGCATCACGCCCGACCCTCGAGCACGCGGCAACCCCTGTTCTCTTGCGGTCATTTGATTTGCGACTCCCGGATCCGTCGCCGACCGTTATTTTTATCTTTTGATTAAACGCATGCGGAAGCGAAACACAATCCCGGTCAATTACAAAAATAGGGATAGCAGAAAACCCAACAAGAACATATCAAAAGTACTTGTTTTATTCATCTACCGATTAACCCTAGGAAGCTTACAAGTACAAGCCCTTACCACGGGCATCTTCCTATCGAGCCGGTGAAACTAGCGAGTCAAGGTTAATCTACTCCCTTCAAAGACGGCCACGAGCCGTAACACGCGTCGATCCTCCATCCTATGGACCTGAAAAATGTTAACCACGACGGGTTGAGATAAACTCAGCAAGTCAAAGTCCTAAGCCCCGGTTAGGAACTTCGCTCGCCTTGGGAGCAATCTAACCATGCAACCTAGTTCCGGCAAACAACACATACCACACCTCAAGCGGTATTATCATACGACGTTCAATAAGCGGATGCAAACACAAACACAGCGCAACCCTACCTCGGCTTTGGCACACACAACCTGCAGAAACTGTCAGTTCAATCATCACGACATTAAGAGCATACGAATAATCAGAGCATCTCGCACAACTTTCCCATGTCTCACACTCACACATGCTCCGATTATTAACGCCCCCTCCGGGCAAACGGCACAACCTTTTAGTTGGCGGTTCGGCTAAACCAGCTTCGTCCTCTTTACCTCGAGGCACGGCGACGTCAAGGGCTCACTCCCAAGACGGCATTCCCGAAGGAGCATAGGACCCGCCCACTACCGCAGCCCCGCAACTGACAGAGGCCCGGGACCCGCCCCCATACCGCGGTCCCACGTAGAACCCCTCCCTGTCAGGCATCCGACCGAAGTCAGGCGACCCACTGGCCACGGCACAACCCCATAGGGATTGGCGGTCTTCCAGCAACGCCGGGTTCCCTCATTTAATGTGTTCATGCAACACATCATCAAGCAATCCATTTATATCTTTGCTCTGTCGTGAATGAAATATCACTCATGCTCATGCGACATGCCATTTCAGATAACCCACGCAATATGTCATGCGATCTCACTCGACAATTTCCAAAGTTCGATTTTCAATCGCATTCAATCACGCCCATTCCCTATCTCTTGGGAACAATCAACAATTCAAGTCACGCGGTTAATCAATTCCGACTAATCAACCTCACGATACTTGCACACTTTTCCAAATAATCACGTATATTTAATAATAAATAAATACGTGTCCTCACGACGACACCAATCAACTATTTCCAACAATATTCAGTTATCCCAAATAAGTATAAAATATAATTATACTTAAAGATACTCATTTAAGAAACATATAATACTATAGTCGATTGTTCCGATAAAATAAGTCAAGTCCCACAAAATACTTATAATTATTTTTTTCAATTCCCATAATTAATTATCCAACCCAAATAATTCCATTTAGTAAAACCCTTCTTCAATAAACCAATGTCATTTAATAAAATAATATATAAATACTATTGACTTTGGAAAAATAAACCATAGTAATTTTCCCCAAAATTACTCAATTAAAAACCATTTCCAATAAATAATCACCAATAAAAACCATTTCCAATGAATAATCATCAATTAAAACCATTTCCAAATAAATAATCACAATTAATTATTTTCTCCAAATATAATTAATTTTCAGCAATGAATAGTAATAACAATATTACTATTAATAATTCGAAATTATAAATTAAATTAATTAATAATTCCGAAAATAATAAATAATTATTATTTATTCCAAAAAAAATATAATAATAATATTTATTAATATTAACACTAAGCAAGCTTCATCAATCATATTAAAACACTAATAATCATCATTCAAAGCACTAATCCATAATTAAACTAATTAAACTACTCCTAAGCAAGATTAATCCCTAAATAAGGATTAGGAAATCGACTCACGGTTTAGCGATTCCGACGACACGAGCGCGACGGCGGCGGCGAGGGGAACGCCCGGAACTTCCGGCGCGTCGGGACGAGGCGGCCGGGACCGGGTCTCGGCCGAGGGCGGCTGTCCACGCGGCAACAAGCTAGGACACGGAGGGACCGGCGGGCCGTGGCGGCATGGGGCTGACGGTGGGCGGCCCGGCGACTCCGGACGGCGGCCAGCCAGCCTCCGACGAGGTAGGCAGCGGCTCCGGCGAAGGGAAAACAGAAGCTGGAGAGAAGCGGAGGGCTGGTTCGTGGGGTGGAGGACAAAGGTGGCGGAGCTTGGCTGGCCGAGCGACGGCGAGGCGCCGGCTCGGCCGCTCCGGCGTCGGTGACCGGCAACCGAACGGAGACAAGGGGCGGCAAAGCAAGGGCGGCCGACCGACGAGGGGTTGGCCGCTCGGGCCAAACCGAAGCCGAGAGAATCGGAGGAGAGGGAAAACGACCAGCTAGCTCGGCGACTAGGCGGAGGACGGTGAGAGGTGGCTGAGCTCGGTGGCCGAGCGCCGGCAGCCGGCGGAATGGCTCCTGGCGGTGACAGACGAAGTTGAGGAGGATAGGAGCGGTGCAGCAGCCCAGGCGAGGCAGTCGGCTCGGCTAGCTTCGGGCGGCTGTCGCGGCGGCAACTCCGGCGTCCCACGGTGGTTCAGCACCCATTCGGCTCTTTGCGGTGGGCTGGATGGTGAGGACAAAGCAAACTAGAAGAAAAAGGCAGCAGCAACAACAGCAGAAGGAAGGGTTTGCAGAGGAAGAAAACAGCTGGCTCGGGCTCCGAACGGCGTCCCACCGGCGGTCCGACGTGCCGGCGAGGCGGCGGTGCTACGACGGAGATGGATGGTGGTCGCTAGTAGGGGCGGCAGGCTAAAGAAAAGCAGCAACAACAAGGCAGCGCTTCGGCGAGGGAGAAGAAGAAGAAGAAAGGAAGAAAGAAGAAGAAGCAGATCTTTGGGGGGGAGCGTCGAACGTGAGAGAGAGAGAGAGAGAGAGAGAGAGAGAGAGAAAGAGAGAAGTACATGGGTGTGTCGGCCAAGTGGGGCAAAAGAAAGAGATAAGGGAGAGACTAGTCAAACAAGTGGGAGAAAAAGAGAGGATAAGGGCAAGTGGGTGGGGATGCTTTGTCGACAAGGGGAGGAAGCGTGAGGAGGAAGAGAGAGAAAAAGGGGGAGAGAGAGAGGGAAAACGTGCGGATAAGAAGGGGGGGAAAGAAAAAAAAAAAACAAAAACAAAACAAAACAAAATTCAAACAAGCTTCTAGAAGGGGGGGCAATCCGGTCTTTTTACCCCTGAAGCGCGGTTCCCAAAAATCCGGTCCTAATCTCGACCCAATAATCCAACTCGAGCAATTTTCGGGCTTATCGAAAATTCGGGATGTTACAAAGAGTGCTCCTTAAAGGCACAATCCAAACTCGAGGTGCCTTTGTGAGGCTTTCAACGGGAAGTATTTTTCTAATAGTGCCCGAGAGTCAAAGATGACAGAGTTCCAATTACTTCATCAGAATCAGATGTTAGTGAATTAGTATGAGGCGAAGTTCGCTGAGTTAGCAAAGTATACACTGAGGTTGGTGGAGGACTCTTTGGATAGAGCGAGACGGTTTAGAGACGGGTTGAAACCAGAGTTGAAAGATCAATCGGTACCCTTAAATTTAAAGAGTTTTGATGAGGTGTACGAAGGGCCCAGATGATAAAAAAGAATATGATCGAGAGGGCGACCGCATTTGGCTCACGGTTTGTGCCTTATAGAGATAATCGTTAGTTTGGAAAGGGAATGATGATAGGGAGAAAGAATCCTATCTCACCCAACAGAAAGAACTACGTGGGAAAACCGGCACCCAATGTCATAGGAGTCTGTCGAGTGTGTGGGAGGAGACATGGAAATCTCCCCTGTCCTTCGATGATAGGAGCTTACTTTGGATGTGGTAAGCAGGGCCATCGAGTGGCAAATTGTCTGAGTAGGTCTGTGAGGACGATTTTGCCATTGCCACAAGGAGGACGACCTACCGAGAATGAACCGCCGAACAACTAAAGTAGACCCTCAGCACAAGGAAGAGTTTACGCCGTAACCCGAGGGGAGGCGGAGGATTCACCCACCGTCGTTACAGGTTCGGTCTCCTTGCACGATCATGTTGCTTATGCGTTATTTGATCTTGATGCTACGCATTCTTTTGTTGTTGATCATTTTGTTAGGTTAGTGGGTTTAAGTCTCAAACCATTGGGAGTGGTTTATAGTATTTCTACTTCGTTTAAGGATAAAATATTGTCCGAGTTAGGTTGTTTTAAATATAAGTTAGTTGTTGGCGAACACAAGGAAGTCATTGATTTGATTGCAATAGCAATTTATGACTTTGATGTCATAATTGGCATAGATTGGTTCACCAAGCAACGAGCCACAGTGAATTGTCATGGAAAGACGATTCAGTTTAACCCAATAGTAGGTGATAGTTTTGAGTTTGTAGGAAATTGAGGGTGACCCTCCGTTTCTCTTATTTCATGACTCGAGGTGACTCAGTTGTTGGAATCTGGGTGCTAAGGATATTTGGCATTGGTGGTAGATACGCTAGTAAAAGGATCGAAGGCGGAGGATATTGCAGTGGTACAAAAGTATATGGATGTGTTTCCCAATGAATTACCAGGATTGCCCCTAGAGAGGGAAATTGAGTTTATGATTGAGTTGGCCCTTATGGTTGAACCGATTTCCAATGCACCTTATAGGATGGCATTATCAAAATTAAAGGAACTAAAGATGCAGATGCAAGAACTACTGGATAAAGGATTCATTCGTCCTAATGTGTCCCCTTGGGGAGCACCGGTACTATTTATAAGGAAAAAAGGATGAGTCTTTGCATTTCTGCATCGACTATCGGCAGCTTAATCATGCAACTATCAAGAACAAGTATCCGTTGCCAAGGATTGATGATTTGTTCGATCAACTTCAAGGATCCTCGATATTTTCCAAGATAAACCTAAGGATAGGCTATCATCAGTTGAGGATCAAAAAGGAGGATATACCGAAAACGGCGTTTTGAACGTGCTATGGTCATTACAAGTTCACGATAATGCCATTTGAATTGATAAATGCCCCTACAACCTTTATGGACTTGATGAAGTGGGTGTTCAATAAATGTTTGGACCAATTTGTGATTGTGTTCATTGATGATATTCTGGTATACTCGAGGAGTCCCAAGGATCATGAGAAACACTTGAGATTAGTACTGCAGACCTTGAGGAAGCATGAGCTCTATGCTAAGTTTAGCAAGTGTGAGTTTTTGTTATCTTGCATGGCATTTTTAGGTCATGTAATTTCAGGTGAAGAGATCTCCGTTGACTCAACTAAGATCGAAGCTATCATGAATTGGCCGAGACCTACGATGGTAACCGAGATTCAAAGTTTCTTAAGATTGGCTGGGTATTATAGATGCTTCGCGGAGAAATTTTCTGTGATAGACATGCCCTTGATGAGGTTGTTAAAGAAGGAGAGAAGTTTAATTGGATGGACAAGTGCGAGCGTAGTTTTCAAGAGCTCAAGAGTAAACTGACTATGGCACTTGTCTTACAATACCGTCTATTCTGGTGGGTACGAAATCTATAGTGATGCGTCGTATAAATGACTAGGTTGCGTGTTAATGCAATATGGCAAGATGGTTGCATACACATCCCGACATTTAAGGCCTCACGAGCTTAACTATCCGATGCATGATTTGGAATTAGTGGCGATAATCTTTGCACTTAAGATTTGGAGGCATTACTTGTGTGGGGAAAGGTTTCCAATTTTTACGGATCATCAAAGTTTGAAATATTTGTTCTCTCAGAGGGAGTTGAACATGAGGCAACAGCGATGGATGGAACTTCTTAAGGACTTTGATGACGAGATTCTGTATTATCTGGGGAAAGCTAATAAAGTGGCAGATGCGCTCAGTAGAAAGTCGTTGATTGCACAGATGATGGTATGGGAATGGATTCTTTTGGAGGGAGCTAGGGACTTAGATTTTAAAATTGAGGTTGGCCATCTTGCTAGTGTAATGGCCACTCTTAGGGTGGAGCCCGAGATGCAAAGCAGGATAAAGAGTGCCCAAGCGATGGATCCTGAAGTTCTTAAGATCCTATAGATGGATCAGACAAAGAGAAAAGCTGACTTTCAAGTGTCCAAGGATGGGACACTGAGGTTTCGAGAACAATTGTGCATTTTGAAGGACACAGAACTTAAGGAAGCAGTCTTGTCGGAAGCTCATCATAGCAACTATAGCATCCATCTTGACAGTACAAAAATATATCAGAATCTCAAATAGCACTTCTGGTGGAATGGTATGAAGTTAGATATTGCAAAACCGCACGTGGTTAAGTGTTTGATGTGCTAGCAAGTAAAGGCTCAACATTATAAACCTGGTGGACTGCTACAACCTCTTGAGATTCTCGAATGGAAGTGGGAACACATTACCATGGATTTTGTGATGGAATTGCCAAGGAGTCAACAAGGCAATGACTCGATTTGGGTAGTGGTTGACATATTGACAAAGTCAACTCATTTTATCGTCGTACGGAAGGATTTCACGTTGGATAAGTATGCAAAATTGTATGTGCGTTAGATTGTGCGCATTCATAGAATTCTAGTGACGATCACCTCAAATCGTGATCCTAAGTTTACGGCAACTTTATGAAAAAGTTTGCAATCAGCTTGGGAGACGAAACTGCAGTATAGCACAGTGTACCATCTGTAGACGGACAATCAATCGGAAAGGATGATTCAAACTTTTGAGGACATGTTGCGAACCTATGTCCTAGATTTTAAAGGGAGTTGGGAGGAGTAGCTTCACTTGGTCGAGTTCGCCTACAATAACAGTTATTAGCAGAGAATTAAAATGGCACCATTTAAGGCTTTGTATGGGAGACCTTGTAGAACTCCGCTTTATTGGGACGAAGTTGGGGAGTGTAAGATCATGGGGTTAGAGTTGGTAAATCAATCTTTGAATGCAGTTCAGATTATCCGAGACAAATTAAAGACAGCTCAGAGTTGTCAGAAGAGCTATGCAGACAAGTGTCGTAGACTGTTAGAATTTAAGGTGGGCAATCATGTGTTTTTGAAAGTATAACCAATGAGGGGTACTTCTAGATTTGGCAAGAAGGGAAAGTTAAGTTCGAGGTACATCGGACCCTTTGAAATTTTGGAAAGAATCACGGTTTTAGTGTATCGTCTTGCGTTGCTATTGAAGCTTGCACAAGTACATGATGTTTTCCACGTATCCATATTGAGAAAGTATGAACCGAACCCGACTCATATATTGAACTTTGAAGAATTGGACGTAGACGATAAGATGTTGTATGTGGATAGGCCGATACGAATAGAGGACCGTAATTAGCAAGTGCTTCGGAACAAGACTGTTGACACCTAAATTTTAGCGATTTGTTTAAGTGTTTATTAATTACATTGGAAAATTAGAGATTAATTTCTAACCCCTTAACAAAAAAATTTCATTGAAATGGCATTGCATATAGACATTAGGAGCATTTGCATCACTAGTTTTAAAATTAATTAAAAAAATTTGAATTTAAAAAAAAGATTGGAAAAAACATTGTGGGTCTGGCACAGGGCTGGGCCTGTCCAGCCCCTTTCTTTTCTTCTTTTCCCTCCCGCACGGGCTTGGCCCATTCTTCTTCTTTCCTTTTTTCTTCCTTTCCCGGCCCGGCCCGTGCGCTTTCTTCTTGCTCCTTTCTTCTCCACGCGCGGGACCTGCAGCAGAAAGGCAAAAAGCAGCAAGTCAAAGCAGCAAAAAGAAAGGGCAGCAGCACCTCAGCAGCAAAAGAGCAGAGCAGAAAGAAAGAAAGAGGAAAGAGGCAGGTGAGTCAGAGCAGAGAAGACAAGGCAGAGCACGCGAGCAGCAGCAACAAGAAAGAAAGAGGAAGAGCTGAAGAGGAGAGCTGAAGAGGAGAGCTGAAAGAGGGCAGCAGCAGGGGAGTCAGAGAAAAAGGCGAAAATAAAGAGAACAACTGAGAAAAAAATGAGCTCGAGAGGGCGGACAGATAAATAACGGAGAGGGAGACCGAGAGAGAGAGAGAACTCGGACAGGAAAAGAGAGGAAATCCGAGAGGGAAAGCCGAGTGTTGCCGAAAAAACCGAGAAGCTCGGGCACGAGAACGAGAGCCAAAGAGAAGGGAAACTCGAAGCGGAGTCAAACGTCGCCGGAGTTCGCTCGCTTGTCGCCGTTTACCGCAATATTCCCTCCTGGTAGGCCTTCCCGAACATTTCTATTCGTTTTGACGAAGTGACGGGCCGGAGCTCGCGCCGACCAGTTCGCGTGAGCCCCGGCCCCTGTCGTGTGTCCATGAAGGTTTCTCTGTATGCTGTCGTGCCTAGTTAGAAGGCTAGGCTCGGTCTAAGTTCGACTCGAGCCGAGAACCCTTTGTTTTACTCACGCACGCCGAGTGTTTGATGAAATGCTTCACTGAGGAAGCGAACTTGAATCCTTAAAATCGGAGCTTAGATCTCTGTTATCTACACGATCTGCTCTAATATTGTAGTCTCGATAATGTCATCGGTTTTTTCTCTGATTTTTTTGGTGGCACATCTCTCATTTTTCGAACCGGCCTTCACGCATACCCCTCCTGCCGGAGACACGCCCTTCGCCAGAGAAGCCCGCGGTTAGGGGTCAACTTAGTCAGTCTTTCCCGTTTATCTCGCGAGGTCCTAGTGTTGAGTCCGTCGATGATGATGTCTCGGCAAAGTAGGCGTGCCCGAAACATAGCTCCGTTGAGGGTAGATTCGATGGAGGAAGAAACGCAGGGAGAGAAGCACGCACGCATGCAGAAACAAGAAGGAAATCTGGAGGGGAAAAAGACAAAAAGTAGAAAAAAGAAAAATTAAAAAATAATAAAAAAGGGAAAAACCAAAAAGACCAACAAAAAAAAAAGACAAGAATATGGGCTTCGTCTTGGGCTTGTGTATGCCGGGTTGGGTTCATTGCGGGCCGAGATGGCTGGGCCGAGAGCCAAAAATTGGGAATGGGCCATTTCAGAAATTTTGTGGGCCATTTAGGGTTAAGCCCATCTGGGCCTTTTTATTTTTTTATTTTTTGTTTTTTTAGTGGGTTAGGTCAGCCCAGTCTTCTGCGGCCCTATTCGAATCGACAGGTTCGAATCGGGTCAACAAGACCGAGTTTCCGGACCCGGTCTGAATAGTTTTTTAAAAAAAAATCAAAATTTCAGAAAATCATAAAAATATTAAAAATATTAAAAAATCATAAAAATTTCGAAATTTCAGAAAATCCATGGAAAAGTCAGAAACCTAAAAATTTATAAAAATTTTCGAAAAAATAATATATTTTTTTAAAAAATCGAAAATATTAAAATATTACAAATTCCAAAAAATAAGAAAAAAATTTCAAAAATCCCAAAAATTCCAATTTTGTTTTAGAGTTCCCTAAATAGCTCTAAAATAATTCTTGGACAATTTTCTCTTAACAAGTGTCAAAAAATCATCAACCTAATATTGTGCTTAAAATCGAACAAACCCTTACAGCTTCACTTTAGGGTTTTAATTATCCTCAGATACCATTGCCCTTGAATGCACGCTTATGATGCGATGATTATAGTTTCCCTCTTAACTTAATTAGGATTGTCATTTATTTATCTCTTAATGCTAAGTGTTTATTTTCACCTGCAATTTATTTAATGCTTTCTTTAATTGTTGATTGCTATTTTGATGATTGAGCACTCGCATAATCACCTCACTTGTTAGTGGTTAAGTGTAAAATCAATCCAAACTACCTAACAAAGCTTTTTTTGAAATGAACAAGATTAGGTACCGAAATGGCATTAATTGGTTAATTAGTATAATCAAGTTCCCGACCCTAGAATCTCTGGTTGCGTAGAAAGTGAGACCCACTCCTATGCCTCGCTTGGTTTCTAGGCGACCCCAACAGGTTAGTGACAACTCATCATTTGAAGATTTTCATGAACACCCAATGTCACATGGAGTATGGGCTTGGGAGAGCCTATGTCTAATGAGGGTCTTGGACCCATCCTTTGGAGAATACTCATAAACCTATTTATTTATATTTCTTTTCCCCACAAGATAGAAAAAATAGGTCCCGACAAATACTATCACCTTAGTTAAGGTGATCTGGCAACACCACGGAACAAAAGGAGCTACATGCGAAAGTGAGGAAGTGATGAAGCATCAACAATCCCATATTTTTGAGAATTTACCTGGAATTGCAAATTTCGAGGAAGAAATTTTTGTAAGGGGGAAAAATTGTGACGTCTTGAAATTCGAGTCCTTTAAAGGATGAATGAAAGTGAATTTCGTCAATGCATTGTTGGTTGATCTCATTCGGAATTAATTACTCCCAAGATATCGACCTTGAGGGGAAAGGCTAATTAGGACAAAACTCGTGCAACTAAAGAACTAGACTTAGGAAAAACAACTCAACCGTAATACTTGTGTAAGGACGATCCTGTGGTTATGCAGGTCAATTTCAGAGACGACTAAAAATCGATTTGCAAACAGAGCATAATGGGACGACAGGTGATTCCGTTTATTGTTATCAAGCCCGTGAATGATCCTATGCCAATTCTCGGTAATCGTGTACTTTGAAATAAGAGTCTATCCTCCACAAGTTCACACGCCAATGACGTCCATGTGTCGAGATGTTTTGAACGTGATTTGGCATGAATCGGTTACACGTGAATTCATGAAGCCGCCTATCGATCGAGTTGTACTAAAATGGCATCCAAGCGAAATTGACAAGGCATGAGAATCCAACATTGGACTATGAATTTTCGGGAATATCTGGGATGAAATTTTGGACGATGCTACTTCGACAATTGACAATACTAGTTAAGCTGAGTATTTGGAAAATGCATTTATGGACCGAGGAAATGAGTCTACTAGGACGTGGGCCGGGCAAGGCCAACGTGAGCCTCATGCCTACAGTGGGATAGCCACATGGTAGGCCCAAGGCAAACAAGTGAAACCGTTTGACCCAACCAACCATTTAACCTTTCCGAGCCTATTGCCTAACTTTGAGCCAATTCGAGCCAAACCGATTCTCGAGCTCATTCATATTCATTTCCTAGCCCCTTTTTTCAGCCCGCCCTTTATTTCAGCCAAGGGTAGATCGGGAATTGTGCAAAGGTGGAAATGACCATTTTGCGCCTGGATATTATTGAGAAAAAAACAAAAGAAGAGAGAGAAGATGATGTCATGTTGCATGGGGATGGAGCAAACATTGAATGGCCTTAATGAGGGTGTGACACCGCTTTCGCTTCACTCTCTCTCCTCCTCTTCAGCCCAAGCAAACCGCACCCTCTCTCTCTCTCTCTCTCTCTCTCTCTCTCTCTCTCTCTCTCTCTCTCTCTCTCTCTCTCATTTTCTACTTCTTCTCCTTCCCACCAGAAACTTGAGTTGTTCATTGCTTTCCTAAGCTGATCACTGCCTGTGCCACCTACCAACATGCTCAGGGGACCCAATCTGTGTCCTCGACGATTGCCGTTCGCCGAACAGAGCCGCCGATCGACCCGCTTGCCAGTCGGAAGCCACTGCCAGCCTATCCGCCTACTTCAGCCTTATACCACCCAAACCAGTTGTTTTCCTCTTGTTCTAACCCAACCACCGCCCGGCCTAGCCACCGCCCAGTCCCCCTTGACCCCCTAGTACCACCAATTGTGCGGCCGCCGGAGGCCACCGCCAACCCGTCCGCCCTTGCTTTAGCCCTATACTTTTGCCCAAACTAGCTGTTTTCCTCTTGTTCAGTTGTAACATCCTGAAAATCGACTCCATTTAGAATTTTATAAAATGGCGATGTTAATTGAAGGTCTAGTCAGTACAAATTTTCCGAACTGTGTGTTCGTGGGATAATGGATTACAGAGAGACATTGATAGGAAATGATTCGCGTACGACTCGCAATTTCGATCAGGAACGAATCCTTCGACCATGCGGACCTGGGCGGGAACGATATCCTCTAAGTACTAGACTATTGAAATAAATTGATTCGGCAGAAGTACGAAGTTGATTTGCGAGTGATTTCCGCACGACTTCGATACGAACTACAAACGACGGTAAACCGAATCATTTTCATCTAGTACTCGGGATTATCAATTGAGCCTCCAGGATCACACGACAATCGAGGGACGTCCCTGACTCAAGAATTGATGTTAATGTGGATCAAAGAATGGTTGACCATGGGTCAAAAGTGAGGAAAGTCCTAAAAGGGTACCCGATAATCCAAATTGTACTACGGTCGCAATCGACTCAATTTAGCCCCGATTTTTAATCCGATTTTGGGAATCGACTTCTCAGTGATATCAACACTAAATATTTGGATATTGCCTCATTTATTTTGGAATTTTCCGTTGAACACGGAAGTGTCGGAAAAGAGGAAAATTGGATCGGGTTTCGAGCCCGTGGGTGGGCCGGCCCAAGACCGATGGCCCAATGGGCCTTGAGCCCATTCAGCCCAACCCAAAGGGGGCCTAAGCTGGCCCATTCTCCTCTCCCTCATCAGCCCATGGGCTTCTCTCTTTTGGCCTTTTGCTTTTGTGTCCAAGTGGGCTTTGTGTATGCTTTGTTTTTTGTTGTTTTTTTATTGGTTTTTGAAGCAAGTGGCTTGCCCACTTGCCTTGGCCTTATCCAAGTCTTCAGCAGCCCCTTCTCTCTACTCTTTCTCTCCCAAAATTCGTGCACCAGCCTAGCCACACTCTCTCTCCTTTTTTTTTCTTCCTTTTTTCTTCCATTTCTAGGGTTCCTTGCTTTGTATTTACTTGTTTTCTAGCTAGAAAACAGCCTTGCCGCCGTCACCGGAGCTGCCACCACAGCTCAAAGTGTAGTCCTGGAAGTTAAGAAACTAGTCGCACACCCCTAGTCACCCCTGGTCGCCCTGGACCGCCCGTTCAGCCTTTTCTGCACTGTTGGTCAGTTCCGCATGAACAGTAACCAGCAGTGTTTTTGGCCCGTTTCGGCCATCGTTTGTCATTCGTTGTCATCCTCGAGCTTACCCCTCGTAGCCCTCGTTCCCCTCTACGCGCCAGTGTCACCGGATTTCCGATCCAAGTAAATTAATTTCCTAATCCTTATTTAGGGGTTAATCTTGCTTAGGGGTTAATTAGTGTATTTGTATGTTTGTGATTAATTAAGGTTGATTGGTTAATTAGACTGGTTAATTAAGCTGACTAGGGTTAGATTAATTGACCATAGTTAGTAATAAAGTAACTAAGGTTAATTAATTAAAGTAACTATGGTTAATTTTAAAAGTAACAAAGGTTAAAAGTTAATCATGGTTAGGTTAGATTAACTAGGGTTGAGTTAATTTGTTAACCATGGTTAAGTTTATTTATTTAATTTCGGACGAATTTACTATTCACAAATTATTGTTCACGATCACTATTCACAATTACTGTTCATGGCACTGTTCATACATAAGCCAATTTTGGTTTCAAATTGACGTGTTCTTGGTTGTTATGCTTTCTTGAAGTGCCGATTGTTAATTATATGCGTGAATGATGATGAAATGCATGATCGAAGACCGAGTGGAAGTGAAAGTGTTTGATTTATTGAGTTATTCCCGATAATTAGGGAATGTACGTGATTGTTGATTGGTTGAATTTGGAATTTTGGAATTGTCGAGTGATACTGCATGACATATTATGTGCATGAGTATATAAGCGATGTTACATTCACGACCAAGCAAAAGCAAAGACAAGAATGAACTGTTTGCTGATGTGTTGTATGGTCAGATTAAAGTTGATAGCCCGGTTGAGCCGGATGACCGCCAATCCTTCGGGGTTGTGCCGTGACCATTGGGTCGCTTGATAGTGGTCAAATGTGGAGTCGCGATTGAGGTCAGGCCCATGCTCCTTATGGAATGCCATCGGTGGGGGAGAGCCCATGATGTCGCTATGCCTCATGGCGGAGGATGATGCTTGGTTTATGACCAGTTGACCGCTAACCATAAGGTTGTGCCGTGGCCTAGAGGGTCGTAATAATCAGAGCATATGTGTGGATGTGAAGCATGAGAAAGTTGTGTGACATGCTCTGATTATTTGCATGCCTCTTACTATTGTTGTGAGACGATTGACAGTTTCTGTAGGTCGCATGTGCCAAGGCTAGGTAGGGTCGCCTGTGATTGCACATGTTTATTAAACTGTCTTCTGTGATTATCTATTTGAGGTGGTATTGGATGATTTAATGGATTATGTTGTATGTTAAACTCCCGAGGCGAGCGAAGTTCCTAACCGGGGCTTAGGACTTTAATTTGCTGAGTTTATCTCAATCCGTCATGGTTAACATTTTCAAGCCCTAGATGATGTAGTACCCGAGGATCAAAGAGAGCGATCTCTCCAAGGCTAGCAAGTAGGCACTGATACAATGTTAGGTTAGCTAGGCCAATCCCTTTTTGAGTAGGTGTTAGCTTGTCGCTTGTAATAAGGCATGTTTGTATTTGCTGGTGTGCCGGCTAACCTTCAGATATATAAAATGGTGTTTGTCTTTCCTCTGCTGCTGTTGTTGCTATCCCTATTGTTTGGTTTGGGAGTTGTTTGTTTCTGCATGTGCATAATTACAAGATAAAATGAATTGGTCGACGACAGTACCTGGGGCGTCGTACAACTAGACTTCAAGTGAAATGGGATTGCTGTAAGCTCGAAAGTTGAGGCGTGACAGTTCTGACCCAACCACCGCCTAGCCCAACCACCAGCCAGTCCCCCTTGACCCCTTAGTACCACCGGTCGCTGGCCAACCATTTGCCGGAGCTCCGATCAGCCCGGTCAACTCCTTTTTCGCCTATACAGTTCAGTTTTCCAGAAGTTCAGTGAGAGGCAAAATTGGTTGTTGCTGTTTCAGCCTTGGCACCGTCTTGGATCGTCGTGGTTGAGGTCCTTGTGCGTAGCCTCTGTCATCGCCGCCTTGCCTGTGTCTCCGGCATGCTTAACGGGTGAGTTTAGCCCATAATCCTTCGTTTAGTGTATAAACTTGCTTAGGGTTGGTTTAGTTAGGGTTAATTCTGGTTTGTGAAGTTTAATTAAATTGTATTAGCCCTAAGATAGGTGGTTAGATAGATGGTTAAGATTAGTTTAATTTAATCTTGCTTATTGTTGATTAATGATGGTTTGTGTTTAATTAAGCATGTTTAGCCTTAATTAAGTGATTGTTGTTTTTAATGATTTCTAAATTTAATTTATTAATTATTAAATTCTGAATTTTACTGTTCACGTTGCACGTTCACAAATTATTATTCATGTGCACATTCACGCTTTCAATTGACCAAGAGAATGGGTTGTTGCATGCTCGGGGTTCGAGCCGTGACACCAAGTGCCCAAGTCTAGTCATGATTTAGATAATGATTTCTGATTGTTCATTTTTTTTGAATTTAAGCAAGGATGTTCTATTTATTGTTAAAAGATTTGCCAATAACTCATTTTCCAAGCATCAGGATATTTTTTTCCAAAAAACAAACGGACTCTAAAAAGCATGCCATGATAGTAAAAATTCAAATATCGATGTCCAAAAGAAAATTAAAAACGGTTTAACTATTTTATCTAATAACTAATCTAAAAAAGAACAATGTGCAAGAAATTAAATTAAATTATCATTGAGACACGCAGTGTAGCTTCGTTTAGATAGATAGATTGAGGTGAACTTAAAATTATGCTTTTGCTAATAAAGAACGATCAACAAGGCCTATCAGAATATTGCATTTTTATCAGAATATGGTAAGGCGGACCTCTAATTATTGTGCCTTCCTCGTAATATCATTTATGTATGCCGACCATTCCCTAAAACGTAGGGGAATTCATTCATGGCAAGATGTGGTTGATGATATGATTACCAAAAACAAGCAATACACGAAAATGTAAACCCATGTCTAATGGATCTCCAAAGCCTTGAAGGGGAATTTTCTTTCAGTTGAAAGGGAATTTTTTCATTTGGGGGGAGGGGGGATAAGAACGAACAATAGAAGGATGCGAATTGCGGCTATTAGTGTGACGACGATTTTCGACTTGAGATTTGAGGGGCCAAACGCTGGCATTGTAGGCTATCAAAAGAATGTCATAGAATCGTATTCCATGACCGTAATCCCAACATCATGATTAATCGTTTGGAAGAACTTCTACTACGAACCTACTAGTTCGTGCAATTGTGTTACTTGCCATCAGCAATCTGTTTCTATTCCTTGACCAGTTTGTTTTGCCCAATAGGTATCTCCACTCTGTGTGACGTTAATCAAGAGAAACAAAATGGCCAGATTTGGTATTAAAGGCTCTGAATGAATCTACAAGTCATGCTAAATTTAAACTTCACACAGGTTTGTGCGCAATTTAACAAATTTCTGTCATTGTGCATCGGACAATCTATATCGTCCCTAGTCTATCCAGGGGTTGATTTTCTAATTTCAAACGACGTCCGAAACTGTAATCAGTTACAAGGTGAATTAGGAGCATCGGAAACGTAGGGGCCATCAGCAACTCCGCATAACGGACAGATAGTATCAATCTGCCTGACAAGCAAAAACAAATTAGAGAAGACAATGGTCTAGCAATCAAGGATGTCATGATTTTCCACTGTAACAATCACCCGAATTGATTTCTTCTTGCATTTCTCAACAAGGTTTAAGTACTAATGAAAAAAAAAACCATTTGAAATTGTGGAAGTATACATCTCGTGGGGCAAAAGTTACGTAACATTTGTATTTTAGCATGCATCATTAAAATGCTTGAATGCCCTCCACTTTGATGCAATTTTTTTACCAAACTATCAAATATCAATCACAGGATGTACAAACGAAGCTGAGCAAAATCTGCCCCACCTCCTTTGTCAATTTTTATCAATCAAATTGGTTGGCTCACTCAAAACTTACTTGGGCAATTCGTACTTAGCACCTGCAACAATCAACATTGCATGGATTAGATGCTGGACACGACAATAGAGAAGGAAAAGATTTCTAGGTGGTGGTGGGTGAGAAGCGGGTGGGGGACTGGGAGAATAGATGGGTATAGCACCTCTTTCATCATGGCATAATGTCAAGACAGCTCTCTGAACAATCACACCAGCACCATCCACAAATGCATGGGCAAGCCTTAGATGATCGGATCTGCTTCTGCTGCTGCATGCAAAGCATCCCATATCTCCGAAAGCAGAATTAAATTGCTTAACAAGTCAACCATGGTGATGTGAAATATGAGAGAGAGAGATTCCTACAGAGATTGAAAGGAAGCTAATGTAACATCCTGAATTTCGACCCATTCCAAGATAGATGAAATGGTTATTTTATCAATGCATTGTTAGTTACGTTTACTCTGAATTGACCTCTCACAAGTTAACTAACTGTTTAGCAAGGCAATTAAGGATCAATACGCGTACAACTAGTGAATTTAATCAGGGATAGACTGCTCGACCAAAAGGATCAAAGAGAAATAATACTACACTGTTGCAGGCCAATTAGCGAACGAAAATAAATCGAGTCGGCAAAAGTACGAGGTCGGATTGCGGGTGATTCCGCACGACTTCGATATTAATTGCGAATGACGTTAAACTGATTTCCTTTTGGCCTTATACTCAGTGTGAGCAATTAACCCATCATGATTACATGACAATTGATGATCGCCCTGATTTGAATATGCATGATTGTGGATTGAAAAGCTATCAACCACGGGTCAAAGATACGAGAACCCCTAAACGTCACCCGAAAGTTAGGTCGTACTAAAGTCGCGATTAATCAATGTTAATCACGAATTTTAATCCGGTATTAGGTATCGAACTTTTAAGAATGTCGAGATTAAAATATTGGACGTTGCCTCATTGATTCTTGAATTTATCAGTAAGCTTGAAATTATTGGAAAATGATTCAACAGGCCGAGTTTTGGAACCAAAATTTGGGAATTTGTGCTTCAGGGGCAAAAAGACCAAAATGCCATTTCTAGAAGCTTGTTTAGGTTTTGTCCTATTCTATTTTCTTTTTTTTTCTTTCTCCCCACGTTGGCCCCCGCCTTCCTCTGCACGTTTCCTTTTCTCCCCCTTTCTCTTGTTGACCCACGGTCAAATCTCTCTCTCTCTCTCTCTCTCTCCACCGATCAACCCCACCCCACCCCACGTTCTCTCTCTGCCCCCTCCCTAGTTCTTTCGGTTTTCTCTCAAAACAGCAGCATAGGCTGCTGTGATTTCCCCAAATCAGCCACCTTTGCCACATGCCGGAGCCACCATACGCTGCCGGAGAGTCCAAGCCGCGTCCCAGCATCGCCCATCCGTGAGCCGCGTTCGTCGCCGTCCTTTCTCACCGAATCGGAACCACCCCGTTGCCAAGACCCATTTTCATTGCCACTTGTCTCGATGTTTCAGATGTAGCTGTGCGTCGCCCTCACTGTCGCCATCATGCCTGTGTCGTCAAAATTATTAAACTGTGAGTTGATTTCCTAATCCCTTAGTTAGGGGTTAATCTTGCTTAAGAGTAGTTTAATTAGTTTAATTATTGATTAGTGCTTTGGATGATGATTATTAGTGTTTTAATATTATTTGATTAAGCTTGCTTAGTGTTAATCATGGTTAGAATAAAGTAATCGCGGTTAGATTAAATTAACCATGGTTAGATTAAAGTAACTGAGATTAGATTAAAGTAACATGGGTTGAGTTAGTTAATCGCAGTTGAGTTAGAATAGTAACCATGGTTAGTATTAATAAATATTATTATTTTTGGAATAAATAATAATAATTTATTATTTTCGGAATTATTATTAATTAATTATTTTATTTTATAATTTCGAATTATTAATATTGTTATTACTATTCATTTATGAAATTAATTATTTTTGGGGAAAATAATTAATTGTGATTATTTATGGGAAATGGTTTAATTGAGTAATTTTGTGGGGAAATTACTATGGTCTAATTTTCCAAAGTCAATAGTGTTTATATACTACATTATTAAATGACATTGGTTTATTAAAGAAGGGTTTTATTAAATGGAATTATTTGGGTTGGATAATTAATTATAGGATTGGAAAATAGTTATAAGTATTTTGTGGAGTAAATTATTTTATCAGAATAATTGACTAAAGTATTATATGCTTCATAAATGAGTATCTTTGAGTATAATCATAGTTTATACTTATTTTGGGATGATTGTTTATTTGTGGGAATAGTTGATTGTCGTAGTCATGAGGACACGTGTTTATTTATTATAGAATATTGAGACGCGTGTTTATTTACTATTGAACATTGTTACGCGTGGTTGGATACCGGTAATTATTGAGGTACGTGATGATTTTGGAAAAGTATGCAAGTATTGTAATGTTGATTGGTCGAAATTGATTGTCAGACAGTGACTTGAACTGCTGATTATGGCAACTTTCGTGAGTGGTTGGAATATTGCTGTTGTATGTAACTTCTGGACACTACTACATTTCATTATACGTGTGTCAACTGCAATAGCATTCCGCGTGAACACGAATTATGTTGCATTCACGACTAAGCAAAAGCAAAGACAAGAATAAATTGTTTGCTGATGTGTTGCATGGTCAAATTAAAGTTGATAGCCCGGTTGAGTCAGATGACCGCCAATCCTTCGAGGTTATGCCGTGACCATTGGGTTGCCTGACAGTGGTCAGATGCAAAGTCGCGGTTGAGGTTGGACCCATACTCCTTAGGGAATGCCGTCGATGGGGGATAGCTCGTGATGTCGCCATGCCTTATGGGGGAGGACGATGCTTGGTCTACTACCAGTTGACTGCCAACCATAAGGTTGTGCCGTGACCTAGAGGGTCGTAATTGAGATATGAGAAAGTTGTGCTATGCTCTGATTATTTGCATGCCTCTTATTGTTGCTATGAGGTGATTGACAGTTTTTTGCAGGTTGTGTGTGCCAAAGCCAAGTAGGGTCGCTTGTGTTTGCATCTGCTTATTGAACTATCGTCTGATAATGTTATTTGAGGTGTGGTATGTATTGTTTGCCGGAACTAGGTTGCATAATTAGACTACCCTCAAGGCGAGCGATATTCCTAACCGATGTTTAGGATTTTGACTTACTGAGATTTTATCTCACTGGTTATTGAATAACCATTTTCAGGTTCGTATGATGGAGGATCGACGTGTGTTACGGCTCGTCGCCGTTTTTGAATGGAGTAGATTAACCCTGACTTGTTGGTTTCACTGGCTCGATAGGAAAATGCCCGTGGTAAGGGCTTGTACTTATAAACTTTCTAGAGTTAATCAGTAAATAAATAAAGCGGCACTTTGGAGTGTGTTATTATTGGGTTTTCCTACTATCCCTGCTTTTGTATTTGATCGGGGGATTGTGATTCGTTTTCGCATGTGTTTAATTAAAAGATAAAAATATAATGGTCGGCAACGCGTCTTGGGACGTCGCATCTAAATGATCTAAATGACTGCAAGAGAATAAGAGTTGTCACATGCTCGAGGGTCGGGACATGACAGCTAATTTACAACAGAAAACATTCGAGTCGAGCCATTAAGTTATTGACATGCAATTCAAGTCAGCTCTTTCACCAACTTCTGTCCCTTTGGAAGTTTCACCGCTCAAAATGCACGTAAGAAAAGGCTTGAACTTGTGCTCTAGCTAAAATATATTTGAACAATGGAAAAATTACCCAATCAACACTGAAATTTCCAACAAAAATTGGCCGGAAGAACTTTATTGAAATTTTACAAATCAGTTTAGGACTTAGATTGGATAATTGAATAGTTTAATATTGAATCGGCATCCGCACAATATGTTTAAAATTATTTGAATATTTTTTCGTATTTTGCACCACAAGTTAAAGCCCAATTAATCAAAAGTTTCAGTTTTGTCCCTCGCCGCCCACAATAGCACCCTCTCTCTCTCTCTCTCTAGTATTACGATAAAACGCATGTAAATACCATTATGGATCGAGCCTTCAAGGGATTATAGAAGCCTCAAACACAAAAAAATAACAAGATATTTTCTCAGATAGTGTCAGTGCGCTCTATGTTATTTTTCTCCATTTCCTTCCACGCGATTTAGAGAGGAATTATAATAAATAACATGATGAGAATTGAGAGGAGAGTCCAAGTTTGGATGTGCTAGGCAACTAGTGGCCTTCAAATCGATCACCGTCTACCCATCTGATATAACGCCATTATGGCTCGTCCGCACAAATTCTTGTGTATCACAAATGTTCCAGCAGATTCAAAGATGCACCGATTCCAACACCTCAAAATCATAAGAACACAAGCATTTAATTTGTTAATGACCGGTTTCATCAAATTTTTGTTTTTGTCCCGGCTAAACCTCTACATATTAGTACGGATACAATTTGAACTTTACCGTTTACTTTTACTGCCTATTTGTTTTTTTTTTTCCTTGTTAAAAATTAATATAAGTATTTTATGTGTCAACATTTATATGTTGAAAGTTTCAAGTGCTTAAGTTTAAATATAGTCAAAGTGCATGCAACACAATATTTGAACCAAACAAAACGTAAATTGTACAAGTCATTTAGAATTGATTGGTTTTATGGCTGGTCCGCCCATGCTGGGCTAACCCAGCCCATAATATGCAAAGCCTTTTTTTCCATTGTGAACTCACCCTAGCTTAGTCCTCTGTTTATACAGTTTGTGAAGTTGATGTTGGACATTTAAGATCAAAATACGTAAATTTCATCCACTCGAGCTGTGACTTCAGTACCGGCTTCCCAATATCAACCCGTAAGGCCCGTGATGATGAACTTGAGAATTGTTGTCGAGGGATTGGATCTTTGGCGTCATGCCTCTGGCAGTGACTTGTGGATCTTGTCGTCGCTAATTCCTCTTATTCTACACAAGCTTGAAATTCAGTCCCAACTCTCTCATCTAACAGTATGATGCGACAACCACTTCTGTAGGAATTTCGAGTTCAATAAATCTGGTGATTTTATCAACTTTGGGCCATGCTTAATTCCAAGGTTCAACAGACTTGAGGGAAGGCCTCGAAACAAAAGTGGGAGAATTCGTATGAAAATTTTCAGAATCATATGCAATTGGAACTCGAATGCTGACGAGAGATCATCTTAATTTTCTACGTTTTTGTCTCGCATTTTCAACACCAAAAAAAAAAAAAAAAAAAAAAAGGCTTGATGAAGACATTTCTTGCCAAGGAATATATTTTTGGGTAATTCGAGTTGTGAGGCCTTCTCCCCTTTGATTGCGAACAAAAGACATCAATTATTCAACTGAAATTAAAGGATGATTTCATTTCATTTCGTTTTGGCTCATCCGTGAATGTGACTTCAGCGTCAATGGAAATTTTTTTTAAAAAAAAAGGTATCTAGAACCATTGCCCAGTCTAATTAAGACCATTTCATGACAAGGGTTTCTTTTGAAGTTTTTCTTCTTAATTTTTGTGTATAACACGGGAAAGACAACGAAAAGGTAATATTCAAGTCTGCCTTAACGTCCTTTTCTGGTGATCTGGAAGGACATTACCTGCTGCATTATTTATGCTTTTCCACACTTTGTTTAGTTTCGACAAAGCTAGAACGCGTTAACATTGGAATCCAATCCCATTTGATGTAGCCTTTCGGTGAAAGCACTGGGAAATATAATATATGTTCATGCAGGTCTTTGATAAGTGCAAAATGAGGTGGCATCAAATCCTCGGCCTCATTAGCAATTATGCAGTTCTTTACACAAAGACTATGCAGGTCTTTGATAAATTGCTTGGCCAATTCGAGACGTCTTTATATTCGAAGCTATAAAAAATTATAATTTCTAAAGTTATAACGTGCAGCGATTCTATAATTGCTAATCATAAATCTTTGGCAATTCTTGATCTTGATGGACGGGAAAATGGACCCCCATCCCTCAAGATCCCTTCGTTTTTGGGCCTGCCTCTAATCATATTTATACTATGACTTATTAAATCATTGAATAAAGTTTTTACATCTCACCCTTAAAGCTAGATATTGGAGTTTACTTCATATCACCTCCCCTAAACTATGTTTCTACATCCTCTATTGAACAAAACAAAAATGAAGGTCATTTCAAATAGATATAGTAAACAAATGAACTCATAAACGAGAAAAGTTACTGTTCAAGTGAAAGAAACTTAATCAAAAATCTATTTCAAAATTATCGCTTAATTCTGAAAATAGTATCTAAAAAATCCTACAGTTAAGGAAATTATACGAAATTACAAAGTGGTCGAAAATGATCTCTCAAGAGGATAAGTACTCATACTGTAATTTCCTCCTCATCGAGGACGAAACTTGCACGATTACGCTATGTTGCAACGGGACCATCTCATGTGATGCCGACACGAAGCAATCGTGCGTTGGTCCAGATATCTCAATTATTACGTGGTATAAGCATAAACTAAAGTACTTTTGATATAAGTTTATTAGATAATAAGAGCTAAAAAAAAAAAAAATGGCTACCATTTTATCAAGTTAATAGTTTATTAAAAAATAATGTGCAAGAAATCAAATTAAGTTATTACTAAGATACACAACGTACCTTCGTTTAGATAAAAATTTCCTTTTGCTAATAAAGAATGACCAACGAATTCTCTTAGAAGGACCGAAAGGTGAAAGAAAACTTAAAACAAGGAATTATTTCAATTATTTCAATTTGTCCTAACTGGATTAGGGATGCTTTAAGAACATTGTTAATTTGAGTAATACTTTTCAGAATTCATTTGTTCTTTCTAATAAATCGAAAAAAAAAAAAAAAACCGTTTTTGAGAAAAAGGGTCGATTAAAGAAACCTTTCTATAAAACTCAATTGGAATAAGGATTGAGAACTAAGTAGCATTGACACGGACATGCGACATGACACGACACAATACGACATACCGACACGTCATTTTTTAAAGAATAGAGAATTATGACATGCTGTATATTAATTTAATATTTTTATATATATAAATTATTATTTTTATAATTATTTAAATCAAATTAATTTGATTTAAATTTATAAATAAATAATTTAAAAAAAGTACAAAATGAATTTACATTAGTAAATCAAATTTACATACAAAAAAGAGCTCGAAATTATCATTATTCATTATTCGTCCCCCAGATCGGCACGGTCTCCCTCCTCCTCGACTACTTCGAGCGCAGCGCCTCCCTTGAGGGAGCTCCGCCCGTGCCCCGAAGCGGATCTTCAAGAGCTTCCGCACCAGGCTGATTCGGCCCAAGTCGTCGACTACGGTCTGCCAGCAGCCGCGTTGCCCTGTGCGACGAGCTCTCTCACCTCAGGTACCGAATTTCACAAGCTCGGAGACCTTCGCGTTGAGCTCCAGAAATCCACGAGGTCGCGCGGCGGCGATGCGGTCCGCAGCTCCCTCTCCCTCGCCTTCACCCTCCATCGTCTTCTTCAACAATTCTCTCTCTTTTCGCCGTGCGTGTCGGAATCGCGTTGGAGAGTGTTGACCGATCCGACGCGCATTGAGTGTCCGTGTGTCGGAGTGTTTGACATGACACGGAGGCTTCTCAAGCGTGTCCGTGCTTCATAGCTTGGGAGAGGCAAGAGTTACAAGAACAAAAAAGTCTCTCTCATTCTCTCTCGCGCTCTCTGTCTGGATCGTCCATATAGACAACAAGCAAAACCCTTGGCCGTGGGGGATTTCATCTCTCTCTCAAACCTCATCGACGATGGGACAGTCACATCCACATCCACGGAGACCTCGGGGACCTCGGGAACAGATGCTTGCACAGATACTTGAGGAGGGGGAAGAGATGCTTGAGCAACAGAGACTTCAGGGACAGATTCAGGAACAGCTATTTCAGGAAGTGATACTTCGGGAAAAGGGACCTGAGGAAGGGACACTTATATTTAATCGACTGAGACTAGAGGAAAGCAGATTTTGGCTACTGATACATGAGCAAGAGAAACTTATATTTATGCAACAGCTTCTGGAACAGAGACTTGAGGAACTGAGAGCTGAGGAAGGGATACTTCTGGAACTGAGAGTTGAGGAAGGGAGACTTCGGGAAGGGAGACTTTGGAAACAGATGCTTGAGCAACAGAGACTTATAATTGAGCAACAGAGACTTGGGGGAGGGAGACTTATATCTGAGCAACACAAACTTCGGGAACAGAGACTTGAGGAAAGGAGACTTCGGGAACAGAGACTTGAGCAAGAGAGACTTCGGGAAGGGAGACTTGAGGAAGGAAGACTTTTGAAACGGAGACTTGAGGAGCGACGGAGACTTTGGGAACAGGTACTTGAGCAACAGAGACTTAATTTTGAGCAACTGAGACTTGAGCAACGGACACTTAATTTTGATGAAGGGAGACTTTGGCAACAGATACTTGATCAATCGAGACTTAATTTTAAGCAACACATACTTCGGCTAGAGAGACTTGAGTGCCTGGTACGTGAGCAACTGAGCCAAGGGGAATGGAGACCTCGGGAACGGACATGTTCAAGTAACAGGGACTTTGGGGCAATAGGAAGACGCTGCTGGAGAATGGACATGGAAAAGAGCTCGGAGGCTGGAACGAGTGGCGGTGAGTCATCGGCGATGGGACAGGGACTTTCATTGACTAGGGACTTTGAGGGAGGAAGCTCTGAGGCAAATATACTCGGGACAATAGAGATGGGAAAGAGCTCGGAAGCTGGAACGAGTGACGGTGAGTCGTCGGCGATCAATTACGAGGTCTTCTTGAGTTTCAGAGGCCCGGATACTCGACAAGGATTCACAAATTGCCTTTATAACAAGATGCGAGAAGCAAACATCCGTGTTTTTCTCGATGAGGAAGAGCTCCACGTCAGTAAAGAAATAGGCGACGAATTACCGATGGCCATCGAAAAGTCGAAGATCTACGTACCCATCTTCTCTAAAGGTTATGCTTCGAGTGCGTGGTGCCTTCGCGAGCTAGCGCACATGGTGGAGTGCACGAAATCCAAACCATATGAGAAAGAGATTATGCCGATTTTCTACGTCGTGGAGCCTCATGATGTTAAGCTTAAATCTCAATTGTATGTTGGCGCTTTGGAGGAGCACGATGAAAAGTTTGGTTGTCAGAAGAGGCGAAAGTGGGAGAATGCGCTGAAAAGTGTAGCCCAAATCAAAGGATGGGAATTGAAAGAACAAGGGTACGTAGGTGTCCTAAATCACTCCATAACTTTTGTTTTGGAATTCATTGTATACGAGTTTGTATAAGATCTCGTTTAGGCGGTTTGAAATGAAATGAATGCCATGTTTTGAAAACTAAAATCAACCATTTGATTCATCCAAACCAAATAAAGCAGGAACCGGGTAAGTATTCAGTGGAACTTCTATTTGTCTTCTGGTATGTTTAACGGGAGAGATGCGAGGAGTATTTCTTTCGAATTTTTGTGTTTTTCCTCTAATTCTTTCATTGATAGATCTGATTTTATATGTCATTGTGTTCGTAAATTATGATTACCTCCTTAAAAATTACCTTCTCTCCTTTTCAAAAGATTCTTGCATGGCACTAGAGCAATTTTCCCAATCGCCTGTTGGAAGTGTTACCATCTTGAGGGCAAATACATAAAAAAGGCTCATAATATTCAGCATATGATTATTTGCTAGAATCATAGGGACGTCACGTTTTAAAAGCACCTAAAATGTCTCTTCCTTTGGGGTGCACTGTCGATTCAGTAAGCTTAACTTTTGGATTAGAAAGTAAATTTAAATTTAAAATGCCACTTATTGAGTGTCCTTAGGTTATTATTTACGATTTCGACTTAGATGATTTACTATTGTGGCAGGCACTGGAACTTTATTACATTAGTGGTACGAGAGATTTTGATGAAGCTGAAAATAAAAGACAAACATGTCACTGAGCATTTAGTAGGAATGGATGAGCAAGTGGAAGCTATTATGAGGTTGTTGGACGTGGACTCAGGAGGCATGCGCTTTGTCATAATCCATGGAATGGGTGGCATTGGTAAAACGACTCTTGCTAAGGTCGTGTTCAACAAACTAAATTCCCTCTTTAGTCATTGTTGCTTCCTAGCAAATGTTCAGGAATCTTCACGCAGCTCTGGCTTTGTAGCCTTACAGAAACAAATATTATCTAACATGTTTGGTTCGGGCTTTCATGAGGGAATCGATGATGATGATGATGGGATCAAAGTGATTGCGCAACGACTTTCCAACGGGAAAGTCTTTATAATTCTTGACGATGTGAATGATAAGGAGCAACTTGAGAAACTAGCTATCAACCACATTTCCTTTGGCTCAGGAAGCAGAATTATTATGACAACTAGAAACAAAAGCATCATGGAAGCTGATTACACTTTTAAGTACAAAGTGAATCCGTTGGATCCTGTTCAATCGCTCAAGCTTTTCAGTAAACATGCTTTTGGAAGAAATGCTCCTCTAGACGATTATGTCAATCTTTCAAGGCAAGTGGTTGATACAACCGGAGGACTTCCCTTGGCTCTTGAAGTTATAGGCTCATTACTTTTTTGCCAAAACAAAGCTTTTTGGATGGATGTTTTGAACGATCTGAGGGAAATACCTCATGACAAGGTCCAGGACAAGCTGAAGATTAGCTTCAATGCCCTCAATCATCAACAAAAACAGATCTTTCTTGACATTGCATGTTTCTTTATAGATGAAGACACGACGAATGCATTCTACATGTGGGAAGAATGTGGGTTTAGGCCAAATTATTCGACTCAAGTCCTTGTGAACATGTCCTTGATAGACATAACTGATGACAATAGGTTCTGGATGCACGACCAATTGAGAGATCTTGGGAGGAAAATTGTCCGTGGAGATACGAGGCCGATAAATCCAAGAAAGCAAAGCAGGTTGTGGAATCCTAAGACGGCTATAGATATCATTAGAACGAAAGAGGTAAAACAATATGATTGACTGTTGAATTCTATATTTTTCCCAAAAGTTCACTTGTTAATTTGGAGCCCTTTTTTAATAGAGAGAGAGGACATTTTTCGTTTATTGTAATGTTATATTACCATTTAATGTCAGAGAAAGGATGCCATTGAAGCAATCTACTTAGATGGAATTGCACCGGGAATATATACGAGCAAGGAGTTTCAAAGGCTTCAAAACATAAGGTTCCTCAAATTACGTTGGGGACAATTAGAAGGAGACTTCGAGAATCAACTTCCAGAGTTGAGATACATGTCCTGGCATAGGTGCCCTCAACAGCTCTTCGCCATCAACTTCCATCCAAGCAAACTTGTAGTTCTCGACTTGTCTTATAGTTTCATAACAGAGGATTGGATTGGATGGAGTCCAATCAAGGTACAATCCTTCACTATTTGTTTATCTCTTAGTTAAATTGTTCAACTCCTATTGACCATACTATAACTGTACAGGTAATACCATGTAAATTAAATGGGCCATAAGTAATTGAGTTTATTTCACAAGTAAAACTGACCTGGTCTTGTAATTAAACAATTGACAATTAGATTGTATTAAATAACATATGGTGTGGAAGAAGTTGAACTGATTTGTAGGTGCATATATGTGGTACAGGTTTGATAGGTCTTAATACTAGAATGAATGTGCTTGCTTGGGTTAAATGAGGAAAAGGAGCCACCCCAATTACAACTTAGTTCCAACACAACCATTTACTGCCTCTAAACTCGCATAGTATTTTCCCTTTACTCTCTTTTAGCTATTGTAACAGGTTGCCGAGAAGCTGAAAGTTTTGGATCTCACAAATTGCAACAGCATGACCAGGACTCCAAACTTCTCTAACTATTTGAGTTTAGAGAGATTGGTCCTTAAAAATTGCAAAAGATTGATCGAAGTTGATGGTTCCCTCGCAAAGCTTAAGCATTTGATTTACTTCAATGCGGATGGGTGTACAAGTCTTACAGAGTTGTCCGAAGGAATCGGAGGGTTAGAGAATCTCGAGTACTTGTATTTAGGCAATTGCAAAAGGTTGAGGAAGCTGCCTGAATCGTTTATGAGAGTGGCATCCTTGGTAGAGTTGGATCTCTCATATATGGCCATCTCAGGATTACCCGACTCCATTGGTAACCTAAAGCGCTTGTCAGTACTTAAACTACCATCTACAAAAATTGTTGAGCTTCCTAGTTCTATTGGGAATCTAAAGGAACTTAAGTATCTCTTACTATCGTATACTAAAATATTGGAACTTCCCATCTCCATTGGGAACTTGGAATCGCTACTCGAGTTGGATATCTCGGGAACACCATGTTTGCGGTTACCTGAATCTATTGGAGACCTGAGTAGATTAAAAGTCATCAACATTTCGAATTCTTCGATAAGGGAGCTACCGAGGAGTATTATCGCGTTACAAGAGTTGGAAGAGCTACATGGCAAGGATTGCCCGTTTCTGGAATGGGAAATTCCCAAGGACATTGGGAAATTGTCACTTTTGAAAGTCCTTAACTTGGAAGTGACCCGTATTAAAAATGTTCAAGTGACTATCAAACTACCTTCTTGCCTAGAGAAATTGGGTTTATGGCATTGCAGTGAACTTGTAGTATTGCCTGAGCTTCCCACAAGTTTGATAAATCTAAGCTTTGGATCAAGTTCGCTACAGTGGGTCCCGGATCTCACAAACCTAACTAAATTGGTGGATTTGAGCTATGGTGGTAATGATAAGATCCGGCATCCTTTGTTCATCCAAGATGGTCCAATCGGACAATCCCTCATGTTCCTTCCATTGTCTTTATCAACATTATCGCTCGAATATCATAAATCAAGATGCAGTTTGTCATTTCGTTGCAACTTAAGAAACCTGACACGTTTGCACATTTATCAATGTAAATGGATTGAAGTTCAACTCGATGGACTTGAACATTTGATTGAATTCCAAGTGGAAGGGTTAGAATTTCTCATTGGATTTGCTGGTCTTTCGAAGTTGAAGAGGTTGGAGTTATGGACGTTAACTGATTGCCCAAATCTAATTGCGATCCAGGGTCTTGGTTCAGTAGAGTTGTTAGAACAATTGGAAATAAGAGGATGTCCTAGGATTCAATGTCTAGATGATCTAGCTGGTTTGAAAAAGCTGGAATCCTTGGTAATTCGAGGATGCAAAGGGCTTTTGGCAGTTAAGGGCCTAGATGAACTAGAGGCTATCAAAAATTTGGATTTTAAGGGTTGCGGATCATTGGAAAGTTTCTCTAATATAGTCAATTCGAAAATACCAGATGAGTGCTGCATAAGAATTCTCGAATGCTCGAAGTTAGCAGGAAATTCTAATTATTACAAAAAATGGAAAGCTTTTGTCCAAGAGCAGGGTTCGGAATCAGTCAAGCCAGAACAAATTGAGAATTCTTTCCGCAGGTTTGAAGCAAATGAGATGTGCACAATTCCACCCCCCGCCTTGGGCATAATTCCCCCGTTCCCCACTTGCCCTCGCCCTTCGCCCCTTGCCCTCTTGCCTTCCTTCCCCTTCCGTCCTCGTCCTGCCCCTTCCACCCCTTTCCCCTCCGCCCTCGCCCTTCCCCTTCCATCCTCGACCTTCCCGTCCTCGACCTTCCCCTTCCGTCCTGGCCTTTCCCGCCCTTCCCCCTTCCCCCTTCCCCTTACCCTGCGTCCTCCCCCTCCCCTCCTTCCCCCTTCCCTTCGCCGCCCCTCCCCCTTCCCCTCAAAAATAAAAAAGAAATAAGAAAAGGGGAGGAAAATGAAGAGACGTATGCAATGGCAATGGAGAAAAAGAGAAGGAAAAAAGAAAGATGATCGTGAGATTAGTCGCCCATTCTCTCGGGCTTAGGCTCACGTGTTACTGGTCCATGAGATTGTTGGGGTATTTCATAGGTTCGGAGTTTTTGGTAAGCCAAGCAGCTCGAATTCGCTGCCACCTCCCCTGATGAAGACGTACGAGATAGTCGATGACCCCTCCACTGACCTGGTGATTTGCTGCCGAGGTTCTTCCAGCATAACAATTTTTGAAGCTTTATTAGACAGCTAAACACATATGTAAGCTGAGACCTTTCTACTTGCATTTCTGCTTGCTCGTCTTCTGATATGATTTGGCTTTCTAGGACGTAGTGATCATACAAACGTATGACTCGCAATGAATGTACATTTCACTTTTGGACAGGATTTTAGGAAGATTGACCCAGAACGATGGGAATTTGCGAATGAGGATTTTGTAAGAGGTCAGCCGCAGCTTCTGAAGAACATCCATCGACGTAAACCAGTGCACAGCCATTCTCTTCAGAATCTCCAAAATCAGGGAAGTTCTTCTCCATTAACTGAAGCAGAGAGACAAGGACTGAAGGAAGAGGTAGAAAGGCTTAAAAGCGACAAGGAATCACTTCAGTTGGAACTACAGATGCATGAAGAAGAGAAGAAGGGCTTTGAAATGCAGATGCAGAATTTGAAGGCGCGGTTTTTGAAAATAGAAGAACGACAGAAGAATATGGTGTCCAACTTAGGTAATGTTCTGCAGAAACCTGGTCTTGCCTTGAATTTGTTGAGTCAGAGTTTAATGATAAGAGGAGGAGATTGCCTCGAATTGGTTACTTTCATGACGAGGGACATGGTGAAGACAATCATGCTGGGAGTCCCCAAACTTTGATGAGAGAAAACATTGATGGAGCTTCATCCTTATCATCAATACTGGATTTATATGATCGATTGGAATCATCACTCACAATCTGGGAATACATTGCGCATGATTGTGAAAACTTTAGTCAGTGCAACTCACCCTAGACTTTGATGAGACTGCTAGTTGTGCTGATAGCCCTGCTATATCCTGCATTCAGTTTAATATTGACGCACGGCCTAAATTACCCACAATCGACATGAATTCTGAACCCACTACTGCTACTGTTTTTGAGCCTGCCATGGCTACTACTTCCGAGCCAGCTTCGACTGTTGCTTCTGAGTCAGTTTCCTCTAAAGAACAAGCCACAGCCAGAGCTCCTCATGTGTCAGCAGGGGTTAATGATGTCTTCTGGGAGCAATTCTTGACAGAGAATCCTGGTTCCTCCGACGCTCAGGAAGTTCAGTCTGAAAGAAAGGATACTGATCGTAGAAGGAATGAGAGCAAACCCGATGATCACGGCGGGTTTTGGTGGGGGTACGAAGAACGTGAATAGCCTAGCAGAACAACTGGGGAATCTTACCCCAGCAGAAAGCACTTGAAGTTGGTTGATCGTTTTTGGGGATTTTGATGGCACGGCCTGGGCATTGTAATATAATAGGGATGATATGTTGGGTCCTGCAATAAATAGGTAATACATGCTTAGGGTGGCTGCCTTGCTGCAATAGCGTTGATGAGATCTCTCTTGATTATTGTCCATCGAGTTTTGTGGCATTTTGTATTGCTCCAGTTAACATAGTTTTATGAAGGTTGTGATATCCCATAGTGTTACGTGACAATGGTACTGACTTTCAACATGCATCTTTTGAGGAGTTACGGATGATTTCTCGTGTGTTTGTTTTATTTCAAATAATGTTGCGCCCCATGCAGGTGCTCACTATGCATGGAATCTTTAGTAAAAGGTAAACACTCTTTCAGTTGTAGATTGTGTCAAGGGCTCTGCAGATCACGCTTCTGTAGTTTCATTGCTGCTTTTCTGTTATCATTACTCAGCTGGAAGCATCGCCATATGTTTTTCGACTCAAATAAGCTGAGAGATTGTGTTTGGCTATCCTATATGATGCCCATGAATAGCTAAACAGGAGCGAGAAATTGAAGGAACCTTCTTGCTACATTTTTGTTTTCTCCTTCTGGTTACTGGCCTGGGGTAGATTCTATACCAATATGTGATTAGTCTAATGCTCAAATGCAGACATGCATTGCCTGTATTTCATCAGGAAATTCAGGATCATGATCATGTTAGCAGTGCTCAGGGGAATTCTCTGTCTGTCTGTCTCTCTTTCTCTGTGCGTGAGGCCAGGCGGGCATGTGCAGATGTACATTCTGGGTCATAACCGATGCATGTGGATATACACCTGCTTAGAGAATAGTCTTGAAGTTTCCTCTAGAATTCGTGTTGTTGCTCTGCGATATCACATTTCTGCAGCACAGAGTTAGAAAATGCAGAACACTGAAGCATGATCGGCCAAAGAACTGGTTCATGATCTAGGCTCTGGTCGGGTCTGATGTGTCCTGATTCCTGGGTAGCAGTCTTCAATCATGTCATCAAGTACACAGCCCTTTGGTCCGAAAGATTCGGGGTAAAAGCAAGAAAATTGGAGGGGTAGCAGTCTTCAGTCGTGTCATCAAGTTCTGGAGTTGATTAGCTCCTACTGCTCTCAGTACGATGAACTTTTAAAAAGATGATGCCGCATATTCAAACTGAAAACTCATTAAGGTCGAGCTCGAGATTCAATTGCAACGAGGATTTTTCTTTGTAAATGACATGAGTTTCGAATGGGGTCAGGATGGCTATATATGTCCAAACTCATGGTACAAAAATGTATTTCTCCTGACAGGGATGTGAGCGTAATCAAACCAAGTCGAGTCATAGTAGAGTTGACTTAACTCGACTCGATTCAACTCAATTTGCAAAGCTCAATATTCAACTTGAGATTGATCTTGTCTCGTTTGATCTTCTAATAAGCATGACCTCAAGCTTAGTTTGGCTCCACTCATCTACTTGATGGAATTTTTGGGTGTGAGATCAATTTATGCTTGAGCTTGAACCTAAATTTTACACAAGATAGAAATCTAAAAACAATACTCTTCAGCTATTCATAGCATTCATTAATGCCTAATGTAATTACGATATGTAAAAATCCAATTATTAGTTTGTTGGGTTTCCGAGCTACTCACGTCAAATATTTCTAAATTTGAAGCGTGTCAATTAATCAAACTCAAGAAGAATCAAGTTGATTCTGAGTAACCCCTAGTTTTTATATTAAAGTATAGCTTAAAACTCCATTTGTTTTGTAGAAAAAATGAACCTTTAAAAAACAAATTTTCAAATTTTAAGGAGTTTTATCTAAGGATTGATTAGTTAAGAAGAATGCTTTAGTAAATGGGAAAAGCGTAGTCTAATAGAGAAAAAAAGACTTCCTCTTTTTGAAAAAAAGAAATGATTTTCCCTCCTTTTTCTCTCAAACGTTCAACTTCTCCTCTGGCGCACAACTTCAAAAGCCTATCTCACCTTTCTCTTTTGCATCTACTTGCTTTTTATTTCTCTTCGTCTCAAACGGTTCTACTTCCTCCTTTGTGGAGAACTACCAGAAAAAGTCCTAAACTTATGGCCAATTCAGCTTTATTTTATTTTTTTTGTCAATTCAATTTTAAACATTTTATAATTGTGCCAATTTAGTCTATCTGGTCAATTTTGGATAATCGGCATCGACATGGACTTTGACTGGCACTAGTCATCCAACTAACATTAATGTAGACAACTTTTAATAATACTTTTTCTTTTGAATATTTTTCGTTTTCTTTTCTTTTTCTTTTTTTTTTTCTTTTTTCTCTTCTTCCTTTTTTTGCTTTTTTGTGAGGGCCGCAAATCCCTCGCCAGTTGCCAGTGAGGGTTGTGGCCTTCGCCTAGATCTAGACAAGGCTAACCTCGCCACAAGTGAAGGCGTCCTCACTCGCGGTTGGCAAGGCTATGGCGAGGCTGGCTTCACCTAGATTCAGGCAAAGCCACCTCACCCTGCGACCCCTAGGCCTAGCCTAAATTTGGGTGAGGTCAGGTGAGGGCTGTGACCCTCATTGGCAGCCGGTGAGGGCTTCGCAACCCTTGTCCAATGGTCTACAAGCCTCACTGGAGCCTTGTGGCCACAATGGGAAAAGATGCAAAAGAAGGAAGAAGATAAAAAAAAAAAGAAAAAGAAAAAGATTAAAAAAATTTAAAAAAATTGAAACTTATTTAAAATTATCTACATCAGTGTCAGTCGGTGTTCATGTGAGCACTGACTGGCCACAATTGACCTGATATACTAAATTGACACATATATAAAATGTTTTTTTTTTGATGACCCAGGAAACCCCGCACCCCGCCGACAGCTAGGGGAGTAAACCCTGGGGGCCGCACGTGCTAGCCACCACACACATGCAACCAGGTAAGTCATCCTATGACGAAGCTGGGATTCGAACATATATAAAATGTTGAGGACTAAATTGGTAAAAAAAAAGTTTCTAATTAAATCGACTCTTTTAAAGAGTTCCACTTCCTCCTTGTCCGCCTCTCCATCTACTTGCTTTTCATTTGGTGCATTCAATTTTGTCTGAAATTGGGCTTGAAGTTTCTAATGCGTCTTTGCTACAAAGTTCATGTATTTTCCCTTTCTTTTCCTCACGGGTCATGCTCCAAATCCTGCATATGGTCCTCTCAAGATCAGGAAAATTGTCTAGAAAGTCTTAAACTTATTGCACTTTTGTCAATTCAATCCTAAAACTTTCAATTTTTTTAATTGAGTCTTAAACATTTTCACTTTTTTCCAACTAAGTCCATTAGGCCAATTTTGGCTGGAATTTGCTACATGGCACGGTTGGCACCAACGTGGACAAATTTTATTATTTTTAAATATTTTTCGAAGATTTTTTTTTACATTTTTTTCCTATATTTTCCCTCTTCTTTTTTCTTTTCCCTCTCTCTCTCTTCTACCTCTGCTAGTCACCTAGCCTTTGCCAACTAGCTAGAGGCTGCGACTAGCAAGGGTCGGCCTTGCCGAGAATTGGGAAGGGACAAAATAGAAAAAAATATTAAAATTTTTGAATAAATATATTTAAAAAATAATAAATTTTGTCCACACAATGCCAGTCATACAATGTAAGACAACCGGCATCCACGTTAGTGAATTTCGGTCAAAATTGGCCGGATGAATTCAATTGGCAAAAAGTGAAAAGGTTTATGACTGAATTGATAAAATTAAAAATTTTAACATTAAATTAGTGAAAGTGTAATATGTTTTGGATTTTTTAGATAATTTTCCCTCTCAAGATCCCACCAAACCATTCAATAAAATTCCCCCATGAACCTTGTGAAAATTTAGGACAATATCGTGACATCCTCAAAAGCATTTCCGAGTGATGTCTTTGTAATTTTTATTTTTGGTCTTTTGTAACTTAATTTAATATCCAATTTCTCATGAGAGAGGTTACTTTCTTAGACAAATTACTATTATTTCAGTTAATTTTTTTCCTTCATGGAGATTATTATTATTATGACTGATGATTATAAAATACAAAGAAAAGTCGGTGAATAAAAAAATAAAATATTGGCTAGGTTCCAGAAATTACATGTCCTACGATCAAAAACTCGGCACTTCGACTTGGGAATCCTCACAGCTAGGCCCAAATCCCCTTAAGGCTGAGGCCTAGTCCCTGACGCTTGAACTGGGTCTTCAGCACTTAGAAAATTATTTGATGATATAGCACGGTATCCCTTATAGCACACACGTATCTCTTTAGAAATAAAATAAAATAAAAGCATGTCTTCCTTAATAAATAACGAAAAAAATTTCTCAATTTATTTTCATATTTCATCTAAACACCAGAAAATTTCTTCATATTCTTAAAAAAAATTAGAAAAATATTTAATCTTTCACGGAATGAACAGAGCCTAAGATATTAACAACAATATGCATGATTGGATATGGTTTTTATCATCAGAATTAACTCATTTAAATGTATAATGAGTTATCTTGAATAAGTTGCTCCAAAAAGGATAAAGCGCGGCAATTCTTGCCTCGATCAGGGGCCATGAGTCGGATGCAATCATAGTCATTCTCCTTGTGGGATCCATTGATGGGGCCCAAATGGGAGCCAAGATCAAGGATCCAAATTCATTTGGCTCCCCAGATACAAACCCAGGCAAAAAAATCCCGATGGAGGGGTTCCTCAGGATTTTTCTGCAATCCTGAGGAAGCTTTTGTTGTTTTACAAGGCTAAAACTCAAGCCATTGCATATACGACAAACCCTGCATTAGAAGCCTGAGTTAACGACGTGAGGAATTTGTAGCCATATTGTCAGCATCTTGTTCTGAGATAAAACCAGTCATTCCTAGAGAAGGAATATGTGCAAGGCAGTTTCAACTTCTTGATTGCACAGGGAACGGGTGGGGTTTTCAATAATTTTTCTTCGGAATAGATTCTCCCTTGTTGGTGAAGCATTTTGGCATACATTCCAAAGGAAAATACAAACTTTTGTTAATGATTTCACACCCCATGCTCTGCTCCATCGGACACGAGATTGTTGGAAGGAGGAGGAGGCCTGGACAGGGTTAGGCCTATCTTCCTCCTACTCTTAACTGAGTATATCCCTGATTTGGCTCCAGTCTAAACCATCAGGTCTTTAGGAACCTATGGGCGCACTGGGATCCACAGAATTTCCTCTACTCTGGTGTCATCAAAAATGGTTCGGAGGACTGGTTCTTTCCAACTATTATCTTCTTTATTTAATCAGCTTAGCTACTTGTTCGGGTCCATTCCTCATGGCAGGACCTCCAATAACTCCTTTTTTTCATCCATCTGTCTCCCCTGATATTCACTTTCTGATCATTGCCTATCGACCGCATCAATGATGGAACATCATGATTAATCGTTTGGAAGAACTCCTACTACGAACTGATAACTACGTGCTTTTGTGTTGTTTGCCATCGGCAATCTGTTTATATTCCTTGACTGGTTTGTTTTGCCTTATGAGTATCTCCACTCTGTTTGACTTTTATCAAGAGAAACAAACTGGGCAGATTTGGTATCAAAGGAACCGAATGAATCTACAAGCACTGCTAATTTCGAACCCTATACAGATTTGTGCACAATTTTACGAATATTCCCCATTGTGCATTGGACAATCTATATCGTCCCTAGTCTATCCAGGGACTGGTTTTCAAATTCCCAACCACATTTGAAACTCTAATCAATTACAAGATGAATTAGGAGCATTGGAAATATAGGGGCCATCAGCAACTCCACATAACAGAAATAATATAAGGTCAATGTGCCTGACAAGCACTAACAAATTAAAGAAGACAATGGTCTAGCAAGTCGGAGGGGTGGCCCGAGGGTCCTCGATCGTGCCCCGTGGTCGTCGCAGCAGTCACCGGTGGGTGAGAAAAATTTGCAGAGAGAGAGAGTCCGCAGAAGAAAAGTTTTGGTGAGGACTGAAGAAAATAAGTGACGTGAAGTTGTCAGGGAGAGGGGAGAGAGAGTGCGCAGAGGAGGGGAGAGAAGAGAACGCGCGCAGTTTCAAAAAAAATTTTCTCCATGCTGACAAGTCTACATTTGGGCCTTGGGAGGACACGTGTTGCGCCCCGAAGCAGTCTTCCATTTGCCACACTGGCAAACGAGCTGCAGCCAATATTTTCTCTTGTTAAGTCAGCTCTCTGAACGATCACGCCAACACTATCCGCAATTGCTTGGGCAAGCGTTAGATTTGCGTGTTGCAGCATGCAGAGCATCCCATATCTCTACAAGCAAAATTAAATTGCTTAACAAGTATTCTATAGTGATATGAAACGAAAGAGAGATATTGATCGATTGATTGATATAATTACTATAGAAATAGAAGGGAAGTTGGTTAATATACAACAAAAAACATAACAAGTATTGACATGCCTATTTACGTCAACTAACCATTGGGAGTTGCTCCAATGATCATCTTTTCCACATGGGATGAAGAGTTCGATTTCCCACCTTTTTTAGGAAGTTGGAGATGGGGAAGTTTAGTTTCAAATGTGGTTTTTAACTTACACGTTCTGTAAAAAAAAAAGGCAAAAAACTAAGATATTATGATAGACCAAATAAAAAAAATTCACGTCAACTCCTTCACTATCTTGTGTTGCTCTAAAAATTTCACTACTAAAAAATAATCGCAAAAGATGACATGTGAACTTGTGCTCCAGTTAAAATACATCTCGAAAAATATGCACGAAGTATGTGCTCAAGACTAGTGGATACTTCTGCACCTAGAAATCAACCTCCCCGGTGGCATGCAGAAGCAGGTTGCTATGAAGGTTTCTTAACTGCAGACAAGTAAGATCGATGTGCAATGCTTAAAAAATTCCACAAGTTTCAAGGGACGTGCATTTCTTATCACATTAGTATACTGGCGCAAACTTATGCTGCAGTTCATCTGGTTAGTCAATAACAAAATCACTACCACGTTCGCAAGAGTGCAAAGAATTGTGACTCAAAAGAGAATTAGTGTTGGCTATGTGAGGGATGAAGTAGCCCGAGCCTCTTTTCAAGTATGACATGCTTGATAGTTTTCAGGTACTTTCACAAATTGAAAAGAATCTCCAGAAAATCATATCAATAAGTCATAACTCATTAATGTAAGTTGACAATATTTGTAGGAAGTTATTTTCTGACTTACTAAAAACCTTTCATTTTATGGGTTAGCCGTTGATATTCAATACGTTCCACATCTTCTAAATAGGATCATACTTAAGGCGTCTGACATAAGGCATAGGTCTAAGTAACTTGAAGTACCAAGCATAACCCCAAGGTTTCATGTAGAATGCCTCATCCTCATAACTGTTGACACTTAAATTTTGGCGATTTGTTTTAGCATTTATTAACTACATTAGAAAATTAGAGATTAGCTTCTAATCCCTTAACAAAAAAAATTATTTCATTAAAATTGCATCACATATAGACATTAGGAGCACTTGCATTAGTAGTATTAAAATTTATCAAAAAATATTAATTAAAAAAATAATAATTAAAAAAAATTAAAAAATCGAAAATTAAAAAAAAAAAAATTAAAAATTTAAAAAAAAAAATAGAAAAAGAGGACGGGCCAAGGCTGGGCTGCCTAGCCTCCCCCACGTGGCCCATTTCCTTTCCTAGCACGGGCTCGGCCCATTTCTTTGTTTTCCCTTCCTTTCTCGGCCCGGCCCGTCCATCTTTCTTCTCCTTTCTTTCTCCTCCACGTGTGGGACCTGCAGCAGAAGGAGAAGGCAGCAAGTCAGCGCAGCAGCAGCGAGTCAGAACGGCAGCAAAGCAGAAGTAGCAAGGCAGCAGGTCAGGGCAGAAACGGCACGCAAAGAACAAGAAGAAAAGAAGAGGAGGAAGTCAGAACTCGGGGGGGGGACAAAACGAAGAACCCGAGAGAAAAATCGAGGGGGAGAGAAAAAAATCGAGGGCAGACTGACAAAGCAAATTGGGCACGCCTGCTGTGAGGAAAAGGGGAACCCAGCGGCTGTTTTGGGAGGGGAGGCTGTTTTGAAAGAGAAAAACCAGATCGGAGAGCGGGGGTTCGAAGCTGAACCCGAGAGAGAAAAACGAGAGAGAGGCCGACGATCCGAAGAACAACGAAAAGAGAAACGAGCTCGAGAAGGAGAGGGAGCGGCACGAGGGGCTGCTTCTTCAGGAGTGTCTTCCTCGGTTGGTTTCGGGCGGATCCGAGAGGGAAACCGAGAGAGAGCAAAGATAGACCGAAAAGAGAGGAAAAGGCCGAGACAGAAGGGAGGCTCGAGTGATCAAGAGAGTGGCCGCCGCGTCTCAAACGCGACCGACGAGCCCTCAACGCTGCTTCTTCCACTTCGCCGAAGCTCCTAGAGCCGAGAGAAAGGTTCCGAGAAGGAGGGGGAGTTCGAGAGGGGAGCTCCGGACGACGAAGAGAGGGACCCTTAGCCGCGCACCGACCCGTTTGACGACCCCCCCCGGCGACGTCCTCGGGCTGACCAGGTAAGTTCGGCTCCGCCCTTGCTCCGTTTTAGCCGCACCGGGCCGGAGCTCGCGGCCGTCCGGCTCGCGCAAGCTCCGGCCCTCGTCGCCATTAGATTTCGTTCCTATAATCTTTGTATATCGTGTTTGAGACCCCCCAATGCACGTTCGAGGCTCGGTTGAGCCGGAAAACTTAGGATTCGGCAGCACACCCCAACTGTTCGACAAAATGCCTCAGAGAGATCCGAAAAGTCAGTCCGCGTTCTAGCTTAGAATCGATCCGTGCTCGCGTACGTAGCTGCTGAATCGTGTTTTTTGTTTGCGTGGTCATTGTGTTTTGGCGTGGTCTTTGCATAATAATCGTGCGTCGTCGGGAGAGCGAGGGTTTTCTTTGTTCCGGTGAACGGATTATCGGTCGCCGAAATAGGTGGCCGCGTTTAGTCGAACGCCGGTCGGAGCGAGTGACTAACGCGTGGGGACGGTTCACCAATTGCAGGAGGAAGTATGGTTTGGTAAAAACAAAAATAAAGAAAAGAAAGAAAGAAGAAGTTGCAGAAGAGAAGATGGGGAAACGTCGGGCGTGCATGGGGTGCATGGGGGGAAGAAATCTGGGAAGAAAACCAAAATAAAAAAGAAATAAAAAAAAAAAACATTAAAAAGACAAAGAGATGGGCTTCGCCTTGGGCTAGTGCACGTTGGGTTGAACTTGTCACGGGCCGGGTTCTTTAGCTGGGCTAGAAAAATTAGAAATCAAAATTGGGCTTTTTTAAGAAATTCGTGTGGGCCCTTTTGTTTTGTTTTTTAGCGGGCTTAAGGCCGGTCCGGGTCCTTTAGCCCAACCCGAACCGGCAGGGTCCGAATCGGGTCAGCAGGGCCGGGTTTCCTGACCCGGTCCGAATCATTTCCTTTAAAAATATTTAAAAAAATCGAAAATTCAGAAAATCATAAAAAACATAAAAAATATTAAAAAATCATAAAAATTCAGAAAATTCAGAAAATTCATGGAAAATTCAGAAACCTGAAAATTCATAAAAATAAAAATAAAAAAATATAATATTTTTTTAATTAAAAAAAAAAAAAAACCAGAAAATATTAAAATATTGAAAATTCCAAGAAAATTCAAAAATCCCAAAAACTCCTAGTTTGTTTTAGAGTTTCCCAAAAAGCTCTAAAATAATTCTTGGACCATTTTCTCTTTAAAAAAAAAAAAAATGTCGGAAAATCATCTAAAAATTGTCTTAAAACCGAGCAAGCCTTACGACTTTACTTTAGGGTTTTAAGTATCCCGGATATAATTGCCCTTGAATGCATGCTTATGATGCGATGATTATGATTTTCCCCTTAGTTTAATTAAGATTTATTTTCGTCTGCAATTTATTTAATGCTTTCTTTAATTGTTGATTGCTATTTTGATGATTGCGCGCCCGCATGATCACCTCATATGTTAGTGGTTAATTCTAAAATCAATCCGAACTGCCTGACAAAAGTCTTTTGAAATGAACAAGATTAGGTACCGAAAGGGCATTAATTGGTTAATTAGTGTAATCAAGTCCCCGATTCTAGAATCTCTCAGTTTTGCGTAGAAAGTGAGGCACGCTCCCATGCCTCGCTTGGTTTCTAGCCGACCCCAATAGGCTAGTGGCGACTCCTCATTTAAATATTTTCATGAACACCCAACGTCACGTGGGGTATGGGCTGAAGGCTTTATGTCTAATGAGGGTCTTGGGCCCGCCCTATGGGGACAATACCCCTAAACCTATTTATTCAGACATTCCTCTCTCCCATTCGGGACGGAAAAAATAGGTCGCGACAATAACCCCAAGTTAATAGTTTATTAAAAAATAATGTGCAAGAAACCAAATTAAGTTATTACTAAAATACACAATGTAGCTTCGTTTAAATAAAGTTTTGCTTTAGCTAATAAAGAATGATCAATGAGTTCTCTTAGAAGGATAGGAAGGTGAAAGAAAACTTTAAAAAGGAGTTATTTCAAGTTGTCCTAACTAGATTAGGGATGCTTTAAGAATGTCGTTAATTTGAATAATACTTTCAGAACTCATTTGTCCTTTTTAAAAAATTGAAAAAAAAAACCCTTTATGAGAAAAAGGGCTAGCTAAAGAAACCTTTCTATAAAACTCAATTGGAGTGGGGCTTGGAAGCTAGGTAGCACTGACAAATATGTGACACGAGACATGACACAATACGACACGTCAACATATTATTTTTTAAAAAATAGGGAATTCATATAATTTAAAAAGCCCGATATATGTTAAGACATTTGTATATTAAATTAATATTTTTATGTATAATAAATTTTCATTTTTATAATTATTTTAATAAAATTAATTTGATTCAAATTTATAAATAAACATATAATTTAAAAAGCCCGATATAAATTTACATTAATAATTCAAAATTACAAATAAAAAAGAGCTCGAAATTATCATTATTCAGATATTGTTTTTAGCTCCACCCATTTATTTTATCCTCTCTTGCCCAGCACCACCTGTCACAATCACCCTCGACCACCTACCACTCTCCAAAAAGATAAAGACAATCAAGTCAAAACCCGCGTCCCCATTTTAAAATTTTTTCTGCCCTTCTTCCAAAAAGATAAAAACAACCGTCAAAACAATCAAGTCAACACCCTCGTTCTCTGCTCCTCCGTCTGCAAGCACTGTTGCCCCGTCGTCCCCTAGATCGGCACCATCTCCCTCCTCCTTGACTACTTCGACCGCTGCGCCTCCCTTGAGGGAGCTCCGCCCGTGCCCTGAAGTGGATCTTCAAGAGCTTCCGCACCAGGCTGACGGTCTGCCAGCAGCCGCGTCGCCCTGTACGACGAGCTCTCTCACCTCAAGTACCGAGTTTCGCGAGCTCGGAGACCTTCACGTCGAGCTCCAAAACTCCACGAGGACCCGCGGCGGCGATGCGTTCCGCAGCTCCCTCGCCTTCACCCTCCATCGTCTTCTTTAACGATTCTCTCTCCCTTTGCCGTGCGTGTCGGAATCGCATGTCAGGACGTGTCAGGGAGCGTTGACCGTGTCAGAAGATCCGACAAGCGTCCGTAGAGTGTCCGAGCGTGTCGGACACTCTTGACACGATACGGAGGCCTCTCAAGCGTGTCCGTGCTTTATAGCTTAGGAGAGGCAAGAGTTACAAGAACAAAAACATCTCTCTCTGTCTGGATCGTCCATATAGACAACAAGCAAAACTCTTGGCCTTGTGGAATTCATCTCTCTCAAACCTCATCGACGATGGGACAGGCACATCCACGGAGACTTCGGGAACAGATACTTGAGGAACAGAGTCGGGAACAGATACTTGCAAAGATACTTGAGGAGGGGAAACAGATACTTGAGCGACAGAGACTTCGGGATCGGATTCAGGAGCAGCTATATTTTCTCCTTGAGGAAAGGAGACTTCGGGAACAGGAACTTGAGGAAGAGACACTTATACGTAAGCAAGAGGGACTTCGGGAGCCGACACTCGAGGAAAGGAGTTTTTGGGAACAGAGACTTGAGGAATTTAGACATGGGGAAGGGAAAGTTTGGATACAGATACATGAGCAACGGAAACTTATATTTGAGCAACGGAGACTTCAGAGACAGAGACTTCACGAACTGATACTTCGGCAACAGGTACTTGAGGAAGGGAGACTTTGGGAACAGATAGTTGAGCAACAGAGACTTATATTTGAGCAACAGAGACTTCATACACAGAGACGTCGGAAACAGAGACTTCTGGAACAGGCACTTGAGGAAGGGAGACTTCGGGAACATGGACTTGAGGAAGGGAGACTTTGGGAACAGATAGTTGAGCAACAGAGACTTATATTTGAGCAACATATACTTCGGAAACACGGACTTGAGGAACTGAGACTTAAGGAACTGATGCTTCTGGACCAGGGACTTAAGAAAGGGAGACTTACGTTTGCGCAACAGAGACTTTGGAAACAGAGACTTGAGGAACTGAGACTTGGAGAACTGAGACTTCGGGAACAGAAACTTCGGGAACAGAGACGTTCACTGACAAGGGACTTTGAGGCAATAAGAAGACTCTGGAGAATGGACATGGAAAAGAGCTCGGAGGCTGGAACGAGTGGCAGTGAGTTGTCAGCGATGAGCCAGGGACTTTCGTTGACGAGGGACTTCGAGAGAGGAAACTCTGAGGCAAAAATACTCGGGACAATGGACATGGGAAAGAGCTTGGAGGCTGGAACGAATGATGGTGAGTCGTTGGCAAGTGATTATGAGGTCTTCTTGAGTTTTAGAGGGCCAGACACTCGCCAAGGATTCACGGATTGCCTTTATCACAGGATGCTAGAAGCAAACATCCATGTTTTCCTCGACGAGGAAGAGCTCCACGTTGGTAAAGAAATAGGGGATGAATTACCGATGGCCATCGAAAAGTCAAAGATCTACATACCCATCTTCTCTAAAAGTTATGCTTCGAGTGTGTGGTGCCTTCGTGAGCTAGCGCTCATGGTGGAGTGCACAAAATCCAAACCGTTTGACAAGGAGATTATGCCAATTTTCTATGACGCGAAGCCTCACGATGTTAAGCTTAAATCTCAATTGTATGTTGGCGCTTTGGAGGAGCATGAGGAGAAGTTTGGCTGCCAGAAGAGAAGAAAATGGGAGGATGCGCTGAAAAGTGTAGCCCAAATCAAAGGATGGGAATTGAAAGAGAAGGGGTATGTAGCTGTCCTCAATCATTCCATAACTTTTGTTTTGGAATTCATTGTATATGAGCTTGTATAGGATCTCGATTAGGCGGTTTGAAATGGAATGAATACCATGTTTAAATCAACCATTTGATTCATCCAAACCAAATAAAGCAGGAACCGGGTAGGTATTCAGTCAAACTTCTATTTGTCTTCTGGCAAGTTTAGCGGGGGAGATGGGAGGAGTATTTCTTTCGAATTTTTGTATTTTTTCTCTAATTCTTTTATTGACAGATCTAATTTTATATGTTATTGTGTTCGTAAATTATGGATTACCCCCTTAGAAGTTACCTTCTCTCCTTTTCAAAGATTCTTGCATGGCGCTAGAGCAATTTTCCCAATCGCCTGTTGGAAGTGTTACCATCTAGAGGGAAAATAAATAAAAAAGGCTCATAATATTCAGCATATAATTATTTGCCAGAATCATAGGGACGTCACGTTCTAAAAGCACCTAAAATGTCTCTTCCTTTGGGGTGCACCGTCGATTCAGTAAGCTTAACTTTTAGATTAGAAAGTAAATTTAAATTCAAAATTCCACTTACTGAGTGTCCCTAGGGTTATCCTTTACGATTTTGATTTAGATGATTTACTACTATGGCAGGCACTGGAACTTTATTACGTCAGTGATACGAGAGATTTTGATGAAGCTGAAGCTGAAGATAAAAGACAAATATGTCACTAGGCATTTAGTAGGAATGGATGAGCAAGTGGAAGCCGTTGTGAAGTTGTTGGACATGGACTTAGGAGGCACGCGCTTTGTCATAATCCATGGAATGGGCGGCATCGGTAAAACAACTCTTGCTAAGGTTGTGTTCAACAGACAAAATTCCCTCTTTAGTCATTGTTGCTTCCTAGCAAATGTCCAGGAATCTTCGCGTAGCTTTGGCTTTGTAGCCTTACAGAAACAAATATTATCTAACATGTTTGGTTTGGGTTTTAATGATGGAATTGATGATGATGACGATGGGATCAAAGTGATTGCACAACGACTTTCCAACAAGAAAGTCTTCATCGTTCTTGACGATGTGAATGATAAGGAACAACTTGAGAAACTAGCTATCAACCACATTTCCTTTGGCTCAGGAAGCAGAATTATCATGACAACTAGGAACAAGAGCATCGTCGAAGCCGATCACACTTTTGAGTACAAAGTGAATCCATTGGATCTCCTTCAATCGCTCAGGCTTTTCAGTAGACATGCTTTCGGAAGAAATGCTCCTCTAGATGATTATGTCAGTCTTTCGAGACAAGTGGTTGATACGACCGGAGGACTTCCCTTGGCTCTTGAAGTCATAGGCTCATTACTTTGTCGCCAAAATAAAGCTTTTTGGATGGATGTTCTAGACAATCTGAGGGAGATACCTCATGAGAAGGTCCAGGACAAGCTGAAGATTAGCTTCAATGCCCTCAACCATCAACAAAAACAGATCTTTCTCGACATTGCATGTTTCTTTATAGATGAAGACAAGACGAATGCATTCTACATGTGGAAAGATTGTAGGTTTCGGCCTGATTATTCGACTCAAGTCCTTGTGAACATGTCCTTGATAAACATAACTGAAGACAACAAATTTTGGATGCACGACCAATTAAGAGATCTCGCGAGGAAAATTGTTAGTGGAGATAGGAGTCCGATAGATCCAAGAAAGCAAAGCAGGTTGTGGGATCCTGATTTGACCGTGAATATCATAAGAACGCAAGAGGTAAAACAATTTGATTGACCGTCAAATTCTATACTTTTCCCAAAAGTACATTTATTAATTTGGAGCCCTTTTCTTTAATAGAGGATATTTTTCATTTATTCTAATTTGATATTACCATTAAATGTCAGAGAAAGGATGATATTGAAGCAATCTACTTAGATGGATATGCAACAGGAATATATACGAGCAAGGAGTTTTCGAGGCTTCAAAACATAAGGTTCCTCAGATTACATCGGGCACAATTAGATGGAGACTTCAAGAATCAACTTTCAGAGTTAAGATACATGTCCTGGCATAGGTGTCCTCTAGAGCTCTTCGCCATCAACTTCCATCCAAGCAAACTTGTAGTTCTCGACTTGTCGTATAGTTCCGTAATGGAGGACTGGACTGGATGGAGTCAAATCAAGGTACAATCCTTTTGCTGTTTGTTTATCTCTTAGTTAAATTGTTCAACTCCTGTGGACCATACCATAATTGTATAGGCAAAAACACGTAAATAAAATGGGCCATGAGTAATCGAGTTTATTCACAAGTAAAACTGACCTGGTCTTGTAATTAAACAATTGACAATTAGATTGTATTAAATACCATACGGTGTGGAAGAAGTTGAACTGATATGTAGGTGCATATATGTGGTACAGGTTGGATAGGTCTTAATACTAAAATGAATGTGCCTGCTTGGGTTAAATGAGGAAAATGAGCCATCCGAATTACAACTTAGTTCCAGCATAGCCATTTACTACCTTTAAATTCGCATATTATTTTCCCTTTACTCTCTTTTAGCTATTGTAACAGGTTGCCAAGAAGCTGAAAGTTTTGGATATCACAAATTGCAATAGCATGACCAAGACTCCAAACTTCTCCGACTATTTGAGTTTGGAGCGATTGGTCCTTAAAAATTGCAAAAGATTGATTGAAGTTGATGGTTCCCTCAAAAAGCTTAAGCGTTTGATTTACTTCAATGCGGATGGGTGTACAAGTCTTACGAAGTTGTCCGAAGGAATTGGAGGGTTCGAGAATCTCGAATACTTGTATTTAGGCAATTGCAAAAGGTTGAGGAATCTGCCTGAATCGTTTATGAGAGTGGCATCCTTGGTGGAGTTGGATCTCTCATATACAGCCATCACAAGATTACCCGACTCCATTGGTAACCAAAAGCGCTTGTCAGTACTTAAACTGCGATCTACAGAAATTGATAAGCTTCCTAGTACTATTGGGAATCTAAAGGAACTTAAGTCTCTCTTACTATCGTATTCTAAAATAGTGGAACTTCCCATCTCCATTGGGAACTTGGAATCGCTACTCGAGTTGGATATCTCGGGAACACCATGTTTGCGGTTACCCGAATCTATTGGAGACATGAGCAGATTAAAAGTCATCAACATTTCGAATTCTTCGATAAGGGAGCTACCGAGGAGTATTATCGCACTAAAAGAGTTGGAAGAGCTACATGGAAAGGATTGCCCATTTCTAGAATGGGAAATTCCTGAAGACATTGGGAAACTGTTACTTTTGAGAGTCCTTCACTTGCAAGTGACCCGTATTAAAAATGTTCAAGTGACTATCAAACTACCTCCTTGCCTAGAGAAATTGAGTTTATGGCATTGCAATGAACTTGTAGTATTGCCTGAGCTTCCCACAAGTTTGATAAGCCTAAGCTTTGGATCAAGTTCGCTACAGTGGGTCTCGGATCTCACAAACCTAACTAAATTGGTGGATTTGAGCTATGGTGGTAATGACAAGATCCGGCATCCTTTGTTCATCAAAGATGGTCCATTCAGACAATCCCTCATGTTCCTTCCGTTGTCTTTATCAAAATTATCGCTCGAATATCATAAATCAATATGCAGTTTGTCATTTCGTTGCAACCTGAGAAACCTGACATGTTTGCACATTTATCAATGTAAATGGATTGAAGTTCAACTCGATGGGCTTGAACAGTTGATTGAATTCCAAGTGGAAGGGTTAAAATTTCTCCTGGGATTTGCTGGTCTTTCGAGGTTGAAGAGGTTGAAGCTATGGACACTAATTGATTGCCCAAGTCTAACTGCGATTGAGGGTCTTGGTTCAGTAGAGTCATTGGAACAATTGGAAATAAAAGAATGTCCTGGGATTCATTGTCTAGATGATCTAGCGGATATGAAAAAGCTGGAGTCCTTGGTAATTCGAGGATGTGAAGGGCTTTTGGTGGTTAAGGGCCTAGATGAATTAGAGACTATCAAGAGATTGGATTTTGACGGTTGCAGATCATTGGAAAGTTTCTCTAATATAGTCAATTCGAAAATACCAGATGAGTGCTGCATAAGCATTTTCAACTGCTCAAAGTTAGCAGGAGATTTGGCTCTAGCTCGAGGCATCTCGTACAAACAATGGAAAGCCTCTGTCCAACGGCCTTGGGAATTTGTCGAACCAGAACAAATTGGGAGTACTCTCTTGAGGTCTGAAGCAAAAAAGATGTGCATACTTCCACCCCCCGCCTTGGACATAATTCCCCCTTCCCCTTCCCCGGTTCCCCTCCCCCTCTTGCCCTTCCCCTCAACCCCTTCGCCCCTTCCCTCCTCGCCGTTCCCCCATGCCCTCCCCCTTCCCCTGTTGCCCTCCCCCTTCCCAGTCCTCACCCTAACCTCCTTCCCCTTCCGTCCTGGTCTTTCGTCCTTCCCCCTTGCCCTTCCGTCCTTGCCCTTCCCCCTTCCCCCCTTCCCTGAATTTGTTGATTGAGTCGGAGTTTAATGATAAGAAGAGGAGATTGCCTCGAATTGGTTACTTTCATGATGAGGGACATGGTGAAGACAATCATGCTGGGACTCCCCAGACTTTGACGAGAGAAAACGTTGATGGAGCTTCATCCTTACCATCGATACTGGATGTATATGATCCATTGGAATCATCGCTCACAATCTGGGAATACATTGCGCATGATTGTGAAAACTTTAGTTAGCGCAACTCAACCCTAGACTTTGATGAGACTACTAGTTGTGCTGATAGCCCTGCTATATCCTGCATTCAGTTTAATATTGACGCACGGCCTAGATCACCAACAATCGACATGAATTCTGCCATGGTTACTACTTTCGAGCCAGCTTCGACTGTTGCTTCTGAGTCAGTTTCCTCTAAAGAACAAGCCGCAGCCTCAGCTCCTCATGTGCCAGCAGGGGTTAATGATGTCTTCTCGAGCAATTCTTGATGGAGAATCCTGGTTCCTCCGATGCTCAGGAAGTTCAGTCAGAAAGAAAGGATACTGATGGTAGAAGGAATGAGAGCAAACCTGCTGATCACGGCTGGTTTTGGTGGAGTACAAAGAACGTAAATAACCTAGCAGAACAACTGGGGCATCTTACCCCAGCAGAAAGCACTTGAAGTTGGTGGATTGTTTTTGGGGATTTTGATGGCTCGCCCAGGGCATTGTACTATATTAGGTATGGTATGTTGGGTCTGCAATAAATGGGTAATACATGCTTAAGGTGGCTGCCTTGCCACAGTAACGTTGATGAGATCTCTCTTGATTATTGTCCATCGAGTTTTGTGGCATTTTGTATTGTTCCAGTTGACAGTTTTATGAGGGTTGTGATATCCCATACAGTGTTACATGACATTGGTACTAACTTTCATCATGCATCTTTTGAGGAGTCACCGATGATTTCTCGTGTGTTTGTTTTATGTCAAATAATGTTCTGCCCCATGCAGGTGCCTATGCATAGAATCTTTAGTAAAAGGTAAACACTCTTTCGGTTGTAGATTGCGTCAAGGGCTGTCCAGATCACGCTTCTGTAGTTTCATCGTTGCCTTTCTGTTATCGTTACTCAGCTGGAAACATCGCCATATGTTCTTCGACTCAAATAAGCTGAGAGATTGTGTTTGGCTGTCCAATATGATGCCCAAGAATAGCTAAACAGGAGGGAATTGGACATCAGAGGAAAGAGAAATCGAAGGAACCTTCTTGCTACATTTTTGTTTTGTCCTTTTGGTTACTGGCCTCGGGTAGATTCTATGCCAATATGTGATTAGTCTAATGCTTAAATGCAAACATGCATTGCCCGTATTTCATCAGGAAATTTAGGATCATGATCATGTTATCAGTGCTCAGGGGAACTCTCTCTCTCTCTCTGTGCGAGGGTGGGTGGGCATGCGTGTCCGGATGTGCATTGTGGGTCATGACTGATGCATGTGGACACACAATTGCATAGAGAATAGTCTCGAGTTTCCTCTAGAATTCATGTTGTTGCTCTGCGATATCACATTTCTGCAGCACATAGTTAGAAAATACAGAACACTGAAGCATGATGGGGCCAAAGAACTAGTTCATGATCTAGGTTCTTGTCGGGTCTGATGTGTCCAGATTCCCGGGTCGCAGTCTTCAATCATGTCATCAAGTACACAGCCTTTTGGTTGGAAAGATTCGGAGTAAAAGCAAGAAAATTGGAGGGGTGATTTTCAGCTCATGTTGTCTGGTTTGTTTTAGTGGAGGAAAGACAAAGGATTGGGAATTTCTCTCTGAATCTCTTCTGATTTGTCCCAGTCAATACTGTCAACCAATCCTTTTCTTTTCCCAGTGATTGGTCAAGCCTTTTGCCTTTTTTTTCCAAATGAACTCATCCAGCTATAGTGGCGGTGTCCCAATCATCTCACTTGCAGTTTTTGTTTTATCTTTAAAAATACACCGCTCTCACTTGGAGAGAAAAGTTGAGGCACAACCAAGTGGTGTGACTTTTGAAGATCGTTTTGGCTTTAGGGCGCTCTTTATCTTTGTTTTGACTTTCTTGGTCCCGTTGCTCCTATCCTTTTAGCTGCATCTATACTTTGTACGGTTTCTTGGAATTTTGGAGAGGCTCGGTGCCCACCAAAAAAATGAGGCCAAACACAGTTCTGTCTACTTCAGGTGAGATCTGCTCCTGCATACTTCTCGCATGGTGATGAAGATAACGTCTTGTATGGGCTCCATGGCAAGCGGACTGCTTCAGATCCTAGTGGAGTGTGGCCGAGGTATCATATTGTATGTCTGGTAGCACGCGATAAAGTTACTAGAATCTCTCTCAACCATAGTACTTGTTATATAACTGACTCTGACTTTCGTCATCATGGATATTTCGCTCAGCATCATCTTCAGCAATCTAACTTTTAGTTCTGGAGTTGATTAGCTCCTATTGCTCTAAGTATGATGAACTTTCAAAAAGATGATGCTGCATATTCGAATTGAAAACTCATTAAGGTCGCACTCAAGATTCGACTGCAGCGAAGATTTTGCTTTATAAATGACATGAGTTTCAGTTGGGATCAGAATGGCTATATATGTCCAAACTCATGGTGGCAAAATTTCTTCCTCCTGATAGGGATGTGAGTGTAATCAAACCAAGTCAATTCATAGTTGAGTTGAGTTGACTCGACTTGATTCAACTCAGTTTGCAAAGTTCAATATTCAACTTGAGATTGATCTTGTCTCGTTTGATCTTCTAATAAGCATGAACTCAAGCTTAGTTCAACTCCACTCATCTACTTGATGGATGTTTGTGTGTGAGATCAATGTATGCTTGAGCTCGAACCTAAAATTTTACATAAGATAGAAATTTAAAAATAATACTCTTAAGCTATTCATAGCATTCATTAATGATATGTAAAAATTCAATTAGTTTGTTAGGTTGCCAAGCTACTTATGTCAAATGTTTTTAAATTTGAAGTGTGTCAATTAGTCATACTCAAGAAGAATCAAGTTGATTTTGAATAACCCCTAGTTTTTTAATTAAAATATAGCTTAAGATTCCATTTATTTTGTAGAAAAAATGAACCTTTAAAAAATAAATTCCCAAAATTTAAAGTGTTTGGTGCACGGGTAGATTAGTCAATAAGAATACTTTTAGTCAATGGGAAAAGCATAGTCAAATAGAGAAAAAAAAGACTTCCTCTTTTTGAAAAAAAAGGAAATCATTTTCCCTCCTTTTTCTCTCAAACGTTCAACTTCTCCCCTTGCGCACAACCTCAAAAGCTTCCTTCACCTTTTTCTTTTGCATCTACTTGCTTTTTATCTCTCTTCGTCCCAAAGAGTTTTGCTTCCTATTCCTCCGATAGTTAATTACCAAAAAAAGTCATAAACTTATTTTTAATTCAGTTTTTTTTGTTTTTTATCAATTCAGTCTTAAATCTTTTATAATTGTGCCAATTCAGTCCATTTGGCCAATTTTAGGCAACCGGAATTGATGTGGAATTTGACTAGCATTAGTCATCTAGCCAACATTGATATGGACAATTTTTAATAATACTTTTTTTCGAATTTTTTATTAATTTTTTTCTTTTTCTTTTTTCTCTTCTTCCTTCTTTTATTTTTTTGTGAGGGCCGCAAAGCCCTCGCCAGTTGTTGATGAGGGTTGTGGCCTTTGCAAGTGAAGGTGGCCTCACCCGCAGCTGGCAAGGCCATGGCGAGGCTAGCTTCACCTAGATTTGGGCAAGCCGCCTCACTTGCAACCCCTAGGCCTAGCTTAAATTTGGGTGAGATCAGGCGAGGGCCGCAACCCTTGTTGGCAGTCAATGAGGGCTTCATAGCCCTTGCCCCAACTATGGGAAAAGATGCAAAAGAAGGAAGAAGATAAAAAAGGAAAAGGAAAAAAAAATCGAAAATAATTTAAAATTATCCATATTAGAGTTGGTCGGTGTCCACGTCAACACCGACCAGCTAAAATAGGCCTAATATATTGAATTGACACAAATATAAAATGTTGAGGACTAAATTGGTAAAAGAAAAAAAAATTTATGACTGAATCGGCTCTTTTTAAGAGTTCTACTTCCTCTTTGTTCGCCTTTTCATCTACTTGCTTTTCATTTGGGTGCGTTCAATTTTGTCTGAAAATGGGCTTGAAGTTTGTAAAGCGTCTTTGCTATAGAGTTCATGTATTTTCCCCTTCTGTTGCCTCACAAGTCAAGCTCTAGGTCCTATATATGGTTCTCTCAAGATCAAGAAAATTGTTCAAAAAGTCCTAAACTTATTACACTTTTGCCATTTCAATGCTAAAACTTTTAATTTTGTTAATTAAGTCATAAATCTTTACATTTTTTGCTAACTAAATTCATTAGGCCAATTTTGGCTAGAATTCACTAACATAAACGCCAGCCATCCTACGTGATACGATTAACACTAATATGGACAAATATTATTATTTTTAAATATTTTTTGAATATTTCATTTTTTTTCCTATAGTTTCCCTCTTCTTTTTTTTTTCCCTCTCTATTCTACCTCTACTAGTCATCTAGCCTTTGGCAACTGGCTAGAGGCTGTGATTGGCAAGGGTCAGCCTTGTTGGGAACTGGTGAGGGGTCGCCCATTGGGATCTGGTAAGGGATGGCCTTGCGGGCCTCGGGTGAGGCTCACCCTCAACGGATCTAGCAAGGATGAGCCTTGCTCATGGTTGACAAGGTTGCCCCTCACTTGCTTGAGTGAGGGTGAGGGTTGGCCTCACCGACCACGAGTGAGGCTCACCTTCGTTAGAGGCAAGCCTTGCCTAAGGCTCGCGAGGTAGTACCTTCTTGAGACTAGCGAGGGTCAGCCTCACCGGAGACTAGGCAACTAATAGAGGTAGAAGAGAGAGAGGGAAAAAAAGAGAGGGACAAAATAGAAAAAATATTTTAAAAATAATAAAATTTGTCCTCACAATGCCGGTCATGCTACATAAGATGCTAGAGTCCATGTCAGTGAATTTCGGCCAAACTTGGTGGGATGGTTCAATTGACAAAAAGTAAAAAGGGAATTTAATTGGCAAAATTAAAAAGTTTAAGATTGAATTGGTAAAAGTGTAATAAGTTTTGAACTTTTTGAACAATTTTCCCTCTAAAGATCCCCACCAAACCATTCGATAAAAGTCCTCCATCAACTTTGTGAAAATCTAGGATAGAATCGTGACATCCTCAAAAGCATTTCTGAGTGATGTCTTTGTAATTTTTATTTTTGGTCTTTTGTAACTTAATTTAATATCCAATTTCTCATGAGAGAAGTTACTTTCTTAGACAAATTAGTATTATTTCAGCTAAATTTTCCCTTCATGGAGATTATTATTATTATGACTGATGATTATAAAATACAAAGAAAAGTCGGTGAATACAAAAATAAAATATTGGCTAGGTTCTAGAAATTATGGGTCCTACGATCAAGAACTTGGCAATTGGACTTGGGAACCCTCATGGCAAGGCCCAAATCCCCCAAGGCCGAGGCCTAGTCCTCAATGCTTGAATTGGGTCCTCAGCACTTAGAAAATTATTTGATGATATAGTATGGGTAACCTTATAGCACACGAGTAATGCATCTCTTTAAGGAAAAAATATAAAAGCAAGTCTTCCTTACTAAATAACGAAAAAAAAATTTCAATTTATTTTTATATTTCATCTAGACCCCAGAAAATTTCATCATATTCTTTAAAAAAATTAGAGAAATATTTACTCTTTTACGGAATGAATGGAGCCTAAGATATTAGCAACAATATGCATGGTTGGATATGGTTTTTATCATCAAAATTAACTCATTTAAATGAATAATGACTTATCTTGAATAAGTTGCTCTACAAAGGATAAAGCACGGTGATTCTTGCCTTGATTAGAGGCCACGAGCCGGATGTTCTCTCAAGAGAATTTTCATTCCAAAAAGGAAAAGGAATGTGCTACGCAAAGGTGGCCGCCCAATACAAGATAATATTTTCCAACTCAAGAAAAGAAAGGAGAAAATTTGTAGCAGTTAAACTTATCGGTCATTTGATTTGAGAATGGAAAAGCAATGATTCAACTCTCATTTTCGATCTTTTGATACCTGTGGCCCTAGCACAACAAATCGGGAATCTTGCAAGAATACAAAGAAACATTCTTTGGAAGCATGAAAACCCAAGCACATGTTTCAAACTACGATGGACTTCTTAATAAATTTACAAAATGTACAACACAAAGTACACCCTACCAAAGATTTAGTCGTCAAGAGCCGGCTGAAATAGCGACTTCTAGACAGCTCTACGAAGTCTCCCTTAAACAACCCTATAGGTAAAATGAGCCACAAGCCTCATCTTCCATTTTCTCACCCCTAAGGTTCCTAACAAGCTATGGACAGAAACCAAGTCAAGAGCGGGACTTCTCAAAAGAAACAAACCAGAGCCACAAGCCTAAACCCATCCAAGAATCCGGTTCTTTATGTGGAGCATGTGCAACGAAAGCCTCCCTACATGTCACGCCCCGACCCTTGAGCACGCGGCAACCCCTGTTCTCTTGCGGTCATTTGATTTGCGACTCCCCAAGATCCGTCGGGTTATTTTTATCTTTTGATTAAACGCATGCGGAACGAAACACAATCCCCTAAATACAAAAACCTCAACAAGAACACATCAAAAGTATCGCTTTATTAACTAACGATTAACCCTAGGAAGTTTACAAGTACAAGCCCTTACCACGGGCATCTTCCTATCGAGCCAGAAACTAGCGAGTCAAGGTTAATCTACTAAAGACGGCCACAGCCGTAACACGCGTCGATCCTCCATCCTACGGCCCCGAAAAATGTTAACCACGAAGATAAACTCAGCAAGTTAAAGTCCTAAGCCCCGGTTAGGAACTTCGCCTCGCCTCGGGAGTTTAACATACAACCTAATACAACAATCGGCAATACCACCTCGAGAAATAACCACAAAAGACGCTTTAATACACAGTGCAATCACAAAGGCACCCCTACCTGGCCTTGGCACACGCGACTCGCAGAAACCGTCATTTAATCCATCATGACATTAAGAGGCATGCGAATAATCAGAGCATCTCACATAGCTTTCTCATATCTCACACCCACACATGCTCCGATTATTACGACCACTAGGGCCACGGCACAACCTTATGGTTGGCGGTCTACCGATCAAAGACCGGGCATCGTCCTCCCCATGAGGCACGGCGACGTCACGGGCTCTCTCCCATCGACGGCATTCCCTATGGAGCATGAGGCCCGCTCACCGCCGCAGCCCCGCAACCCGACCACTTTGTCAGGCAACCGACCGAAGTCGGGGCGACCAAAAGGCCACGGCACAACCCCAAGGGTTGGCGGTCTCGCGGCGGAGCTCTCCTCTTAATGTGACCATGCAACACATCATCAAACAATCCATTCTTTTCTTTGCTCAGCGTGAATGCAACATCACCCATGCTCATGCGACATGCCATTTCGATAACCCACGCAATATGTCATACGATCTCACTCGACAATTCCAAAATTCCAAATTCCACCAATCATCAATCACGTACATTCCCTAATTCTCGGGAATAACTCAATAAATCAAGCACTTTCACTTCCACTCTTTTTCGATCATGCGTTTCATCATTATTCACGCATATAATTAATAATCGGCACTTTAATAAATCATAACAACCAAGAACACATCAAAATAAGTCAAAAATTAGCTTACGCATGAACAATGTGCCGTGAACGATGTCAATGAGCATGATTAGTGAACAGATAATCCGTGAACGTAATCATGAAACATTAACTAATCCGAAATTAATAAAATAATATTAAACTTAACCATGGTTACTAAATTTAACCTAACTAGGGTTAATTAACTCAACCATGATTAATAATTAACCATAGTTACTTTAGAAACTAACCCTAGTTACTTTAATTAATTAACCTAGGTTACTTTAACACTAACCATAGTCAATTAACTAACCCTAGTCAGCCTTAATTAACTAGACTAATTAACCAACCAAGCATCGATTGATCAAAGAAAATAGTAATTTATTTTTCACTGAATAATCGAAAGTATGTCAAGAGAATAATCGGGGTCCGAGTGCCCAAGTCTAGTCATGATTTAGATAATGATTTCTGATTGTTCATTTTTTTGAATTTAACCAATGATGTTCTATTTATTGTGAAAAGATTTGCCAGTAACTCATTTTCCAAGCATCGGGATACTTTTTTCCAAAAAACAAACTCTAAAAAGCGTGCCATGATAGTAAAAATTCAAATATCGATGTCCAAAAGAAAATTAAAAACGGTTTAACTATTTTATCTAATAACTAATCTAAAAAAGAACGATATGTAAGAAATTAAATTAAATTATCGTTGAGACACACAGTGTTGCTTTGTTTAGATAGATAGATTGAGCTGAACTTAAAATTATACTTTTGCTAATAAAGAACGATCAACCACTTCATGTGTTGGCTGCGTTGGTATGTGCTTAGACTCTCTTCACGGTAGGGCGAGAGTTCAAACCCGGGTTAGCATATCAGTGCAGCCACTAGTAGTCTTAAGTGTAGCGTCATGGTGGTGGGTTATGCGCTAGTGCCACCCCAGGTTTACGTCGCCGACTTCTGGCTGTATGGCGGTTCCTGGGTATCAAAAAATAAAAATAAAGAATGATCAACAAGGCCTATTAGATTTAAAGTTGAGTTATTCTACAAGTATGGTAGGAAGGTGAAAGATGGGTTTAAGTTCAAAGAAAACTTAAAAAAAGAAAAGATTATTTCAAGTTGTCATAACTAAATAATCTTCCATTTATCTTTTAAAAAAGTTCATGAATCTAAGTGTCGAGATATACAGATAAATGAACTTTTAATGCTAATATAAAAGCAACTATGTGAAAAACGCAAAACATTTTTACAATGGGCCCATCGACTCTCAAGTTCTGTCGTTCATCGGGCTTTATCTTCTAGGATTTCCTGGGCAGTGTCGCCCCTATTGGCGCTACGTGCATTTGCAATCTGATTTTGTCTTTGTAAATGCCGATACTCCATTTGCGTCCGCTTCTCAACATGATCTGGCGAGATGCTTTGAGAAATACTCTCAGAACTTCCTCGTGAAGAAACCTTTCTATCAAACTCAAGTGGAGGTGTAATGCTTGCGGCTTGAGGAGAGGTGAGTCCAAGTGAACGAGACTTTCATTGATCAGGTGTTTCGAGTGAGGAAAATCTGAGGCAACCATACTCCTGAGAATGGACATTGGAAACAGCTCGGTGGTTGAAAGGAGTGGTGGTGAGTTGCTAGCGATTGATTACAAGATCTTCTTGAGTTTCAGAGGGCTGGACACTCGCCAAGGATTTATGGATTGCCTTTACCATGACATGCTATTGGTGAACATCTGTGTTTTCTTTGATGATGAAGAGCTCCACATCCTTGTTGGTAAAGAAATAAGCGATGAGCTACCAAAGGCTATTGAAAAGTTGAAAATTTACAGACCCATCTTTTCTAAGGTTATGCTTCGAGTCCATGGTGTCTTCGTGAGCTCGCACACATGGTGGAGTGCACGAAATCCAAACCATCTAAGAAGGAGATTATGCTGATTTCCTACAATGTGAAACCTCATCATGTTAAGCTCAAGTCTAAACAGTATGTTGGTGCTTTGAAAAGTCATAAGGAGAAGTTTGGCTGCCAAAGGAGGCTAGAGTGGGAGGATTCCCTCAAAAGTATTGCCAAAATCAAAGGATGGGAGTTGAAAATGAAAGGGTATGTAGGCATCCTAAAGTACTCTATAACTTATGCTTTGAACTTTCATTATATATTAAAACTTGGATAAGATCTCATTTAGGCCGTTTGAAATTGAATGAATAACATCTATAATTTGGAAACTATTTTTGGTAATAGAAACAATCATGTCATTCATCCACTAGACAGTATTAACCATGTTGGTTACAGCCACTTGCTGAGTGTCTCGAGTTATCTTTTACAATTTTAACTTGGAATATTTACTAGTGTGGTACGCACTAGAAATTCACTAAATCCGTAATGCGAGAGATTGTGATGAAGCTAAAGACAAAAGACAAATATGTCACCAATCATTTAGTCAAAATGGACAATTGAGTGGAAGCCATTCTAAAGTTGTTGGACATGGACTCTGGGGGGATGCGCTTTGTGTTAATCCATAGAATGGGTGGAATTGGTAAAATGACTCTTGCTAAGTGTTTGTTTGACAAATTAAATTCCCTCTTTAGCCATTGCTGCTTCCTAGGAAATGTTCGGGAATTGTCAGTCAGCTTTGGTCTCGTAAATATACAATTGTCTAGCACATTGGGCTTGGCCTTTCAAGACAAAATAAACGATGTTGACGATGGGATCAATGTGATTGTGCAGCGACTTTCTAACAGAAAACTCTTCATCATACTTGAGGATGTAGATGATGAGGAACAACTTGAGAAACTAGCCCTCAAGCATATTTTGTTTGGCTCTGGAAGCATAATTACTTTGACAAGTAGGAACAAAAGCATTGTCGAAGTTGACAAAACTTTGGAGTATGAAGTCAAGTAGTTGGATTCTGTTTGATTGCTTGAGCTTTTTAGTAGACATGCTTTCAAAAGAAATCTTCATCTAATGATTATGTGAATCTATCAAGACAAGTGGTTTCTACAACTAGAGGACTTCTCTTGGCTCTCGAAGTCATAGGCTTATTACTTCATCGCCAAAACAAAGCATTATGGATATACGTAGTGGACAATATGAGGGAAATACCTCATGAGAAGGTCTAGGACAATTGGAAGATTAGCTACAATGCCTTGAGTCTTGAGCAAAAGTAGAGAATTTTCAATCCGGAAAGAATAAGAAACGTGCTCTGCAAAGGTGGCTACCCTATATTAGATCAAGCGTTGATCAATAAAAGAAAATAGCAATTTATTTTTCACCGGATAATCGAAAGTATTTCATGAGAATAACTAGGATAATCTAAGCACCTGAATCTAGTCATGCTTTTGATAATGATTTTTGATTTTTGAAAGAACTTATTTTCTTAAATTTAAACAAATATTTTTATTTATTGTGAAAAAATTTACCATCGACTCATTTTCTAAAAATTGAAAGTTTAGGAAAATGCTTTCGGATATAATATTTTTCCACCAAATAAAAGGACCTTGAGTATCGATGTCGAAAAGAAAATTAAAAATGGTTTAACTATATTATCTAGTCAATAATTTATACTAATAAAAAAAAGAGATGCTAGAAATCAAATTAACTTATCATTGAGATACATAGCACAGATTCATTTAGATAGATATATTTGGCTGAATTTAAAATTATGCTTCTGTAATAACAAATGACCAACAAGCTCTCTTACATTTGAAGTTAAGTTCTTCTATAAGGATAGTAGAAAGTTGAAGGATGGGTTTAAGTTCAAAGAAAACTAAAAAAAAAGAAAAAAGAGAGAGATTCTTTCAAGTTGTTCTAACTGGATAAACTTTCATTTATTATTTTAAAAAATAATCCATGAATTTAAGTGTGAAGATATGTTGAAAAATGAACTTTTAATGCTAATATAAAGGCAACTATGTAAAAAAAGCAAAACTACTTGCATTGGGCCCATCGACTTTCAACTTTTGTCGTTCATTGGGCATCTTCTTGGATTTCATGGACGGCGTCGCCCCTGATGGGGCCACGTGTATTTGCAATCTGATTTTGTCTTTGGAAATGCCGATGCTCCATTTGCGTCCGCTTCTCGACATGGTCTGGAGAGATGCTTTGAGAATGTCATCCATTTGAGAAACACTTTGACAACCCCGAATTTGAGTAGGTCCTTAAACTACTTCATCCGAACCTTTTGCAAATCTCAACGTCCTTGAACGTAAAACATATAGTAGGTAAACTCTGGTACAGGACTCGATAAAGATGCTGTGCCAAATTGGAGGTAGAGTCGTGTGGATAGCAGCACGTTAAAATAAAAAATATCGGCCTATCAATCTGCCAACATTATATTTTTTGGACAGGTGGGGTGGTCCACAATTGGTGCTGAGAGATACTTAGCAAGAAACCAAAAAAAAAACTTCCGGAAAAAAAAGGCCGGCTAAAGAAACCTTTCTATAAAACTCCAAGTGAAGTGAGGCTTGAGGAGAGGCAAGAGCTACAAGAACAAAAAGATCTCTCTTTCTGTCTCTCTAAATCCATTAGTAAGGCTTATTCCATTAGTCAGGTGAAATCCACCATTGGAGTTTCGAACCATCCATTAGTCAAAGTGAACGAGACACTCATTGATCAGGTTCTTTAAGAGAGGGAACTCTTGAGGCAAAAATACTCATGAGAATGGACAAGGGAAAGAGCACGAAGGTCGGAATGAGTGACATTTAGTTGCAATTGACTATGGTGTCTTCTTGAATTTCAAAGGGCCAGACACTCATCAAGGATTCTCGAATTGCCTTTACAACAATATGCTAGAGGTGAACATCAGTGTTTTTTTGATGAGGAAGAGGTCCATGTTAGTAAGAAATAGATGATGAGCTACCGACGGCCATCGAAAAGTCAAAGATCTATGTACCCATCTTCTCTAAAGGTTATGCTTCATGTCCATGGTGCCTTAATGAGTTTGCATATATGGTAGAGTGCATGAAATTCAAACCATCCGAGAAGAGATTATGCCGATTTTCTATGACGTGAAGCCTCGCAATGTTAAGCTTATAATTCAACAGTACATTGGCACTTTGGAGGAGCACAATAAGAAGTTCGGCCACCAAATGTGGCTAAAGTGGGAGGATGCCCTTGAAGGTGTCTTCTAAATCAAAGGATGGGAATTGAAAAGGCAAGGGTACGTAGATGTCCTAAACTACTGCATAACTTTTGTTGTGGACTTTCATTGTGTATCCAAACTGGGATAAATTCTTGTTTCGATATTTTGAAATAGAATGGATATCATGTGTGCTTTGACAACTATTTTTGGTAACAAAATCAACCATATCATTCAACCAAACCAAATAAAGCAAGAACCTGGTAAAGTATTCAGCCAAAAATCTATTTCTTCTTGATGATTCTTTAATTTTTTTTGTGTGCTTTTCCTCTAATTCCTTCGTTGATAGGTCTAAATTCATATATCTTTGTGATCGTAAATCGTGGATTCCTTGAAAATTACGTTCTCTCTCCTTTCCGAGAGATTTCCTCTCCGCCGAGGCCTCTGGCCATTTCTTCATCTCTTGTAACGATGCCGGCGGTGAATTCCTCAACGCCTTAGCCGCTGACTCCTCGTGCCACCCCGCATCTCCGAGCATGTCTGGTCCTTCTCCTCCTAGTCCGCATGTTGAGATACCATGAACACAGAGAGTCGAATGTCACCGGATGGTGACAATGAATCGGCGAGCGGAGGTTATCCAAGGTTCCGAGATTTCCACAGCGAGTGGGTGCTGATCTCCAACGCCGTGCTTAAAATCTCTGACGGCAGGGCTGGGTGGTGTTCAACAAGGAGAGCCGCTGAGTGAGAGAATCCTCAGCTTCAGCGGAGAAGTGCGATGGCATGAGCAACCTTGACCGCCTTGGCCATCGCGCCCATGGCAACCAGGCACAGAGGTGTGTGTGCAGGGCAGAGAGGGAATCGGTAAGGAGAAGGAGCACGGCTCTGATGCTTGGGTCTAGGGCGACTGGTCGGAGACCATGGTGGCGTGTGGCAGCAGCGGGAAGGCTGTGGTGGTTGAGTGACATGTCGGGCCGGGTGTTTTATCAGTGGGACTCAAACTGAATTGGCCCATTGACACCCCTAGCGGAACTAACCATGTTGCTTGCAATCACTCATTGAGTGTCCTGTGGTTACCTTTATCTCAACTTAGAGTAAATTTGTTCGATGAAAAACCATTTTGAACATTTTCAACACTCTGAAATAACATAATTAGATTGGGAAAACCATTTCCTCTTCTGGCAAGAAGAAATTATTTTCCCTGATTTTTTGGTTGAGGGGCCAGTGAGAAGAATAGATCTCCCTATGTCTATTCTCCATCTCTAACCAATTTTTTTTTCCTTGTCGATAAGTCCCATATGTTTCTTTTTCATAAATTTTGTCCACCATCCCCTGATTATACTTCTTTATTGCTCATGCTCTTCTACATTCCCAAAAAACACCATCATATAAAATATTTTACATATATTATATCATAATTTCTTTGTAATTCTTGTTGTTTTGATGGAATACAAAATAATCCAGTTTGTTAGCCATTACATGTCATTTCTAAAGATACAAGCTACATGTAGTGGATTTACTTATTATCAAATCAATTTAATTTCAGCTCAAACAAAAATCTTAAAATAATTTACTTCCACTGAAGTTAAGTTATTTTGGTTGAAACGCACGGACCCTTAGATGACTATCTAACATGGTAGGCAGTGGAAATTCATTAAATCAGTGACATGAGAGATTTTGAAGAAACTGAAGATAGAAGGGAAATGTATCCTTGAGCATTTAGTTGGAATGGATGATTGAGTGGAAGATGTTCGGAAGTTGCTGGACGTGGACTCTGGGGGCAAACTCTTTTTGCTAATCCATGATATGGGAGGAATTGGCAAAACAACTTTCGCTAAGGTTGTGTTCAACAAACTAAATTCCCTCTTCACTCATTGTTGCTTCTTACAAGATGTCCAGGAAACGTCTCACAGGTTTGGCCTTGAAACTTTATAGAAGCAATTATTATCCATTATGTTTGATTTGGGCTTTCGCGACTTAATTAATGATGTTGACTATGGGATCAAGGTAATTACAAAGCAACTTTCTAATAGAAAAGTCTTCGTCGTCTAGAGGACGTGGATCATGAGGAACAACTTGAGAAACTATCCATCAAGCACATTTCATTTGGAAGTAGAGTTATTATAACAACTAGGAACAAAAGCCTTGTAGTAGTACCCAACCAAACTTTGGAGTACAAAATGGAGTTGTTGGATCCCATTCAATCACTTGAACTTTTCAGTAGACATGCTTTTGGAAAAAATGTTCCTCCGGATGATTATGTTAGTCTTTCAAGACAAGTAGTTTCGACAACGAGAGGACTTCCCTTGGCTCTTGAAGTCATAGGCTCATTACTTCGTTGCCAGAACAAGGTGTTATGGATAGATGTATTGGATAATTTGAGGGGAATACCTCATGAGAAGGTCTGGGACAAGTTGAAGATTAGCTACAATGCCCTGAGTCCTAAGCAAAAACAAATTGTTCTTGACAATGCGTGTCTTTTTTGTGGATGAAGACACGACGAATGCATTCTACGTGTGGAAAGATTGTAGGTTTTCCCCAAATTATTTAACTCAAGTGCTTGTTTGCATGTCCTTGATAAAGATAACTGATTACAACAAATTTTGGATGCATGACCAACTGAGAGATCTTGGGAGGACAATTGTCCGTGAAGGTATGGATCCAAGAAAGCATAGCAGGTTGTGGGTTCCTAAGACCGCCATTGATACCATAAGAATAGAAAAGGTGAGACAATATGTTCGACCATTGAATTCTATACCTCTCTTAATAATTCATTTATTAATCAGGAGCCTTTTTGATATAAATAAATAAATAAATATATTTACACTTATGCTACTTTACTATTAAATGGCAGAGAAAGGAGGCCATTAAGGCAATCCACTTACCTATAAATGAACCTGAAATCTATACCAGTGAAGAGTTTTTGAGGCTTCCAAACATAAGGTTCCTCAAATTAGGTAGTGGATACGGAGACTTCAAGAATCAACTTTCACAGTTAAGATATATGTCCTGGAATCGTTGTCCCATTAAGCTCTAGGCCATCAATTTCCATCCAAACAATCTTCTAGTTCTCGACCTATCTTGTAGTTTTATCACAGAGGACTAGGCTGGATGGAGTCAAATCAAGGTATGATCTATCCCTATTTGATTATTTGGATCTCAATTGAATATCTTACGTCAGAGTGTTTTTAAAATTTTTTAATGGGGAATTCCAATTGGCTATACCATAATTATATAGGCATAACACATTGTAAATAAATTTGGTCATGAATGGAGTAATCAAGGCTGTTCAAAAGTAGAACCGAGCTAGTCTCGTAATTAGGGCCATTTAGAATTAATTGCATGTTCTCAAGAAGAAGTTGAAGTGAAAAATAGGTGAATATATGTTGGATAGATGTTAGCGCGCAAATGAATGGGCCTATGTTGGCTAAATGAGGAAAACGAGTAAATCCAATTGCAACTCAGCTCCAAAACAACGATTTACTGCCTCATCATCATGGAATTTTCCATTTACTCTCTTTTAGCTTTTGTAACAATTTGCCAAAAAGCTGAAAGTTCTAGATCTTTCACATTGCCACTTCATGACTAGAACTCCAAACTTCTATGATTATTTGAGTTTAGAGAGATTGATCCTTATGAATTGCGCAAGATTGAAGAAGATTGATGATTCCATCAACAAGCTTCAGTGCTTGATTTACTTCAATTTGGAATAGTGTGGACATCTTACAGAGTTGAGGAAGCTACCTGAATCATCTGCGAGAGTGGCATCACCGGTAGAGTTGGATCTTTCATGTACGGCCATCACAAGATTACCTAACTCCATTGGTAACCAAAAGTGCTTGCTAGTACTTAAACTGCAAGGTACAAAAATCGATGAACTTTCCAATTCTATTGGGAATCTAATGGAACTTAAGTCTCTCTTTTTATCGAGAACTAACATAAAGGAACTTCCTATCTCGATTGGGAAATAGGTATCGCTACTGGAGTTAGATGTCTCAAGAACAAAATGTCTATGGATACCCGAATCTATTGGAGACCTAAGTAAATTAAAAGTCATCAAGATTTCGTATTCTTTGATAAGGGAGCTACCGCGGAGCATTGTTGCGCTAAAAGAGTTAGAAGAGCTGCATGCCAAGAATTGCCCATGTCTAAAGTGAGAAATTCCTGGGGGTATTTGGAAATTATCGTTTTTGAGAGTCCTTCACTTTCAATTTAGGCCAATTAAAAATGTTCCCAAGACTATCCAACTACTTTCTCATCTAGAGAAATTGAGTTTATGGCATTGCACTTAACTTGAAGTATTGCCTCATCTTCCCATAAGTTTGGTAAGCCTAAGCTTTGGATCAAGTTCGCTGAGGTGGGTCTCAGATCTGTCAAACCTAACTCAATTGGCAGATTTGAGCTATGGTGGTCATGATGAAAACTGTTGTCCTTTGTTCTTCCAAGATGGTCCATGCCAACAATCCCTCGTGTTCCTTCCATCGTCTCTGTCAACATTATCACTAGAACATCATCACTAGTTTGTCATTTGGTTGCGACTTGAGAAATTTGACATGTTTGCGCATTTATCAATGCCATTGGAAGGAGGTTCAACTCGATGGGCTTGAATAGTTGATTGAATTCGATGTGGAAGGGTTAGAACTCCTCGGTGGATTTGTCGGTCTTTCGAGTTTGAAGAGGTTGAAGCTATTGAGGCTGTTCAACTGCCCAAATCTAATTGCCATCCAGGGTCTTCTTGCAGTGGAGTCATTGGAGCAATTAAATATACACAAGTGTCCTAAGATTGAAAGTCTAGACGATCTATCTACTCTGAAAAAGCTGAAGTCATTGAAAATTCAAGAATGCAAAGAGCTTCTAGCAGTTAACGGCTTGGATGAACTAGAGACTCTCCAAAAGTTGGCATTAATCAGTTGCAGATCATTGTGAAGTTTCCCTAGTGGATTCATTTGGAAAGTACCAGACGATTGCTCACTAACAATCCTCAACTACCCAAATTTAGAAAATGATGGTATGTTTGAAAAGAGTCAGCATGTACAAGCAAAGGAAAGGCCGGGAAGAAAGAGTGGAAAAAAGAAGATATTTGGTATAAATTCCTCTCGATTGATCGTCTCTCATTCAATCTTATCCCACTGATAAGTACATAACAATTTCAACAATTTTTCAGCTTCCTCAAATTTCTTCTTATTGGTTATTAGTGTTCGTCATAATTAGGTGTGTTGTCCTTCCTTGTAGTTGACTCACCACGCATGTCAAGTCGACCAAGTGACAGTCAATCGATCACGATATTTGTTGACATTTTTGTTGTGTACTTTATCTTATATTGCATCGCATGTTTTTATTCTTATTATGAATTTTGTAGTGTTTTCAACAATGTTTTCACCACCTACAAAGGCATGTACTTCTTTTTCGTATCTGTAGAATTTTTTTTTTGTTTGAATCCATATAATTGTCCAAATTCTTTTATAGGCTAAAATCTAAAATCCAATTGATGAGAACCTTTTTTTCTTTTTGCAGCTGAGGACAGACAAGGAAATGTCAACAGCATAATTTCTACCTCTTATAACATACGCACGTAGTATTTGCTTAATATTGATCTTAGTGGCTTACATTGGTGAATTTAACAGCTTTTTCACGTTTAATTTATACATTGAATATATTTAATAGAAGAAAATTTTAGGAGTCAATTCTTATATAGAACCAATAGACTTTTGAATTATATCTTCACTTTTTCTCTAGAAAAATATTTTCACTTGTGGTATGTCGGCAAAAACAATGTCAATGCTGTCGATCCTATCAAATTCATAATTTCTTTCTTTATTGCATATTTATCAGATTATGGTAAGGCGGACCTCTAATTATTGTGCATTCCTCGTAACATCATTTATGCATGTCGACCATTCCCTAAAACATAGGGGAATTCATTCATGGTATGATGTGGTTGATGATATGATTACGAAAAACAAGCAATACACGAAAATGTAAACCCATGTCTAATAGATCTCGAAAGCCTTGAAGGGGAATTTTCTTTCAGTTGAAAGGGAATTTTGTCATTTGGGGGAGATAAGAACGAACAATAGAAGGATGCGAATCACGGCTAGTAGTGTGATGATGATTTTCGACTTGAGATTTGAGGGGCCAAACGCTGGCATTGTAGGCTATCAAAAGAATGTCATAGAATATTCCATGACCGTAATCCCCAACATCATGATTAATCGTTTGGAAAAACTTCTACGACGAACCTACAACTTCGTGCTATTGTACTACTTGCCATCAGCAATATGTTTCTATTCCTTGACCAGTTTGTTTTGCCCAATAGGTATCTCCACTCTGTGTGACGTTAATCAAGAGAAACAAAATGGGCAGATTTGGTATTAAAGGCTCTGAATGAATCTACAAGTCATGCTAAATTCAAATTTCACACGGATTTGTGCACAATTTAACAAATTTTCCTCATTGTGCATCAGACAATCTATATCATCCCTAGTCTATCCAGGGGTTGATTTTCTAATTTCAAACGACGTCTGAAACTGTAATCAGTTACAGGGGGAATTAGGAGCATTGGAAATGTAGGGGCCATCAGCAACTCCGCATAGTGGATAAATAGTATCATAAGGTCAATCTGCCTGACAAGCAAAACCAAATTAGAGAAGACAATGGTCTAGCAACGAAGGATGTCATGATTTTCCACTGTAACAATCACCCGAATTGATTTCTTCTTGCATTTCTTAAGAAGGTTTAAGTACTAATGAAAAAACCATTTGAAATTGTGGAAGTTATACATCTCGTCGGGAAAAAGTTATGTAACATTCGTATTTAAGCATGCATCATTAAAATGCTTGAATGCCCTCCACTTTGATGCAATTATTTTTTACCAAACTATCAATATCAATCACAGGATGTACACACGAACCTGAGAAAAATCCGCCCCACCTCCTTTGTCAATTATCATCAATCAAATTGGTTGGCTCACTCAAAACTTACTTGGGCAATTCGTACTTAGCACCTGCAACAATCAACATCGCATGGATTAGATGCTGGACAGGACAATGGATATGGAAAATATTTCTAGGTGGTGGTGGGTGAGAAGCGGGTGGGGGACTGGGAGAATAGATGGGTATAGCACCTCCTTCATCATCGCATACTGTCAAATCAGCTCTCTGAACAATCACGCCGGCACCATCCACAAATGCATGGGCAGGCGTTAGATGATTAGATCTGCTTCTGCTGCTGCATGCAAAGCATCCCATATCTCTGAAAGCATAATTACATTGCCTAACAAGTCTACCATGGTGATGTGAAATATGAGAGAGAGAGAGAGATTCCTACAGAGATTGAAAGGAAGTTAATATACAACAGAAAACATTAGAGTCGAGCCATTAAGATATTGACATGCTAATTCAAGTCAGCTCTTTCACCAACTTCTGTCCCTTTGGAAGTTTCACCGCTCAAAATGCACGTAAGAAAAGGCTTGAACTTGTGCTCTAGCTAAAATATATTTGGACAATGGGAAAATTACCCAATTAGTATTGAAATTTCCAGCAAAAATTGGCCAGAAGAACTTTACTGAAATTTTACAAAACAGTTTAGGACTTAGATTGGCATAATTGAATAGTTTAATACTGAATCGGCCTCCGTACAATAAGTTTAAAACTATTTGAACATTTTTTTCATATTTTGCACCTCAAGTTAAAGCCCAATTAATCAAAAGTCTCAGTTTTGTCCCTCGCCGCCAGTAATAGCACTCTCTCTCTCTCTCTCTCTAGTATTACGTTAAAACGCATGTAAATACCATTGTGGATCGAGCCTTCAAGGGATCATAGAAGCCTCAAACACAAAAAAATAACAAGATATTTTCTCAGTTAGTGTCAGTGCGCTCTATGTTATTTTTCTCCATTTCCTTCCACGCGATTTAGAGAGGAATTATAATAAATAACATGATGAGAATTGAGAGGAGAGTTCAAGGTTTGGCTGTGCTAGGCAACTAGCGGCCTTCCAATCGATCACCGTCTGCCCAGCTGATATAACACCATTATGGCTCGTCCGCACAAAATTCTTGTGTATCACAAGATGTTCCAGCAGATTCAAATATGCACCGATTCCAAAACCTCAAAATCATAAGAATACAAGCATTTAATTTGTTAATGACGGCTTTCATCAATTTTTTGTTTTTGTCCCAACTAAACCTCTATGTATTAGTAGGGATACAATTTGAACGGGGAAAGTACAGCGGGGTGCCAAAAATTGGCACGGAGGGACACTTAAGTGTCAAAACTTACAAACGGTACACTTACGTGTTACTTTTAAAAAAAAATGGATCACTTAAGTGCCAGGTCGCCGGAACCTTGCCGGAAATCCTACGTGGCATTTTTTTATTAATTTTTTTGCCTACGTGGCTCGCCGGAAATTAAAACGACGAAAAATCAGCGCAAAACGACGTCGTTTTTGCGCTGATGTGGATTTTTAAAATTATTAATTAAATAATTTAAAAAATAAAATATTTTAAAATTGATTAATTTAAAAAAAATAAGGGGAAGGGGTAATTGGCGAGGGCTGTGCAGCCCTCGTCGATTTCCCCTCCCCCTTTCTTTTTTTTTTTTTTAAATAAAATCGATTTTAATTTTTTTAAAATCTGATGTGGACTTTAAAATCTGACGTGGACAAATTTTTTTATTAAAATTGCCACGTGGAATTTTTTATTTTGAAAAAAATACTCCGTTAGCAAATGAAGTCTCCAGAAAATGGATACGTGGCAACTTGGCCGGATTTGGCACTTAAGTGATCCATTTTGCTCCGATTTTGGCACTTAAGTGTCCCTTCGTGCCAACTTTTGGCACTCTTGGGGTTCGTATGTCCAATTTGAACTTTACCGTTTACTTTTATGGTCTATTTGTTTTTGTTTCTCCTCGTTAAAAATTAATATGAGTATCGTATGTGTCGACATTTATATGTTGAAAGTTTCAAGTGCTTAAGTTTAAATATAGTCAAAGTGCATGCAACACAATATTTGGAATTGATGGGTTTTTTGGCTGGTCCGCCCATGTTGGGCTAACCCAGCCCATAATATGCAAAAGTAACTACCAAAGGCAGTTACTTGTTTTTTCAACGTGTGCCTTTTTTTCCATCATGAACTCACCCTAGCTTAGTCCTCTGCTTATTCAGTTTGTAAAGTTGACGTTGGACATTTAAGATCAAAATACGTAAATATCATCCACTCGAGCTGTGACTTCAGTACCGGCTTCCCAATATCAACCCGAAAGGCCCGTGATGATGATGAACTTGAGAATTGTTGTCGAGGGATTGGATCTTTGGCGTCATGGCTCTGGCAGTGACTTGTGGATTTTGTCGTCGCTAATTCCTCTTCTACTACACAAGCTCGAAATTCAGTCCAACTCTCTCATCTAACGGTATGATGCGACAACCACTTCTGTAGGAATTTCGAGTTCAATAAATCTCGTGATTTTATCAACTTTGGGCCATGCTTAATTCCAAGGTTCAACAAACTCGAGGAAAGGCTTCGAAACAAAAGTGGGAGAATACGTATGAAAATTTTCAGAACTATATGTAATTGGAACTCGAATGCTGCCGAGAGATCATGTCAATTTTCTACGTTTTTGTCTCGCATTTTCCACAGATTAAAAAAGAGAGAGGCTTGATTAAGACATTTCTTGCCAAAGAATATATTTTGGGTAATTCGAGTTTAGAGGCCTTTTCCCCTTTGATTGCAAACACAAGACATCACTTAATCAACTGAAATTAAAGGATGATTTCATTTCATTTCGTTTTGGCTCATCCGTGAACGTGACTTCAAAGTCAATGAAATTTTTTTTTTTAAAAAAAAAGGTATCTAGAACCATTGCCCAGTCTAATTAAGACCATTTCGTGACAAGGTTTTCTTTTGCAGTTTTTCTTTTTAATTTTTGCGTATATCATGGGAAAGACAACGAAAAGGTGATATTCAAGTCTGCCTTAACGCCTTTTCTGGTGATCTGGAAGGACATTACCTGCTGCTTTACTTTTGCTTTTCCATACTTTGTTTACTTTCGACAAAGCTAGAACGCGTTAACATGGGAATCCAATCCCATTTGATGTGGCCTTTCGGTGAAAGCATGCAGATCTTTGGTAAGTGCAAAATGAGGTGGCATCAAATCCTCGGCCTCCCAAGGAATTATGCAGTTCTTTACACAAAGACTATGCAGGTCTTTGATAAATTGTTTGGCCACTTCGAGACGTCTTTAAATTCGAAGCTCTAAAAATTAAAATTTCTGAAGTTATAACGTGCAGCGATTCTATAATTGCTAATCATAAATCTTTGGCAATTCTTGATCTTGATGGGCGGGAACATGGACCCCCCTCCCTCAAGATCCCTTGGTTTTTGGCCTAATCAAATTTATACTATGACTTATTAAATCATCGAATAAAGTTTTTACATCTCACCCTTAGAGCTAGACATTGGAGTTTACTTCATATCGCCTCCCCTAAACTATGTTTCTACATCCTCCACTGAACAAAAAAAAAATAATGGTCATTTCAAATAAATATAGTAAACAAATGAACTCATAAACGAGAAAAGTTACTGTTCAAGTGAAAGAAACTTAATCAAAAATCTATTTCAAAATTATTGCTTAATTCTGAAAATAGTATCTGAAAAATCCTACAGTTAGGGAAATTATACGAAATTACAAAGTGGTCGAAAATGATCTCTCAAGAGGACAAGGGCTCATACTGTAATTTCCTCATCGAGGATGAAACTTGCATGATTATGATTTCGTCAAAAGTCACTCTGCAAAGAGCGGAGCCCAAGCTGTGGGAACTGATTCCGCTATGTTGCAACGAGACCATCTGTCACGCCCCGACTCTCGAGCTCGCGGCAACCCCATTTCACTTGAGGTCTAGTTGTACGACGTCCCAGGTACTGTCGTCGACCAATTCATTTTATCTTGTAATTATGCACATGCGGAAACGAACAACTCCCAAACCAAACAACGGGGATAGCAACAACGGCGAAGAGAGGAAAGACAACTAGTATTTTATATATCGAATGTTAGCCAAAGCATACCAGCAAATATATACACGCCTTACTACAGGCGACAAGCTAAGGCCTATTCAAAAAGGGACCGGCCTAGCTAACCTAACCCTGTACAAGTGGGGGAATGCTCGTCAAAAAGGAAATAGGCTACAACTGCCTACTCACGGGCCTCAGAGGGATCGCTCTCTTCGATCCTCGATACTTTTTGCATCATCTAGGGCCCGAAAATGTTAACCACGACGGGTTGAGATAAACTCAGCAAGTTAAAGTCCTAAGCCCCGGTTAGGAACTTCGCTCGCCTCGGGAGTTTAACATACAACCTAATACAAAGAATCAATGCAATAACACCTCAGAGAAATAACCACAAAAGACAGTTTAATACACAGGTGCAATCACAAGCGACCCTACCTGGCCTTGGCACACACGACCTGCAGAAACTGTCATTTAATCCATCACGACATTAAGAGCATGCGAATAATCAGAGCATCTCACACAACTTTCTCGTGCCTCACATCCACACATATGCTCCGATTATTACGACCACTAGGGCCACGGCACAACCTTATGGTTGGCGGTCTACCGATCAAAGACCGTGCATCGTCCTCCCCCATGAGGCACGGCGACGTCACGGGCTCTCTCCCATCGACGGCATTCCATATGGAGCATGGGGCCCGCTCACCGCCGCAGCCCCCCGCAACCGACCACCGTCGTGCAACCGACCGAAGTCGGGACGACCAAAAGGCCACGGCACAACCCCAAGGGTTGGCGGTCTACCCGGCAGCGCCGGGCTCTCCTCTTAATGTGACCATGCAACACATCATCAAACAATCCATTCTTTTCTTTGCTCGTCGTGAATGCAAAGATCGCTCATGCGCTCATGCGACATGCCATTTCTGGTAACCCACGCAATATGTCATGCGGTACCACTCGCCAATTCCAAAATCCAAATCAGCATTCGATCACGTATTTCATCAATATTCATGAGTATAATTAACAATCGGCACTTAAATAAAACATAACAACCAAGAACACATCAAAATAAGCCAAAAATTAGCTTCGCATGAACAAGTCAATCCGTGAACGATGTCATCCGTGAACGATGTCGTGAACGTGTCAATCCGTGAACATAATTTCGTCCGAAATTAAATAAATAAATAAAAATAAATAAACTTAACCATGGTTAACAAATTAACCTAACCATGGTCAAATTAACCTAACCATAGTTAAATTCTAACCTTGGTTACTTTTAAAACTAACTATGGTTACTTTATTTATTAACCCTAGTTACTTTAATACTAACTATGGTCAATTAACTAACCCTAGTCAGAATTAATTAACCAGAATAATTAACCAATCAACCTTAATTAATCACAAATACACAAATACACTAATTAACCCCTAAGCAAGATTAACCCCTAAACAAGGATTAGGAAGTTAACTTACTTGGATCGGAAATCCGGCGACACCGGCGCGTAGAGGGGAACGAGGGCTATGAGGGGTAAGCTCGGGGATGGCAACGGATGACAAACGATGGCCGAAACGGGCCAAAAACAGTGCTGGTTACTGTTCACGCGGAACCGGTGCAGGCTGAGCGGAAAAGGCCGAAACGGGCGGTTCGGGCGACCGAGGGGTGACCGGGGGTGTGCGGCTGGCTTCCTAACTTCCAAGACTACACTTTGGGCGGTTGCGGCGGCTCCGGTGACGGCGGCAAGGCTGTTTTCCGGCTGGAAAACAGTATGGACAGCAAAGAACACTAGAAATGGAAGAGAAAAGGAAGAGAAAAAGGGAGAGAGAGGGGGGCTGGGCTGGTGCACGAATTTTGGGGGAGAAAGAGGAGAGAGAAGGAGCTGCTGGAGACTTGGATAAGAGCCAAGGCAAGTGGGCAAGCCACTTGTTGAAGAACCAATCAAAACAAAGCAAAAACAAGCAAAAACAATGCCCACTTGGGCACAAAAGCAAGAGGCCTAAGAGAGAGCCCATGGGCTGAGGAGGGAGGAGGAGAATGGGCGCTTGGGCCCCCTTTGGGCTGGGATGAATGGGTGCAAGGCCCATTGGGCCGCCGGTCTTGGGCCGGCCCACCCGTGGGCCCGAAACTCGGTCCAATTTTTCCTTTTTTTTTTTTCGACGCTTCCGTGTCTAACGGAAAATCCCAAAATAAATGAGGCGACGTCCAAGTATTTAGTCCTGATATCACGGAGAAATCGGTTCCCAAAATCGGATTAAAAATCGGGCTAAATGAGTCAATTTTCAGGATGTTACACCATCTTATGTGATGCCAACACGAAGCAATCATACGTTGGCCTAGATATCTCAATTATTAAGTGATATAAGCATAAACAAAAGTACTTTTGATGTAAGTTTATTAGATAATAAGAGTTAAAAAAATTAAAATGGCTACTATTTTATCAAGTTAATAGTTTATTAAAAAATAATGTGCAAGAAATCAAATTAAGTTATTACTAAGATACACCACGTAGCTTCATTTAAATAAAAATTTCCTTTTGCTAATAAAGAATGACCAACGAATTCTCTTAGAAGGATAGGAAGGTGAAAGAAAACTTAAAACAAGGAATTATTTCAATTTGTCCTAACTGGATTAGAGATGCTTTAAGAACATTGTTAATTTGAATAATACTTTTCAGAACTCAGTTGTCCTTTCTAAAAAATCAAAATAAAAAAAACCGTTTTCGAGAAAAAGGGTCGATTAAAGAAACCTTTCTATAAAACTCAATTGGAATAAGGGTTGAGAGCTAAGTAACATCGACACAGACACGCAACATGACATGACACAACATGACATATCGACATGTCATTTTTCAAAAAATAGAGAATTCTGACATATTAAGACACGTTGCATATTAAATTAATATTTTTATATATAATAAATTAATATTTTTATAATTATTTAAATCAAATTAATTTGATTTAAATTTATAAATAAATAATTTTAAAAAAATTACGAAATGAATTTACATTAGTAAATCAAATTTACATACAAAAAAGAGCTCGAAATTATCATTATTCAAAATTTAGTGCTTTTATATTCGAAATTGCTTTTTAGCTCCACCCATTTGTTTCTCCCTCTCTTGCCCAGCACCACCCGGCAGAATCAGCCTCTACCTCGCTCCCAAAAAAAAAAAAAAAAAAAAAAAAAAAATCAAGTCAAGTGGGACCGGCGTCCCCATTTTTAATTTTTTCTGCTCCTCTTCCCAAAATTAAACGCAACCTCAGTAAACTAAAATTCCTAGCTGCCGCCTCTCCTCAGCCTTGCTCGATCCTCCTCTCCGTACATGCTCTCTCTCGATCGCCGCCTCGTCTAAGGCCCTCCTCCTCATCTCTCCGAGATCGCTGACCTCAACATCCTCGTTCTCTGCTCCACCGTCTGCAGGCATTGCTGCCTCGTCGTCCCTCAGATCGGTACCGTCTCTTTCCTCCTCGACTACTTCGACCGCAGCGCCTCCCTTGAGGGAGCTCCGCCCGTTCCCTAAAGTGGATCTTCAAGAGCTTCCGCAGCAGGGTGATTCGGCCGAAGTCGTCCGCTACGGTCTGCCAGCAGCCGCGTCGCCCTGTACGACGAGCTCTCTCACCTAAGGTATCGAGTTTCGCGAGCTCAGCGACCTACGCGTCGAGCTCCCTCGCCCTCGCCTCCGCCCCCCATCGCCTTCTTCAACATTTCTCTCTCGCTTCGCCGTGCGTGTCGAATCGCGTTAGGGAGTGTTGACCGATCCGACACGCATTGAGTGTCCGTGTGTCGGAGTGTTTGACATGACACGGAGGCCTCTCAAGCGTGTCCGTGCTTCATAGCTTGGGAGCGGCAAGAGTTACATGAACAAAAACGTCTCTCTCATTCTCTCTAGCGCTCTCTGTCTGGATCGTCCATATAGACAACAAGCAAAACCCTTGGCCTTGGGGAATTTCATCTCTCTCTCAAACCTCGTCGACGATGGAACAGTCACATCCACGGAGACTTCGGGCACAGAGACTTGAGGCACAGAGACGTAACGCACAGGCACAGAGACTTGAGGAAGTGAATCTTGAGACACAGAGACTTAACGCACAGGCACAGAGACTTGAGGCACAGAGACCTGAGGCACGGAGACTTCGGGAACAGATACTCACACAGATACTTGGGGAGGGGGAACAGATGCTTGAGCAGCAGAGACTTCGGGAACAGATTCAGGAGCAGCTACTTCAGGAAGGGATACTTCGGGAACAGGGACTTGAGGAAGGGACACTTCTATTTAGACTTGACGAAGGGAGACTCCGGGAACAGATCCTTGAGCAACAGAGACTTATATTTGAGCAACAGATACTTGAGCGATGGGGACTTCGGGAGCAGGGACTTGAGGAAGGGAGACTTTGGGAACAGATACTTGAGCAACAGAGCCTTATATTTGAGCAACAGAGACTTCGGGAACGGAGACTTGAGGGACTGAGACTTGAGGGACTAGTACTTCGGGAACAGATACTTGAGCAACGGAGACTTTGGGAACAGATACTTGAGCGATGGGAACAGATACTCGAGCTACGGAAACAGATACTTGAGCAACCGAGACTTATATTTAAGAAACAGTTACTTGAGCTACGGAAACAGATACTTCGGGAACGGGAACTTGAGGAAGGGAGACTTTGGGAACAGATGCTTGTGCAACAGAGACTTAAATTTGAGCAAGGGAGACTTCAGGAACAGAGACTTGAGCAAAGGAGACTTCGGGAACAGATAATTGAGTTACTAGTACTTCGGGAACAGGGACTTGAGGGACTGATACTTCAGGGACTAGTACTTGAGCAAAGGAGACTAGGGAGACTAGGGGGACTTCCGAAAGTGATACATGGGCATCTGGGACTTCGGATACAGATACATGAGCAACTGGGACTTGAGGGACTGAAACTTCGGAAACAGATACTTGAGGAAGGGAGACTTAATTTTGAGCAAAGGAGACTTTGGGAACAGATACTTAAGCAAGGGGGACTTAATTTTGAGCAACAGAGACTTCGGAAACAGAGATTTGAGCAACTGAGACCTGAGCAACTAATACATGAGAAATGGTGTCTTGGGGAACGGAGACGTTCACTGACAAGGGACTTTGAGGCAATGAAAAGACTCTGCTGGAGAATGGACATGGAAAAGAGCTCGGAGGCTGGAAGGAGTGGCGGTGAGTCGTTGGCGATGGGACAGGGACTCTCATTGACGAGGGACTTTGAGAGAGGAAACTCTGAGGCAAAAATACTCTGGACAATAGAGATGGGAAAGAGCTCAGAGGCTGGAACGAGTGACGGTGAGTCGTTGGCGATCGATTATGAGGTCTTCTTGAATTTCAGAGGGCCGGATACTCGACAAGGATTCACAGATTGCCTTTATAACATGATGCAAGAAGCAAACATCCGTGTTTTCCTTGACAAGAAAGAGCTCCACGTTGGTAAAGAATTAGATGACGAATTACCGATGGCCATCGAAAAGTCGAAGATCTACATACCCATCTTCTCTAAAGGTTATGCTTCGAGTGCGTGGTGCCTTCGCGAGCTAGCGCACATGGTAGAGTGCATGAAATCCAAACCATATGAGAAGGAGATTATGCCGATTTTCTATGACGTGAAGCCTTGCGATGTTAAGCTTAAGTCTCAATTGTATGTTGGCACTTTGGAGGAGCACGGGAAAAAGTTTGGCGGCCAGAAGAGGCAAAAGTGGGAGTATGCGCTGAAAAGTGTAGCCCAAATCAGTGGATGGAAATTGAAAGAGCAAGGGTATGTAGGTGTCCTAAATCATTCGATAACTTTGTTTTGGAATTCATTGTATACGAGTTTGTATAAGATCTCGTTTAGGCGGTTTGAAATGGAATGAATGCCATGTTTTGAAAACTAAAATCAACCATTTGATTCATCCAAACCAAATAAAGCAGGAACCGGATAAGTATTCAGTCGAACTTCTATTTGTCTTCTGGTAAGTTTAGCGGGGGAGATGGGAGGAGTATTTCTTTCGAATTTTGGTGTTTTTCCTCTAATTCTTTCATTGGCAAATCTAATTTTATGTCATTGTGTTCGTAAATTATGGACTACCCCTTAAAAGTTACCTTCTCTCCTTATCAAAAGATTCTTACACGGCGCTAGAGCAAGTTTCCCAATCGCCCGTTTGAAGTGTTGCCACCTCAAGGGCAAATACATAAAAAAAGGCTCATGATATTCAGCATATGATTATTTGCTAGAATCATAGGGACGTCGCGTTTTAAAAGCACCTAGAATGTCTCTTCCTTTGGGGTGCACTGTCGATTCAGTGAGCTTAACTTTTGGATTAGAAAGTAAATTTGAATTTAAAATGCCACTTACTAAGTGTCCCTAGGGTTATCATTTACTATTTCGACTTAGATGATTTACTACTGTGGCAGGTATTGAAACTTTATTACATCAGTGATACGAGAGATTTTGATGAAGCTGAAGATAAAAGACAAACATGTCACTAAGCATTTAGTAGGAATGGATGAGCGAGTGGAAGCCATTGTGAAGTTGTTGGACGTGGACTTAGGAGGTGTGCGCTTTGTCATAATCCATGGAATGGGCGGTATCGGTAAAACGACTCTCGCTAAGGTTGTGTTCAACAAACAAAATTCCCTCTTCAGTCATTGTTGCTTCCTAGCAAATGTCCGGGAATCTTCGTGTAGCTTTGGCTTTGTAGCCTTACAGAAAAAAATATTATCTAACATGTTTGGTTCGGGCTTTCATGACGGAATTGATGATGATGATGATGGGATCAAAGTGATTGCACATCGACTTTCCAACAAGAAAGTCTTAATCGTTCTCGACGATGTGAATGATAAGGAACAACTTGAGAAACTAGCTATCAACCAAATTTCCTTTGGCTCAAGAAGTAGAATTATTATGACAACTAGGAATAGAAGCATTGTTGAAGCCAATTACACTTTTGAGTACAAAGTTAATCCGTTGGATCCCGTTCAATCGCTCAGGCTTTTCAGTAGACATGCTTTCGGAAGAAATGCTCCTCTAGACGATTATGTCAGTCTTTCAAGACGAGTGGTTGATACGACCGGAGGACTTCCCTTGGCTCTTGAAGCTCTGAAAATAAAGCTCTAGACAATAGGCTCATGTGTAACATCCCGAATTTTCGATAAGCCCGAAAATTGCTCGAGTTGGATTAACATTTTTTTTAAATTTTAGGGTTTTTTTTCCCTTTGTTTCTTCCCCCGTCGATAACCCCCACTTGCCCTTATCGTTTGGTGATCTTATCTTTCTTTTTCTCTCTCCTCTCACAAAATAAAGCTCTAGACAATCTGACGGAGATACCTCATGAGAAGGTCCAAGACAAGCTAAAAACCGTGAGTTAGCTTCAATGCCCTTGCTTAGTGTTAATATTAATAAATATTATTATTATATTTTTTTGGAATAAATAATAATTATTTATTATTTTCGAATTATTAATTAATTAAATTAATTTATAATTTCGAATTTTATTTTATCGCAATCGACTATAGTATTATATGTTTCTTAAATGAAAATAGTTGATAAAGCTTTTAGTATTTCATTCACGACTATAAATGGATTGCTTGATGATGTGTTGCATGAACACATTAAATGAGGGAACCCTTGCCGAAGACCGCCAATCCCTATGGGGTTGTGCCGTGGCCGTGGCCGGTGGGTCGCCCATGATGGATGTTCTAGAGACAATCTCGAAGATACAAAATGACTCATGAAAAGACAAGCTAAAGATTAGGTTGCTTCAATGCCTCGACCATCAACAAAAACAGATCTTTCCTTGACTCGCATTGCATGTTTCTTTATAGATGAAGACAAGACGAATGCATTCTACATGTGGAAAGATTGTAGGTTTCGGCCTGATTATTCGACTCAAGTCCTTGTGAACATGTCCTTGATAAACATAACTGAAGACAACAAATTTTGGATGCACGACCAATTGAGAGATCTCGGAAGAAAAATTGTTGGTGGATATACGAGTCCGATAGATCCAAGAAAGCAAAGCAGGTTGTGGGATCCTGATTTGACCGTGAATATCATAAGAACGGAAGAGGTAAGGCAATGTGATTGACTATTGAATTCTATACTTTTTGCAAGAATTGATTTAATAATTTGGAGCCCTTTTTAAATAGAGGATATTTTTCATTTATTCTAATGTTATATTACCATTAAATTTCAGAGAAAAGATGCCATCGAAGCGATCTGCTTAGATGGAAATGCATCAGGAATATATACGAGTAAGGAGTTTTCGAGACTTCAAAGCATAAGGTTCCTCATATTACATCGGGGACAATTAGATGGAGACTTCGAGAATCAGCTTTCAGAGTTGAGATACATGTCGTGGCATAGGTGTCCACTAGAGCTCTTTGCCATCAACTTCCATCCAGGCAAACTTGTAGTTCTCGACTTGTCTTTTAGTTCCATAACAGAGGACTGGATTGGATGGAGTCAAATCAAGGTATAATCCTTCGCTATTTGTTTATCTCTTAGTCAAATTGTTCAACTTCTATTGACCATACCATAATTGTATGGGCAATAACACGTAAATAAAATGGCTCATGTGTAATCGAGTTTATTCACAAGTAAAACTGACCTGGTCTTGTAATTAAACAATTGACAATTAGATTGTATTAAATACCATATGGTGAGGAAGAAGTTGAACTAATATGTAGGTGCATATATGCGGTACACGTCGGATAGGTCTTAATATTAAAATGAATGTGCCTGTTTGGATTAAATGGGGCAAAGGAGCCACTGGAATTACAACTTAGTTCCAACATAGCCATTTACTATGTCTAAATTCACATAGTATTTTCCCTTTACTCTCTTTTAGCTATTGTAACAGGTTGCCAAGAAGCTGAAAGTTTTGGATCTCACAAATTGCAATAGCATAACCAAGACTCCAAACTTCTCTGACTATTTGAGTTTAGAGCGATTGATCCTTAAAAATTGCAAAAAATTGATTGAAGTTGACGGTTCCCTTGAAAAGCTTAAGCATCTGATTTACTTCAATGCGGATGGGTGTACAAGTCTTACGAAGTTGTCCGAAGGAATTGAAGGGTTCGAGAATCTTGAATACTTGTATTTAGGCAATTGCAAAAGGTTGAGGAAGCTGCCTGAATCGTTTATGAGAGTGGCATCCTTGGTAGAGTTGGATCTCTCATATACAGCCATCACAGGATTACCTGACTCCATTGGTAACCAAAAGCGCTTGTTAGTACTTAAATTGCGATCTACAAAAATTGATAAGCTTCCTAGTTCTATTGGGAATCTAAAGGAACTTAAGTCTCTCTTACTATCATATACTAAAATAGTGGAACTTCCTATCTCCATTGGGAACTTGGAATCGCTACTTGAGTTGGATATCTCGGGAACACCATGTTTGTGGTTACCCGAATCTATTGGAGACCTGAGTAAATTAAAAGTCATCAACATTTCGAATTCTTCGATAAGGGAGCTACCGAAGAGTATTATCGCACTAAAAGAGTTGGAAGAGCTACATGGAAAGGATTGCACGTTTCTGGAATGGGAAATTCCCGAAGACATTGGGAAATTGTCACTTTTGAGAGTCCTTCACTTGCAAGTGACTCGTGTTAAAAATGTTCAGGTGACTATCAAACTACCTCCTCGCCTAGAGAAAATGAGTTTATGGCGTTGTAGTGAACTTGTAGTATTGCCTGAGCTTCCTACAAGTTTGATAAGCCTTAGCTTTGGATCAAGTTCGCTGCAGTGGGTCTCAGATCTCACAAACCTAACTAAATTGGTGGATTTGAGCTATGGTGGTAATGATAAGATCTGGCATCCTTTGTTCATCCAAGATGGTCCATTCAGACAATCCCTCATGTTCCTTCCATTGTCTTTATCAACATTATCGCTGGAATATCATAAATCAATATGTAGTTTGTCATTTCGTTGCAACTTGAGAAACCTGACATGTTTGCGCATTTATCAATGTAAATGGATTGAAGTTCAACTCGATGGGCTTGAACAGTTGATTGAATTCCATGTGGAAGGGTTAGAATTTCTCTTGGGATTTGCTGGTCTTGCGAGGTTGAAGAGGTTGAAGTTGTGGACGCTATTTGATTGCCCGAATCTAACTGTGATCCAGGGTCTTGGTTCGGTAGAGTCGTTGGAACAATTGGAAATAAAAAAATGTCCTGGGATTCAATGTCTAGATGATCTAACTGATTTGAAAAAGCTGGAATCCTTGGTAATTCAAAGATGCGAAGGGCTTTTGGCGGTTAAGGGCCTAGATGAACTAGAGACTATCAAAAGATTGGATTTTGACAGTTGCAGATCATTGGAAAGTTTCTCTAATGTTGTCAATTCGAAAATACCAGATGAGTGCTGCATAAGAATTTTTGAGTGCTCGAAGTTAGCAGAAGATTCTGATTCTGATTCTGATTCTGATTCGCATCTACATCGAGGCATCTTGTACAAACAATGGAAAGCCTCTGTCCAACAGGGTTCGGAATCAGTCAAGCCAGAAAAAATTGAGAATTCTGATTCTGATTTGTGCACAATTCCAGCCCCCGCCTTGGGCATATTTCCCCCGTTCCCCCCTGCCCTTGCCCTTCCCCCTCTGCCCTCTTGCCCTCCCCCTTGCCCTTCCACCTTCCCCTTACCCTCCTTCCCCCTTCCCTTCGCCGCCCCTCCCCCTTCCCCTCAAAAATAAAGAAGAAAAGAGAAAAGGGGAGGAAAATAAAAAGACGTACGCAATGGCAATGGAGAAAAAGAGAAGGAAAAAAGAAAGACGATTGTGAGATTAGTCGCCCATTCTCTCGGGCTTAGGCTCACGTGTTACTGGTCCATGAGATTGTTGGGGTATTTCATAGGTTCGAAGTTTTTAGTAAGCCAAGCAGCTCGAATTCGCTGCCACCTCCCCTGATGAAGACGTACGAGAAAGTTGATGACCCCTCCACTGACCTGGTGACTTGCTGCCGAGGTTCTTCAAGCATAACAATTTTTCCAGCTTTATTAGACAGCTAAACACATGTAAGCTGAGACCTTTCTACTTGCATTTCTGCTTGCTCTTGTCTTCTGATGTGATTTGGCTTTCTAGGAAGTAGTGATCATACAAACGTATGACTTGCAATGAATTTACATTTCACTTTTGGACAGGATTTTAGGAAGATTGACCCAGAACGATGGTAATTTGCGAATGAGGATTTTGTAAGAGGTCAGCCGCAGCTTCTGAAGAACATCCATCGACGTAAACCAGTGCACAGCCATTCCCTTCAGAATCTCCAAAATCAGGGAAGTTCTTCTCCATTAACTGAAGCAGAGAGACAAGGACTGAAGGAAGAGGTAGAAAGGCTTAAAAGCGACAATGAATCACTTCAATTGGAGCTACAGATGCATGAAGAAGAGAGGAAGGGCTTTGAACTGCAGATGCAGAATTTGAAGGTGCGGTTTTTGAAAATGGAAGAACGACAGAAGAATATGGTGTCCAACTTAGGTAATGTTCTGCAGAAACCTGGTCTTGCCTTGAATTTGTTGATTGAGTCGGAGTTTAATGATAAGAAGAGGAGATTGCCTCGAATTGGTTACTTTCATGATGAGGGACATGGTGAAGACAATCATGCTGGGAGTCCCCAAACTTTGACGAGAGAAAACATTGATGGAGCTTCGTCCTTATCATCGATACTGGATTTATATGATCGATTGGAATCATCGCTCACAATCTGGGAATACATTGCGCATGATTGTGAAAACTTTAGTCAGCGCAACTCAACCCTAGACTTTGATGAGACTACTAGTTGTGCTGATAGCCCTGCTATCTCCTGCATTCAGTTTAATATTGACGCACAGCCTAGATCACCCACAATCGACATGAATTCTGAGTGCACTACTGCTACTGTTTTTGAGCCTGCCATGGTTACTACTTCCGAGCCAGCTTCACTGTTGCTTCTGAGTCAGTTTCCTCTAAAGAACAAGCCACAGCCACATCTCTTCATGTGCCAGCAGGGGTTAATGATGTCTTCTGGAGCAATTCTTGATGGAGAATCCTGGTTCCTCCAATGCTCAGGAAGTTCAGTCAGAAAGAAAGGATACTGATGGTAGAACGAATGAGAGCAAACCTGCTGATCACGGCAGGTTTTGGTGGAGTACGAAGAACGTAAATAACCAAGCATAACAACTGGGGCATTTTACCCCGGCAGAAAGCACTTGAAGTTGGTTGATCATTTTTGGGGATTTTGATGGCTCGGCCAGGGCATTGTACTATGTTAGGTATGGTATGTTGGGTCTGCAATAAATAGGAAATGCATGCTTAAGATGGCTGCCTTGCCGCAATAACTTTGATGAGATCTCTCTTGATTATTGTCCATCGAGTTTTGTGGCATTTTGTATTGTTCCAGTTAACATAGTTATATGAAGGTTGTGATATCCCATACAGTGTTACATGACAATGTTACTGATTTTCATCATGCATCTTTTGAGAAGTTACTGATGATTTCTCCAGTGTTTGTTTTATTTCAAATAATGTTCCACCCCATGCAGGTGCTTACTTTGCATAGAATCTTTAGTAAAAGGTGAACACTCTTTCAGTTGTAGATTGTGTGAAGAGCTCTGCAGATCACGCTTCTCTAGTGTCATTGCTGCCTTTCTGTTTTCATTACTCAGCTGGAAATATCGCCATATGGTCTTCTTGACTCAAATAAGCTGAGAGATTCTGTTTGGCTATCCAATATGATGCCCATGAATAGCTAAACAGGAGGGAATTGGACATAAGAGGAGTGAGAAATCGAAGGAACCTTCTTGCTACATTTTTGTTTTCTCCTTTTGGTTACTGTCCTGGGGTAGATTCTATGCCAATATGTGATTAGTCTAATGCTCAAATGCAGACATGCATTGCCTGTATTTCATCAGGGAATTCAGGATCATGATCATGTTATCAGTGCTCAGGGGAATTCTCTCTCTCTCTCTCTCTCTCTCTCTCTCTCTCTCTCTCTCTCTCTCTCTCTCTCTCTCTCTGTGCAAGGCCGGGCGGGCGTGTGCAGATGTGCATTATGGGTCATCACCGATGCATGTGGACATACACCTGCTTAGAGAATAGTCTCAAAGTTTCCTCTAGAATTCGTGTTGATGCTCGGCAATATCACATTTCTGCAGCACGTAGTTAGAAAATGCAGAACACTGAAGCATGATCGACCGAAGAACTAGTTCACGATCTAGGCTCGTCTGGTCTGCTGTGTCCTGATTCCTAGGTAGCAATCTTCAATCATGTCATCAAGTACACAGGCCTTTGGTCGGAAAGATTCGGGGTAAAAGCAAGAAAATTTGAGGAATAGCAGCCTTCAATCATGTCATCAAGTTCTGCAGTTGATTAGCTCCTACTGCTCTCAGTATGATGAACTTTCGAAAAGATGACGCCGCAGTTTCAAACTGAAAACTCATTAAGGTTGAGCTCAAGATTCGACTGCAGCAAGGTTTACTTTATAAATGACATGAGTTTCGAATGGGGTTAGAATGGCTATATATGTCCAAACTAATGGTACAAAAATTTATTCCTCCCGGCAGGGTCGTGAGTGTAATCAAACCAAGTCAAGTCATAGTTGAGTTGAGTTGACTCGACTCGATTCAACTCGGTTTGCAAAGCTCAATATTCAACTTGAGATTGATCTTGTCTCGTTTGATCTTCTAATAAGCATGACCTCAAGCTTAGTTTGGCTCCACTCATCTACTTGATGGATTTTTGGGTGTGAGATCAATCTATGCTTGAGCTTGAACCTAAATTTTACATAAGATAGAAATCTAAAAACAATACTCTCAGAAATTCATAGCATTCATCAATGCCTAATGTAATTACGATATGTAAAAATCCAATTAGTTTGTTAGGTTTCTGAGCTACTCACATCAAATATTATTAAATTTGATGCGTGTCAATTAATCAAACACAAGAAGAATCAAGTTGATTTTGAGTAACCCCTAGTTTTTATATTAAAATACAGCTTAAAACTCCATTTGTTTTGTAGAAAAAAAAAAATTCAGACCTAAACTAAAGGAACATTTAGGCAATACTTAATCAAGCGAAAACCAGTTCCCATCTTTTTAACATTTGAAAATAGATCTAGTTGCAAGAAGACCGCAAATATCCAGTGAGTTTCCCCAAAAATAAGAAGGTAAGCCATCTCCTGCTTTCCCATGGAAAGCATATTCCTCATGCAATGGGAATTATCTACAGTTTTGTAGGTAACAGCAGCGTGATAAATATGCTACACAGTACATTTAAGCAAGAAACATCACAATTTCAAAGGTAATTGCTCAAACGTGGTTAAACAAAAATTGCACTTATGACTGACATAGTTATGATCTACCCATTATGTATTAACACCATCTTATCCTAACAATGTAAGAATACCTTGCCTCCCACCATAATGAGGTGCAGTGTCCCAAAACTCCTCACGCATCTTCATCAGTTGTGTCATTATAATTAGTTTGGGATGCTTCCAAGGTTTTGGCTTCCTAATTTTCATGGAAGAATCTGTCAGCAACAATACGAACAATAGTTCCAGTTGAAATGATGTGACAAGTGCACTAAATGTGTTGGCAGTAGGCAGAGCAACATGTATGAACGTAATGCTAAACAGTGTTTCTGATACCAAATGTTGGATAGATAATTTTAAGGACTTTACATAGTGTTCTTGTCTTATAAAATTCTTAGACACAATTTCCCTATCCCATGTAAGACCGCCATGAAAAGAGAATTATCTGAAGCACTTAGGTGATCAATTTTGACAATATACATAAACACAGAATATCACAGAGAAAGATTGACTAGTGTTAACTTCCAAAAAGGCTCAAATGAAGAAGAATGATTGTCCACTGCCGTTTAATTGAAGCAAGGAGAATATCTAGGAGAGCATCCACTAGTAGGCTCAAAACCTTTCGTGCTTTACATGAAAAGAAAGTCATGCAGCCATATGCAAACTATAGTTTCTTGGTAGCTCCATTAGTAATAAATACTGTTTTCAGTCAAATTGCTCGACCTTCATCGTGCACAGTAAACACCCAAATCATTCTCACTCGGCAAATCAAGTTGTCATACGAACAGAGTTGAAAGTTGAACTATTTAATGGTTTCAGTGAAATTACAGTTCAGTGAAAAAGATGCATAATTCATATTAAATCTTTCTAGGATTAACACACGGATTCAAATGATTTCTTCAACTCTTAAACTCCCGAAAGAATATAGCCTAGATGACAAATGTGTCGCACATCCTCAACCTTATAACCTCTCGATCAGAAAACCAAGAGAGACAAAACTGATGCAATTTACAATCATAGATAGTAGGAAACAAGCAGTGGTAAACCAGCTCATCATAGATAGTCAAATTCACTGGAAAGGTAAGGATGCAGCTAGAAATCAAAAAGCAGATGGTGCAAAAAGTAGTAGGCAAGAAGCAAGCACCAAGCTCACTAAGATACAGGAAAGAACTCAATCATCCCCAATAATATAATATGACAGTCAACACCTTAACAACCCAAATTCCAAATACCAGAACTCGAAAAACAAGCTCAACAAAACAGACCCTAGTTAATCCCTCGTCTTCTTTTCTTGAGTGATTAGTCGAACGTTTCTCCTTCTTTTCAAATGAAATCATCCAACTATAGCGGTAGTGTCCCTATCATCTCATTTGCAAATCTAGTTTTGTGTACGGTATGTACCGCCAAACACCTGGCTCTCAATTAGAAAAAGAAGAAGTTGAGACCCATGCAGTAGTTTGACTTTTGCAGATTGTTTTGGCGTTAATGTGCTTTTATGTTTATTTTCTTGGTCCAATTACTGCGATATATTTTGCTGCATCTAAACTTCCTATGGTTTCTTGGAATTACAGAGGGACGATGCAATGCAGTCGGTGCCCCTAAAAAAGAGGCCAAACACAATCCTGTTGCTTTTGGTAAGATCTGCTTCTGCAATCTCTTATGCGGTAACTAAGACACGTCTTATATGAGTTTAGTGACTTGCCTGTTGCTTCAAAAGATAGTAGAGTCTGGCCGAGATCTCCTGATTGTACTGTATATATGGCAACAAGCAGCAAAGTTACTAGAATTCCAATCGACCAGAGTCTATGTTGATTAACTGACTGATTTATGTCGTTCTGGACATTTTTCTCAGCATCATCTTGAGCAATTGAACTCTTAATTCTGGAGTTGACTAGCTCCTGCTTGCAGATATGGTGGACCTTCGAAAAGATGCTGCTGCTGATTTGAATGGAAAACACATTCAGGTCAAGCACGAAATTTGACTGCTGCAAGGATTCTGCTCTATATATAACATGAGTTTCAATTTGAGGGTCAAAATGGTTAAATGTGCTTCAAATCATGGTATATAAATTTTTTCCATCCGGCAGGGGTACAAATCCCCACTTATAGTTGGATCTTATCAAGCTTTTCTGTAATCAAGCTAAGTCAAGTCAATAGTTGTATTGACTCGGTAATTCCTCAAGCTTAACCATCACTTGATTGATCTTGTAATAAGCTTGACCTCAAGCTAAGTTTAGCTTGACTCTACTACTTGGAAATCTGAATACGATCTATGTTTGAGCTCAAACCCAAGATCTTAAATAAGATTAAATCTAAAAGCAATACTCTCTGACTGTTCATTGCATTCAGAAGCGCCTATATTTAGTTATTATATGTAAAATTCAATTATTATGTTAGGTTTTCAAGCTACTTGAGTCAAATATTTTCAAACTTGAAGTGTGTCCGTAAGTCAAATTCAAGAAGAATCAAGTTAACTTTGACTAATTTTTCCACTGGCATCCATTTATTTTTTAGGGGGAAAAACAGCTTTTGATATTAGCTTAATCGGAACAATATGAATTACTGATATAAGCACCCTAATCTTAATTTTAGTAAATAATGGATATCCTGAATAATGGTCCGGGTCCATGGTTGGTCATTGTCCTTTTGGGACGCATTGGTGGGGCTCATATGGTAGTCAAGATCAAGGATCCTGATTAATCCGTTCCATTGGATACGGATACAGGCTAAAAATTTCCATAGAAGGGATTATGAAGAATGAACGTGGATCCATTTCTTAGTATTCCATGGGCCGCCAGCTGAGACTATTGTGCTTTTGTTGTTTGACTCTCTGCAAAACCTTTATCATATATGACAAATCCTGCAATGTCAGCAAATTACAAAGAGAAATTTTATTCCAGGAAGAACAAGAAAAGCTATCGGGCAGATCGACTTTCCAGTTTTCTTGCTCTTTGGGCAAATCTTCTTGGATTTCTTGGCCATACCGACATATCATTTAAATATAAGTTACAATAATGATCATCATGTTAATCGGAAAAATATAGATAGTCCTAAAAAAGATTTGTCATATGATTGGCTATTTGCCTCGATTCGGGTGCATGGGACCCATTGGTGGGGCTCACATGGGAGATAAGGTTAAGGATCTTGATTGAATCCATTGGATACGGATTCAGGCTAAGAATCTCGTAGGGGGGATTCCAAGGAATAAACGTAGGTCCATTTCTTCGTGTTCATGGATTGCCAGTCGAGACTATTGGGCTTTTGTTGTTTTCTCGCTGCAAAACTTATTGCATATTTGACAAATACTACATCGACAAGAGAATATCTATTCCTGAAACAACAAGAAAGGGTCTGCAAAGATGGCCACCCATTGTATTTTGACTTGCTTTACTAACAACTTGTTCATTTATTTTTTTGTTTTTTTGTTTTTTTGTTTTGGGGGGGTGGCATCTTTGGTATTGGGCATATCGACTTTCCAGTTTTCTTGTTCATCGGAAATAATCTTCTTGGATTTCTTGGGCATGTGGGCATACGCTTAAATGTCCATTACAATGATGATCATCGCTATAATATGAAAAATATAGAAAGTCCGCCGGCTATGATGAACCACCCAATAACAATTGCATCTGGCCTTCACGACATGATCTAGCGAGATGTTCAAAGAATATCGCCAAAAAGTATGCAAATCCTGATCTTTGTTGGCAAAATATTGTTGTCAATGCCTCCAGTGGTGAGCGATTGTCTTTAGAGAAGTTACAAGCTAATAACAACTAATGTAGTGAAAAACAAGGCTAAACGAAACTCGGTCATACTAACTTCACAAGCTTTTGTCTTCATACCAGTTAGCTCACCCATCGTAATATTGACCCAGTGGTAAAGGCATTCCTATCACACCCCCAACTCTATAAGAACAGTGGTAATGATATGACTGTCCTTCCACTTGAAGAATGCAATCTCAAATATAACTAGTATTAATCTATACACCAAAGGACAAAATAATAAGGCTCAATAGAGGACAATAGCTTAGCAAGTTGGTCCAAGGATATCATAGAACCAATAGTTATGAATTCGATTTGTGCCAAAGAACTTGAATTTAAATGGGGTCATGGCTGTAGGTTGTGGTATTAGTTTCTAATTAAGGTGATGCCTCATTTAACCCAAAATAAAATAAAAAAAAGAGTTACCTGCTCCAATACCAAACTAACAAAATGGAAACAAAGATAAATGAACTTCATCACGTTAGATTGGTATGACAGATCGCTTCACTCGCAAAAGCGCTAAACAGAACAATATATGAACTAAATTATCATATCAAAATTCAAAGAGGCACAATCTCTTACAAATTAAAAAATAAAAATCCATAAATGAACATTATAAAACAACCTAGAATTTAAATAAAAAGAAATGGCCTTTTTGCTTTGCGTTATAAAAAGTAAGAACAACTATTTTGCATTTCTGCCGAATTTTGAGATTTTATTTAAATTTTGGAAAATTATGAAAAAATTGTAGGTGAGTGTACGTGTCAACCTTTTTATATGGAAATTTCAAAGCTTAAATTTTAAAGAAGGTCAAAGTGCAGGCCCATAAAATTTAAATAAAAAGAAAAAAATAAAAGTCACTCCTAACAAATCTAGTAAACAAATTAGTTAATAAAATGGAAAAATTTAATGTTCAAGTAAAAAAAATATAAACATCAAAATTATCACCTAATTCTGAAAATATTATCTAAAAAAATTCTAGAGTAAAGAAATAAAATAATAATGCAATCTCGATTTGCCTGTACCGCATCAAGAAACAATGCAGAGCCGCGGACCCAAAATGAAAATCCTGGAAATTCCAAGGATTAATGCTGTGATTTCCTCTATATTTTATTTCCATTGAGAACCAAACTTGCTTATGTGAGTTAAACAAAACTCTACAAGAAGCGGAGCCCACCGGGTGGAAAAACCTATGTGGACTATTTACGCAAAAGACAATGGTTGGCATAATCTAGGAATAGAGGTTTGAAGCGTAGTATAAACGACAGTCGGTATTAAATACTAGGCAGTCTGCTTTTTATACAAACGCATTGTGAGCGAGTCTTTCTTGATCGGGTGCTCTGAGAGAAGCAATCCTCCGGCAAAAATACTAGTGAGAATGGACATGGTAAAGAGCCCGGAGGCTGAAACCAGCGGCAGTGTGTCATCGGCGATTGACTATGAGGCCTTCTTGAGTTTTAGAGGGCTGGACACTCGCCAAGGATTTACGGATTGCCTTTACCACGAAATGCTAGATGCAAACATCCGTGTTTTCTTTGATGCAGGAGAGCTCCATGTTGGTAAAGAAATAGGCGATGAGCTACTAATGGCTATTGAAAAGTCAAAGATCTACATACCCATCTTCTCTAAAGGTTATGCTTCGAGTCCATGGTGCCTTCGCGAGCTCACACACATGGTGGAGTGCAAGAAATCCAAACCATCCGAGAAGGAGATAATGCCCATTTTCTATGATGTGGAACCTTGCGATGTTAAACTTAAATCTCATTTGTACATTGGTGCTTTGGAAGAGCATGAGGAGAAGTTCGGACCCCAGACAAGGCGAAAGTGGGAGGACGCTCTTAAAAGTGTTGCCCAGATCAAAGGATGGGAGTTGAAAAAGCAAGGGTACGTTGGTGTTAAGTACTCCATAACTTTTGTTTTGGAACATCATAATGTACCCAAGCTTGGATAAGTTCTCGTTTAGGCGGTATAAAATTGAATGAATATCATGTGTGTTTTCAAAATTATTTCTTGTAACAAAATTGACCATGTCATTCATCTAGTAAGTGATATTGGACATGTTGATTGCAACCACTTGTGAGTGTCCTAAGGTTATCTTTTATAATTTTGACTTAGATGATTAACCAATGTGGCAGGTATTGGAAATTCATTAAATTGGTGACACAAGAGATTTTGATGAAGCTGAAGATAAAAGACAAATACGTTGCTGAGCATTTAGTTGGAATGGATGATCGAGTGGAAGCTATTATGAAGTTGTTGGATGCGGACTCTGGGGGCATGCGCTTTGTGCTAATCCATGGAATGGGTGGAATTGGAAAAACGACTCTCGCTAAGGTTGTGTACAACAAACTAAACTCCCTCTTCAATCATTGTTGCTTCTTGGGAAATGTCCAAGAATCATCGCGTCGCTTTGGCCTTGTATCTTTACAGAAACAACTACTATCTAATATGTTTGGCTCTGGATTTCATGATGGAATCAACGACATTGATGATGGGATCAAGTTGATTGCACAACGACTATCTAATAGGAAAGTCTTCATCGTTATCGATGATGTGGGTGAGGAACAACTTGAGAAACTAGCCATCAAGCACGTTTCCTTTGGCTCTGGAAGTAGAGTTATTATGACAACTAGGAACAAAAGCATCATAGAAGCTGACTGGACTTTGGAGTATGAAGTAAAGCCATTGGATTCCATTCAATTGCTTGAGCTTTTCAATAGACATGCATTCGGAAGGAATCCTCCTGCAGAGGATTATGTCAGTCTTTCAAGACAAGTAGTTTCTACAACCGGAGGACTTCCCTTGGCTCTTGAAGTAATAGGCTCATTACTACGTGGCCAAAACAAAGGCTTTTGGATAGGTGTACTTCACAATTTGAGGGAAATAACTCATGAGAAGGTCCAAGACATGCTGAAGATATGCTACAATGCCCTGAATCATGAGCAAAAGCAAATCTTTCTCGACATTGCATGCCTTTTTGTGGATGAAGACAAGACGAATGCATTCTACATGTGGAAAGATTGTGGGTTTGAGATAGATTATTCGACTCAAGTCCTTGTCTACATGTCCTTGATAAAGATAACAGATGACAACAAATTCTACATGCACGACCAATTGAGAGATCTCGGGAGGAAAATTATCCTTGAAGATACGAGATTGATGGATCCAAGAAAGCATAGCAGGTTGTGGGATCCTGAAATAGCGGTTAAAATCATTAGAACAAAAGAGGTGAAACGATTTGTTCAACTGTCGAATTCTACACTTTTCTCAATAGTTCATTTATTAATTAGGAACCCTTTTCTAATAGGGAGAGAGAGAGTAAAGATATTTTTCATTTACACTTATGCTACTTTGCCTTTGAATGACAGAGAAAGGAAGCCATTGAAGCAATATGCTTAGATGGAAATGCACCGGGAATCTATACGAGTGAAGAGTTTTCTAGACTTCCAAACATAAGGTTCCTCAAATTACGTAAGGGATGCTTTGTTGGAGACTTTAAGAATCAGCTTTCAAGGTTGAGATACTTGTCCTGGAGTAGGTATCCTCATGAACTCTTGGCCATAAATTTCCATCCAAGCAATCTTGTAGTTCTCAACCTATCTAATAGCTTCATCACTGAGGATTGGGCTGGATGGAGTCAAATCAAGGTATGATTTGCTATTTATTTATTTATTTGGATCTCAATTGAATGTCATGTAAAACTTTGGAACTTCTATTGACTATAACATAACTGTACAGGCAATAACCAGTTGTAAATAAAATGGGCCATGAATGGAGTAATCACGGCCTTTCACTGATAAAACTAAGCTAGTCTCGTAATCAAGGCCATTTACAATCAACAAAATATTATGGGAAAGAAGTTGAATTGATACATACGTAGATATATGTGGATCAAGTTAGATAGGTGTTAGTACCACAATGAATGGGTCTGTGGTGGTTAAATGGGGAAAACAAGTCAACCCAATTACAACTCTATTCCAACACAATCATTCACTGCCTCTAAATTCACATGGAATTTTCCCATTACTCTATTTTAGCTGTTGTAACAGGTTGCCAAGAAACTGAAAGTTATGGATCTCACAAACTGCAACAACATGACTAGGACTCCAAACTTCTCCGATTATTTGAGTTTAGAGAGATTGATCATAAAAAATTGCAGAAGGCTGATTGAGGTTGATGGTTCCCTTGAAAGCTTAATTGCCTGATTTACATTAACGCGGATGGATGTACAAGTCTTATGGAGTTATTTGAAGGAATCGGACGATTAGAGAAACTTGAGTACTTATATTTAGGCAACTGCAGAAAGTTGAGGAAGCTGCCTGAATCATTTGCGAGAGTAGTGTCATTGGTAGAGTTGGATCTCTCATATACAGCTATCACAAGATTACCTGTCTCCATTGGCAACCAAAGGCGCTTGTTGGTACTCAAACTGCAATCTACACAAATTGATGAACTTCCTAGTTCAATTGGAGATCTACGAGAACTCAAGTCTCTCTTTCTATCGTGTACTAAAATAAAGAAACTTCCTATCTCGATTGGGAATTTGAAATCACTACTCGAGTTGGATATCTCAGGGACACCATGTCTACAATTACCTGAATCTATCGGAAGTCTAAGTAGATTGAAAGTCCTCGACATTTCAAATACTTGCATAAGTGAGTTACCGAGGAGCATTGTCACCCTAAATGAGTTGGAAGAGCTTCATGGCAGGGATTGCCGGTCTCTAAAGTGGGAAATTCCTGAGAGGATTTCAGAATTATCGCTTTTTAGAGTCCTTGACTTGCAAGCCACCTGTATTAGCAATGTCCCGGCGACAATCCAACTATTTCCTCGCCTAGAGAAATTGAATTTATGGCGTTGCAGCAAACTGGAAGTATTGCCTAAGCTTCCCATAAGTTTGATAAACCTAAGCTTCGGATCAAGTTCACTGCAATGGGTCCCAAATCTATCAAACCTAACTAAATTAGCAAATTTGAGCTATGGTGGTCACGAGGAGAACTGTCATCCTCTTTTCTTCCAAGATGAGCCATGCCGACAATCTCTAGTGTTCCTTCCACCATCTCTATCAATGTTGTCACTTGAATATCATGAATGCATAGCCAGTTTGTCATTTCATTGCGACTTGAGAAACTTGACACGGTTTGTGCATTCATCAATGTCGTTGGAAGGAAGTTCAACTTGATGGGCTTGAACAGTTGATCGAATTTGATGTGGAGGGGTTAAAACTCCTTGAGAGATTTGTCAGTCTTTCGAAGTTAAAGAGGTTGAAGTTTTGGAAGCTAATTGATTGCCCAAATCTAATTGCGATCCAAGGTCTTGGTTCCATGGAGTCATTGGAACAATTGGAAATAAAAGAATGTCCTAGGATTGAAAATCTAGATGATCTATCAAATTTGAAAAAGCTGGAGTACTTGGTAATTCGAGGATGTGAAGAGCTTCCAGCGGTTAAGGGCCTGGATGAACTAGAGACCCTCAAAAGATTGGATTTTAACCGTTGCAGATCATTGGAAAGTTTCACTAACGTATTTAGTTCGAAAATTCCAGACCGATGCTGCATAACCATTTTCAACTGCTCAAACTTGTTAGATCCTTCGTATGGAGGCCTAGTCAGCTCGTACAAGCAATGGAAAGTCCAGGAAATATCCAGCAGGGTTCATACTCAGTCTAGCCAGAGAACTCAAACTACTCTGAGCACGTTGACAGCAGATGAAAGCTTGAGGCAGAGGGGGCATTGTTCCTGTCTCCCCTCCTGTCTCTGTCTTCTCTTTCCATCAGCTTCTTCAACCTTCGACCATGGTGGAAGGGTTTGAGCAGGTGTTACCCTAACCAACCCCTCTCTCTCTCTCCATGGGGGCATGCAGAAGCACCTTACTATGAAGGTTTCTTAATTGTAAATAGTAAAGGTTGATGTGCAATTGCTTCTGAAATCCCGCAAGCATTAGGGGATACGCTTGTCTAAACTAACACAAACTCATGCTGTAATACATATGGTACCATAAATAACAGAACTGCAAACGTGTTTTCAAGAGTGCATACAATCTGAGTCAAAGCGAATTAGTTTTGCCTTTGGTGAGAGTTGAAGTATCCTGAGCCTATTTTGAAGTTCAACAAGCTTGCAGTTTTCAGGCACTTTCACAAATGGAAAAGAATCTCCTTATAATTATATCAACAAGTTATCACTTAGTAATGTGAGTTGATGATTGGCAGAAAGTTTTTGACTTACTAAAAACTTTTCAATTTTGGGGTGACCTTTTGATATTCAATATGTGCCCCATCTTCCAGATTTTCTAGATTAACAGGATCATTATAAAGTGTTTGACATAAGCATGGGTATAAGCAACTTGAAGTGACAAGAAATTTCCATACTTGTCATCCCGCACATTCATTTCAACAGCAAAGAAAGTTCGTTTCATTTAGTAGACTGCCTCGTCTTTACATGAAATCAAACCCCCCGGCGGCAGGCATTTGGGTGGGTCCCCCACCATATAGAAGAATACGACGCCACCTGAGGTCACGAGACCCGAGGCGATGTAAATCGTCCATTGAATTGGTCAGGAGTGAGAAATGTAGTGCCAAACTATGTAACATTGGGTATCAAAGACAGTTCTGTAGGCGAAAACTGCAGCTTGGCCAAGGTAAAGCAAAACAGTGTCAGACTTCCAAGTTAAAATGAAAGAACAGTCAAGCTAGCATTCCAAAACTGACCGAATAAGTAGGCCCATGAACATGTTAACTCATCATAGTTCTAGCCTCTACATGTTTTGATGAAAATGAAAGGGTGAACACTTTCTCCTTGAAGGGATCCCCCGGATTCCAAATAATTCATGTAGTCCACCTTCGAGCGATCAAAGTTGTATCGCTCATGAGGTACAAGAAAGCAACCGAGACATTTTGCTGGACGTGCTTCATCCAATTGCTGTTCCTAACTCAAGTCATTTCAATACTTAAGAAACGAGCAGTAAAAACTAGGAAACTTGCATTACACAACCATCAGTCCAAAGATATAAATAAAAGAGAATCCCGCAGCATGCAAACTTCACATACATATTGACCCAAGAAAGAAAAATTCACATGCATCAATGTTGTCAGAAAGGCAACCCATTGCATTCCTGAGTTTAAAGAAAACAACATCACTAATTACCAACTTCCAGTGTCAAAGGTATAATGACCACTTCTTAAGGAATAGATGCACATATATTGGCCCATGGTTACCCAGATCTCATCCCTCCCTCGCTAACAATACAGACATTTGCAATCTTTGAGTTTGGTATAGTCCAACTCCATATTGGATAAGTCCAGAAACGAAGGGACATATAGGCAATACTTAATCAAGCAAAAACTAGTTAAACTCGCAAAAGTGCCAAACGAGGACAAAATATCAAAACTCTCAATTTGCACATCGAAATTCAAAGGGGCATACTTTCTTACAAATCAAACCATAGAAATCCATACATAAATACTAAAAAACAACGTAGAGATCAGGTTTTTTCTTCTTCCTTTTTGGGCTAATAAAAAGTAGGAACAGCTTTTCTGCTTTCCCACCATATTTTGACATATTGTTCAAATGTTAGAAAGTTATGAAAAATTTTATATGTTAATGTACATGTTAACATTTTTATATGGAAGTTTCGATTGCTCAAGATTAAACAAAGTCAAAGTGCGGACACCACAAAATTATAAAAAAAGAACAAAAACACGAAATATAAAACTCACTCCAAATAGATTTAGGAAACAAATTAGCTAATAAAAAGAGAATATTTACTGTTCAAGAAAAAGAAATTTAATCATAAATATATGTAACAAATATCCCCTCGTTTTGAAAATGGTGTATGAAAAAATCCTAGAGTCAAGGAATGAAATTACCATCTCGATTTGTTTGTTGACCCACTAAAAAACAAAGCATAGTCGGGGACCAAAAATGAAATCCTGGAAACACCATGAAAGTAATATCACTATTTCCTCAATATTTGATTTCTGTCGAGAACTAAACTTGTATATTGCAAGGCTGAAGGACAAATTACGCCATTTTAGAGTTGACGTATTTAGTAAAGGAGAGACGTTATTTTGGGAGACGTTATTTCATCCTGCATTTTTTCATTATAAGATTTTATTCTATGTAATCTACACTCGACACTGTTTGCTTTGTATAATTGTCCCAAGCCTACGGCAATGATGTTACACTCGAAGGCAAGAACTATATACTTTTAACTTGAAACATCAAGGCACAATTTGGGGTGAAATTTTGAAACATTGATTTAGTTTCAGGTATTAGTTTCAACTCCCATACCCTACAAGAAAGCAGGGCAAAAGTCTTAAAGTAAGCCCAAATTTTATGGCTTAGTTCTAAGCTATATCAATGGGCTTTCGAATTGAGGTTTGATAGACTTGGTCTTGGGCTCGATTTGTGGCTTATTGGGCTTTCCATTCCTTTTTCAATTAATGATTATTGCTACTACATATGTTTTTGTTATTTTTTAGTATTTTTCTAAATTATACATATATTTTTATTTTTGCAAAAGGGACTGACGCCTAAACGGTCAACAAAAATTCGAGTGTCAACACTCAACACATGTCAAAACTAGGTTAAAATCAATCCAAGCCACCTACATAAATGTTTTCAAGAAAATGAAATGGTACTAAAAGGATGTTTATTTAGCCTAATCAAGTCCCCAAACTTATTGAATCTTTGATTTGTAGAAATAAACGAATTCTCCTAATACTTTACTTGGGTATCTAACCGACCCACCATAAACTATTAGTGGCAAATTGATTTACATTTATAAACCTTGCACCTAATTTGCAAATTGATATGTACTTGAGAAAGCCCAAGCTAAGTCTAGTTTTAGTAATTCATTAGCCAAACCTTAGATGTGCATCTGAGGTAAGGTGGTGACACAGGTCCTCCTCAAATTACAACTCCTTCTCAAATTTGTGAAGAATGTGTTGTTTGTAAACAACACCATAGTCAATTTCCACAAGGATAATTATGAAGAGCAAAGAAGACATTGGAGCTCGTTCATTTGGACATCCGTAGGCCAACAACTCCATCTTCCAATAGAGGTAAAAAAATGCATAATTACCTTCATTGATGACTATAGCCAACAAATTTAGGTTTTACTTTTTGCATGAAAAATCTAAAACTTTTGTTGCCTTTAAAAACTATAAAGCACTTGTTGGGAAAGAAGTTGGCAACCCAATAAAAGTTCTTCGCACTAATCATGGTGGAAAATACAACTCATATGAATTTGCAAATTTTTGTGAGATGCATGGAATCAAGAGGCAACTTTCGGCAACCTAAATGCCAAGACAAAATGGTGTTTACGGAAGGAAGAATCACAAGCCTTTCGAAGATAAGTGGCATTCTGAGAAGCTTTTGGCCTAAAGCATTCAGATTTTGAACATAAGTTGAACAAAAGTCTTACTTTGCTATTGAAAATTTGACACCAGTAGGAAGCATGGAGTGGTCAAGACTAGCAGTAGACCATTTTAGAATTTTTGGGTGTGTTGCCTATGCTCATGTTCCAAACTAGAATAGGAAAAAGCTAGATGATAAGGCAAAAGAAATTTCTTGGTATCAGTAGCTAATCAAAGTTTATAAGTTTTATGGTTCTATCACAAAGAAAATCATTATCAGTTGTGATGTAATCTTTGATGAAGGTTGAACCTGGCCACAGAGCGAGAATAGCATTGGAGATTATGTTTGAGTAGACTTTGATAATGATAGGGAAAGACAACAACCTATGAAGGATGTGTACCAAGAACAATCACTCAAAACTTTCCTAGAAGTTTCTCAAAGTCCACTTATAACTAAATAATAGCCACAACGTGTTAAAAGGAGACACGCATAGATGACTGATTATGAGGTAATTGAAATTGATCAATATGAAGACCCACTTACACAATTTGCAATATTTTCTGATTGTGATCCTACAACTTTTGATGTCATTGTAAAACAATCAAGTTGACAGATTGCGATGGATGAAGAAATTGTAGCCATTGAAAAAAAAAAACAATACTTGGGATTTGATAGTTCATCCTAGAGGACACAAAACAATTGGTGTCAAGTGGATGTACAAGATAAAATTAAAAGCAAATGACAAAGTTGACAAGTACAAGACATGCTTAGTAGCTAAAAAGCTATAAGCAAGAGTTGGCTGTGGATTATAAAGAAGTATTTGCAATTGTTGCACTTCATGATACAATAAAATTGGTGATTGCTTTAGCAGCTCAAAATTCATGGTCCATCTTTTAATTGGATATGAAATCAACATTTTTGCATGGTGACCTACAAGAATTGGTATTTGTTTATCAATCTATAGGATATGTGAAGCTTGATAGTGAACATTAGGTATATAAATTGAAAAAGGCATTATATGGGTTAAAACAAGCTCCATGGGCTTAATATAGTCTCATTGATGCTTATTTTTTGAAGGAAGGTTTTAAAAAATGTCCATATAGGCATATGCTTTTTATTAAAATAGGTAATGGAGGAAAGTTGCTTATTGTGTTCTCATACGTTGGTGATATTATTACCGGAAATGATCATGCCATGATTAACAAGTTTAAAAGTCTATGATGGTTGAATTTGATATGACTGATCTTGGGTTGATCCATTACTTTCTAGGTATTAAAATGACTCAAAGTAAGAATTTTGATTTCTCAAAAGAAAAATGTGCAAGAAACTTTAGACAAGTTTCATATGAAGAATTGCAATCATGTGAGTACACCAATTGAGTTTAGTTTGAAGCTTTTGAAAAATCCTAAAGGAAGAAAGGTGGATAAAACTAGTTGTGACATCCTCAATTTGACCGCTATTTGAGGAATAAGATTAAGATTCATGTTTTAGGATTAAGGGTAATCACAAGGAGACTAATTCAGGACAACGCTCGAGTTGACATTGACAAATCGCAAATTATCAAAAAAATGGAAAATGGGTCACAAATAAGGAGCTAGGAGGACCCAAGTCCATAGGTAGGCTCAATGGACCTCATGCCCAAGGAGGGCACCCAAGAGGGCCTATTGAGGCCAATTCAAGCCTAGTGAGATAAATTGAGCCCATAGTTGAATTATTCAATCTTGTACATGAATTTGGTCAATGTACATGTATAATATTTCATATTTACTTTGGTAAAATTACCAAATTGCCCCTTTCTAGAAGTATCATTAAATGAAGAAGAGATGGGTGGATGTGAGGAGGAAGAAGACAAATCAAGAATGAAGAGCCAAGAGGATTTTAGAGAGATTTGTTCCTTGCAATTAATGCCATTCATGACAAAAACTTGCAAGAGAAGATAAGCCTCTTTGTCTCTCATTTCCTCTCTCTTTCTCACTCATTCTCTCAAACTCTCTTTCTCTATTCCTCCTCCTCTCCTTCGGGCATTTCCCCTCCCACCGCTGCTCACCCTCTCTTCCTCTTGTTTTCTCTCTTTGTTTCCCTCTAACCACTGCCCAACCATTGTGCTTCATTGTCGTCTTCTCATTGTCATCACCGTGCCATGAGCCACTCGCCTTTGTGCCACCACCTCCCCTGAATTGCCTCTCCCTCTCCAAATTGTCATCATAAGCTTCACCGTTCATTTTGTTGCTCATCCCTCTTGTTTTGTTGTGCCATCATTGTCGCCATTAGGACATTCATCAAAAAACAATAAGTATTCTTTCTAGTCCTTGATCAAGGCAATAATTACACTTAGGACTAGGATAAGGTTAGGGTTAATGATAGTTATATTAAGCTAATGAGTGGTTTATAGGTCATTATGATAAGTGATAAGTAGAATTGATAGTTGTTGCGATAAGTGATAGGTGGTAATAATAAGTTATCAAGGAAAGTGATAAGTGGAAGTTATAACTTATCATGAATGGGGTATTAAGCTATCGATAAAAATGGTTATAAGTTATCACTAAAGGAGTGATAAGCTATTGTTAAAATAAGTGATAAGTTATCACTAAAGGGGTGATAAGCTATTAGTAATTAGGTGATAAGTTATCACTAAATGGGTGATAAGCTATTGGAAAATAGGTGACTAGTTATTGCTAAATAGGTGATAAGTTATTAAAGGAAGGGTGATAAGTTATCGTTGATAGGGTGATAAGTGGTTATTATATGTATTTTATACTTGTAATAAATGCTCTTCATATGAGATAAGAGGTAGATTATACTTGAATTATGTGATGTAAAGCATGTATTGCCTTTAGAATTGGTTGTGCAATAAAATCCTTGAATTCTTGCATTGAAAGAATGAAAATATAAGCACTTTAATGGCAAATCTTGAAGTGTCGGGATATGATGCTATATTTTGTGTGTTGATGTGGTTAAGGAAGGGTTGAAATTGAAGTTTTAGTGAGTAAATGTATTAGGAGTGATCACGTGTGAATATTTCATTGCATTTTTATGTGCAAAAATTGCAGCAATTTATCATGTGAGCATTTAAACACTCTTGCATCGATTAATTGAGGAAAATCAAATTAGCTTGAGTGTTGGGTGTGCTCGTGTGATCACCAAAATGATTTTCTCACTGATGGATTTTGGGGGACAATACCCAATGGATTTTGAATGCCAAGTCGCGGTTGAGGCCAGATTGATGCTCCTAATGAAATGCTGTCTTTGGGTGAGGCTAAGATGATGCCATGCCTGATGGGGCGAGATGATGCCCTATTATGTTGGAAGACCCCCCATGGATTTTGGGCATGACCTTGAGTAGTTGTAATAATCTAAACATGTATGGATGCATTGTGCATGGAATTGATAATTACTGTGTATCCCGAATTATTAAATGCATTTACCGCATGATGGTTCAGGCATGGCCTCACGTGTGAATTGATTATGTGAATTTTATGTGCCAAGGTGAGGTGCAAATGCTTGTGTGATTTATTGATTTTGTTCTTGGTTTTAAGGAGGGATGCGGTACCCATGCATGTTTATATAGTGAGGCAAATGCCTTGCTATCAATCTGCCATTGATAATGGAGCTGCACATTTGGGACATGTCCGGCGAAGAGTCCTCCTAAGCGAGATTTAGGAAGTTTTACTTATTGAGATTTTTCTCACCCAATTGTTGTTTAACCATTTTTCATGCCACTAGGTATGAGTGCCCACATCATGCATTTTGGGCTCCCCATAGCTTCTAAACTATTGGTATCGGAGTTTACCGTAGAGGGGAGCAAGGTCATCTATCAAAAGTACACCACTGCGGTGTGGGTAGATGATGGTTAGATGAGTTGGTTTCCCACCGCTATGTAACTTGGTTCCTTTGGTTTGATGGGGATCTCTTGGGTCCTTTTCAAGAGCTTGAGAGGTAGCGCATTGGCCTAGCATTGGGGAAAACCTATCTTTTGGATAGCCCTTGTAGTAGAGGAGTTAAGTTAACCCAACCCCTGTTAATCTTTTGTTTTGTTTTGTCGGTTGAAAGAGGAAGATGTCCGTGTAACAGGTTGTAAATATTAAACTTCCTAGGGTTAATTGTTGTTAATAAATGGTGTGTTTATTTGATGTTTCCTTGCTATCCCTATTGTTGTTTGTTGGAATGGAGATGATATGTTTCTATTTGCATTTAATCATAAGATAAAAGAATGGGTTGGCCATGCATCTTGGGATGTTGCAACCAAATGTCCGTATGCATAGGTGTTGTGAGCACACTAAGAGTCAAGGCGTGGCACTCTATAAACAAATTATGGGAAGCTTGATGTAGTTGACTGCACTATAACTTGATATATTGCATTTGTGAGTCTCATTAGTAGGCACATGGAATGCCCAAGAGAGATGCATCTTAACATTGCAAAAAGAATTTTTCATTACTTGCAAGGGGGAAAGTACAGCGCAAGTGCCAAAACTTGGCACAAAGGGACACTAAGTGCCAAAAGTTACAAAAGGTACACTTAAGTGCCACTTTTAAAAAATTGAATCACTTAAGTGCCAAGTCGCCGAACCCCGCCGGAAATCCGACGTGGCAATTTTTTATTACTTTTCTTGCCTACGTGGCTCGCCGGAAACTGAATCGGCCAAAAATCAGCCAAAACGACGTCGTTTTGGCTGACGTGGATTTAAAAATTATTAATTAAAAATGTATTATTATAGCCCTCGCTGATCCCTCTCCTTTTTTTTTTTTTTTAATAAAATCGATTTTAATTTTTCAAAAATCTGACGTGGACAATTTTTGCTACGTGGATTTTTTATTTTGAAAAAAATGCCACGTCGGCAAATGAAGTCGCCGGAAAATGGACACGTGGCAATTTGGTTGGAATTTTTCGCTGTTGGCACTTAAGTGATCCCTTTTGCTCCGATTTTGGCACTTAAGTGTACCTTTTGTAACTTTTGGCACTTAAGTGTCCCTTTGTGCCAACTTTTGGCACCCCAGAAGTTCGCATGTCTATTTGCAAGGTACTGCTGCTTATTGGCTATTTTATAAGAAGGAATAGAAGTTAGAACTATTTGGCTTTATAAACAATAATTATGCTAAAGATCTAGACCATAGAAGAAGCACTTTAAGACATGCTTTTATGTTGGGTTTAGGAGCTACCTCGTGGTCCTCAAAGAAGCAACCAATTGTTACTTTATCAACAATCAAAGTTGAGTTTGTAGTTGCAACTTCATGCGCTTGTCAAACTAATTGATTAAGAAAAATTATTGAAGAACTTGAGTTCAAGCTTACTCTTGTACATTTAATCTTTAGTAAAATTACTCGGACAACATGAATACAATACTCAAACAAACAACCAATAGAGAAAGTTTTGCTTTGAACATAGTGAGTAGCAAATTTTTAGACTTTAGCATGTGTAGCTCTCTAACAATTGGCTTCTAAGGTCTTCTTTTTTATAATCATTTTCAATCTATTTGTTGGAGGTGGATTAAAGAAGTAAAGAGCCGTTAAAGTTATCATTGGTGCTATTATCCAAAGATAGAACTATTTATACAATTCTATTCCTGAACATTTGCAGATTGCCTAGAAGTAGTTTACGCTGCTGTCCTTTCACTATAGTTTCCGACAAACCTATCAGACAACTGAGCTTCTCGATTACTATTACCATCTAAATTCTGCTGCTATGCTAATTCACTGCCACAACAATTAGTTTGCTTAACCAATGAACATCTTCAAATGAATATTGTAGCCACAACATCGATATTCACGGCATTAACATAGACATCAGCAGCAGCTAATCTTTTAGATGCATTGGTTCTATTTATGGAAAATCCTTATCAAGACGCATTGCATTCTTTTATCCACTAGATTATACCATGGATATCATGTGGTCCTTGTTATGAACATTTGCACATACCATAATAAACATTATACTAAGGATAGTTTGGACATTATCAAAATCATTTTGAGATATTTCTCCAATAAGAACAAGTGGTGGTGGTGGTGGTGGTGGGTGGTGGTGTCAGCTCATCGGGTCATTTGAAATCGTTCATGTGGTTGCCATCTTTAAATTGTGGACAAGGGGAGTTGCTCAAAAACCATCCAAATAAGTTGTTTGCTAACTCTCAACTAAAAATGTCCAAGACAATCTAATTCATTGAAATATTTAGACCAAAAGTACAGGGACATTTTGGCAATGCTTCATCAAGCGAAAATGAGTTACTTGCTTCAATACCAAACTTATACAATGAAAAGGAAGATAACTGAAACACAAGATTTATATGACATATCACTTAACGTGCAAAAGCGAAAAACGATAAAAGAAAAATCCCATTCTCACATTGAAATTCATAGGGGCAAGCTTTTTACAAATTAAACCATAAAAATAAATGAAGACAAACTAGGAAACAAACAAGGGATCAGGGCCATTTTGTTTGGCCTAATGTCAAGTAAGAACATCTTTATCGCTTTCCAGCCAAAGCTTGAAATATTATCCAAATTTTAGAAAGTTATGATAAATATGTAGGTGAATGTACATGTCAACATTTTTATATGAATTTTTCAATTGCTTAAGATTAAACAAAGTCATAGTGCGAACGCTACAAAATATAAAAAAATAAACATAGTCACTTCAAATAGATTTAAGAAGCAAAATACCTAATCAAACGTGAAAATTTATCGTTCAAGTAAAGAAATTTAATCATAAATCTATTTTAAAAATATCACCTAAGTTTGAAAACAGTATCTTAAAAAAAAAAAAAACCTTAGAGTTAAGTAAGTAAAACAAAATTGTCCTCTCGATTTGTCTGTGCCCGTCAAAAAACAAAGCATAGCCAAGGCGAAAATGAAATCGTGGGAGTACCAAGGATTAACACTGTAGCATCCTCAACATTTGATATCAATTGAGAATCTTTAGTTCGTCAAAAGTCAAGTCTACGACAAGCGGAGCCCACCGGGAGAAAAAGCTATGCGGACTGGTTACGCCATTCAATAGTTGATGTAGACTCTCGACTCGGACATGCCCTAGGAATAAAGGTCTGAAGCGTAATATAAACGAAATTCAGTCCAATTTTTATGCAAATTGTTGGTGAGGTCAATGAGGGGATTTCACTGGCATTAAAGTTAAGACAAATTAGTTAAAATGAAAAGGTTTGCACGTTTGAAGACGATAACATTTGAATCGCACCAACATTGCATATTCTCACCAACCTAAACACACCGTAAAATTTTTATAAATATTTTTCAATCATAGTGACAAAAAAAACCATTGAATAAGAAAGAAAATAAGGAATTACGTTAGACAACCACCTCTTGTTTCGTTAAACCAAGACCGAACACTGGGATTTGCCACGTGGTCCCAATCCATTGGACCAATCACTTTAGAAAGAAGTGTGCGTGCGTAGATCAAAAGTTGTTAGGGTAGCAATTAGACTATCACTAGGATAACTGAAGTAAATTATGCCCTCGAGTTTAAAGATGAAGATGGTGATCTCTATTCTCTATTCAAATCTGATAAACACGGAAAGAAATGAATAGAGGTTGTAACCGACTTGTTGGCTCAATACCTCCGGTTATAAAACACTATCCGAAGACCAAGCACCGACGTTTGCCACGTGGTCCCAATCTATTGGACCAATCACCTTAAAAGAAGTGCCCGTGCAGTAGATCAAAAGTTGTTAGGGTAGCAATTAACTAGAGTCAATTATGGCCTCGAGTTTAAAAATGAAGTTGGCGATCTCTTTTCTCTCATCAAATCTGAAAAACGTGGAAAGAAATGAAAAGATTTTAGATGGAAGACGATGGGGAAGAATCAATTACAGGAATGATGGCTAAATAAAGACTAAAGTATTTGTTTCATTTAAAAAAAAATAAAAGTCACTCTAAACATATCTAAATAAAAAATTAGTTAATAAAGCAGGAAAACAATCATAAATCTATTTGAAAAATATGACCTAATTCTGACAAAGTTCAAGAGTTAAGGAATAAAATCATATTACAATCTCAATTTGTCCCCATCGGAAAAACAAAGCATAGCCGGGGACCGAAAATGAAATCCTCGGAAACAACAATAAATGTTGTAATTTCCTCAATATTTTATCTCCATTGAGAACCAAACTTGCACATGATGAGTTCCTCAAAAGTCAAGTCTACAGGTCTTGACTTAAAAAAGAGAAGTCTACAGGACGCGGAACCCACCGGGAGAAAGGGCTATAGGGATTGATTACGGCATTTCAAAGTTTGACGCACCTGGCAAATGTTATGAATAATCATTTATTGATTCTTAGATAGAAAACATAATTGATGAGAAATTAAAAGTATTGACACTGAAGATAATCGTGTCTAACAATATAAAGGCATACGGAATGTAAAGATAAATAAGAAGAAACTGAATAACTGGTGTTTATTAATTGATTTTTCATTTGGTTTCAATTCTCCACTGCTACTTTGATCTTCATTTTTTACGAGTACTAATGGTTGCATCCGAAATGTCAACTTCATGAATTAGATAACTACTTTGTGTCCAGCTCATTGCAAATCATGTAGTCGTGCCCTTTGTCTATTAGGTCGAGCCTCATTTATGGACACCCTCGATATTTCTCGTTGGCTAAAACTAGCTTCTTTGTCGACTAAACAAATTCGCCGATAGGAAGCTTTGGACACCTAGCATAGATCACCTCTCGCACGCCTTGCTCGATCTCTTTTAGTGGGTCGAAAGTTAAAGACTTGGGCTTTTCTTTTTTTTTTGTCAACACTATTTCATAAATTATTTTCTAAGAATAATTGGAAATAGTTTTAGTACATGGCGTTAAGTGTGTCATGAAGCAAGAAGGATCAGTGTAGCTGAAAAAAAAGCTCCTGGCATGATTATTTTCTTTATGTCACCGGCAAAAGCATTATTCAAACGTTATTTTCCAGTCGGATGTAGAGGGAAGATAGGACTCGAGCGTAATTTAAACGAAAGTCAGTAGTGACTTCTCAGTCTATTTTTTATGCAAAAAATGTTTGGCATTATTTAAAGACTATTCAACAAAGGAAAGTTCTAGGAAAGAGGTCTCAAGCATAATATAAATGAAAGTCAGTAGTGACTCCTCAGCCTCTCTTTTATGCAAACACTAAGTGAACGTTCCTTCCACTGATCAGGTGCTTTGAGAGAGGAATCTCTAAGGTGAAAGCACTTGTGAGGATGGACATGGGAAAGAGCTCGGAGGCTGGCATGTCGTCGGTGATTGACTATGAGGTCTTCTTAAGTTTTAGAGGGCCAGACACTCGTCAAGGATTTGCGGATTGTCTCTACCACGATATGCAAGAAGCAAATATCCATGTTTTCTTTGATGAGGAAGGGCTCCATGTTGGCAAAGAAATTGCTGATGAGCTACCGATGGCCATCAAAAAGTCAAAGATCTATGTACCTATCTTCTCTAAAGGCTATGCTTCGAGTCCATGGTGTCTTCGTGAGCTCGCACAAATGGTGGATTGTGTGAAATCCAAACCATCCGAGAAGGAGATTATACCAATTCTCTACAATGTCAAGCCTCGTGATGTTAAGCTTAAGTCTCAACAGTACATCAGTGCTTTGGAGGAGCATGAGAAGAAATTTGGCTGTGAGACGAGACGAGAGTGGGAGAATGCCCTCAAAAGTGTTGCCAAAATCAAAGGAAGAGAGCTGAAAAAGCAAGGGTATGTAGTTATGCTAAACTACTCCGTAACTTTTGTTTTTGACTTTCCTTATATACCTAAGCTTGGTAAGAACTCGTTTAGGCGGTTTGAAATTGAATGAATATCATGTGCCTTTGAAGAAAATATTTGTGCTAACAGAATCCACCATGTCGTTCATCCAAACCAAATAAGCAAGAACCGGGTAAGTATTCAGCCAAAATTCTGGTCTTTTTGGAAAGCTTAGAACGGGAGATGAATGGGTTGATAAGAAAGGAGTATTCCTTTCGTATTCTCTTGTTTTTTCCTCAATTTCTTTCAATGATATATCTAATTCTATTTATCTTTATGTTTGTAAGTTGTCGATTACCTCCTAAAAAGTTTCCATCCATTCAAGTCAATCGCCCTTGTTAGAAGTGTCACAATTTTGAAACCAAATACATAAAAAAAAGCAAAGCTCATAATATAGATATATGATTATTTGTTTAATTCATGAGACGTGGCATTGGAGTAAGCGGTTGTAAAGGTGTAATATAAATAAAAATCGCCTAAACCGAAGAGAACCGACATGGGCAAAAGGTTTTCGGTCTTTTCCTGTCAGGATTCATTGAGTTTTAGATAGTAAGTATGGCAACGAACTTCAGACAATTTGGTTCGGTTTGGTTTTGGCTATTCTCTTTCACACCCACACCCACACGCTCCCTCTTCCCTCCCCTCACCAGCCGCCTCTCCCCCAACGCCTCCGGCCATGTCTTCATCTCTTGAGCTGACGCCAGTGCCCAATTCCTCCACGTTTCAGCTGCTGACCTCCTCTTGCAGCCGTGTCCCCGAGCGCATCCGGTCCTTCCCCCTCATCCAGACATTGAGCTACCATGGACACTGAGAGCCGATACGGTGACAGAGCTGCGCAACCGCGTCTTCATTGGCTGTGCCATGAAGCACATGGTTGTCGAAAGGATCTTGCTCCGGAACTTCTTCAACACCTTCACCAAGGTCTTGCGAATTGGTAGGAAAGGTTCTCGAAGGTCCCGGAATTTCCATCACGAATTGGTGCTGATTTTCGACACCATGTTCAAAATCAACGATGGTGGGCCAAGGGTAACGTATCAAGGAGAACCGCTGAGCGAGAGAATCCTCCGCCTCAGCCGATTCGACGAGCGACTTCGAGGGGAAGGAGCACAGCGGCCATGCTTGGGTCTGAATGTTTGGTAGCGATGATGGAGGGGGCTAGGAGATTGGTCGGAGACCTTGGTGGCAGGTTAGGTGAGGCTGCGTGAGGCTGTGGAGGCATTTTTCTAGGGAAAAAAAAGACCTGACCCGAGTCAATCCAAACCGTTTTGTAGGTTCAGGTTCTATGCAGGTCCGATCTTGAGTTTGTATCATCAAAAACAAACGCCCTCAGTGTCCGGATTTGGTCGGGTATTAGTGGGACTCGAAGTGAATGGACCTATTCACACCCCTAGGGTACTAGTTATGTTGATTGCAACCACTTGCTGAATGTCCTCAGGTTATATTTTACACTTTGGACTTGGATGATTCACCATGTGGCAGGTACTGGAAATTCATTAAATCGGTGACACAAGTAATTTTGATGAAGCTCAAAATAAAAGACAAATGGGTCCCAGAGCATTTAGTAGGAATGGACCATCAAGTGGAAGCTGTTCAGAAGTTGCTGGATGTGGACTCTGGGGGCAAGCCCTTTGTGCTAATCCATGGAATGGGGGGAAGCGGTAAATCGATGCTTGCTAAACTTGTTTTCAACAAACTAAATTTCCTCTTCAATCATTGCTGCTTTCTTAAAGATGTCCGGGAATCGTGGCTCAGGTTTGGTCCTGAAACTTTACAGAAACGACTATTATCAAACTTGTTTGGTTCAACCTTTCATGATGGAATCAGCGATGTAGACGATGGGATCAAGGTGATCATGAATCAACTTTCTAACAGGAAAGTCTTCATCATTCTTGATGATGTGGATAATGAGGAACAACTTGAGAGACTAGCCATTAGGCACGTTTCATTCGGCTCAGGAAGTAGAGTAATTATGACAACTAGGAACAGAAGCCTCATAGTTGTACCCAACCAAACTTCAGAGTACGAAGTAAAGCCATTGGATTTAGTTAAATCACTTGAGCTCTTTAGTAGACGTGCTTTCGAAAGAAACCAACCTCCAGATGATTATGTTAGTCTTTCGAGACAAGTAGTTTGTATGGCCGGAGGGCTCCCATTGACTCTCGAAGTCATAGGGTCATTACTTCGTCGCCAAGACAAAGCCTCATGGATAGATCTACTAAACAAGTTGAGGGACGTACCTCATGAGAAGGTTGAGGAGAAGCTAAAGATCAGCTACAATGCCTTGAGTCATGAGCAAAAACAAATCTTTCTCGATATTGCATGTCTCTTCCTAAATGAAAACCAGACAAATGCATTCTATATGTGGAAAGATTGTGGATATGGACCGGATTATTCAACTAAAGTCCTTGTCTACATGTCCTTGATAAAGATAACTGATGACAACAAATTCTGGATGCATGACCAACTACGAGATCTTGGTAGGAAAATCGTCTGTGAAGATACAAGGCTGATGGATCCAAGCAAGCGGAGTAGGTTGTGGGTTTCGGAGACAACCAATAATATCATAAGAACAGAAGAGGTGAAATGATATGTTTGACCATCAAATTCTAAACTTTTCTCAATATTTCATTTATTAACTAGGAGCCCTTTTTTCGTTACGCGTGGTAGAGAGAGAATTTGAAAACATTTTTCATTTTCTCTTATCCAACTTTGCCATTGAATGGCAGAGAAAGGAGGCCATTGAAGCTGTCCGCTTGGAGGGATCTGCACAAGAAATTTATACCAGCGTAGAGTTTTCAAGGGTTCCCAACATAAGGTTCCTTGAATTAGATGGTGGACACTTAGATGGAGACTTCAAGAATCAACTTTCAAGGTTAAGATACTTGTCTTGGAATAGGTGTCCTTGTGCACTCTTGGCCACCAATTTCCATCCAATCAATCTAGTAGTTCTCAACCTATCTTATAGTTCCATCACAGAGGATTGGGCTGGATGGAGTCAAATCAAGGTACAATCTCTTGCTATTTGATTATCTAGATCTCAATTAAATTTTTTGTTACACATTTTTCTTTGGAACTCCTATTATTTGTACCATATTGGTATAGGCAGTAACAGGTCGTCAATAAAATGGGTCATGAGTTGAGTAATCAAGGCCATTCATAGGTAAAACAGAGCTAGTCTTGTAATCAAGACTATTTATGATTAATTGCATGTTCTGGGAAGAACTTGAAGTGATATATAGGTTGATATATGTGGATTAGGTTGGATAGTTGTTAACACTAAAATGAAATGGTCTATGTGGATTAAATGAGGAAAATGAGTGTATTTAATTCCAACTCAATTCCAACACAACCATTTACTGCCTCTAAATTTTCATGGAATTTTCCCGTTACACTCTTTTAGCTATTGTGACAGGTTGCTAAGAAACTTAAAGTTCTGGATCTCACATATTGCCACCTCATGACCAAGACTCCAAACTTCTCTGCTTATTTGAGGTTAGAGAGATTGATCCTTAAAAAGTGCTATAGTTTGATTGAGGTTGATAGTTCCCTTGAAAAGCTCAAGTGTCTAATTCACTTCAATGCAAATGGGTGTTCAAATCTTATGGAGTTGCCTGAAGGAGTTGGACAGTTAGAGAAACTCAAGTACTTGTATTTAGGCAATTGCGAAAAGTTGCGGAAGCTGCCTAAATCATTTGTGAGAGTCGCATCATTGGTAGAGTTGGATCTCTCAAATACAGCCATCACAAGATTACCTAACTCAATTGGTAACCAAAAGTGCTTGTCAATACTTAATCTACGATCTACAAAAATCGATGAACTTCCTAATTCTATTGGAAGCCTACGGGAACTTAAGTTTCTTGTTCTATCAAATCCTAACATAAGAAAACTCCCTATGTCGATTGGGAACTTGGAATCACTACTTGAGTTGGATGTCTCTGGAACACGATTGCTACAGTTACCTGAATCTATTGGAGACCTAAGTAGATTAAAAGTCATCAACATTTCGTATTCTTTGATAATGGAGCTACCACCGAGCATTGTCGAGCTAAAAGCGTTGGAAGAGCTACATGCCAAGCATTGCTTGAATCTAAAGTGGGAAATTCCTGAAGACATTTGGAAATTATCACTTTTGAGGATACTGCACTTGGAATTTACCCCCATTCGAAATGTTCCTATGACAATCAAACTACTTCCTTGCCTAGAGAAATTGGGATTATGTCATTGTAGTGGACTCAAATTATTGCCTGAGCTTCCCACAAGTTTGATAAGCCTAAACTTCGGATCAAGGTCGCTACGGTACGTCCCAGATATCTTAAACCTAACCAAATTGGTGGATTTGAGCTATGGTGGTCATGATGAGAATTGTCGTCCTTTGTTCTCCCAAGATGGCCCATGCCAACACTCCCTTGCGTTCCTTCCACCGTCTGTGTCAACATTGTCACTTCGATATCATGAATCAATACATAGTTTGTCATTCCGTTGCAACTTGAGGAACTTAACACTTTTGTACATTTATCAATGTCGTTGGAAGGAAGTTCAACTCGATGGGCTTGATCAATTGATTGAATTTGAAATGGAAGGGTTAAAACTCCTTGAGGGATTTGCTGGTCTTTCGAATTTGAGAGGTTGAAGCTGTTGAGGCTGACTAGTTGCCCAAATCTTACTGCTATTCAAGGACTTGGTTTGGTGGAGTCATTGGAAAAATTGGAAATAGACAGGTGTGGGCTTGAACGGTTGATTGGACTCGAAGTGGAAAGCTTACAACTCCTCAAGGGATTTGCCGGTCTTTCGAGTTTGAAGAGGTTGAGTCTCTTCAATTGCCCAAATCTTACTGCTATCCAAGGACTTGGCTCGGTGGAGTCGTTGGAGGAATTGGAAATACAATGGTGTCCTAAGATTGAAAGTCTAGATGATCTATCAGATTTGAAAAAGCTGGAGTCCTTGGTGATTCGAGGATGCGAAGAGCTTTTGGCAGTTGAAGGCCTGGATGAACTAGACACACTCAAATATTTACAGTTTATCAGTTGTGGATCATTGAGAAGTTTCCCTAAAGTATTAAATTGGAAAGTACCAGACGAGTGCTCACTAACAATTCTCGGCTGCCCAAATTTAGAAGATAATGATGTTCTTCAAGGCACAGTGAAAGTGTACAAGCAAAGGAAAGTCCGGGAAGAAAGAGGGGAAAAAAAAATGAGTTGGCTATTCCCTCAGGCTCAAGCTTTCAAAAAAAAATCCTTCTCCAAATGATCATGTCAGTCTTTCGAGACAAGTAGTTTCTATGACTAGAGGGCTTCTCTTAGCTCTCGAAGTTATAAGTTCATTACTTTGGCACTAAATCAAAGCCTCATTAATAAAAGTACTAGAGAATCTAAGGGAAATGCCTCTAGATAAGGTCAAGGACAAGTTGACCATCAGCTACAATGCCTTGATTCAAGCAAAAACAGATCTTTCTCGACATCGCATGTCTCTTTTGTGGACTAGGACAAGACAAATGCAATCTACATTTGGAAAGATTGTAGCCTTTTCCTAGATCATTTGATTCAAGTCCTTGTTTGCATGTCCTTACTAAAGACAACTAACAACATTTGACCAACTGAGAGATCTCGGGAGGCAAATTGTCCTTGAAGATACGAGGCTAATGGATGCAAGAAATCAATGTAGGTTGTGGATTCTTGAGATGGCTATTAATATCGTAAATATAGAAGCGAATCGATATGTTCAACCGTTGGACTTTGTACTTTTCTCTGTACATTTCATTTACTCTTATCCTACTTTCATCATTGAATGGTAGAGAAGGGAGGCCATTGAAGCAGTCTGCATGGATGGATTGGGAATCTATACAAGCAAAGAATTTCAAGGCTCCCAAACATAAGATTCCTCAAATAAGCCGGCAGACACTTAGAGGAGTCTTTAAGAAATAGATTTCGAGGTTAAAATACATGTCTAGTATCATTTTTCTCAAAACCTCTCGGGTATCAATTTCCATCCAAGCAGTCATGTAGTTCTCACCCTGTCTTATAGTTTTACCACAGAGGACTGGGCTGGATGGAGTCAAAAAAATTACAAAATCTCTCTCCCTTTCCCTCCCTCGTCCTCCCATCGGTGAAAATCCGTTTGAGTTTCGGCCACCGACTGGCTTCGGTCTTCCAAATGGTCTTGTGGCCGATTTCCTTGATCGAGTTGCCGATGTGATTGAGCAGCTCCTTGTACACTAGCGAAGTCGTGGATGATCGTTTATTGCCGAGGCTATTGTCGACATTTGACGGTCGTTCAACCACAACCCTAATTATTAATCATTCATTTGAAATTTGCAGGGGCTTGTATATTAAGAGGGCTATTTTTTTGGTGTTGTGATTTGGATAAAATACATGTTATTAAGTGATACCCTTGAGAATCCATTCTAATGAAGGATCGTAAATAAATAAATAAATGATGTCATGGATTAATAGATATTGCCAAATGGACGGCAATACTTCGAGTAGATTAGGTGGCGACATAGAAAAAAAGACAATAATATGGACCCAATTGACATCAAATGTCACACCCAATATGTTGACGCTCAATAGGGATATGTTTGTACTATGTTCATGTCGTGTGGTCACATATCAGCTTCCATCGATTTATTTATAACAAAGAAAAGCCTTTGTTGTATGAAGAACCAAATACTGGGGTAAAACAAGACCAATTACCGCTATTTGCCGCTTGTCCCCCCATTCATTGGACCATTATCACTTTTGAAATAAGTGCACATGCATGGAATAAAAATTTTCAGCAATTAGACAACCGATAGGGTGAATGTAGTTATGAACTGAAGTTTTAAAATGAAGGACGCAACCTCTATTCTCTAATTAAATACAAAAAACGTTGAAAAGATAAAAACATTATGGATAGAAGTCGGAAGAACCAACGACACTCAACGAAAGACTTAACTCTTTATATCAATCCCAACAAACATAGGAGACTAATATATAAAACGGAAAATTTACTGTCAAGTAAAAGAAATCTAATCATAAATTTATTTTAAAAATATCACGTAAGTTTAAGTTTGGAAACGGTATCTGGAAAAATACTAGAGTTAAGGAAGTAAAATAAAATTTTAATCTCGATTTGTCCATGCCCCTGAAAAAAAAAAAAAAAAGCATAATTGGGACCGAAAATGAAATCTTGTAATTTCCTCAAAATCTTTCCTCCATTGAGAACGACTTGCGTAACTTGAGCTTGTCAAAAGTCTAAAGTGCAATGATAAGCCCATCAATAGAAATTGATTTAATGGTAACCATTTTGTTTTATTTCTACTTTTCTATTCCAGAGTTTATTTTTGTAATAGAAATTCGTTTGAAAAAAAATTCATTTATATTTCTGGAACAAATTTCTATTTTTGGAATAAAAGGTTTGATAATAAAAAAACAAAATTTTTTTACTTTTCTATTTCGGAATAGAAATGGGAGGAGTTTCTCTCTTTCTTATTTCTCATCCGAAGAAGTTTTTTTTCTTTCGCACCACCACCACCACCACCCCCGCCCACCGCCGGCCGCCACCGCGGGCCATCCGGCGGATGGTTGCCGTGCCACCGCAGCGCTCCTCTCATTATCGCCGCCACTTAGAAAAATAAAATTGTTTTGATTAACAAATGAATTTCTATTCCAAGAGTAGAAATTTTTTGTTGTTATCAAACGCGTTTTTTGGTTTAGAAACTCATTTAGAAATAAAAATAGAAAAATCTATTTCTATTTCAAAAATGATTTCTATTTCTAAAACAGAAATGTTATCATTTGCACCAGTAGAAAAACAACCCGGGCTGATTAGCCATTTTAGAGTTGACATTGACTCGACTAGGGAAAAAAAAATAGTTCGTACTATTTAAAGACCATTCAACTAAGGGAAGATTGGACATTTCAAATCGATCACTCAGTTGTCATCTTTGAATTGTGGACGAGGGAAGTTGCTTGGAAACCATCTAAATAGGTCATTTGCCAACTCTTGGCAGAAAATATCCAAGAAAAACTGATTTATTGAAATTTTCAGGTCAAAAGTGGAGGGACATTTTGGCAATACTTTATCAAGTGTAAACGAGTTACTGCTCCATTTTCAATCCGACACAATGAAAATAAAGAAAATTGAACCACACGTAAAAAGCAAGAAAGCCAAAAGAAAAAAATCCCGATTTTGACATCGAAATTCATAGAGACAATCTTTCTTACAAATCAAACCATAAAAATTCCATAAATGAAGACTAACTAGAACAGAACCAAGAGATCAGGGCCTCTCTTTTTTTGGCCTAATAAAAAGTAACAACATCTTTTTTGCTTTCCAGCCAAAGCTTGAAATATTATTCAAATTTTAGAAAGTCATGATAAATATATAGGTGGAATGAACAGGTCAACATTTTTATATAGGGTCCAAAAACAAAAAATAATTTTAATTAAAATTTTAATTGCTTAAAATTAAAGAAAGTCATAGTGCAAGTGCTGCAAAATATTTAAAAAAAAAAAATAAACAAGAATGTAAAAGATAAATCACTTCAAATAGATTTAGGAAAAAAATTAGCTAATAAAACGTGAAAATTTACTGCTTGAGTAAAAGAAATATAATCATAAATCTATTTCAAAAATATCACCTAAGTTTGAAAACAGTATCTGAAAAAATACTAGAGTTAAAAAAGTAAAATAAAATTGTAATCTGAAGTTGTTTTTGTGGGTCAAAAAACAAAGCATAGCCAAGGGCTAATAGTTTAATTTCCTCAATATTTGATGCCCATCGAGAAAGACTGCAACGCTGACTGATTCTGCTGGGGAAAAATTTGTTGGTACTATTCAAAGAGGGAACATTATCCAAAAAAATTAAATCTATTGCATTTTTTCCAAATTAAGTTTTATATCTTTCAATTTTGTTAATTTAATCATAAACATTTTCATTTATTGCCAATTGAGTCCATTCGATTAATTTTGACCGAAAATCACTAACATAGCCAACAATGTCACATAGGACTATCGACACTAACGTGAATAATTTTTAATAATATTTCAATAATTTTTTAATTTTATTTTTTATAATTTTTTTCTTTTTTTCCTTCTTATGCTTCCTTTTGCTAGTGGCAAGTCAACCGGCTTCACCCACCAAGGCGAGGTGCAATTTGGCAAGGGCAAGCCTTGGCGAGGGAAGCCCTTGCCTAGGCAAAGCCAACAAAGGTCAGCCTCACCCATGCTATATTGGGCAAGGCTGGCCCTTGCTTAGGCCAAGGCTATCTCAATGGGCATCAACCAAGCAAACGTGATGTCAAGCAAGACCACCATAGCCTAGGTGAGGGCTAGCCTCTCTTGGTTTGGGCAAGATCAGCCCAGCATCACCTATGGTCAATGAGACCAATTGGCCCAACATGGCCGATCGTTGGGCTCTAGTGGCTGGCCATCGACAAATGAAGAAGAAGAAGCAAAAAAATAAAAAAATAAAAATAAAATATTATTAAAAATTGTTCATATCAGCAAACAATCCTACATGGCATTTGCCAGTGTCCATGCCAGTAATTTTTAATGAAAATTGACCAGATGGACTCAAGTAGTAAGAAATGAAATGATTTATGATTGAATTGACAAAATTGAAAGATTTAGAACTAAATTGGTAAAAGTATAATAAATTTATGACTTTTTGAACAATCTTCCTATTTAAAGGCCATTTAACTAAAGAAAGTTCTAAGAATAGGATAAAAATAAAAAAATTACTAATCAAAGCAGTTAAAATAAATAAAGTATGAATAAAATCAAAACTCGAGCTGCATCTAATAAAATAAAATAAGGCCTCGCTATTAAGCTTTAGGATAGACCGTGTGAGTGGTAAATGGAAAATCTATGCTAATTTTTTTAAGATAAAATACTGTATCAAACGATATATAAATATATGGATGTAACTAGCTAACCGACAATGCACCCGATATTAGTTGATTTCCTAAAATGACCGTCTAATAAGTATGAAAATTTAGCATAATCTAATCTAAATGGAACACAATCCTCGGAGATAATACAACTATAATGCAAAAAAATCTAAATTTCCCCAAATGAACATCTAAACATAGTTTTTGTGATTATTTTTATGAAGACACAATTTGAATTATTAACATGCAAAATGTAATTATTTTTATATTCTTTTCATTACGGGTGATTCATGCAAAATAACAATTGAATTACCAAAAAAAAAAAAAAAGCGATCATAATGTCCAAAATATGCATCTACATTTATTCAAGGAGAATTCTTATTCTTTCTGAATGGCAATTATAATTATGCAAATATTCTATTATCAATGCCTAATTGTGAAAATATGCTCATAATACCCCTCCGAGCGCCTCTTTGTTTGGTCTTATAAAATGTAAGGACAACTTTTTTGCTTTCCCACCTAACTTTATAATACACTTTGAATTTTAGAGAATTATGAAAAATTTGCAGGTCAATGCACATGAACATTTTCATATGAAAGTTTTAATTGCTTAATTTAAAGAAAATCAACGTGTGAGTACCGTAAGATTTTTTTTAAAAGGCAAAATAAAAGTCACTTCAAACAAATCTAGGAAATAAATTAGCAAATAACGCAAACAATATACAGTTCAAGTTCAAGAATTCCAGTCATAAATCTGTTTTAAAAATATCACCTAATTCTGAAAATAGTATTTGATAAGAATCCTAGAGCTAAGTAAATAAAAAAAAATTACAATCTTGATTTGTCTGTGACCCATAAAAAAACAAAGTATATTTTTCGAGTTGAAGTACTCTCGAATATTTTTTGAAAAGATCACGTAATCCTATATATTTGTACTTTTTCTCCAATGAGAACGAAACTTGCATTATTGCGAGTTTGTCGAAAGTCGCTCGAAAGGAGCGGAGCCAACTGGCGGAAAAACCTCTGGCGGCTCATTCCGCCTTTCTAGAGTTGACGTAGACTCAAAATATCTATTTTTTTTTATTTCACTTTTGGACGGTTTAAAGATAAGGCAAACGAAAAAAAAAAGATAAGGCAAACGAAAGTTCGAGGAATAGGGTCTCTGCCAGTTTCTTCTTCTTCTTCTTTTTCTTAATTGCAAGCGCAAAGGGAACGAGCCTTTCATTTATCGGGTGCTCTGAGAGAGGAAACTCTCAGGCGAAAATACTTGTGAGAATGGACCGGGGAAAGAGCTCGAAGGCTAGAATGAGTGGTGGTGAATCATCGGTGATTGACTATGAGGTCTTCTTGAGTTTTAGAGGGCCGGACACTCGTCAAGGATTCATGGATTGCCTTTACCATGAAATGCTAGAAGCGAACATCCGTGTCTTCTTTGATGAGGAGGAGCTCCATGTCAGTAAAGAAATAGCTGATGAGCTACCGATGGCTATCGAAAAGTCGAAGATCTATGTACCAATCTTCTCTAAAGGTTATGCTTCGAGTCCCTGGTGTCTTCGAGAGCTCACACACATGGTGGAGTGCACGAATGCCAAACCATCTGAGAAGGAGATTATGCCAATCTTTTACAACGTGAAACCTCGTGATGTTAAGCTTATGTCTCAATGGTACGTCAGCGATTTGAGGGAGCATGAGAAGAAGTTTGGCCGCCAGATGAGGCTAAAGTGGGAGGATGCCCTCAAAAGCGTAGCTAAAATCAAAGGATGGGAGTTGAAAAAGCAAGGGTATGTACGTTTCCTAATGTGCTCCGTAACTTTTGTTTAGGATTTTCAATGTATACCCAAGCTTGCTTAAGATCTCGTTTAGGTGGTCTATAACTGAATGAATACCATGTGTGTTTTGAAAACTATTTTTGGTAACCATGTCATTCGTCCAAACCAAATAAGGCAAGAACCTGGTATTCTTTTCATTTATAGATGTAATTTATTATATCTTTGTGTTCGTAAATTGTGGATTACCTCCTTAAAACGTCTCTTCCTTTTGGGTGTAGTCCATTTAGTAAGCGTTAGTAGCCATGTTGATGCAACCACTTGCCAAGTGTCCTTATTTTTACAATTTTCAACTTAGATGATTCAATAACGTGACAGGCACTGGAAATTCATTAAATCGGTGATACAAGAGATTGTGATGAAGCTGAAGTCAAAAGACAAATACGTGGCCGAGCATATAGTTGGAATGGATGATCAAGTGGAAGCTGTTCTGAAGTTACTAGACGTGGATTCCGGGGACATGCGCATTGTTCTAATTCATGGAATGGGGGGAATCGGAAAATCAACTCTTGCTAAGGTTCTGTTCAACAAACTAAATCCCCTCTTCAGCCATTGTTGCTTCCTAGGAAATGTCCGAGAATCGTCACACAGCTCTGGCCTCATAACTTTACAAAAACAATTATTATTTGACATGTTTGGTTCGGGCTTTCCCAACATAATCAATGATGTCGACGATGGGATCAAGGTGATTACGCAACGACTTTCTAATAGGAAAGTTTTCATAGTTTTGGATGACGTGGATGAGGAGAAGCAACTCGAGAAACTAGCCATCAAGCATGTTTCACTCAACTCAGGGAGCAAAATTATTATTACAACTAGGAACAAAAGTGTCTTAAAAGCCAACCAAACATTCGAGTATGAAGTGAAGCTATTAGATTCTGTTCAGTCGCTCGAGCTTTTCAGTAGACATGCTTTCAAAAGAAATTTTCCTCCAAATGATTATGTCAATCTTTCAAGACAAGTAGTTTCCACGACTGGAGGACTTCCATTGGCTCTTGAAGTCATAGGCTCATTACTTTATTGCCAAAACAAAGCCTCATGGATAGATGTGCTGGACAATCTAAGGAAAATACCTCATGAGAAGGTTCTAGATAGACTGAAGATCAGCTATGATGCCCTAAGTCATGAGCAAAAACAGATCTTCCTTGACATCGCATGTCTCTTTGTGGATGAAGACCAAACAAATGCATTTTACATGTGGAAAGATTGTAGGTTTTTCCCGGATTATTCAATTCAAGTCCTTGTTCACATGTCCTTGATAAAGATTACTGATGATAACAAATTTTGGATGCATGATCAACTAAGAGATCTCGGGAGGAAAATTGTATGTGGATATATGAGGTTGATGGATCCAAGAAAACAGAGCAGGTTGTGGGATCCTTTGTCCGCCTTTAATATCATAAGAACAGAAGAGGTGAAACATCTGTTCAACCATCCAAATCTATGCTTTTCTCAATAGTTTATTTATTAACTATGAGCCATTTTATTATAGTAGAGAGAGGATGAAGACATTTTTCATTTGCTCTTATGCTACTTTACCATTGAATGGCAGAGAAAGGAGGACATTGAAGCAGTTTGCTTAAATGGAAATGCACCAGGAAGCTATACGAGTGATGAGTTTTCAAAACTTCCAAACATAAGGTTCCTCAAATTAGTTTGGGGACAATTAGATGGACACTTTGAGAATCAACTTTCAGAGTTAAGATACATGACTTGGCATGGGTGTCCTCAAGAGCTCTCCGCCATCAATTTTCATCCAAACAATCTTGTAGTTCTCAATTTGTCGTCTAGCTCCATTACGGAAGATTGGGTTGGATGGAGTCAAATCAAGGTACTCCGTTGCTATATTTATTTATCTTTATCTCCATTGAATTGTCTCATGCCATTTTTATGTTTTTAACTAAAATTGACTATACCATAACTATGTAGGCAATGACCTGTTGTAAATAAAATGGCCCATAAATGGATTCATCGAGGCTATCCTACAAGTAAAACTAAGTGAACTAAGCTGGTCTGATAATCAAGGCGATTAAATTAGATTGTATTGAATTGATATGCAGGTGGATATATGTGGATAAGGTTGGATAGGTGTTAGTACTAGATGAACAGATCTATGCGGGTTAAATGAGAAAAATAGTCAACCTAATTACATCTAGGTTTCAGCATAATCATTTATTGCCTCTAATTTCGCACAGAATTTTCCCTTTACTCACTTTTAGATATTGTAATAGGTTGCCAAGAAACTTAAAGTTCTTGATCTCGCATGTTGCGACAACATGACCAGGACTCCAAACCTCTCTGATTACTTGAGTTTAGAGAGATTGAACCTTGAAGATTGCCGACGACTTATTGAGGTTGATGGTTCCCTTGAAAAGCTTAAGTGCCTGATTTACTTCAATGCAGATGGATGTACAAGTCTTAGGGAATTACCCAAAGGAATTGGACGGTTGGAGAAGCTTGAGTACTTGTATTTAGGCAATTGCAAAAAGTTAAGGAAGCTGCCTGAATCATTTGCGAGAGTGGCATCACTAGTAGAGTTGGATCTCTCAAATACAACTATCACAAAATTACCCGACTCCATTGGTAACCAAAAGTGCTTGTTAGTTCTTAAACTACAATATACAGAAATCAAAGAACTTCCTAGTTCTATCGGGAACCTACAGAAACTTAAGTCTCTCTTTCTATCGAGTACTAAAATAAGGGAACTTCCAATGTCAATTGGAAACTTGGAATCTCTACTTGAGTTGGATGTCTCAGAAACGCAATGTTTACAATTACCAGAATCTATTGGAGACCTAAGTAGATTAAAAGTCATCAACATTTCAAATTCTTTGATTAGGGAGCTACCATTGAGCATTGTCAAGCTAAAAGAGTTGGAAGAGCTACATGCTGGGAATTGCTTGCATCTGGAGTGGGAAATTCCCGAAGGTATTTGGAAATTATCACTTTTGAGAGTTCTGCACTTGGAATTATCCCCTATTAGAAATGTTCCGGTGACGATCAAACTACTTCCTCACCTAGAGATATTGGGATTATGTGGTTGCAGCAAACTCGAATTATTGCCTGAGCTTCCCACAAGTTTGATAAGCCTAAGCCTGGGATCAAGTTCGTTGCGATGGATCTCGAATCTCTCAAACCTAACTGAATTGGTGAATCTCATATATGGTGGTCATGATGAGAACTGGCATCGTCTTTACTCCCAAGATGGTCCATGCCGACAATCCCTCACGTTCCTTCCACCACCTCTATCAACATTGTTTGCCCAATATCATGAATCGATAGCCAGCTTGTCATTTCATTGCAACTTGAGAAAATTGACACATTTGCATATTAGTCACTGTCTTTGGAAGGAAGTTCAACTCGATGGGTTTGAACAGTTGATAGAATTCAAAGTGGAAGGGTTAAAACACCTCGAGGGATTTGGGGGTCTATTGAGTTTGAAGAGGTTAAAGCTGTTGACGCTGATCGATTGCCCAAATCTAACTACGATCCAAGGTCTTGGTTCAGTGGAGTCCTTGAAACACTTGGAAATAGACAAGTGTCCTAAGATTGAAAGTCTAGATGAACTATCGGATTTGAAAAAGCTGGAGTCCTTGGTAATTCGAAGATGCGAAGAGCTTCTAACAGTTAAGGGCCTGGATGAACTAGAGTCTCTCAAACATTTGGAATTTATAGGTTGCATATCACTGAGAAGTTTTCCTAACGTACTTAATTGGAAATTATCAGACGAGTGCTCACTAACAATTTTTGACTGCCCAAATTTAAGAGATGATTGGTTTGAAGAGACTGTGAGCATGTACAAGCAATGGAAACATTTGAAATTCACGTCTCGCCTGTCACTATGATGAGGCGGCCATTCTCTCAAGTTCCATGTCAAGAATTTTCAGCTTCCCAGCTAATCAACCCGTGCTATTTTCACTAGCCATTGCTCTGGAAGTGGCTTTCAATTTAGACACCATAATTTGTGATCCAGGTGTAATTATTCATGCGTACTAGCTTTTTGGTAATGAGGGTTTGTCATGATTCAGAGTATCGTCCTTCCTTGCAGTTTACATTCCCCGCATGTTAGGTCGATTAAGTCTGGTCAATCAATCACGATATTTGCTGACATTTTCGCCATGACTATGATTGCTTCGCATGTTTTCACCGTTATTATAAAACCTTCTGAAGTGCTTTCCACAATGTTTTCACCACCTAGAAAGGAATATACACTTCTTTTTCATCTTTCCGTATCCGTAGAATTGTTTTTCAACCAGGTTTTCTCCGTCTATCAAATTCTTCTCCTCTTTCGTTACCACATTACAAAATTAGCTCAAACTCTTGCTGCAATACTCTAGTCAGTCAATAACAAAGGTACGAACGTTGTCAGGAGTGCAAAGAATCATGACTCATGGTGAATTAGTTTTGGCTACAAGGAGAGTTGAAGTAGCCTGATCCTATTTTCGTGTACAACACGCTTGGTAGTTTTCTAGCATTTCCACAATTTGAAACCATTCTTTGTACAATCATATCAGCAGGCTATCATTAATTAATGTTGGCCAATAATATTAGCAGCAAGTTACATTTGTGACTCTAAAAACCTTTTTATTTTTGGGGTGAACTTTTGATATTCAATATGTGCCGCATCTTCTAGCTTACTACTCGTATTACACGTAAGGCGTTGGATAAAAGTATGGGTCTGGCAACTTGAAGAATCTGGGACATTTTACCGGATGAGCTTGATCCAATTGCTGTTCCTAATTCAAAGCCATTTCAATACTTAACAAACAAGCAGTAAAAAGATAGGTAACCCATTACATTCCTGAGTTAAAAGAAAGCAATATCACTAATTACCCACTTCTTGTAACATTCTGGGTTCACCACTGTACACATATTGTTTGCTTTGGGCCGAGACTTGCACGGTTTTGTTCCTTTAGGCTTTGCCCAAAAAACGTATATGTACAAATAGAGAACCCATATGTTTATAAGCTAGTCCAGGACTCCCTCTCTAGGCAATGTGGAACAAGAGATGTCATGCCCCGACCCTCGAGCAAGCGGCAACCCCTGTTCTCTCGCGGTCATTTGATGCGACGTCCCAGGACGCATCGCCGACCATTTTTTTTATCTTGTAATTATGCACATGCAGAAGCGAATCACAAACCCCCAGTCAATTACAAAAGCAGGGATAGCAGGAAAACCCAACAAGAACACATTCAAAAGTACTGCTTTATTTATCTACTGATTAACCCTAGGAAGTTTACAAGTACAAGCCCTTACCACGTGCATCTTCCTAACAAGCCAATGAGACCAACAAGTCAGGGTTAATCTACTCCCTCCAAAGACGGCCACGAATCGTAACACGTGTCGATTTTCCATCCTACGGACCTAAAAATGGTTAACCACGACGGGTTGAGATAAACTCAACAAGTTAAAATCCTAAGCCTCGGTTAGGAACTTCACTCGCATCGGGAGTTTAACATACAACCTAATCTATCAAATCAAGCAACACCACCTCGAAGAAAATGACAGCAGAAGACAGTTTAATAAACAGGTGCAATCACAGGTGATCCTACCTGGCTTTGGCACACGCAACCTGCAAAACTGTTATTTAATTCATCACGACATTAAGAGTATGCGAATAATCAAAGCATCGCACATAACTTTCTCATGTCTCACATCCACACATATGCTCTGATTATTGCGACTACTAGGGCCATGACACAACCTTATGGTTGGCGGTCTACTGATCGAAGACCAGGCATTGTCCTCCCCCATGAGGCACGGCGACGTCACGAGCTCTCTCCCATCGACGGCATTCCCTATGGAGCATGGGGCCCGCTCACTGCCGCAGCCCCGCAACTGACCACTGTCAGGCAATCGACTTAAGTCAGGATGACCAAAAGGCCACAACACAACCCCAAGGGTTGGCAGTCTACCGGCAGCACCGGGCTCTCCTCTTAATGTGACCATGCAACACATCATCAAACAATCCGTTCTTTTCTTTGCTCTATCGTGAATGCACATACAATTTGTGCTCACGCAACATGCTATTGCAGTTGACACACGTATAATGTCATGTAGTACAATCCAATCACTCGTGAAAATCACGACAAACCGAAATTCAATTCCAATCAATCAACAATCACGTACATTCCCTAATTCTCAGGAATAACTCAATAAATCAAACACTTTCACTTCCACTCGGTCATCGATCATGCATTTCATCATTATTCACGCATATAATTAACAATCAGCACTTCAAGAAAGCATAACCAAGAGCACAACAATTTGAAACCAAAATTTGCTTATGTATGAACAGTGCCATGAACAGTAATTGTGAACAGTGATCGTGAACAGTAATTATGAACAATAAATTTGTCCAAAATTAAATAAATAAATAAAAATAAATAAACTTAACCATGGTTACTAAATTTAACCTAACTAGGGTTAATTAACTCAACCATGATTAATAATTAACCATAGTTACTTTAGAAACTAACCTTAGTTACTTTAATTAATTAACATAGGTTACTTTAACACTAACCATGGTCAATTAACTAATCCTCATCAGTCTTAATTAACCAACATAATTAATCAATCAACCTTAATTAATCACAAACACACAAATACACTGATTAACCCCTAAACAAGGATTAGGAAATTAACTTACTTGGATTGGAAATCTGGCGACATCAGCGTGTAGAGGGGAACGAGGGCTACGAGGGGTAAGCTCGAGGATGGCAACGGATGACAAATGATGGCCAAAACGGGCCAAAAACACTGCTGGTTACTGTTCACATGGAACTGACCAGCAGTCTAGAAAAGGCCGAAACAGGCGATCCGGGGTGACCAGGGGTGCACGGCTGGCTTCCTAACTTCCAGGACTACACTTTGGGCGGTGGTGGCGGCTCCGATGACGGCGGCAAGGCTGTTTTCCAGCTGGAAAACAGTAAAGACAGCAAGAAACAGCAGAAATGGAAGAGAAAAGGAAGAGAAAAAGGGAGAGAGAGAGAGGGTTGGCTGCACGAATTTGGGGAAGAAAGAGGAGAGAGAAGGGGCTGCTGAAGACTTGGATTAGGCCAAGGCAAGTAAGCTTGCCACTTGTTTGAAGGACCAATAAAAAACAAAGTATAAACAAAGCCCACTTGGACACAAAAAGCAAAAGGCCAAAGAGAGAAGCCCATGGGCTAGAAAGGGAGGGGAACTTGAGCCAGCTTGGGCCCCTCTTGGGCTGGGCTGAATGGGTGCAAGGCCCATTGGACCGCCAGTCTTGGGCCGGCCCACCCGCGGGCCCGAAACCCGGTCCAATTTTTCCTTTTTCCGACGCTTCCATGTCCAACGGAAAATTCCAAAATAAATGAGGCAACGTCCAAGTATTTAGTCTTGAAATCACTGAGAAGTCAGTTGTGACGTCCTGAAATTCAAAACCCTTTTGTGAGGGAATAATCGCGAATCCTCCAAATGGCCGGTCAGTATGGGTCGTAGTAAAATGGCATCAGGGAGAAATTAACAAGGCATGAGGACCCAAGATTGAACTTAGAATTGTTGGGAATGTTCGGGATGGGCTTTCGGGCGATGCTTCCTTGACAGTCGATGGAGTCGGTCGAGTCTAGTTTTTGAGAAAGGGATTTTGGACCGAGAAGCTGAGCCTATGAGGATGTGGGCTGGGCAAGTACAGTGAGGGCCCCACACCCAAGGTAGGATGGCCACCGTGGAGGGCCGAGACACAGCAAGTCCGTTGGGTGAGAACCGCCCCTCACCCGTCCTAGCCCGTCATTCAAACTTGAGCCAATTCGAGCCCAACAAATTCTCGGGCCCGTTCCTACCCCTTTGCCAGCCCGTTTCCTAGGCCCGCCTTTCATTTTTAGGCCAAGGACATTTTGGGAATTGTGCAAGATGGAAATGACCATTTTGCCCCTAGATATTTTGGGAAGAGACAAAAAGGAAGAGAGAGATGATGAGGTCATGGGCTTGGGAACTTGGAGCAGCCATTAATGGCATTAATGAAGGACTTTGATCTCAAAAATATCCCTCTCTCACTCAGCTGAATTAGAAGAAAAACGCAGCCCTCTCCCCCTTGCTTCTCCTTGCATTTTCTGCAGTTTCTGCTTTGGACCTCTCACAGAAATTGGAGTTGTTCATTGCCTTCCCGGTGGAATCTCGAGACGGGCCACCTATCAACCTGATCAGCACAGGAAATCCGTACTTTCTACGTCAGTCGATCGCCGGAATCAGTCTCCGGCCGTCCCGTACGGCGGCCTGAAGTCGGCAGTCCTCCGTCCGTCACTGTGCAGCGCCGCCTGTACAGCTTCGGTTTTTCTTCCGTTTCTCTCCATTTTTGGCCTACCCAATGCCCACACCAGCCACCCACAACTCCCCCTCGACCCCCTGGAGTCTCTGGTCACCGGCCACCAGCTCGCCGGAGCTCCGGCCAGCCTCTTTTTGCTCCGACCAGCAGCTTCCTTCTACTGCAGTGCTGTTTTCTGGAATTTTGTGTTTGGGCAGCGGCTGTTGCTGTGGTTTCAGCCCCGGGACCACCTTGGATCGCTGTGGTGGAGGTCCCCGGGTGTCGGGTTCGTCACCGCCGCCACGTCCGCGTCTCCGGCTTGCTTAACGGGTGAGTTTAGCTCCTAAACCCTATTTAGTGCCTAAACTAGCTTAGGGTTGGATTAATTAGTGCTAAGGGCTGATTAAGGTGTTTAATTAAGTGTATTAGCCCTAAAATAGGTGGTTAGATAGTGGATTAATATTAGCTTAGCTTAATCTTGCTTATTTATGCTTAATTGTGCTTAATTAGGCTTAATTGTGTGTTTTGTGCTAATTAATCATGTTTTTCCTTAATTGCTTGATTAATGTGATTAATTGTTTAATTTATTGATTAAATTAATTTATGCATTTAATTAAATAATTAAATAATTATTTAATTTTCGGAATTTATTTATTTAATTATTTTTAATTTCTGAATTTAATTATTTATTTATTAAATTCGGAAATTACTGTTCATCCGGAAATTAAATTGTGTAATTTCATGTGTATTGATTTTATGGAGTGAATTGAATGTGTAATGGTATGAGCATCCGCATGAATTGTGTAATCTTCATAAAAATGGGAAAAAGATGAATTATCCGAGGGACACCGGAAATGGACCACCTTTATGAGAAAGAAAGTGATTTGTTTGGAAATGAACTGCTTTTATGAGAAAGGTGGGGAAAATGATTTGTCCGAGGGACATCGGAAATGGACCACGTTTATGAGAAATGATTTGAGATTTCATACGTAAGCATGTGTGCATTGGCTAATGCTCAAAGATAATAAGTGGGTTGTGATTGTATGCTTGCGTGATCACTAAGTTGAAACTGCCGTCTCGGGAGAGTATCCCTTGACGTTCTGTGGGCATGCCGTCTTGGGAGAGTATCCCTTGACGTTCTGCAGGCGTGCGGCATCGGGAGAGTATCCTTTGAAATCCTTTGGGCATGCAGTCTCGGGAGAGTATCCCTTGACATTTGTTGGGCATGCGGTCTCGGGAGAGTATCCCTTGACGTTCATTGGGCATGCGGTCTCGGGAGAGTATCCCTTGACGTCTTTTGGGCACGGAAGGGCATGGTTGCGCCTCTGCGGAGGAAGGGCGCCATAGCGCCGTTGCGCCTCAGTTGTAGCCCGGTGGGGTAGTAATAATCGGAACACGTGTGAATGCGAGAGTGCATGAGAAAACATGGCATCATTGGTTCCGATTATGCATGAGGTGATCATATCATTTATGACATGCACGCATGAATTGATAACGTGCAGGGGTGGCAATGGCCAGGTGAGATCGCTTGTGACGCGACTCGCATGTGATTGATGAACTACATCATCTAACGGCCATGTGCATTGCGTGTATTGTGCTGACTTATAACGTGCGGTATGGCATACCGGGTAAGATTGCATGCGAACCGACTATTCGATTGTTGGTTGCATTGCTTGCATTGAATGAGATTTAACGTGCAGGGTATGGCATACCGGGTAAGGTTGCATGCGAACCGACTTTTGATTGTTAGTTGACTCTACTTGTTATTTTATTGCTGATTGTTGGTTGTTGTGGTTGGGTTGTGTGAGGGGTTGCTCTGGAGAGATGCCCGACTTTAGTTGGTGTACTAACCGGGGCTTAGGGGGAAGAACTCGCTGAGATTTTATCTCAACCCGTCGTGGTTAACCTTTTTCAGGTCTTTAGAATGGTGCACCCCCTGTGGAGAATCCTGTCCCCGTTTCTCCAGTGATCGACCTGACGGAGTCGAGTCCAATGGGTCCGAGTGACCGTGGTGTTGAACCCGAGGATTCATTCTGTATAGCTGGATTAGCCTAGTTTCTTTTCGGCCTGGCTTAGAGGATGGATCGGCCCCTTGTGTCGGGTTTGTAATTCAAAAGACGATCCTCCGTTGGTTAATCCAGTAAATTGTGTAAATGAGTAATGATGGTTGTTCTTGTTATTCATCCCTCTATCCCCGATTGATTGATTGATTGATTGATTGTTGGACCGGGATGGTTCGTCTTCCGCTTGCGCATAACAAAAGATTAAAATGAATGGTCGTCGACGAGTCCTGGGACGTCGCTTTCAATCGACCAAGAGAAGGGGTTGTCGCGTGCTCGGGATTCGGGGCGTGACATTAGTTCCCAAAATCGGATTAAAATCGGGCTAGAAGAAAAGCTGTTCGAGCTCAAATTGAAGGGAAACGGGCTAGAAAAAGCTAACGGGCTCAAAGGCTTGAAGTTGGGCTTCCTTGAGCCCACTTGGCTAGCTTGGGCCCACGTGGCCAACTCCTCAAAGGCGTAAGGCCCATTGGGCCTCCAATCGGTCCAATTCCTCTTGGTTCCAATTTTTCGGCCCGTTGAACCCTTTTTCCGAAAATTCTCAGGCTTACTGAAATTTAGGATGTTACAAGAGACATGTCCCTCTCTCCCCTACGCACGTCCGAGGACCGAGGCGCGGATGCACCGCCATCCCTCCTCCTCGCGTATCGTCACTTGGGCCGTCATATTCCCCCCGCGGACATAGCGTCCTCACCGTGGCCCCACACGTGGTCAGGAATTGGCTTTGATACCATTTGTAACATCATGGGTTCGCCACTGTACATATATTGTCCACTTTGGGCCGAGGCCCGCACGGTTTTGTTCCTCTGGGTTTCGTCCAAAAAACTCATATTTTAGTCTCATCACCAGTTGCGTCATGAGAATTTGATTCTCTGGTTTTTCATATGAAACTAGACTAAAGATCCCATATAAGAATCATGAATATTGGCACAGCCAAAGCATTTCCAGCTTTGGTATGATTCGCATATACGATTTACCTTCTCCAGATTTGATAATAAGAGTAATCTAAGCCTCTGGGAATTATATTCTTGCCTGGAAGCCAAGAAGTAATACTGAGTTATGCAAAAAGAGGAAAGAAAACAGAAAGTGGCCAAAAGCCTGAATGACGCAAAAATTCACTTCAATTGAGCTTCGCATGAAGATGGAAGGCTAATGTCAACTCGCGATCAAAATAGAAGCCATGTCATTCTTAAACTGAAGTACTCAAGAGTCAAGAGTTACCCTTGGAACTGGTATCGAATCTAGCTTCGTTGAACATGAAACTTGTGTCATTGCATTGACAGAAAAGGATAGTCAACAAAAATTTGATTGGAAGTGGCTTCAACCCCTCCTATATTAATTGTACAATGGAAGGTTAAGTCAACTTTGAACACTAGCTACACGGGTTAAATTTATCATGTGGGATTTGCCACTTAAATTAAGCATGTTTAGTTTAAATTGCTTGATTAATTATTTTAATTAATGTTTTATTTAATTTCTGAGTTTAATGTATTAATTAATTAAATTATTTTATAATTTCGAATTATTAATATTTCTGAAAATTAATTATTTTGGGGAAAATAATTAATTGTGATTATTTATGGGAAATGGCTTTAATTGAGTAATTTTGTGGGAAAATTACTATGGTCTAATTTTCTAAAGTCCATAGTATTTATATACTACATTATTAAATGGCATTGGTTTATTAAAGAATAGTTTTTATTAAATGAAATTATTTGGGTTGGATATTATTTATGGGATTGGAAAATAATTATAAGTATTTTGTGGGACTTAAATTATTTTACCGGAACAATCGACTATAGTATTACATGCTTCTTATCTCTTATTTATGGGAATAGTTGATTGTCATAGTCGTGATGACACATGTTTATTTATTATTGAATATTGAGACACGTGATTGGGTACCGGTAATTATTGAGGTACGTGATTATTTTGGAAAAGCGTGCAAGTATCGTCATGTTGATTGGTTAGAATTGATTGACAGACTATGACTTGAACTGCTGATTGTTGTAACTTTCGTGAATGATTGAACTATTACTATTGTACATGACTGCTGGATACTACCGCATGACATTATACATGTGTTAACTACAATGGCATGTCACATGAGCATGAGCGATGTGCATTCACGACCAAGCAAAAGCAAAGACAAAAATGAACTGTTTGCTGATGTGTTGCATGGTAAGATTAAAGTTGATGGCCTGGTTGAACCAGATCATTGCCAATCCTTCGGGATTGTTCTGTGACCATTGGGTCGCTTGACAGTGGTCAGATGTGGAGTCGCGGTTGAGACTTGGCCCATGCTCCATAGGGAATGCCATTGATGGGGGAAAGCCCGTGACGTCGCCGTACCTCATGGGGGAGGATGATGCCTGGTCTATCATGAGTTGATCGCCAATCATAAAGTTGTGCTATGGCCTAGAGGGTCGTAATAATCGGAGCATATGTGTGGGTGTGAGACATGAGAAAGTTGTGTGAGATGCTCTGATTATTCGCATGCTCATAATGTTGTGATAATTGCATTATTTATGGTACGCATGCATGAGTTGATAGTCGTGCAGGGTGTGGCAATGGCCAGGTGAAATAGCTTGCGATGCGACTTGCATGTGATTGATGAATTGTGTCATTTAACAACCATGTGCCTTGTTTACATTGTATGAGATTTGACGTGTAAGGTATGGCAGACCAGGTAAGGTTGCATGTGAACTGATTTTATGATTATGGGTTGCCTTGTCTGTTGTTCGCTTGCGGGTTGCTAGTTGTTTGTTATTGGTTTGAGTGAGGGGTGGTTTTAGAGAGATACCTCAAGTTGAGTTGGCGTACTAATTGGGGCTTAGGAGAAGAATTCGCTGAGATTTTATCTCACTGGTTGTTGTATAACCACTTTTAGGCCTCTAGAATGGTATACCCGCAGTGGAGAATCCTGTCCCTGCTCCACCAGTGATTGACCCGATGGAGCTTGACTTCGACGGGTCCAAGTGACCGTGGTGTTGAACCTGAGGGTTCTTTGTGTACTGTTGGATTAGCCAAGTTTCTTTTTGGTTTGACTTAGAGGATTGGATCGACCCTTTATGTCGGGCTTGTAATTTGGAAAATGATCCTCCGTTGGTTAATACAGTAAATTGAATAAATGAGTAGTTGCTATTGTTATTGCTATTCATCCCTCTATCCCTATTTGATTATTTGTTTGTCTGGGGATGGTTCGTCTTCCGCTTGGGCTTAATGAAAAATAAAATGAATGGTTGTCGATAGGTCCTGGGACGTTGCTTTCAATTGACCAAGGTAATGGGGTTGCCGCGAGCTTGAGAGTCGGGGCGTGACACCTTGGTTATTCACGGATCTTACAGAGTGTGATATGCAAGTTGTTGTGAAGTAATATATATATATATATATATATATATATATATATATATATATATGTAACTACTTTGTGAACCGGTTTATGAAATGGTTTATAAATGATTTGAGAAATGGTTTCACAAATGGCCAATGAGATAAGTTGTGAAAAGGTTGTTTGTTTGGTTTGTTAAATTTATATTGGATTTGTGATGTCCCGAAATTTCTACCCATTTTGAGATTAATAAAAGGATTATTTCTCGATGCACTATTAGTCATGACTACCTTGAATTGATCACTGAATAGTAACTAACCTATTCGGAAGGGTAATTAGGGATTGATACGCGTAAGGTTAGAGAATTTAATTTGGAGTTTACCTTTCGGCCATAAGGATCGAAGAGGGATAATACCATGCCCTTACAAAGCAATTAGCGAACAAAAATAAATTGATTATAGAGTAGTACGAGATTGGATTGGGTGATTTCACACGACATCGATACTCACGATAATTGACAATAAACCGATTTCTTTTTTGACTTTGTACTTGGGATGAGAAATTGATTCATCGAGATTACATGACAAACGAGGGTTACTCGGGGATTTAAGGAACCGAACGTGGATTGAAAATATTCGACCACAAGTCAATTTTGCATAAAAATCCTAAAAGCCGCTCGGTAGTTTAGGTCGTGCTAGAGTCATAATCGACAGATTTTAATCCTGATTTTTAATCTAATTTCGGGTATCAAAATTGCAAGGACCTCACGAATAATTATTCGGACACCACCTCATTGATCCTCAAGTTTTTACGGTAAGATCGGAAAAGTCAGAAAAATGGATAATGGATTGAGAGAATTGAGCCGTAATAAACGGGCCCAATCATAGGCCCATTGGACTTTTTGGCCACAAGGGCCGGCCCACCTAGGGCCCATGGGATTGGTGAAATTCCCATTTTTCGCTTGGCTTCTAAAAGATTGATTTTTGAAGCCCCTAACCTTAGTTAAATCTTTGGTAAAAAGGTAACCATGGATGGGTAGGCTAAACTCAACTTGCCAATCAAGTTTTCAATTTCTCTCTCCCTCTCTCAGTTGCACCCCAGCTCTCTCTCTCTCTCTCTAGTTTTTTCTTCTTTTTCCCTTTATTTCCTCTATTTTCTACTGCTGTCTTCCTCTATTTCCCCTGTTTTTGCTTCTGGTGGCTATTGTCTTCGTGTCTGGCTGCTGCTGTTGCGGCTCCAAGTTACTGCTGCAGGTGCAGCAACTTGTTGTTGCTACTATGGAGGCTCGAGTTTGCTATTTTTGCGATTTTCTGTATCTATATCTGCATTTCCTACTGCTATCTATGGTTGTGTATTGCTACTTTTGTTGTTGTAAGTTGCTGTAATCACCGTGGGTGACTGCCGGTTGCTGCTGTTGCTGTTTGGGACACAACTAGCTACTATCAGCTCTATTTTCCCTCTGTTCAGTGTCCAAACAGCCTCATCGGGGGCTGTTTTGCCAAGTTCAATTGTTTTCCATCACCCGTTGTCATTTCTAAGTGAGCTGCTCGTTGTCTTTGCCGCCTTCATTGTCTTGGTATCATTGGAATGATTAACTGGCGAGTTAATTCCCTAATCCTTAATTAGGGTACTAAACTTCATTAGGGATTATTAATTTAATGTTAAGCTTGGTTTATACTTTTAATAATGAGTAATTAATATTTGTGTAATATCCTGAAAATCGACCCAATTTTGGGATTTTATAAAATGGCAATGTTAGTCGAAGGCCTAGTTAGTACAAATTTTCCAAACTTTGTGTTTGTGGGATAACGGATTATAGGGAGGCGCCGATGGAAAACGATACGTGTGCGACTCGCGATTTTGATCGGGAATGAACCCTTTAACCATGAGGACCTTAGAGGGAACGATACCTCTAAGTACTAGACTATTAAGGAAACGAAAATAAATCGATTCAGCAGAAATACGAAGTCAAACTGTGAGTGATTTCTGCACGACTTCTATACAAACTACGAACAACATTAAACCAAATCATTTTCATCTGGTACTCGGGATTATTAATTGAACCCCTAAGACCACACAACAATCGAGGGACATCCTTAACTTGAGAATTAGCGTAAACATGGATCAAAGAATGGATGATCACGAGTCAAATGTGAGAAAAAGTCCTAAAGGGATGCCCGATAATCTAAATTGTACTACGGTTGCAATCGACTGATTTTAGCCCCAATTTTTAATCCGATTTTGGGAACCAACTTCTCAGTGATATAAGGACTAAAAATTTTGACATTGCCTCATTTATTTTTGGATTTTCCGTTGGGTGCGGAAGTGTCGGAAAAAGGAAAATTGGATCTAGTTTTGGACCCGTGGGTGGGTCGGCCCAAGACCAGCCACCCAATGGGCCTAGTGCCCATCCAACCCAACCCAAAGGGGGCCCAAGCTACTCTCCCTTTTCAACCCATGGGCTTTTCTGTTTTGGCCTTTTCTTTTTGTGCCCAAGAGGGCTTTGTTGTGCTTTGTTTTGCTTGGTTCAAATTGGTTCTTGAAGCAAGTGGCAAGCCCACTTGCCTTGGCTTCTCCTTCAAGTTTTCAGCAGCCTTCTCTCTCCTCCAACCTCCCTTCTAGCCACACAAACCAGCCCTCTCTCTCTCTCTCTCTCTCTCTCTCTCTCTCTCTCTCTCTCTCTCTCTCTCTCTCTTCCTTTTTCTCTTCCTTTTCTCCTTTTTCCTCTTCCTTCCTTGCTGTCTTCACTATTTTCTTGCTGGAAAACAGCCTTGCCACCATTGCCGGAGCTGCCACCACCGCCCAAAGTGTGACCTGTGAAGTCATGGAGCCAGCCGCTCACCGCCAAACACCCTTGGTCTACGTCAGCCTCCTGTATGGCCTTTTCCACCCTTGCTGGTCGGTTCCGCGTGAACAATGTTTCTGCACTGTTTTGGCTCTTTTCAGCCACTAGTTGTCATCCGTTGTCGCCCCGAAGCTTATCCCTCGTAGCCCTCATTCCCCTCTACATGCTGGTGTTGCTAGAATTCCCTAATCCTTGTTTAGGGGTTAATTTTGCTTAGGTGTTAATTAGTGGATTAGGTTGGTTAATTAGGCTAATTGAGATTAATAACTTGCCTCATTGCATCCTCATTTTCCAAGTCGTCCATTCTGCCTCATAATGCTGTCAAACACTTTCAATGCTACCAAAACTTCCAATCCTGCCCAAACTATCTTTGGTTCCAAAAGGCTATGCATTATCCGATTTTGCCAAAAGCAACTTTGCTGACACCTTCCAGTTTCGAATCCTCAGTTGAACCTATAAAGCTTTATCTTGCACACCACTAAGGCAAGGTACTGGTAGCATCCAAATCAACATGTCCCTCTCATCGATGACACCTTAAGGAAAACACAATACTGAACAAAATATTCCAGCAGTCTTAGTCTTTTGTCTGTATTGCTTTTTTGACAGCTTTGCATTGTCCTTACCCTGTCCCTAATATCTTCACAACATCCATTAAGTGCCAAACCATCTCCGAACTAGCGATCGTCTTTGTTGACACCCAAAATTTTGTTTATTTTGTCTTAAATGCCCATTTACTTTGCTTATATAAATATATATTAATTTCTAAAAAACAAAGAAAAAAATTAAAAAAATTAATTAAATTACTTTTAAAAAAAAAGTGGGTCTCGGGCCAAGGCTGGGCCTGCCCGGCCTCTTTCTCCTCTTCTTTCCCTTCCCCGCGCGGGCCTGGCCCGCCTTTCTTCTTCCCTTTTCAGCCCAGCCCGCGCCTTTCTTTTCTTCTTCCCTCCTTCATTGTCACGCGGCAACGGGCACCTGCAGAAGAGAAATAAAAAATGAAGTGGAAGGCAAGTCGAGGGCGAGCAGAAAATCGGGAGGGGGTTAGGTTAGCAAAGGCAGAACAAAAAGAAAATGAGCCAGCAGGAGATGGGGAGGCCAACAGACGGGGAGTTGGGAGCCCGAGAGAGCATGAGCTGGAGAGAGTAACAGAGAGCCCGAGACTAGGGGACGAGAAACAAAGAAAAAAAAACGAGAGAGGAGGGGAGGCTCGAGACCGAAGTGAGTGATAGAGAGCGACCGAGAGACCAAGAGACCGGAGAAAAACGGAGAAAAAAAACGAGCTAGAGAGGGAGAGAGAGAGAGCAGAGAGAAACTGAGAGAGCGTTGAAACCAAAAAGAAGATCGGGGGGACCGAGACAGAAAAGGAATGGAGAGGAGAAGAAAAGAAACTGAGAGAGCCTTGAAACCAGAAAAGAAGGCGGAGATCTGAGAGAGAGAAGGCAAACCCGGCCACCGAAGTGATACGAGCGACCGAGAGCGGCTCAGACATGCACGGGCCTGCCCAACGACCTTCCCGGCGACATCCTCAAGTTGATCAGGTAGGTCTAGCTCCATCCTTGCTCCGTTTTTAGGCGCACCGGGTCGGATCTCGTGGCCATCCGGCTCACGCAAGCTTCAGCCCTCGTCGCCGTTGCATTTCCTTCCTATATTCCTTATATATCGTGTTCGAGACCCCCCAAGGCGGGTTCGAGGCTTGATTGAGCTGGAAACCTTCGATTTTGGTAGCGCCCGTTAGTTATTCGACAAAATGCCTCATTGAGAAATCCGAACCCAACCCAACTGTTGTCATGCCCCGTTTCAGTCATCTCCCTAGCTTTTAGGTAGGTTAGTCCGCGCTGTTTGGGTAAGCCGAGGTGCGTTTTTCGCCTTCTCTGGCAACCTTCGGAAACACCGGCCGGCTAGGGGCCGGCGACACTCGACATCGGTTAGACCAAATGACCAACGCCAGACAATGGCCTGGTGACAACCCCAAAAGCATGCGACGGCTCATTGCGCGTGGAGGCAGGCTAAGGCGAACGGAGTTGCAGAAAGGCTTCCGTCGGGCGTGCATGGGGAAGACCTGCATGCAGAAAAACGTGGAGAAGAAGACCAAAGAAATGAATAAAAAATAGAAAAAAAAAGGATTAAAGAAAAAAAACAAAAAGGCCAATAAATAAGATAGGGGCCGGGAGATGGGCTTCGCCGCAGCCCGCTTCGGTTGGGTCGAAATCAAATTGGGTTTAGAGAAAAAAAAAGAAAATAAAGGGAATTGTTCGTGGGCCGACCTGTTTCCTTTTAACTGACCAGGACCAATAGGGTCCGAGTCAGTTTAGTAGGGCTGGGTCGCTTGACCCGGTCCAAATTATTTTTAATAATAAAAATACACAAAAATCAAAATTCAAAAATAAAAAAAGGTTAAAAATATTTAAAAATATCAAAAATTCGAAATCTCAGAAAATTCATGGAAAATTCAGAAACATGAAAATTTACAAAAATTTTCGAAGAATAAAAAAATAAAAAATAAAAAAACCCAAAAAAATTAAAATATTGAAAATTCCAAAAAAAATTTCAAAAATCCCAAAAATCTAAGTTTGTTTTAGAGTTCCCTAAGAAGCTCTAAAATAATTATTGGATATTTTTCTTTTAAAAAAAATGTCGAAATCATCAGCTTAAGATTGTGCTTAAAAGTTGAACAAGCCCTCACGGCTTCATCTTAGGGTTTTAATTATCCTTGGATACAATTGCCCTTGATTGCACACTTATAACGCGATGATTATGGTTTCCCCTTTAGTTTAACTAGGAATAAGTCTCTTAATGTGTGGTGTTTATTTTCTCTTGCAATTTATTTAATGTTTTCTTTAATTAATGATTGTTATTTTGATAATTGCGCACCTGCATGATCACCTCACATGTTAGTGGTTAAGTCTAAAATCAATTCAAACTGCTTGACAAAAATCTTTTTGAAATGAACAAAGATTAGGTACCGAAAGGGCACTAATTGGTTAATTAGTGGAATCAAGTCCCTGACCCTAGATTTTCTGGTTGCGCAGAAAGTGAGGCACGCTCCCATGCCTTGCTTTGGTTTCTAGCTTACCCCAATAGGCTAGTGGTGACTCCTTATTAGAAGATTTTCACGAACACCCAATGTCACGTGAGGTATGGGCTTGGGAGAGCCTATGTCTAATAAGGGTCCTAGACCCATCCTTTAGACAATACCCCTAAACCTATTTAGATATTCATTTTCCCCACGGGACGAAAAAAATAGGTCGTGATAGTCTTTTCTCTGACCTTGTTCCAATATACTAGAGTTTCACAAACTTGACCATATTTTGGCTATGCCATTCCGAGAAAATATTATCCCACAAGCACTCTCTTTTTGTCCAGTGCGTAGTTCAGTTCATTTCTGCCCCTTTCGACATCCTAAAAGCCTGCCAAGAGTCACTCCTTGCTCAGACACTCTAGTCCCGATGACCACTCCTCGCCCTCGTCGAAATAGTCGTTACGGGCATCTTCGAATTGCATCACTTCTAGCAAAAGTCCTTAGACATGCACTATCTCATAGAGGTATTATCCGCTTTAACCTGTTCGATATCGAGCCTCATGACTTTAACTTCGTATGAGCACCTCAAAGTGCAAAACCTTCTCCAGCTCATCAACCTATGACCTCGTTTCCATGGGGACACTTATTGACATTTGAAATCTGATTCACCGAATTTTCCATCAAATCACCATCCGAACTTCATAAGCCACCAATTTTCCTTTCAACATTCCTTTCACATCCATTTAATAACCAAACCAAGAGTATCACCTCAACCACTTGAACATTAGTGCAAACCAAATATCATTTATCGCACTAAAAGCTTTTAGGTACTTCTTCACATCCGTACTAATACCTCGAGAAGAAATCATCGATAATGCTATTTCTCACTCATTCATCTAGCATCAAGGGATAATTAATTCTTAATCCACCGAAGACAAAATCCATTCCTCAAATCATTATCTTAATTATCTCCTGAAATAATCCACCTTGGGTAAATTTATATGTTAATCGAATCTAAGACTTCCGAGCAATAAATCATCCATCGTAAATCTTATCAAAGATTATCACCATTTAATAGATCATCTCATACCTACAACTCCTCAAATTATCAAGATAAAACTTATCTAACTTCCATTAAATCCAATGACCTCAATTGTCATGACGCGTAAGAAACCAATATTCCTTGTTGCCTTACCATGCAATCAAATCCCATATACGACACCTCATTGTAAATCTCATAATTTCTGATATTAGACTAAATTCTCAAAACTAGTGCTGTAATCAACTTATACTTAAGCTCTTAAAAATTATGCTCGCACTTATTTGTCTATTCAAATTCTTATGTCCTTTATTAACCTCCGTATCAGAGGCGTAGCTATCGTAGAGAACTTTTCTATGAATCGTCTATAATAATCTATCTGACTTATAAAACTTCAAACCTCTATCACTGTCATAAGTCTTGGCCAATTCATGACTTCCTTGATCTTGGTGGATCATTAGAAATTCCTCATCCAAAATCACACGACCAACGAAACAATGCGAGCAAATCCAAACTCGCACGTACTAAACTTGACACACTATTTATGCTCTCGAATGGTCTATAGCACCACCCTCAAGTGCTATTCGTGTTCCTCTGAATTCCTCGGATATTCCAATATATCATTCATGAACATGATTCTGAATTTCCAAATATGCTTTAATTACTCAATCCATGGAATCCATAAAAGCAACTGGCACATTAGTTAATCCAAACGGTAGTATGGTAATCTCGTAGCGACCAAATCACATACGGTATGTCATTTTCAGTATATTCTCCCTAGCTGATGATAGCCCGTCCTAGGGTATATTTTAAAAGATACCGAAACTCTTTGAAGTAGGTCAAACAAGTAATCTATCCTTGTTAATGGACACCTGTTAATGATTGTCCTTGGGTTGAGCTACCGATAATCGATGCATAAGTGCAACGATTCATCCTTGATTCCTCAACTAACATACTGAACATGGTCATCCAATAACCTTTATCCAATAAACCAGTTACTTCCAATGACGAATTCAAAGGGAACGAGGGTCCTCCTTGATTCTAGTGAATTCGAAACTATCCCCACCTAATAGGTTAAATTGGATTACCTTCTAATAGCAATCCTTTGTAACTCGATACTTGATAAGCCAATCCCTTCCAACAATCACATCGAAATTGTGCATTGCCAAAACAATCAAATCGATCAATTCCTCTTGATCACTAATGACCATCGTACAATCTGAACATCCTACCACATACAACCTCATCATTTAACTAGGTTTGAAATACTAAGAATTGCTTCCAACGATTTCGGTCTTAACCCCCTCCAACTTAACAAAGTATTCTATTATAAACAAATGCATAGTCCCAAAACCAATTAATGCATAAGCATCATTATCACACTGGAAAGTTGTACCAGTAGTCACAATCTGCGAATTCTCTACCTCCTTCCTGGTAACTGCATATATTTATTCTTACGCCAAAGGGTGATTGAAGTTGTTTTGCGGAACATTGTCAGTCAGTTGTCTCACTTGCGGTGAGGTTGCTTCTTTGATGATTAATAAGACACTTTCTCGCGACGTGATCTTGATAGTTGCACTCAAAAACACGTCTTTTCTTAGCAAAACACATAATTGTCTCATATTGTTATCCATAGAATCAACACTTGGCATCTGAGTTGTATACTGATTTTTTTCTAACACCATTCCTCTTCTCATCAGCCTTTTCCCAAGCAGATGATTAACCCTATAAATGCAAACCACAATCTAGATGCAACTGCCCATTCTACCACGTCCTTTTCAATTAGTCGAGCTCCCTTGTACCATCCATCATAGTCTTTTAGGTTCAGGGGCACCAATTGATCCTTGAATTCCAATTTCATATTATCTTCGACCTTCTGACTCAATCTACTAGATTCCCAATCATTCTCTATACATACTTTAAGAGCTCTACAAACTTAACCTCCTATTGTACGACTGACAAATGATTCTAATGAAATTGCAGGAATTCAATTACCTTCCACTCTCGTGTGCACTTAGAAAATTATTCTCCGCTGAACACTTCAATGAAGGCACTCCACTCGAGGACCATGCCTTTAGGCAAAACCCTTCCTTGGGTTACTTTCCACTATGTGCTAACGTTACCTTGCAATTGGTATTCTACCAGGGCTATTTGATCTTCCTCTGAGCATATCAATAATGTGAACGCTTACTCCAATTCCTTGATCCAGAAGGTTGCGACCTTAGGGTTACTTGCCCTAGTGGACTTGGACAACTCAAACTCTAGGAACAGTTCAACCAACCTAAGTATTGACTGATCGTCTATCCCCTTTCCAACTAATGGAACTTACAAGGCAAGACAGCAGCAACAACGGTGGCAACAACAACAACAGCTTAAATCTAAAATCACTGCCCTATCTAAATTCCTAAGGCTTCCAACGCCTGTAGGATTTCATCAAATCTAGGATCTCTTAGTGCTCTTCCTTTAGCACTAGCCCATCCTTTGACTGCCTTCCTCAATGACTCTTGAATCAGGATCATTTGTCAAATAGAATTATCACAGAAACCTTATTTCCAATTCCACAAGGAATTAGAAACCAAGAACAACCCGCTTATAGCTAGAGAATCAAATAAACAAGCATAATCATGAGTTGTTTTCCTAACTAACTATACCAAAACCCATCGCACCTTATCACTCCATGTATTAATCAGGCTCTGATACCAAAATTGACGTGGTTGTCACGCCCCGACCCTTTAGCACATGGCAACCCCTATTCTCTTGTAGTCATTTAGATGCGACATCTCAAGACGCGTTACCGACTATTATTTTTATCTTTTAATCAAATGCATGCGGAAGCAAATCACAATCCCCTAGTTAATTATAAAAATAGGGATAGTACGAAAACCCAACAAGAACACATTCAAAAGTACCGCTTTATTTATCTACTGATTAACCCTAAGAAGTTTACAAGTACAAGCCCTTACCGCGGGTATCTTCCTAACGGGCCAATGAAACCAACAAGCTAGGGTTAATTTACTTCCTTCAAAGACGGCCACGAATTGTAACACGCCTCGATTCTTTATCCTACAAACATGAAATTGGTTAACCACGATGGGTTGAGATAAACTCGACTAGTTAAAATCCTAAGCCCCGGTTAGGAACTTTGCTTGCCTCAGGAGTTTAACATACAACATAATCCATCAAATCAACCAACACCACCTCAGAGAAAATGATAACAAAAGACAATATAATAAATAGATGCAATCACAAGCGACCCTACCTGGCTTACCACATGTAATCTGCAGAACTGTCATTTAAATCATCACGACATTAAAAGGCATGCAAATAATCAGAGCATTGCACACAGCTTTCTCATGTCTCAACATCCACATATGCTCCGATTATTACGACCCCTCTCCCTTAGGCCACGACACAACTTTATGGTTGGTAGTTTCTAGCCAAGCTAGCTTCATTCTTTTTACCTCAAGGCATGGTGACATCAAGGGCTATCCCCCCCACTGACGATATTCTCGAAAGAGCATAGGACCTGCCCACTACTGCAGCCCCGCAATTGACAGGAGTATGAGACCCACCCACTACCGCAACCCCACAACTAACCTCTCCTTATCAGGCATCTGACCGAAGTCAGGTGACCAAATGGCCATGGCACAACCCCGAAGGATTAGTGGTCATCCGGCAATGCCGAGTTCCCTCTCTTAATGTGATCATGCAACACATCATCAATTAATTAGTTTTTATCTTTGCTTTGTCATGCATGCTGCATCAGTCGTGCTCATGTGACATATGGTTACAAATGGCACATGTGTAAGGAAATGCAACAACAATTAATTCATGGAAAAATTCAATAAATCGAGCGATTTCAATTCCAATTGGTATTCAGTCACGCATTTCCTCATTATACACGGGTATAATTAACAATCAACACTTCAAGAAAACATAGCAACCAAGAACACATTAAATTCTAAAAAATTTTAGCTTCCGTATGAATAGTGCCATGAACGATATCTGTGAACAGTACATTGATTTGAAATTATATAAATAAATAAAAATAAATAATCCTAACCATGGTTAATCAATTAATCCAACCATAGTCAATTTAACCTAACCATGATTAAAATCTAACATTGGTTACTTTAAAACTAACCTTAGTTACTTTAATTAATTAATCCTAGTTACTTTATTACTAACTATGGTAAATTAACTAACCCTAGTTAGACTTAATTAACCAGCACAATCAACTAATCAACCTTAATTAATCACAAGCATACAAATACACTAATTAACCCCTAAACAAGGATTAGGAAATTAACTTACTTTTCATGTAGAAGGGTAAGCTCAAGGATGACAACGGTACATAGGGGGAACAAGGGCTACAAGGGGTAAGCTTGGGGACGACAACAGATGACAAACGGTGGCTGAAACGGGCCAAAACAGCACTGGATTACTTTTCACATAGAGGGGGGGGCAGTGCGAAAATCACTGTACGAGTGGTCAGCGGTGACCAGAGATGGCCAGTGGTGTGTGTCTGGCTCCTTGACTTCAGTGGCTAGATGTTGGACAGTGGTGGCGGTGACGGCAACGATGGCAAGGGTGGTTTCTAGCGGGAAAATAGCAAAAACAGTAAGAAAAGGAAGAGGAGAGAGAGAGAGAGAGAGAGAGAGAGAGAGAGAGAGAGAGAGAGAGAGAGAGAGAGAGAGAGACGTGACTTGGCAGCCACGGACAGGCAGCACTACAACAGAACATCGGCTCCAAAATAGCAACAAGGAGGCAAAGATAGCAGGTGAGGGTGGTCTGGTTGGTCAAGGGGCACCCAAGGGCAAGAAACAAGAAGAAAACTAGAGGAAATGAGAGAAATGAGAGAGAAAAGGGAATGAGGGGCTGAATGCCAAAGAGGAGGAGAGAGGGAGGAGAGAGAGAGGAAAGAGAGAAAAGAAAGCAAGAAGCCAAGTCCAATTTCCCTTCCAAAACATCACTTCCCTTCATCAATTTCCTTGATTTTCTTGGTTTTTGTCCTCCAACAATGAATGCCACTTCTAGAAGGAGTAAAATGGTAATTTCTCAAAGTATAGTATACCGTACTATACATGTATACAGGCCAAGATTCTATACGGGCTAGAAGAAAATCAATTTGGGCTCAAATTGAAGGGAAACGAGCTAGAAAATGCTAATGAGCTTAAGGCTTGAAGTTGGGCTTCCTTGGGCCCACTTAGGCTAGCTTGGGCCCATGTGGCTAACCCCTCATTGGTGCAAGGCTCATTGGGCCTCTGGTCGGTCCAATTCCTCTTGGTTCCAATTTTTCAGCCCATTGAATCCTTTTCCGATAATTCCCGGGCTTATCGATAAATTCGAGAATCAATGAGACAACGTCCAATATTTTAGTCTCGACATCCTTGAAAGTTCAATACTCAAAATCGGTTCGAAAATTGGGATTAAAATCTGTTGACACCTAAATTTTGATTAATCATTCGTAATTTAATATTGCATAGCATATAGTTTTAGGAGCATAATCTTTCAAGAATTTGCGGCGACCAATTTTTGCATGGTCAAGAAAAGGCAGGGATGTGGCTAGTTCAAAACTAAAATATATTTGCAGGGATATGGCTAGTTCAAAAGTAAACATATCTGTAGGGATGTGACTGGTTCAAAGGTAAAGTATATCTGCATGGTTAAGAAAAGAAAGGGATGTGGTTGGTTCAAAGGTAAAGTATATCTGCATGGTTAAAGATTAGAAGAGAGCAAAAAAGATATATCCGCAATAAGAAAACAGATCATCGTGTCCTTATCTTATTTTTTTGAGGGCACCATGTTGTCTTGCCTATAAAAAGGGGATAGACACATCGAAAAGAGGACACACCGAGTACATAGTAGCAAAAGTGAGAGTGAAATTGTGAGAGGACATTGAGAGAAGCACGAGAGAAAAGAGAGAGCTCGAAGAGAGTTCAGCCATGTCCTTTGCCGTGTCTCTTCGTTGACCAAGTTGCCACACCACCACAATTAGTCCCAGCCGCTCAAACGCATCCCTGCTGTCCTACTCCACCACGGCACCTGACGAAGCCGGCTCGCTGTCCATCATTGCTATCGACTTAGGTTTGTTGCTGCTGGAGTTGACCACGACGAGGAGTCGTCGCCCCATCCATCCCTCACACTGCCGAGCCCAAGGTGAGTGACAACGAGTGTGTGCCACAAGCCTAGTCACTGCACTGACCAGAGACGTTGCACTTGACGACACTGACCGTTCCCTGCTATTCGAGCCCAATGCCAAGCTGCTCAAGCCAACGTGGATGATTTTGCTGAGCTCTGAAAATATCAAGCGCCACTTGCTGCACCCCAGTTTCTTTCTTGCACCTCTTGCAGCTTTTGTTGACCAGTGAAGAACATTGACTTTGCATGAACTCCAGCATCATCCAGCGAATTCACAAGTGTCCTTGAAGTGAACTCTTGGAGAGGCATCCTATCGTGGAGTCCACCCTACCATCGTTACCACCGTGAATCACCACTGGTACAGAGCCACTGTGGACACCATTGATCACCAATCATCTGTTGAGCTGATTGGGTGAATTGGATACGCCCCTTCGCCAAGGACCACGTCGATCCACCATTCACAGATTAGGTAAAATCTCGTATGATTTGATTTTTTTCGAATATTTTCCTTACTCGAAGTATTGTGGATATATTTGATTGGACTTCCTACTATATTATCCCAAATTTCAAGTAGCCTTTTAAATTAGGGATTATTCCCTAATTTCTTAACGTATCATAATCGACAATTTGATCTCACATCCAAGATACAATTCGCGATTGCATGGAAAATCGGTCAATTCGATCTTATAGCCGAGATACAATTCGTCGATTTTATTTGTTTCTTGGGTGATAGATTTTATATTCTGTTTGATTTTATAGAATATGTTTTAATTAACCTAGATTGCATCCTAGGATAGGGTTCATTTAGTTAGAGATAATTTAAACTAGGATTCGGGCTAAATTAATCCCTTAGATTGAATTGGATAATTTCTAGAACTAGGAAACTTATTTGTTTGTTTCATGAAAAAACACAAAACAAAAAAGAAAACACATCACTTGCATGTAGTCTAGGTCGCATCATATTATGTATGCGTCGCATAGAATTAGATCATCTATTGCACGTCATCTAGCACATCATCCATTGCATGTCATCTAGCAATTACATGTTTAGGATCATTCGAATGCATGACATACTAGGATAGTTGCATTAAATATTTTCTGGCATTAGATTAAGTTAAATAGTTAATGTCGCGTGACATATAGTTTGCATATTATGTTGCACATTGCATGCCATTATAGTTAGACACTTTCGTCCATCATTACATGCATTGCACGTTAGTTTTAGGCCCCATTAAATAAGAGAAAATCCAAAATTCAAATGATCGCGTATTAATTAGAAATCACTTTTAAGTTGATTTGATTTTCTAACTAATATTGCATATGCTTTCATAGCTTCAAGATAAGTAATTTCATCCCTTTCCTCATAATTTATTTAATACTTTGATGATTGAGTGTTAAATAATGATTGCACACTCGCATTATCGCATTGCATGTTAGGAAGTAAATAAAAATCAATGCAAGTTGCCTACAAATCATTTTTTCAAATAAAAAAGAAAAGGTATCGAAAAGGCGTTAGAGAAATCTAACGTAATCAAATCCCTGATCCCATAGTTTCTGGTTTGTAGAAATGATGTAATTCTCCCATTATTTTACTTGGGTTTCTAATCAACCCACCAAAAAATAGATTAGTGGCGACTCTAAGTAAAAATCATTTGCATGCTAAAAACTTAAATCTTAAGTTACGAATTGGTATGGGCTTAAGAGATGTAACATCCTGAAATTCGAGCCCTTTAAGGGATGAATGAACATTAATTTCGCCAATGCATTGTTGGTTGATCTCACTCGGAACTGATCACTCATGAGATACTGACCTTGAGGGGAAAGGCTAATGAGAACAGAACTCGTGCGACTAAAGAACCTGACCTGGGAAAACGACTCGACCGTGAGACTTGCGTAAGGACAATCCTGTAGTCATGCAGGCCGATTTCAGGGATGACTAGAAGTCGATTTGCAGACAGAAATAATGGGACGACGGGTGATTCCATCTACTGTTATCAAATCCGCGAACGGCCCTATGTCGATCCTTGGTAATCGTGTACTTTGAAATAAAAATCGATTCTTTGCAATTTCATGTAGTCAAGGACATCCATGTGTCGAGAAGTCTTAAACGTGAATTAGCACGAGTCGGTTACGCGTGAATCCTCAAAGCCGCCCGTCGCCCCGAGTAGTACCAAAATGGCATTCGGGCGAAATTGACAAGGCATGAGAATCCAAGATTGGACTTCAAATTTTCGGGAACGTCCGAGACGGACTTTTGGACGATGATTCTTAGACAGTCGACAGTGTTAGATGAGTCGAGTTTTTGGAAAAGGGACTTTCGGACCAAGAAAATGAGCCTACAAGAACATGGGTCGGGAAAAATCAGTGTGGGCCTCACGCCCAAGGTGGGATAGCCGCCATGGAAGGCCTAAGGCAAGCAAGTGAGCCCATTGGGCCAAACCGACTATTTACCCTCTCGAGCCCATTGTCTAAACTTGAATCGTTTCAAGCCCAATAAATTCCCGAGCCTATTCCTATTTATTTTTCGACCTTTTTCCTAGGCCTGCCCTCCATTTTCAGCCCAAGGACAGATTGAGAAATGTGCAAGGTGGAAATGACCAAAATGCCCTTGGATATTTTGAAGAAAAGTCAAAAAGAAGAGAGAGAAGATGAGGTCATTGTTTGGCAAGTGGGGCAAGCATTGATGGCCTTGATAAGGCTTATCCTTCAGCCTTCACTTCACTCTCTCTCTCCTCTTCATCTTCTCCAAAACTGCACACTTCTCTCCCATGGTTGTCCTTTATTCCTTCAGTTTTTCAGTTCTGACCTTTCACCAAAATATGAGTTGTTCATTACCTTCATGTTGGAATCTCGTCTTGTGCCACCTGCCATCGCGTTCAGAAGAGAATTTACGTTCAGATAGCGTCGGCCGATCTCCGGAAGGAGCCTCCGGTCGTCCCGTATTCCGGCCGAAAGACGGCTGTTGCCGGACCGTCACTGTTCCGCCTGTCCTTGTTTGTTCCGCCTGTTTCAGCCATTTTCCTTCAGTTTCGACCCAATCACCACCCATACCATCCACAAGTGGTTCCCCCTCGACCCCCAGGTGCCATTGGTCGCTGGCCCACCGCTCGCCAGAGCTCCGGGCAGCCCATTCAACTCCAATCAGCTTCTTCCTCCTCCAGCAGTATAGTTTTCGGTGTTGCAGTGGGTATTCCGATTTTGTTGCTGCTGTTCCAGCCCCAACCGCCTTGGATCACTGTGGTAGAGGTCCCCAAGTGTCGGGTTCGTCGTCGCCGCCGCATCCATGTCGCCGGCCCGCTTAACGGGTGAGTTTAGCTCTTAATCCTTATTTAGTGCCTAAACTTGCTTATGGTTGGTTAGTTAGTGTTAATTTTGGTTTAAGGGGTTTAATTAAGTTGTATTAGCCCTAAGATAGGTGGTTAGATAGATGATTAATATTAGATTATTTTAATTTTTCTTATTAGATTTAATTGTGCTTAATTTGTGATTAATTGTGTTTATGTGATTAATTAAGAATGATTTGCTTTAATTGAATTGATTAATTGTTTTAATTAATGTTTTTTTTAATTTCTGGATTAAATGTTTTAATTAATTGAATTTCGGAAAAATCACTGTTCATAATCATTGTTCACGACATCGTTCACGAACACAGCTTCACGACACGTTCACAATTACTAGTGATCGGTTCCCGTTCGGTCCGGTTCCAAGGTAGAACCGGAACCGGACCGGGAGGACCGGTTCCCATTTTTTGGGACAGTGGACTGGACCGACCGACCATTGGTTCGGTCCGGTCCAATAGGACCGACCACTTAGCCAAAAACAAATAAAAAAAATACTATAAATATTATTATTTTAGGGTTTATTGTATTTTTTAAGAAATTTATTTTAAATAGAAAATTGTTGGTCTAGTCCTGGTTCCATTTTTATGGAACCGGAACGGACCAATGCTCCCGAGAACCGGACCAAACCCGCCGGTCCCGCCCGATTTGGGCGATTCTCGGTTCGGGCGGTCCAATGTGCTCACCCCTAGCTTGTAGGAATAGGAAGTTGAGAATTTGAGATGAGAATTGAAGGGGCGATCGACGGCGGTCCGGTCCTGGCTCGGTCGGTTGGTCCGGTCCGGTTCCCACCTTGGAACCGGGAACCGGACCGACCGATCACCGGCTCCGAGAATGGGAATCGGGAACCGGATCGCCAACTATGGGAACCACCCAAACCGACCGGTTCGGTCCGGGTTGGGCGGTTCCCATTGCACACCCCTAACAATTACTGTTCACGGCACTGTTTATCCAGAAGCTAATTTTTGTTTGAATTTGATGTGCTATTGATTGTTATGATTAATTGAAGTGTCGATTGTTAATTATACTCATGATTGATAATGAAATGCGTGATCGAGTGTTGGTTGGATTTGGATATTTGTAATTGTCGAGTGAGATCGCATGATATATTGCATGGGTTATCTGAAATGGCATGTCGCATGAGCGACGTTGCATTCACAACCAAGCAAAAGCAAAGACAAGAATAAATTGCTTGATGATGTGTTGCATGATCACATTAAGAGAGGGAGCCCCGGCGTTGCCGGAAGACCGCCAATCCTTATGGGGTTGTGCCGTGGCCGTTTGGTCGCCTGACTTCGGTTGGATGCCTGACGGGGGACATGTGACGGGACTGCGGTAGTGGGCGGGTCCTATGTTCCTGTCAATTGCGGGACTGCATTAGTAGGCGGGTCCTGTGCTCCTTCGAGAATGCCGTCAGAGGGAAGAGATGACCCCTGACATCGCCGTGCCTCGAGGTAAAGAGGACGAAGCTAGTTTAGCCAGGAACCGCCAACTATAAGGTTGTGCCGTTGGCCCAGGAGGGGGCGTTAATAATCTGAGCATGTGTGAGTGTGAGACATGAGAAAGTTGTATGAGATGCTCTGATTATTCGCATGCTCTTAATGTCATGATGATTTGTGATATGCACGCATGAGTTGACAGTCATACAGGGTATGGCAATGGCCAGGTGAGATCGCTTGTGGCGCGACTCGCATGTGATTGATGAATTATGTCATCTAACGGCCATGTGCCTTGCTTGCATTGTATGAGATTGGACGCGTAGGGTATGGCATACCGGGTAAGGTTGCATGCGAACCGAATATTGATTGTGGGTTGCCCTGTCTGTTGTTGGATGTTGTTTGGTTTTGGTTGTTTGTTGGGTTGAGTGAGGGGTGGTTCTGGAGAGATACCCCAGGTTGAGTGAGCGTACTAACCGGGGCTTAGGGGGAAGAACTCGCTAAGATTTTATCTCAACCCATCGTGGTTAAACATTTTCAGGTCCTTAGAATGGCATACCCGCAGTGGAGAATCCTGCCCCCGCTTCTCCAGTGATCGACCCAACGGAGCTTGAGTCCGATGGGTCCGAGTGACCGTGGTGTTGAACCCGAGGGTTCTTTGTGTACGGTTGGATTAGCCTAGTTTCTTTTTGGTTTGGCTTAGAGGATGGATCGGCCCTTTTTGTCGGGCTTGTAATTCGGAAAACGATCCTCCGTTGGTTAATCCAAGAAGATGTATAAATGAATAGTTGTTGTTGTCATTGTTGTTCATCCCTCTATCCCTGTTTGATTGTTTGTTTGTCTGGGGATGGTTCGTCTTCCGCTTGCGCATAATCAAAGATAAAATGAATGATCGTGGACGACTTCTGGTTACTTTCAATCGACCAAGGTAATGGGGTTGCCGCGAGCTTGAGAGTCTGGGCGTGACAAGAGAGCCTAAACTAAATTTAGGCTTAGTAATCCATTAGCCAAACTCTAGGTGGTGCACCCGATGTGAGGTTGCGACAAAATCCGTCGATTACGACTCTAGCATGACCTAAACTACTGAGCAACTTTTAGGATTTCTTGCGCATTTGATCTGTGGTTGATTGCTTTTCAATCCACGGTCATGCATATTCAAATCAGGGCGATCCTCGATTGTCATGTAATCACGAGGGGTTAATTGATCACTCCGAGTACAGGGCCAAAAAGGGAATTGGTTTAACATCGCTCGTAGTCAATATCAAAGTCGTGCAATCCGATCTCGTATTTCTGCCGAATTGATTTATTTCCATTCATTGATTGGAATGCAACATATGGTATCATTCCTCTTTGATTCTTATGGTCGAGCGGCTTATCCCTAATTGAATTCACTGGTTGTACGCGTGTAAGTCCTTAATTGCATTTTCGAATAATAATTACCATTGAGTGATCAATTCAAGGTAGTCGTGATTAGTAGTGCATCGAGAAATAACCCTTTCGTATATCCCAAGATAGGTCGAAATTCAAGATGTTACACATTCAAAACATGTTCCAGTCTAAGATATGTAGCTATCTCGTGTTGTCATCTACAAAATTGACACCTAGCATTCCAATTATATAATGATTTTTTTTTTTGCCAACGCCATTCTTCCTATCATCAGCCTTTTCCAAAGCCAATGATTATCCATATAAGATGCAAACCATGATCTAGATGTAGCTACTCATTCTGCCACGTCCTTTTTAATAAGTCGGGCTCCCTCGTACCATCCGTCATAGTCCTTCAAGTTCAAAGGCACCAACTGATCCTTAATTTCCGATTTCAAACCATCCCTGACCTTTTAACTTGGTTTTCCAGATTCCCAATCATTCTCAGTACATACTTCGAGAGCTCTATAAATTTATCCTCCTATTGCATGATTGACAAATGATTCTAACGAAGTTGCAGGAATTCAATTATCTTATGCTCTTGCATGCACTCAGAAAGATATTTTCTGCTGAACGTTTCAATGAAGGCACTCCACTCGAGGACTGTACCTTTAAGCAAAACCCTTCCTTGGGTTACTTTCCATACGTGCTAGCGTTACCTTGCAATTGGTATTCTACCAAGGCTATCTTATCTTCCTCTGAGCATATTAGCTATGCGAACGCTTACTCTAATTCCTTGATCTAGAGGGTTGCGACCTTAGTATCACTTGTTCCAATGAACTTGGATTGTTCTAGCTCTAGGAACTATTCAACTAACTTAAATATTAACCGATTGTCAATCTCCTTTCCAACCAATGGAACTTACTAGGAAATATAGTAGCAACAATGATGGCAACAGCAACAACAGCTTGAGTATAAGCTTGCTACCCTATCTCAATACCTAAGGCTTCCAACGCCTATAAGATTTCATCAAATATAGGATTCCCTAGCGCTTTCCCTTTAGCACTAGCTTATCCTTTGACTGCCCTTCCTCAAGGGCTCTCGAATCAGGATTGTTCATCAAAGAGAATTCTCATAGAAATCTCACTTCCAATTCCATAATGAATTAGAAGCCATGAACAACCTACTTATAACAAGAAAACTAAATAAACAAACACAAGCACATGGTGTTTTCCTACTAACTATCCTAAAGCCCATCGCACATTATCACTCCAAGTATTGACCAGGCTCTGATACTAAAATCGACGGGGTTGTCACGCCCTAACCCTCGAGCATGCAACAACCTCCATTCTCTTGTAGTCATTTAGATGTGACGTGTCAAGATGTGTCCCCGACTATTATTTTTGTCTTTTAATTAAGCGCATGTGGAAGCGAATCACCACCACCCTGTCAATTACAAAAGAAGAGATAGTAGGAAAACCCAATAAGAACACATTCAAAAGTATCGCTTTATTTAACTACTGATTAACCCTAGGAAGTTTACAAGTATAAGCCTTTACCACAGGCATCTTCCTATTGAGCCAATGAAACCAACAAGTTAGGGTTAATCTACTCACTTTAAATATGGCCAGGGGCTATAACACGTATTGGTTTTCCATTCTATGGACCTAAAAATGATTATGTAATAACCAATGAGATAAAATTTCAGTAAGTCAAAGTTCTAAGCCTCGGTTAGGAATTCCGCTCGCCTCGAGGTAGTCTAACATGTAACCTAGTCTCGGCAATCAACACAATACCACACTTCAAGCAGTATTATCAAATGACAGTTTAATAAGCATATGTAAACATAGGCAGCCTTACCTGACCTTAGTACACGCAACCTGCAAAAATTATCATTTAAATCATCACAAGATTAAAATGCATGCAAATAATTAAAGCATTATACATAGCTTTCTCATGTCTCAATATCCACACGTGCTCTGATTATTATGACCTCCTAGGCCATGGCACAACCTTATGGTTGGCGGTCAATTGGCCTAAGCCAAGCATCGTCCTCCTCCTTGTCATGGGCTATCCCCCACTGACGGCATTCCCGAATGAGCATGGACTCAATCTCTATCGTGACTCCACATCTGACCACTGTCAGGCAACCCAATGGTTAGGACACAACCCTGAAGGATTGGCGGTCATCCGTGTCACATCCCGACTCTCGAGCTTGCGGCAACCCCATTTCACTTGAGGTCTATTTGTACGACGTCCCAGGTACTGTCGTCGACCAATTCATTTTATCTTGTAATTAAGTACATGCGGAAACAAACAACTCCCAAACCAAACAACAGGGATAGTAACAACGGCAAAGAGAGGAAAGACAACCAGTATTTTATATATCTCAAGGTTAGCCAAAGATACCAAAGAAATACATACACGCCTTCCTACAGGCAACAAGATAAGGCCTACTCAAAAAGGGATCGGCCTAGCTAACCTAACCCTGTACAAGTGGGGGAAGGCTCATCAAAAAGGAAATAGGCTACAGCTGCCTACTCACGGGCCTCAGAGGGATTGCTCTCTTCAATCCTCGGTACTGCATCATCTAGGGCCTGAAAATGTTAACCACAACGAGTTGAGATAAACTCAGCAAGTTAAAGTCCTAAGTCTCAGTTAGGAACTTCGCTCGCCTCGGGAGTTTAACATACAACCTAATACAAAGAATCGCTGCAATACCACCTCGTAGAAATAACTACAAAAGACAGCTTTAATACACAAGTGCAATCACAGTGACCCTACCTGGTCTTGGCACACGCGACCCGCGTAAACCGCTCATTTAATCCATCACGACATTAAGAGCATGCGAATAATCAAAGCATCTCACACAACTTTCTCGTGCCTCACATCCACACATATGCTCCGATTATTACGATCACTAGGGCCACGGCACAACCTTATGGTTGGCGGTCTTCCGCCAAAGACCCGCATCGTCCTCCCCCATGAGGCACGGTGACGTCACGGGCTCTCCCCATCGACGACATTCCCTATGGAGCATGGGGCCCGCCACACGCCGTAGCCCCGCAACCGATCACCGTCGGTGCAACCAACCGGTTAGGGACGACCAAAAGGCCACGGCACAACCCCAAGGGTTGGCAATCTACCTAAGCAAAGATCGCTCTCCTCTTAATGTGACTATGCAACACATCATCAAACAATCCATTCTTTTCTTTGCTCTGTCGTGAATGCAACATCACCCATGCTCATGCGACATGCCATTTTTGATAACCCACGCAATATGTCGTGCGATCTCACTCGACAATTCCAAAATTCAATTTCCAATCAGCATTCGATCACGCATTTCATCAATAGTCACAAGTATAATTAACAATCGGTACTTCAATAAATCATAACAACCAAGAACACATCAAAATAAGCCAAAAATTAGCTTCTGCATGAACAGTAATCCGTGAACAGTGATTAGTGAAAAGTAATCCGTGAACAAGAAATTCATCCGAAATTAAATAAATAAATAAAAATAAATAAAATTAACCATGGTTAACAAATGAACTCAACCCTAGTTAATCTAATCTAACCTAACCATAATTAAATTCTAACATTGGTTACTTTAAAACTAACCTTAGTTACTTTAATTAATTAACCTTAGTTACTTTAATACTAACTATGGTCAATTAACTAACCCTAGTCAGAATTAATTAACCAGAATAATTAACCAATTAACTTTAATTAATCACAAACACACAAATACACTAATTAACCCCTAAGCAAGATTAACCCCTAAACAAGGATTATGAAGTTAACTTACTTGGATCGGAAATTCGGCGACACCGGCACGTAGAGGGGAACGAGGGCTACGAGGGGTAAGCTTGGGGACGACAACGGATGACAAACGATAGCCGAAATGGGCCAAAAACACTGCTGGTTACTGTTCATGCGGAACTGACTAGCAGTGCGAAAAAGGCCAAAACGGGAGGTCCGAGGCGACCAGGGGTGACCAAGGGTGTGCAGCTGGCTTCCTAACTTCCAGGACTACACTTTGGACGGTGGTGGCGGCTCCGATGATTGCGGCAAGGCTGTTTTCCAACTGGAAAATAGCAAGGACAGCAAGAAACAGCAGAAATGGAAGAGAAAAGGAAGAGAAAAAGGGAGAGAGAGGGGGGCTGGGCTGGTGCATGAATTTTGGGGGAGAAAGAGGAGAGAGAAGGAGCTGCTGGAGACTTGGATAAGGGCCAAGGCAAGTGGGCAAGCCACTTGTTGAAGAACCAATCAAAACAAAAAGAAAAAACAATGCCCACTTGGGCACAAAAGCAAAAGGCCTAAGAGAGAAGCCCATGGGCTAGAAATGGAGGGAAACTTGGGCCAACTTGGGCCCCTCTTGGGTTGGGTTGAATGGGTGCAAGGCCCATTGGGTTGCCGGTCTTGGGCCGGCCCACCCGCGGGCCCGAAACCCGGTCCAATTTTCCTTTTTCCGACACTTCCGTGTCCAACGGAAAATCCCAAAATAAATGAGATGACGTCCAAGTATTTAGTCCTAATACCGCGGAGAAATCGGTTCCCAAAATCGGATTAAAAATCGGGCTAAAATGCGTCAATTTTCAGGATGTTACAATCCGGCAACGTCGGGCTCTCCTCTTAATGTGACCATGCAACACATCATCAATTAATTCGTTCTTTTCTTTGCTTTTTCGTGAATGCACACAGAGTTCGTGCTCACACGACATGCTATAGCAGTTAACACACATATAATGTCATGCAGCAATAATCGGCAGTCACATACAACAGCAAGAGTCTAATCACTCATGAAAGATGAAAGTTACAATAATTAGCAGTTCAAGTCACAGTCTAACAATCAATTCCGACCAATTAACATCACTATACTTGCATACTTTTCTAAAATAATCACGTACATCAATAATTAACAATACCCAACCAAGTGTCTCAATATTCAATAATAAATAAATACACGACTCCATGACTAACGATAATTGATTATTCTCATAAATGATCAATCATCACAAAATAAGTATAAATTAGGATTATAACCCAAAAATATTCATTTATGAAATATACCATACTATAGTCGATTATTCCGATAAAATATTTTAACTCCCACAAAATACATATAATTATTTACCGATCCATAAATAATTATCCAACCCAAATAATTCCATTTAATAAAACCCTTCTTTAATAAATCAATGTCATTCAATAATGTAGTATATAAATACTATTGACTTTAGAAAAATAGACCATAGTAATTTTCCCAGAAAATTACTCAATTAAAACCATTTCCGATAAATACTAACCATGGTTACTATTCTAACTCAACTACAGTTAACTAACCCAACCAATGTTACTTTAATATAATCTTAGTTACTTTAATCTAACCGTGGTTACTTTATTCTAACCATGGTTAACACTAAGCAAGGTTAATCAATAATATTAAAATACTTATAATCCATCATCCAAAAGCATAAATCAAGGATTAAACTAATGAAACTACTCCTAAACAAGATTAACCCCTAACTAAGGGATTAGGAAATCGACTCATGGTTTAGTGATTTCGACGATACAAACGTGATGACTACGGCAAGGGCAACGTGCAGCTACGTCCGAAATGGCAAGACAAGCGGCAATGAAAATGGGTCTCGGCGAGATGAGGTGGTTTCGATTCAGTGAGAAAGAACAGCAACGGGCGTGGCTCACAGACAAGCGATGGCGGGATGTGGCTTAGACTATCTGGTGGCGTATGGCGGCTCCAGCATGCAGCAAGGGTGACTGGTTGGGAAAACAGCAGCACAAGCTGCTGTTTTGGGAGGAAAAATAGAAAAGAAACTCTAGAGGGAAAGGAAAGAAACCAAAGGGAAAAAGTGGGGTCGTTGGTGGACGTAAGAAGAAGATGAGGGGGAGAGAAAAGTCAACAAGTGGGGGTAAAGAAAGAAACGTCTAGAGGAAGGTGGGAGGAGAAAATAAAAAGAAAAAGAAAAAGGAAATAAAATAAGACAAATTCCTATATAAGCTTCTAGAAAGGGGCATTTTGGTTCTTTTACCTCTAAAGCACAAATTCCTAAATATTCGGCTCTAACACTCGGCCTGTTGAATCATTTTCCGATAATTTTCAGGCTTATCAATAAATTCGAGAATCAATGAGGCAACGTCCAATATTTTAGTCTTGACATCCTTGAAAGTTTGATACCCGAAACCGGATTGAAATTCGTGGTTAAAATCGATCAATGTGACTTTAGTATAACCTAACTTTCAGGCGGCGTTTAGGGGTTCTCGCGCGTTTGACCTGTGGTTGATAGCTTTTCAATCAACGATCATGCTTATTCAAATCAAGGCGATCATCGATTGTCATGTAATCACGAAGGGTTAATTGCTCACGCTAAGTACATGGCCAAAAGGAAATCGGTTTAACATCTGTTCACAGTCAATATCGAAGTCGTGCGGAATCACCTGCAATCTGACATTGTATTTCTGTCGAATTGATTTATTTATATTCATTAATTGGCCTACAACAGTGTGGTATCATTCCTATTTGATCCTTATGGTCGAACGGCTTATTCTTGATTGAATTCACTAGTCGTTCCCATATTGATCCTTAATTACTTTTCCAAATAGTTAGTTAACTCATGAGAGGTCAATTTAAAGTGAACGTAACTAACAACGTATTGATAAAATAACCATTTCATATATTCTGAAATGAATCGAAATGCAGGATGTTACACCCCCCTTCTTTCCCTTTCTTCTTCTTTCCCACTCTTCCCTTTTCTCTCTTTTTCTTTCTCCTGACTGGTTTGGCTTCTATAAGCGAAAATGAACCCCCACTTATTCTCTCTCCTTATCTTCTTCTTGACTTTCAACTATTCTTTTCTTTTCTTTTCTTTTCTTTTTAAAACTCAAGTGGGGCCACCAGTCAACAAAAGAGCTTAAATATTACAAGAAGGAACAGCCATGGTTTTGAAGACCATTATCTTACCGATGCACGTCACTTCCTCTCGCTAACAATACAACTCTACAACTATTCCGTATTTTAATCGGGAAAAAAGAATGACTAAAGAACGGTATAAATAAGACAGGTCAAAGTACCTTATTTATCAGCGACGCGCATACCTCTTATGATCATTTCCATGAACCTTCCCTTGACTTAACAAGCCGAACACCTTATACACGATTTTTGCTTATTTACGGCATCAATTCATAAATCGATATAGTAATATGATCTCTCTACATCCTCTACCTTTGGCATATGCGAAAGTGCATTATAAGACGGTGATGATTCGGCAAACAGCTGTGCAAAAGCAGAGGCCGAGATGATCCAAAAATGAGAAGTTAACTAGCATCCAGACTCACACGATCCAAAACCCGACCCGACCACTATGTTTGCCGTACCTTCTAAGAAGCCTCTTTGCTAGACAATCTATTCTATAAGTTTGTTCGCTTGGGGGTCAGATCTATCGCCAGTTGGAAGGGAATATATTTTAAATTTGAGGATGGAGGATTTTACGTCACCTCCTAAAGGAGTCAACTTTGAACGCGGGATCAGAAAAGGCCAGGCTTACATGGATGCTATGATCTTTCGCTGCTTTTGGAAGCTACCATCTTGACTTTTTTAGTATTGCCAAAATGGAGCACAATTTGTCAGTCAGTGGCCACATCCCAGTGGAATGTTGATGTTTTGCGACCGTACTTGAACCAAGTCAGCCATTATTATCAGGTTGGAAACTGGTTTATTCTATAACATGAACTTCTACGAATCAACCACTGAGAAATTAAGCGTCATAGCTTGGCTAACAGGCCTTGTTTCTGGAGCGATCCTGTGTTTTATCCATTTGGATCTGCCTATAAAAACAGTGAATCTCTGGAGGCCAACATCATCTCTTTCAAATTCAACGGTACAACTTGATTCTTCTTGTCTCTGAGTAGCTCCTATGAATGCATACTTTTATTCCTCGATCATCCTCTTCCTGCTTCAAGCGCTTCAAGGCAGAGCAGTTTTTAATATAACTGCATCAGAGCCACTTCTTCAGAACCAGACGCTGTTGTCTTATAGTCAAATCTTTGAGCTTGGGTTCTTCACACCTAATGGATCACAAAATCAATATGTTGGAATATGGTTTAAGAACATGACTCCTTCCAAGGTTGTCTGGGTGGCCAATAGGGATCAGCCACTCGCAAATACGGATCAATCTGCGAGCTTGACAATAGGCACTGATGGAAATCTGAAGCTTCTTGATGGACGGCAAAGCCTGGTCTGGTCTACTAGTGTCATGGTCCATTCAAATTATTCTGTAGCAACACTTTCGGACTATGGAATTTTTGTTCTGCAAGACAGAAATTTGAATGAAATTTGGGGAAGCTTTGATGAACCTACTGATACCCTTCTCCCAAACATGAAGGTGGGAATAAATATCAAAACAGGAAAGAAAGCATACTTGGTTTCCTGGAAAAGCGAAAATGATCCCTCATCCGGAAGTTTTGTCCTGGGAATCACGCCAGAGACACCACCTCAGGCATTCTCATGGAACGGATCAACTCCTTATTGGAGAGGCGGACAATGGGATAAGTCTACCTTTGTCGGGATACCCAAAATGGATAACACATACATGAGCGGCTTCAGTCTTCTGCAGGATATTCAGCAGGGAACATCATATTTCATCATTAACAATAACAACAACTCTTTCTTCGGATATCTATTCATCTCATCAAACGGGTCCATAAAGCTAATGTATTGGGGTCATCGTACGGACAAGTGGTTAACAAATTGGGAGGCACCGATCAATCCCTGTGAAATTTATGGAACTTGCGGTCCTTTCGGTGTTTGCAGTTCATTAAAATTTCCTATATGTAGATGCTTGGAAGGGTTTAAACCAAGATTCAATGAAGAATGGAACAGACAAAACTGGACAGGTGGGTGCATCAGGGAAACAGAATTGAATTGTCAGAGAAACACAAGCACCTCTGGTCCAGTAAAACTAAAAGAAGACATATTCTTTAAGATGAGCCAGATGAAATTGCCCGATTCCTCTAATTATTTGCCAGTCATAGCAGATGCAGAAGAATGTCGAAGTTGGTGTCTAAGTAATTGTTCATGTTTGGCTTACTCTTATGTGAATACTATAGGATGTATGGTTTGGAGTGAAGAGTTAATAGATATTCAACAATTCACCATAGCTGGGGAGGATCTGTTTATTCGCCTTGTGCATGCAGATAAAGGTTCAAAAGCTTGAATTCAGACTATTTCCATTGAGCATTTCCAATATTTCTGGTAATTTTCTCCATGACTTCAGGTCTATCGAAACAAATCAAAGTGATCATTAGCCTAATAGCAATTTTTGGCATCATCTTGTGTGGAGCTGCCATATATGGTCTATGCAAGTGGAGAGCTAACAAAAGAGGTACGAATAATCCATATCACAAGGATATTTTTAAGGTAAACGTGATATTAGAACTTTGCGTAGTATATGCCCTGTCTCTGGAAAATAGGCAGCTTCTATAACAGAATCACTACTTCTCCTGTCCTCATTATGGGCTTCTTTTCTCCCGTTTCCCACAGTTGTTTTTTTGGTGAACTATGTAACCGCTGTACAATTGAACACCAGAACAGTGTCTTTTAAATTGTTGGTCCCGCACTCTGGAATCACATAAAAAACATCATTCTCATCTAGTGTGCCTTTATTTGCTCAAATGTTTAGAAACAAAGCATGCTCACTCTGCATACAAAAAAATTGCAGAGATGTTTAGGACAAGGAAAAACCCAGCACTACTTTCCTCAGGGGATACGACCGATAGGTCAGAAGAAGTGCAGAATGCATGGAAAGAGCAATGGAGGCAAGATGATGCATCAGAATTGACACTTTTCAGTTTTGACAGCATATTACTTGCGACAAACAACTTCAACATAAGCAATAAACTCGGGCAGGGAGGTTTTGGCCCTGTTTATAAGGTAAAGACTTCTCTAATTATAACAGACAGGCCATTCGTCCAAGCCAAAGGTCTAATGATTCTATCAATTTGGAAACAGGGAAAGCTGAAGGATGGGAAGGAGATAGCCGTGAAAAGGCTTTCGAGCAGCTCAGCACAAGGCGTGAAAGAGTTCAAGAATGAGATCCTTCTAATATCTAAACTTCAACACCAAAATCTCGTCAAACTCTTAGGTTGCTGCACTGAAGGAGAGGAGAAAATCTTAGTATATGAATTCTTGTTGAACAAGAGCTTGGACACCTTTCTTTTTCGTCAGTTTCCATCCCTAAAGAATTTAGTTCCATTTTCTTATGAGGGAAAGAAAAAAAACTAGTACTCAAACTAGAGTTTTTTTCTTGGCTGTTGCCTTGCTTAGATTCAAGCAAGAAGGCGGAGCTGAGCTGGGACACACGTTTCCACATCATCCAGGGGGTTGCCAGAGGACTCTTGTACCTACATCGTGATTCTTGCCTTAGGATTATTCATCGAGACTTAAAAGTGAGCAACATCCTCTTGAATGAAAAGATGGATCCAAAAATTTCTGATTTTGGGCTGGCACGGATATTTGAGGGCACTCAAGTCTTGGTAAATACACACAAAGTTGTCGGGACACTGTAAGTTTTCTTTCTTTCATACTAAGACTATGACTCAATCAGGCAAATTTTTTTCTAGCTGGGACATAATCAGTATAATCTGTTCATAAATCACCCCGTGCATGTCCACAAGGTCAAGAGTGACATCTTAAAAATTATGAGCAAAGCTGCTAATGCCTGATAAGTAAAAAATCTATCAGCCTCAAATTTCTGACCCTTATCCTTAGTAAGGATTTTCCAACTTTGAAGTGCATCCCACAAATCTTCGGTTCAGAACTTATAGCTTTTTCATGATTACAACATTCTATGGAAGAGATTATGAAATGTTTAATTTATGCAGAGGTTACATGTCTCCTGAGTATGCGATGGGTGGAATATTTTCTGAAAAATCCGATGTTTATAGCTTTGGAGTACTGCTCCTAGAGATTGTCAACGGCAAAAAGAACACTAGCTTCGATTACCACGGATATCTCAATCTCCTCAGTTATGTAAGGGCAACATCTATCTCACAACTAATATCTCTCCTTTTTGGTGATTGGTAGTCCCCACCTACTCCAAGTAAAATCGAACAATCTTACTGTCCTTACAGGCATGGCAATTGTGGAGTGGAGGTAGAGCATTGGACCTATTGGATGAGGCGATCGCGGATGCCTTTTCACCGTCAGAGGCGATTCGAAGCATTCAAGTAGGGCTTCTCTGCGTGCAGGACCATGCCGTGGATAGGCCCAACATGTCACAAGTAGTTCTGATGCTAAGCGGCGAATCGGATCTTCCTCAGCCAAAACAACCTACATTTACTTTTCAAAGCTTAACAACTCATGAAATCAAGCCATTAGAACAAGAAAGTAAATGGTCCACAAACGCTATCACTAACAGTGTCGTTGAAGGTAGATAATCAATTGTCATCTTCCGTGTATTGCTATCCATGTATAATTTAGAATGGCTTGCATCAGCATTCTGTTCGAAAGGATGAACGGACGGTTCAGTTTCTCTGTGGAATTTGCCATTTGAACGGCTACTTGATTTAAGTGGATTTCATTTGCGGCTGTCCGATAGGCTGATAGGATGGACTGTCTGAATCGAAAAGCGAAACCCAACTTTGATTTCAATAAGGGCGTAGACGGGAAAAGTAGCACAGATAGTGCACGCGGACCCCCCATGGAAGCACCTCTACGCCAATTCAAGTGCATCATCGCAACGAAAACACTTTACAATCCTGTTAAGATCATCATCAGCAACCACATTTACAATTTTTTATAGACCCCTTTTGCCAAAAAGCCAGAAAAACAGCACGGGTTGCTTCATTTTAACTTACCATCATAGCGAAAGCACCAGCACTAAAGTGTTAGGGAATGACCGAATCTTTGAAGATGCAGTCAGGGCGATTCTTCCATTTAGTGACGTCCAAGCGACTCGATTTGGCGAATCATTAGCCACATCGAAGGGCGTTCTCTCGACCGAACTTCATCTGTCGCGGTCATTGCATGGCTTCTGGAGCTGAAGTCGCCATGATCGACACAGGAGAGCATCCCTGATCTGTTGGCTAAACTGAAAAGCAGTGGAGACAAATGAGATTGCTGGGTTTTGTGGGTGGGCAAATCCTTGCATGGACCCATGTGTTACACGATTAATAATGACTAATGATTGTGATTCTGTCGGACACATGAACACTAAAACACACTAAGCCCCACTCTTCAAAAAGTTCAAAGTTCTCCGCATTTTCTTTTCTTCTCCCGTTACTTCCTCTCTTCTCGCCACTTTATTTCCTTCTTCAAATGATCACCCTCACCCTGCGCAATCTGTCTCACCCTTGACACCTCTGCGGCCATGCGATCCCTCGAGCTCACGCTGCTCAGCCAAGTCTAGAATCTTGGTCCGTCCTTAGCCGGGGTCATCCTTTGTGTGTTGAGGCCGTGACGGGTTATGCTCGTGTAAACAGAGCCAGAGTTACAGGTGAGACACCCTCCTCGCCGCGAGATCTTTCGTGGTTGGTTCTAGACCGGGCAAGGGTCAAGTTCTGATTAACAGACGGAGCATATTTTGTCAATTTCAAAGGAAATCCTACCTTGAGCACCAAGGGTGAACTCTCAGAAAATCTTGTTCATCAATTCTTGTTCTGGCGTGGAATAGTAGATTAAACTTATTAAATCTTGCTACGGTCACTCAGTCATTTTTATTGTGCCCGTTATGATTAGTGGGTGTTCCTGCTTGCTCTTCTTCATCCTACTTCAGGCAAGGCAAATAGCCAGGGGCGTAGTTTCCAATATTACGACATCGGAGACACTTTTCCAGAACCAAACTCTCGTCTCCTCAGGCCAAATCTTTGAGCTTGGGTTCTTTACGCAGAAAGGATCGGAAAATCAGTATGTTGGGTTATGGTACAAGAACTTCACGCCTTCTAGAATTGTGTGGGTGGCCAATAGGGATTTGCCGCTCTTGTATCGGTCTGCAAAATTAACTATAGGCACTGATGGAAATTTGAAGCTCGTGGATGTACGGAAGAATATAGTTTGGTCTACCAATGCCTCTGGTTGGTCCAATTATACGTCAGCAGTGCTATTAGATAGTGGAAATTTTGTACTGCAGGATGCGAATTATAATGAAATATGGGGAAGCTTTGATCATCCGACGGATACTCTTCTTCTGACCATGAAGATTGGAGTAAATGCCTGGGCTGGGGAGAAAAAAAGCTTGATTTCCTGGAGAAGCGACAGTGATCCATCCCCTGGAAGTTCCTTGAGTGGGATGACAATGGAGACACTGCCTCTATTTTTCACATGGAGTGGTTCAACCCTGTCGCGACCTATTTTTTCCATCCCAATGGGAGAAAGGAATATATAAATAAATAGGTTTAGGGGTATTATCCAAAAGGTGGGTCTAGGACCCTTAATTAGACGTGGGCTCTCCCAAGCTCATACCCCGCGTGACATTGGGTTTTCATGAAAATCTTCAAATGAGTCACCACTAGTCTATTGGGGTCGGCTAGAAATCAAGCGAGGTATGGGAGCATGCCTCACTTTCTACGCAACCAGAGAATCTAGGGTCGGGGACTTGATTACACTAATTAGCCAATTAGTGCCCTTTCGGTACCTAATCTTGTTTATTTCAAAAATATCTTAGCCAGGCAGTTTGGATTGATTTTAGACTTAATTACTAACATGTGAGGTGATCATGCGGGTGCGCAAATCATCAAAATAGCAATCAACAATTAAAGAAAGTATTAAATAAATTGCAGGCGAAAATAAACACAAGCATTAAGAGATAAATAAATAACTATCCTAATTAAACTAAAGGGGAAACCATAATCATCGTATCCTAAGTGTGCTATCAAGGACAATTGTATCCAAGAATAATTAAAACCCTAAGGTAAAACCGTAAGGACTTGTTCATTTTTAAGCACAATCTTAGATCGATGATTTTCCGACATCTTTTTAAGAGAAAATTGTCCAAGAATTATTTTAGAGCTTCTTAGGGAACTCTAAAACAAACTTGAAATTTTTGGGATTTTTGAAGACTTTTTCTTTTTTTCGGAATTTCTAATATTTTAATATTTTCGATTTTAAAAAAAAATATTTTTTCTTCGAAAATTTTATAAATTTTCAGGTTTCTGAATTTTCCACGAAATTTCTGGAATTTCGGATTTTTTATGATTTTTTAATATTTTTAATAATTTTTATCATTTTCTGAATTTTTGAATTCTTGAATTTTTTTAATAAAAATTATTCGGACCGGGTCAGGAAACCCGGCCCTGCTAAATCCACTCGGCCCCTGTCGGTCCGGGTCGGACTACAAAAAGCCGGGCCGGCCCCAAACCCACTAAAAAACAAAACAAAAGGGCCCACAAGAATTTCTTAAAAAAAACCCGATTTTGATTTCTAATTTTTCTAGCCCAACTAAGAAAACCGGCCCATGACCAAGTCGACCCAACCGAAGTAGGCCCGCGGTGAAGCCCGTCCTCTTCCCCTACTTTTATTTTTTGGCCCTTTTTTTTTTTCCTTTTTTTTTTTTTAATCTTTTTTTTTATTCTTGGTCTTCTTCTTCTTCACGCATGTATGTTTCCCATGCACGCCCGACCGAAGTTCGGGCAGCTTCTTCGCCGGCCCGCCTCCGCGTGCGACGAGCCTGTGCCGGCTTTTAGAGGGGCGCCAGGTCATCGTCTGGCGTCGATCGTTCCGTCCGACCGACGCCGGACGCCGCCGGCCGCCGGTGACCGTGAACGCCCTCCGTTGCCGGAACCGAGGACATCCCCACCCGACTCGACGCGGGCCACTAATGAAAAATCGTCATAACATGAAGAAAAACACAACGGCAAAGGAAGATTCACAATATACTAACAAACATCCACGAACTAAGCTACTGAACACGGATCCGGTGAGAAAAAAAATCTGGGCTTCATTTAGGCATTTTAACAAACAGGGAGTGTGCGTTGTCGAAACGAAGGATTTTTGGCTCGAACAGGAATCGGTTCGAGTCCAAGCTTCTAAACGATCATTTCAGTACACACAGGGACGTAAACGGAGGCACGGAAAGGGCCGGGGCTAGCCCGAACTGGTCGGCACGAGCTCCGGCCCGACGCTTGCGGAAACAGCACAAAAATTGCCCCTAGACCTACCTGGTTGGGGCGAGGCTTCACGGCGGACGGCGGCTGACGAACGAACTCCGGTTGCGTTCAAACGCTCTTCTGGGCTTGCTCTCTCACCTCTGACTTCGCCCTGTCTCCTCGCTCCAGCTGTGACCAAACACTAGTTGGCTTCAAGGACAAAGAGCGGAGGCACGGCAACGGGACGTGGACCTCGAGTCAGGCGTGGCTGCCGGCAGTCTCTCACTCTCTCCCTCTGCTCTCTCGTTCTCCGTCTCCCGGTCTCTCCCCGTCGTTCCGCTCGCTCTCTCTCGGTTTTGCCTTTTTTTTTTTTTTTTTTTTTTATTACCTCTTCGTCTTTTCTTTTCTTCTGTCTCTCCCGCCCCGTCCTCTCAGCTGAGCCTCGACCCCCAAATTTCTCCTCGCTGCTCCCTCCTTTTTATTTTCCCCGCTGCCCCTCTTTCCTTTTTCTTTCTTTTTTTTTCTCTGCTTTCCCTGCTCTGCTCTGACTTGCTGCTTCTGCCTCGCTGCCCTCTCTGCTGCAACCTGCGGCTTTGACTTGCTGCTGCTGAGTTGCTGCGTAAGACCGCGCGTGGAGAGGAAACGAGCAAGAAGAAGGCTGAGAGGGCCGGGCCGAGGCAAGGGGAGAGGAAGGTGGGCCGAGCCCATGCGGGGATGAAAAGAAGAAGGGAAAGGGGCCGGGTAGGCCCAACCTTGGCCAGGACCCACATTTTTTAGAATTTGATTTTTTTTATTTAATTAATTTTAAAACTAGTGATGCAAATGCTCCTAATGTCTATATGCAATGCAATTTTAATGAAAGAATTTTTTGTTAAGGGATTATAAACTAATCTCTAATTTTCCAATGCAATTAATAAATACTAAAATAAATTGCCAAAATTTAGGTGTCAACAAACCCCTCATTGGAGAAGAGGGCAATGGGACAAATTGAAATTTATCGGCATCCAAAACATGGGCCAATCGTATTTGAGTGGAATCAATGTCCAGCAAGATAATCTGCAAGGGTTTTCGTACAAATTTGACAAGGACTTGTTCTTTGTAAACATGTTTCTTTCGCCTGGGGGATCTAACAAGTTCATGTGCTGGGATGATGGAGCTAGGGTGTGGTTGACATGGGTTGACATGTTGGGAGGGACTGAACAATACTTGTTAGTTTTATGGAACTTGTGGTCCTTTTGGAGTTTGTAACTCAATGAATTTGCCTATTTGCAGATGCTTTAATGGGTTTCTGCCAAAGTCAAATGAAGAATGGAACAGAGGAAACTGGACTGGAGGATGTGTAAGGGAGACAGGATTGAATTGCCAGAAAAACACAAGCACATCAGCTTCAACAATAGTAAAGAAAGATGCCTTTTGGCAAATGAGCCAGATAAAACTACCTGACTCAGCGGACTATTTATCAGACATTGGAGATCAAGAAGGATGTTTAAGCTGATGCCTGAGAAACTGTTCTTGCTTGGTCTATTCTTATGTCAGCACCATTGGGTGTATGGTTTGGACTAAAGAAGACCTCGTCGATCTTGAGGAATTTTCCACAGCTGGAGGAAACCTATTTGTTCGAGTTGCACATGTAAAAACAGGATAGAAATGGTTTCATTGAGATGTGTTTGAGTCGACATCAATCATTTTCTTCACATAACTATCTCGCTTTTAAGGAGGATTGCCACAGAAAGCAGTTATCATCAGCCTGAGTACTATTGTCGGGATCATGTTATTTGCAGCATTTGTTTTTGGTGTTTGCAAATGGAGAGCTAAGAAAGAAGGTACTATTAAAGAGCCACGTCAGTGTTTTCAAAGGATTGAGCTCCTACTTTGATTAACTTCCATCGCTATGAAAATAGTAAGCTGATTCTTCACCAATAATAAATGCAGGAAACTTCAGAAAAATTTTAAGACTCCTTGATTCGGTGGATAAACCTGGAAAGCTAGGCGAACTGCTACAAGGAAATGCATGGAAAGAGCAGCAGAAGCAAGATGATGCACTGGAGTTGACCCTTTTCAGTTTTGATAGCATACTACTTGCTACAAACAAGTTCAGCACTCCAAGTAAACTCGGGCAAGGAGGGTTTGACTCTGTTTATAAGGTAAAACCATTCTACAGGACATTCGTGAAATGAAAATACAGAGTAATTCAAGGTCTAAAAGCTATGTGATTTGTGAAACAGGGAAAGATGAATGATGGGAAAGAAGTAGCTGTGAAAAGACTTTCAAGTAGCTCGGCCCAGGGCATTCAAGAGTTCAAGAATGAGATCGTCCTAATATCGAAACTCCAACATCAAAATCTGGTTAAACTCATTCGTTGCTGCACTGAAGGAGATGAAAAACTTTCGGTATATGAGTACTTGCCAAACAAAAGCTTAGACACCTTTCCTTTTGGTTGGTTTATTTTCTCTCTGAATAACTATTTTTTGGTCATGTACTTTTTGATATTGCACTAAAACTTAAAAACTGTTCTTCCTTCTCATGTTTGTTAAATTCAAGAAAGAAGGCAGAACTCAACCGGGGCAAACGATTCCAAATTATTGAGGGAATTGCAAGGGGGCTTCTCTACCTCCATCGAGATTCTTGCTTTAGGGTTGTACACTGTGACTTAAAAGTGAGCAATATTCTGTTGGATGAAAAGATGAACCTGAAAATTTCAGATTTTGGGCTGGCACAGATGTTTGAGAGCACTCAAGTTTTGATGAACACTCACAAAATTGTCAGGACACTGTAAGTTCTCTAGCCCTACATGAATTATTGATCCTTTGAGTTGATCTTTTGAAGTAGACAGAAATGATTGATTTACCAAAACAACCCAGTCACTTTATATATGTTTCATCCCATTGCCCTTCAATAAAATAAAAAGAGTAAATATTATGTTCAACTCAATGTAGTCAATATATGTCTCCTGAATACGCCATGGATGGGATATTTTCCGAGAGGTCTAATGTCTATAGCTTTGGAGTGTTGCTACTGGAGATCATTAGTGGGAGAAACAACACAGCCATGTATGACCAGGGATGTCTCAATCTCCTTTCCTATGTAAGTGCCAAATTCCAACCTTAATCGATGCGATATGTTCCCTGCAATATTATGACAATGTTCTCTTGTAGGCATGGCAATTATGGAGTGAAGGCAAAGCATTGGACCTACTGGATGAAGCAATTGCTGTTACCTTTCCATTGGAGGTAATAAGATACATCCACGTCGGGCTTCTCTGTGTCCAGGACCATGCCATGGATAGACCAAACATGATGAATGTGGTTCTAATGCTAAGCGGTGAATCAGATCTTCCTCAGCCAAGGCAGCCTATATTCGCCCTCCATACTGAAATGCCAAATCGTTCTATTCCATCACAGCAAGAAAGCATCTGGTCTGTTAACACTGTCACTAATACAATGGTCGAAGGAAGATGACAGCTCTCTTTTTTCATTTTTATTTTCCTTTGTTTGCAGGTGATTTTGTTGCTATTTTCTAAGCCATTAGTGTTTATATGATTGAAGAATGGCTTTAGTCCGCTCTATACAAAAGGATGAATAAACTGCTCCACTCTTACAAGGGATTTTACACTGTAAAGCAGCCAGAACTGTTGGTATCCTGGAGGAGAACTACCAAGTAATCACGACCATGTCTCATCACCAATTGCGTTATGAGAATATGATTCTCTGCTTTTTCAGATGAAATCTAGATTAAAGATCCCATATAAGAATCATGAGTATTGGCACAGCCAAAGCATTTCCAGCTTTGGTATGATTCACATATATGATTTACCTTCTCCAGATTTGATAATAAGAGTAATCTAAGCCTCTGGCAATTATATTCCTGCCTAGAAGCCATGAAGTAATACTGAGTTATGCAAAAAGAGGAAAGAAAACAGAAAGTGGCCAAAAGCTTGAATGACGCAAAAATTCACTTCAATTGAGCTTCGCATGAAGATGGAAGGCTATGTCAGCTAGTGATCAAAATTGAAGCCGTGTCATTCTTAAACAGAAGTACTCAAGAGTCAAGAGTTACCCTTGGAACCAGTATCGAATCTAGCTTCATTGAACATGAAACTTGTGTTATTGCATTGACAGAAACAGATGGTCGACAAAAATTTGATTGGAAGCGGCTTCAACCCCTCCTATATTAATTGTACAATGGAATGATAAATCAACTTTGAACACTAGCTGTACGGGTTATTTTTATCATGTGGGATTTGCCACTTAAGCAGCCACATGATCAAGTTGTTTGGTATGTGTAGTCTGATAGGCTGATATCATACACTGTTTGAATTGAAAACCTACACTTAACTTCGATTTTGTTAAGGACACAGATGGGTGAATTTGCACAGATAGTTCACGCAGACCCACCCTGTAAGCACCACCAGCCCACTTCAAGTGCATCATTGAAACGGAAAACACTCTACAATCCTGTTAAGATCATCATTGTTAACTACATTCCCAATTTTTCCTGAACCCTTTTGCCAAAAAGCCAAGAAAAACAACGACTGCTTTATTTCAATGCACCATCACGGTGAAAGCACCACCACTGATGCTAGAAATCAAATGAACCTCTGAAGATGCAGTCGAGTGGTTCTTGACATCCAAGAGACTTGATTCGGCAAATCATTAGCCACATCGGAAGGTGTTCTCCCGGCCAAACTTAATTTGTCGTAGCTATACTTCTGAAGTTGAGGTTATTGTGATTTACATGGGAGACCATCTCTGATCCCTTGGCTAAACTGCAAAAGAAAGGAGACTACGAGAATGCTGAAGCGAGGGGTTTGTCGCTTGGAAAATCTTGCGCGGACCCGGGGCCCACTTAGATCAGATTTATGATAGGTCGTATGTGTCCTATATTGTAATATCTAGATTTTTTGACCAGGTCATAAAGATAGTGGTGGGACCTACAAAAAAAAGAAAAAAAAAAAAGAAGAAACAAAGTTGACTCTTCAATTATACCGGAGGCCGAGACGCGTGCAGAGAAAGAGGAAGGAAAGAGGAAAGAATAGGAAAGGGAAAAGAGAAGATGATTTTTGCACTCCAAGGATCTTGTTAAGCCGATTTGACTTTGTATTGTAATGCCCGATAAGCGATCGCACCCATCTTTCATGTAACAAGAGTAATATTTGTTATGGCACAAATTTGGGGTTTTTATGATTTTGTAAAAGGAGGTTCGATTAAGAAGTTGTTGAGTTACGAATATATATAGAAATGATAGTTTAAGATATTGTGGAGCCATAAGGTTTTACGGAATTCGATTTGGACTTACGGTTTATTTGTAACAAAATTTTGAAGTTGGCCATGGGTGATAAACAACCAATGGCTTTTGGGCCAAATTTCGACCATTTTTTGCTCGATTTTGAGTTGGCCAAGTTACGGGTCTTTTAGTGCTTCAAATGATCTTCCTTTTGGCTATAAGCTCACTAGAAACAGGATTCGATGGAAAGAGTTATAGCGTGATTGAGTTTCACGCTTTAGCTCTATGTTATGGATAACTTTGAACATCTACTTTGGTTGAGAGTTTTGTTAGCGTTAAACTTAATATATCTATTTGTTGTTGTCGTTGTCGTAGTATCTGCTTTGGTTGAGAGTTTTACATGCTTTTGATGTTGATTCTCATTTGAATTTTAGGAATACGAAATTATTAGCATGTATAGCTATGTTGTTCGATTGTAAGTATTTTGAGGTGAGTAGTACTATCTCTTCTTCGAGTTGTAATTTATAATTTGAAAGAAATATCAATTAAATAGAGTACGAGTTAATAAATGACATTGTTGTTTCATAAAAAGTGGGATTAAACATTTACTACTCCTTGGTTATTCACGGATTTTAGAAAGCGTGATATGCAAGTTGTTGTGAAGTAATATATATGTAACTACTTTGTGAACCGATTTATGAAAGGGTTTATAAATGATTTGAGAAATGGTTTCACAAATGGCCAATGAGCTAAGTTGTGAAAAGGTTATTTGTTTGGTTTGTTAAATTTATATTAGATTCAACATGATTGTAAACCTGATGAGGGGTTTGTGGGTATGCATATCGATTTAGGATATTCTTCTAAGTCAAAGCACTAACTTTGTAGATGGATGAGGCCTTGCCAAGGGGGATTCTTGGCCGTCTTATCACCAAATGTTGTATTGTGACTATGGTAGTATATCGAGGAATATATTAGTCAATGGATAGACCATTTGTTGGGGCATATTTCATACTCATGGACAGGATGGCATGGAGGTCCTGCTCAACATAAGCAAGCAGGGGTTTGGGGGGCCACCTTGGTGGGGATCTTCAGGGGAAGTGCCCCTACAAAGTTAGATGGCTTTTATATTTTAGACTTGTGTTATATTAGTAGTTTAAGCTTGAGTTTATGAATAACTATTGGTATATATATTCTATTTCTTTTATAAATTGAGGGATGTAATAGAGAGCTGTAAAGTGTTAATTATAATGAAACCCTCAGCTAAACGTGACCCTAGTTTAAGGGTGACCTTGGATAAAATTTTGTGTCTCAAATTTTCTCTTTCACTTTTACTATCTATTTTCTCTGTGATTGTGTTGCAAATCCTAACACCATTAACGTAATTTTTTAGAGATTAATCAATGGACTTGACTTGTCACGCCCCGACTCTCGAGCTCGTGGCAACCTCATTTCACTTGAGGTTTAGTTGTACGATGTCCTTGGTGCTGTCGTCAATCAATTCATTTTATCTTGTAATTATGCACATGCGGAAATGAATACTCCCAATACATAAACAACAGGGATAGTAGTAAAGACACAGAGGAAAGACAAAATACCATTTTCATATATTTGAAGGTTAACCAACACACCAGTAAATATATACACGTCTTACTACAGGCGACAAGCTAAGGCCTACTCAAAAATGGACCGGCCTAACTACCCTAACACTATACAAGTGCCTACTTGCTGGCGTTGGAGGGATCGCTCTCTTCGATCCTCGGGTACCACATTATCTAGGTCCTGAAAAGGTTAACCACGACGGGTTGAGATAAATTCAACAAGTTAAAGTCCTAAACCCCGGTTAGGAACTTCACTCGACTTAGGAGTTTAACATACAACATAATTCATCAAATTATCCAATACCACCTCAGACAGATAACCACAGAAGACAGTTTAATAAACATGTGCAATCACAAGCGACCCTATCTGGCTTTGGCACACATGACCTGCAGAAAATGTCAATCGCCTCACAACAATAGTAAGAGGCATGCAAATAATCAGAGCATCATACAAAACTTCCTCATATCACACTGCCCACTCATGCTTTGATTATTACGACTCTCTAGGCCACGGCACAACCTTATGGTTGGCGGTCAACTGGTCGTAGACTAGGCATCGTTCTCCCCCGTGAGACACGGCGATGTCATGGGCTCTCTCCCATCGACGGCATTCCATAAAGAGTATGGGCTTGGCCTCAACCGCGACTCCACATTTGACCACTATCAAGCGACCCAATGGTCACGGCACAATCTCGAAGGATTGGCGGTCATCCGACTATACCGGGCTATCAACTTTAATCTGATCATGCAACATATCAGCAAACAGTTTATTCTTGTCTTTGTTTTTGCTTGGTCGTGAATGCAACATAATTCGTACTCATATGACATGCTATTGCAGTTAACACATGTATAATATCATGCAGTAGTATCCAGTAGTCACGTACAATAGCAGCAGTCTAATCATTCACGAAAGTTGCAACAATCAGCAGTTCAAGTCACAGTCTGACAATTAATTCCGACCAATCAACATCACAATACTTGCATACTTTTCCAAAATAATCACATACCTCAATAATTACCGGTACCCACTCACGTGTCTCAATGTTCAATAATAAATAAGCACGTATCCTCACGACTACTGCAATCGACCATTCCCATAATTAATTACCCAACCCAATTAATTCTATTTAATAAAACCCTTCTTTAATAAACCAATGACATTTAATAATGTAGTATATAAATACTATTGACTTTAGGAAATTAGATCATAGTAATTTTCCCACAAAATTACTCAATTAAAACCATTTCCCATAAATACTCACAATTAATTATTTTCCCCAAAAATAATTAATTTTCAGAAATGAATAGTAATAACAATAATAATAATTGGAAATTATAAAATAATTTAATTAATTAATTAATAATTTCGAAAATAACAAATTATTATTATTTATTCCAAAAATAATAATAATATTTATTAATGCTAATCATGGTTACTATTCTAACCCAACTGCAGTTAATTAACCCAACTACGATTAACTAACCCAACCAAGGTTTACTTTAATCTAACATCAGTTACTTTAATCTAATCACGATTACTTTATTCTAACCGAGGTTACTTTATTCTAACCATGATTAACACTAAACAAGCTTAATCTAATAATAATAAAACACTAATACCCATTGTCCAAAGCACTAATTAAGAATTAAACTAATTAAACTACTCCTAAGCAAGATTAACCCCTAAACAAGGATTAGGAAATTAACTTACTTGGATCAGAAATCCGACGACATCGGCACATAGAGGGGAATGAGGGCTACGAGGGGTAAGCTTGGGAATGACAACGGACGACGAACGGTGGCCGAAATGGGCTAAAACAGTTCGGAGTTACTGTTCACGCGGAAGCAATGCAAGTAAGCAGAAAAGGCCGAAATGGGCGGTCTGGGGTGACCAGGGGTATGCGGATGGCTTCCTAACTTCCGTGGCTACACTTTGGGTAGTGGCGGCAGCCTTGGTGACGGCAGCAAGGCTGTTTTCCGGCTGGAAAACAGCAAGGACAGCAAGAAACATCAGAAATGGAAGAGAAAAAGAAGAGAAAAGGGGAGAGAGAGAGGGGCTACTATGCTAAACGAATTTGGGGAGAAAGGAGGAGAGAGAAGGCTGCTGAAAAATTGAAGGAGAAGCCAAGGCAAGTGGGCTTGCCACTTGCTCAAACACCAATTAAAACAAAGCAAGAAACAAACAAAAACAATGCCCACTTGGGCACAAAAGGAAAAGGCCAAAAGAAAGAGAGAAGCCCATGGGCTGAGGAGGGAGAGGAACTTGGGCCAGTTTGGGCCCCCTTTGGGCTGGGCTGGATGGGCGCAAGGCCCATTGGGTCGGCCCACCCGCAGGCCCAAAACCCGGTCCAATTTTTCCTTTTTCCAACACTTTCGCGTCCAATGGAAAATTCCAAAATAAATGAGGCGACGTCCAAATATTTTGTCTTGATATCACTAAGAAGTCAGTTCCCAAAATCGGATTAAAAATCGGGGCTAAATTGAGTCGATTGCGACCGTAGTACAATTTGGATTATCGAGTGCCATTTTAGGACTTTCCTCACTTTTGACCCGTGGTCAATCATTTTTGATCCACATCAACATCAATTCTTGAGTCAGGGCTGTCCCTCGATTATCGTGTGATCCCGAGGGCTCAATTGATAATCCCGAGTACTAGATAAGAAAGATTCGATTTACCGTCATTCGTAGTTCATATCGAAGTTGTGCGGAAATCACTCGCAAATCGACTTCGTACTTCTGCCGAATTAATTTATTTCCATTTCCTTAATAGTCTAGTACTTAGAGGATATCGTTCCCTCCCAGGTCCTCATGGTCGAAGGATTCATTCCTGATCGAAATTACGAGTCGTATGCATATCATTTCCTATTGGCGTCTCTCTGTAATCAATTATCCCAAGAACACATAGCTTGGAACATTTGTACTTACCAGGCCTTCGACTAACATTGCCCTTTTATAAAATCCCAAAATATGGTCGATTTTCAAGATGTTACATGATTGTTGATAGTTGAACGGTGAGGATAGTTTAAATGAGTTTCTCTAATTAGTATAAATCCATGTTAATAAGAAACAACTCATGATTCCATATGTATTTTATACCTTGAGTTTGGGTTATGAAGTTTTGGTATTACTTTATATACATGCATAGTGGTTGCTCAATCTGCTTAGAAGAAATGTACTATTCATTAGGCTGTGATTGCTCATTCCACTCGTTTTTCATGTTTTCAAATTCCTCAGTAAGTAGGGCGAAAATTCTATCGCTAGGGAACTTTGGGGATTTGTAAATATAGTTGTTGATAGTTTGTTGGATTGCTTAAGTTTTAGTTATATAAATATTCCTTTTGGTAGATTATAAAAACTCTAATGTTGTACCATAGTTTATTTGATATACATATATACATATATATATATATATATATATATATATATATATATTAATGATAGGTTGTTGGCTGTGTTTGAGGTTGCGTCCTTCATATAGAAGAATGCTCATGTCATCTTCATTCTTGATAGATTTGGGGTGTGACACAAATGATCTAACAGTTGTTGCATTGCAAAACCAACAAAAATTTGAGATTCTAAAAGATGCAGCCTCAAACAAAAAACAACAACCTAATATCAATATATTTATTTCAATACATATATACATATACATATATATGTATATCTTATAAGCCAACCAATTGGTTATAATATAAAAGTTTCTATAATCCATCAAAATGAATATGTACAATTTAGAACTTAGCTAACCCGACCGGTATTAATAGAACAACTAGCTAAGCTCATATCCAAAATTCTACTACCAAAAATTTTCTACCAATAACGCTTTCTTCCTACTTACTGCAAACCAAAAGATCTAAAAAACACGAAAGATGAATGGAATGACTAACCACAACCCAATAAGTGATACATCTCTTCTACATTCATGATTTTTCTTGAATCCTTTTGGCGAAAAGCTGAAAAACCTAGGATTGCTTCATTTTAATGTACCACCATAGGGAAAACACCATCACTACAATGCCAAAAAATGGAACGAACCTTTGAAGGCGCAGTCGAGGGGTTCCTGACATTCGAGCAACATGATTCGGCATACTATTAGCCCCGTGGAAGGTGTTCTCACGATCGAACTTCATCTGTTGCGACTAATGTGTGGCTTCTGGAGTGAAGTCTTTGTGATGGACATGGGAGACCATCGCCGATCTCTTGGTTAAACAGCAAAAGAAAGGAGACAAATTGAGAATGCGACAGCGAAGGGGTTCATCGCTGGGCAAATCTTGCTTGGACTTGGGTCCACTTAGATCGGATCTATAATGATGATCATGTGGACCCACATACGTGTGTCACACATGATCAAACAGTTGTGATTATTTTAGAGTCATAACCTGCATTCAAGCAAGAATTGTTCTCTTTAGTGTCATGATCTAGTTGATGCCCATATGTCGAAGAGGCGGCCTCTATTTTTGTTCACGAGAAGTCTACACCAACTAACTTCAGCTCATAGAGTCAAGAAGCAAAACAACGGTTCATTCAGAATAAGATTAGTTATCGAGTAATGGTCCAGCTTGCCAGTGAACGTAGATTTACTCAATGTATCGAATCAACTATGACAGTAGCAATGGATGAGGTCAGGGCTCGGCTAGGAAGCTGAGGGTGCGAAAGGGCTGCACAAGCTAAGTCAAGAGTGATTATTTGACTCGGCCCAAATAGATCGAAGGTACCAAAGTCTTGGTAAATACACACAAAGTTGTTGGGACACTAAGTTTTCTATCTTTAATACAAAGACTATGACTCAATCTAGCAAATTTTTGCTTAGCTGGGACATAATCAATATAGTTTATTCACCATTCACCTCATGCATGTCCACAAGATCAAGAGTAACACTTAAAAAATTAAGAGCAAAGTTGTTGGCCCTGAATGTTGTAAATCTATCAGCCTCATATTTCTGACCCTTATCGTATCTTAGATAAGGATTTTCTAACTTTTGAAGGGCATCCCACAAAGCTTCAGTTCAGGCCTTATCTTCATTATGATCATGAATTTCCACAGGAGAAATTTGAATTGTGAAAATCATAAAGCAGCTACATGTCTCCTGAATAGGCCATAGGTGGGATATTTTTTGAGAAATCTGATGTCTACATCTTCAAAGTACTGATACTAGAGATTGTAAGTAGCATGTGACGTCTTGAATTTTGACATATCTCGAGATATATGAAATAATTATTTTATCAATGTGTTGTTAGTTACGTTTACTCTGAATTGACTTCTCATGAGTTAACTAACTATTCAGTAAGGCAATTAAACATCGATACGTGCACGACCAATGAATTCAATCAGGGATAGGCCACTCGACCACAAGGATCAAATAGGGATAATACCACACTGTTGCATGCTAATTAGTGAACAGAAATAAATTGATTCGGTAGAAGTATGAAGTTGGATTGTGGGTGATTCTGCACAACTTCGATATTAACTACGAATGACGTTAAACCAATTTCCTTTTAGCCTTGTACTCAACATGAGCAATTAACCCCTCATGATTACATGACAATCGAGGATCACCTTGATTTGAATAGACATGATTGTGGATTGAAAAACTATCAACCATGGGTCAAACGCGCGAGAACCCCTAAATGTCGCTGAATAGTTAGGTCACATTCAAGTCACAATAATCGATTTTAATCACAAATTTCAATCTGATTTTGAGTATCAAACTTGCAAGGACATCAAGACTAAAATATTGCACATTGCCTCATTAATTCTCAAATTTGTTGGTAAGTTTGGAAATTATCGGAAAAGGATTCAACGAGCCGAAAAATTGGAATCAAAAGGAGATAGGCCAACCGAAGGCCCAATGGGCCTTATGCCCATTGAGGTTCAGCCAAGTGGGCCCCAACCCAAGCCCACCAAGCCCAAATGGGTCCAAACAAGCCCATGAGCCCATTTTCTAGCCCATTAGCATTTTCAAGCCCATTTTTCATTCTTTTGAGCTCAAACCATTTTTATTCAAGTCTGTATAAAATCTTGGCCCATATTCACATATAGTATGGTATACTATACTTGGGGGACATTACAAAATTGCCCTTTCTAGAAGATGCATTCAATTTTGGAGGACAAAAGAAAGAGAAAGTCAAGGGAAATGATGTGAATGTTGGGAAATTGGACTTGGCTTCTTTCAAGAAGCCAAATGAGAGAGAAATATCTCTCTCTCTCTCTCTCTCTCTCTCTTCTCCCCCTCTCTCTCCTCCATGGGTGTTCAGCCCACTCCCTCCTCTCTTTTCTCTCTCATTTTCACTCTTTTCCTCTTCTTTTCTTCTTGTTTCTTCCTCTTGGACACCCCCTTGTTGTTCGGACCACCATCGCCCGCCATCCTTGCCACCTTACCATTGTTTTGGAGCCATCCAAGCCGTCGTGCACGCCTGCCGTTCGCCCGCTCATGCCACCGCCTGTCTCCCTCTCTCTTGATTTCACCGAACCAGAAACCGCTTCCGCCGAAATCCATTTTTGCTGAGCGTCCCCTCGATGTTTTGGATGTCGCCATGCATAGCCCTTGTAGCCGCCATTGCGCTCATGTTGTCGAAATTGTCGCCAGGTGAGTTTATGCTCTAATCCTTCAATTAGTCCGTTAAACTTGCTTATGAGTAGATTAATTTATAGTTAATCTTAGTTAGGGGATTAATTAAGATTAACTATGGTTAAGACGGGTGGTTAGAAATATTATTATAGTTGGATTAGTTAAAAAGTGGACTATGGTTAGTTAATTAACCAAGGTTGAGTTAATTAACTAAGGTTGACTTAGGATTGAATTAATTAACCAAGGTTGGGTTAATTAACTAGAGTTGACCTATGGTTGGATTAATTAACTATAGTGGAAGCATAGTTAGGTTAGTTAACTATGGTTAACTTTGATTAATTTATTAATCATGCTTAGTGCTAATTAACGGTGGTTAATTAGGTTAATCAAGGATTAGTGGGATAATCCTCATTAGGATTATTTTATTAAAATGAATTATTTATTTTTATTTATTATTGATTAAATTCGTTTATTATTATTAATTATTTTAATAATTATTATTTTAATTTAATTATGAATAATACTAATTATTTATAATTAAATTTAATTATGAATAATACTAATTATTTATAATTAAATTGTGGGACTAATTTGATGAGTCCGTATTTATTAAAGCATATTGAATTGTTGCTTGGATCAATAGGGTATTGATTGAATGATTGAAATTGTCAAGTGTTTGATTGCTTTGATAATTATACATTGACATTTATGTACTTTTGGCTTGAATTTTATGATGTTTTCTTGCACGTACTATGATGTTCGATGCTTGCATTGCCTTGAAAAAAAATGTTTGTCTCATGTGAAACCCAAAGTAGAAATTTTTACAAGGGTTTTTATGGACATATAAAGGGGAAACTCTGAGGTGTTGGGTGTATCTATCGAGTTTTGCAGTTTAAATGAGGCTAGTATGTTTAAAAAGTAATGCATGTAAAGTTTGACGGGTTTTCAATAATTATGTGACAATGTGCGATTATTTTTCTATTTTTACATGAAAATTATGCAGTGATTTATTATCTTGAGCATGTACCACATATACATTGGCTAATGTATGGAAATAAATTATTGTGGTGTGCTTGTGTAGTCACATAATATAACCTATCACCCCGGCGAGAGTTCAGGGGATGAAGTTTGATTTATCGGAAATCTCGACGGGAGTTCCGGATGCGGGTCGTGATAGAGGCCGGACCTATGTTCCTTTAGGAATTCAGTTTGGGTTGGAGTTTCAGACATAGCCATGCCCGATGGGGCGGGGTGATGCTTGGCTAAGCAAGAAGACACTAGTGGGAGTTTGATTGTACAGACTGGCGAGAGTTCGGTTGTGGCCCTTGTGAGGGCATTAATAATCGGAACACGTGCAAATGCAAGGGTGCATGAGAAACATGTGATTTTGTATTCTGATTATGCATGTGTTTGTTTGCACTGACCATGGCATGCGTGAGTTTATACCATGCAGGGTATAATTGTGGCAAGGTAAAATTGCTTGTAAGTCGATTCGACTGTAATTAATCACTGCGGTGATGAAAATGCTGGTTGCATTATTTATGGCATGCATGAATATTTATACCATGCAGGGTGTGGCAATGGTAAGATAAGGTTGCATGCAAGTCGATCGACTGCTACTTGTTTATTGCGAGGTTTACTGGGTAGATCATGTTTATAATTAAGGCAAGTAAGGGTCGTTTTGCAATTGATTTGTCGTAGGAATGAGGATTATGCCCATTAGGAACCCTGAGACGAGTTGATGTCTTAATTAAGGATTAGGATTGTAACTCACTGAGATTTATATCTCAATGGTTGTTGTTAACCATTTTTAAGTCCGTAATTATGGTATCTTTGTTGCCATGGATCTGGTAGTGAAGGAGCACATTATTGGAGGGCAGCAAGATTGTGTGCCTGGTGGTTGAAGGAAGTAGATTAACCTTGTCAGTACCATTGGATAACTATAGGAAGTTGCTTGACTGAGGGGCTTATGTATAAACTTCCTAAGGTTAACTAGTATAAAAATAAAAATGGCATTGCTGTTGTTGTTGGTCTTTCTTCTATCCTTGCTACTTTGATTGACTGGGTGCTCTATTGATTCGCTTCCGCATGCGTTTAGTCGCAAGATAAAAAGAATGGTCGATGATGTGTCTTGGGATGTCGCATTCGTTTGACCAAAGTGAAGGAGTTATCATGTATTCAAGACTTGAGGCATGACACATCAAAAAGAACACTCGCTTAGAATACCACGAAAATCATCTTAATCTTCTCATCATGTAAGTACAACGTCTATCTCACAACTAATATCTCTACTGTTTTATGATTAGTCCCTACCTACTCCTAGTGAAACCCAACAATCGTACCAATTTTATAGGCTTCGCAATTGTGGAGTGCAGGTAGAGCATTGGACCTAATAGATGAGACAATTAAAGATGCCTTTTCAACATTAGAGGCTATCCGATGCATTCATGTAGGGCTTTTGTGACATCCTGAAATTCGAGCCTTTTGAGGGAGGAATGAACGTTAATTTCGTCAATGCATTGTTGATTGATCTCACTTGGAATTGATCACTCTTGAGATACTGACCTTGAGGGGAAAGGCTAATGAGGACAGAACTCGTGCAACTAAAGAACTTGATCTAGGAAAACGACTCGACCGTAAGACTTGCGTAAGGACGATCCTATAGATATGCAGGCCGATTCTAGGGACGAATAGAAGTCGATTCTTAGACAGAATATAATGGGACGACGAGTGATTCCATTTACTGTTATCGAGCCCACGAATGACCCTATGCTGATCGTTGGCAATCGTGTACTTTGAAATAAGAATCTATCTTTCGTAATTTCACGTAGTCAATGGCGTCCATGTGTCAAAAAGTCTTGAATGTGAATTAGCACGAGTCAGTTATGCATGAATTCTCGAAGTCGCCTATTAGTCTGAGTTGTACTAAAATGATATTTGGATAAAATTGACACAGCATGAGAATCCAACATTAGAGTTCGAATTTTCAGGAATGTCCGGGACAGATTTTTGGACAATACTCCTTTGATAGTCGATAGTGTCAATTGAGCCGAGTAATTGGAGAAGGGGTTTTTGAACCGAGGAAACAAGCCTACGAGGACGTGGGCCAAGCAAGACTAGTGTGGCCTCACGTCCAAAGTGGGACAGCCATCATGGTAGGCCCAAGACAAGCAAGTGAGCCTGTTGGACCCAAACCAACCACTTACCTTTTTGAGCCTGTTTTCTAAACTTGAGCCTATTCGAGCCCAACCAATTCCCGAGCCCATTCGTATTGATTTTCTAGCTCGTTTCTTAGGCCCACCCTTCATTTTTAGCCTAAGGTCAATTTGGAAATGTGCAAGGTGGAAATGACCATTTTGCCCCTAGATATTTTGGAGAAAGGACAAAAGAAGAGAGAGAAGATGATGTCACTTGCTTGGAAGTTGAAGCAAGCATTAATTGGCCTTAATGAGACTTGAATAGAACTCACATTTCACTCTCTCTCCTCCTCTTTCAGCCCAAGCAAACCGCACACCTCTCTTCCCTTGTTTCATTTCCTTCCTTCTATTTTTCTTGCTAACCTTCCTCCGAAAAACTGAGTTGTTCATGCTCTTCCCATGTGAATCACCGCCCGTGCCACCCACCACCATGCTTAGGAGAGGTAGTTCATACAGCCCGTGTCGGCGTTCACCGGTCGGAGTCGCCGGCTGACCCGCCAGCTAGCCAGAAGCCACTGTAGGCCTAACCGCCTACTGTAGCGCTGTTGCTGTTATGTTCTGCCTTTGTTTTCCTTCCTTTTCAACCCAACCACTACCCATCCGAGCCACCAACAGTTCCCCCTTGACCCCCAGGTGCCACCAATCGCCGGCCAACCACTCGCTGGAGCTCCGACCAGCCCGTTTTAGCTATGGTCAACCCTTTGTCCTTCAAGCAGTGTTGTTTTTAGAAGTTCAGGGAGAACTAGAGTTGGTTGCTGCTATTTTAGCTTTGGGACCACCTTGGAGTGTCGTGGGTGAGGCCCTCGGCTGTCGCCTTCATCGCCGCCGCCGTGTCTGTGTCGCTGACCTGCTTAACGGGTGAGTTTAGCCCTTAATCCCTTGTTAGTGCCTAAACTTGCTTAGGGTTGGGTTAATTAGGGTTAATGTTGGTTTAGGAAGTTTAATTAAGTTGTATTAACCCTAATATAGGTGGTTAGATAGACAGTTAATATTAGCTTAGCTTAATCTTACCTAATGTTGCTTATTGTGCTTAGTCGTGTTTTATGATTAATTAAGTTTGTTTAGCTTAATTGTTTGATTAATTGTTTTGATTAATTTTTTGTTTAATTTCTGAATTTAATTTATTAATAATTGAATTATGAAATTACACTATTCGTAGTACACTGTTCACGATTACTATTTACAATTATTATTCATGGCACTGTTCATTCGGAAGCTAAAATGTGCATAATTTCATGTGTCTTTATCTTATGAGGTGAATTGGATGTGGCATTGCATGAACATCCGCTTGAATCGTATGATTTTGACAAAAGAAATGGGAAACTAATTTGTCCGAGGGACATCAGAAAAGGACCGCATTTATGAGAAATGATTTGAGGTTTTATATGCAAGCATGTATGCATTGGGCATGCTGTTTTAGGAGAGTATCCCTTGACGTCCTTTGGGCATGCTGTCTTAGGAGAGTATCCCTTGATGTCATTTGGGCCTGCTGTCTTGGCAAAGTATCCCTTGACGTCCTTTGGGAATGCTGTTTCGGAAGAGTATCCCTTGACATTGCCGCGTCTCACGGGGGAGGGCGATGCCTGGCTATGCTAGTAGACACTAAAAGAAGGGCACAAAAAGGCATGGTTGCATCTCTACAGAGGAAGGGTGCCGTAGTGTTGTAGTGCCTCGGTTGTAGCCTTGAGGGGCAGTAATAATCGGAACACATGTGGATGCAAGAGTGCATGAAAAAAATGTGACGTCTAGAAATTCGAGCCCTTTGAGGGAGGAATGAACGTTAATTTTGTTAATGCATTGTTAGTTGATCTCACTCGGAACTGATCACTCTTGAGATACTGACCTTGAGGGGAAATGCTAATGAGGACAGAACTTGTGCGACTAAAGAACTTGACCTAGGAAAACGACTCAACTGTGAGACTTGCATAAGGACGATCCTGTAGATATGCAGGCTGATTCTAGAGAGGAATAGAAGTCGATTCACGGATAGAATATAATGGGACGACGGGTGATTCCGTTTACTGTTATCGAACCCGCGAATGACCCTATGTCAATCCTTGGTAATCGTGTACTTTGAAATAAGAATCTATCATTCACAATTTCATGTAGTCAAGGACGTCCATGTGTTGAGAAGTCTTGAACGTGATTTGGTACGAGTCGATTATGTGTGAATTCTTGAAGCCGTCTGTCAGTTTGAGTTATACCAAAATGGCATTCGTGCAAAATTGATAAGGCATGAGAATCCAATATTAGACTTCGAATTTTCGGGAACGTCCAAGACGGACTTTTGGATGATGCTTCTTCGACAGTCAATAGTGTCAGTTGAGCGGAGTTTTTGGAAAAGAGATTTACGGACCGAGGAAACGAGCCTACGAGGATGTGAGCCGGGCAAGATCAGTGTGGGCCTCATGCCCAAGGTGGGACAACTGCCATGGAAGGCCTGAGGTAAGCAAGTGAGCCGTTGGACCAAACCGACCATTTACCCTTCCGAGCCCGTTGTCTAACCTTGAGCCGTTTCAAGCCCAACAAATTCCCAAGCCCATTCCTATTCATTTTCTAGCCCATTTCTTAGGCCCGCCCTTCATTTTCAGCCCAAGGACAGATTGGGAAATGTGCAAGGTGGAAATGACCATTTTGCCCGTAGATATTTTGAAGAAAGGACAAAAGAAGGGAGAGAAGATGATGTCATCTTTCTTAGGAGTTGGGGCAAGCCTTAAATGGCCTTAATGAGGCTTATTTTCAGCCCTCATTTCACTCTCTCACCTCCTCTTGCAGCTCACAAAAATCGCAGACTCTCTCCCTTGTTTTCCCTTTTTTCCTTCTAACCTTCCTCTGAAAAACCGAGTTGTTCATGCCCTTCCTGTGTGAATCACAGCCCGTGCTACCCACCATCATGTTTAGGACAGAAATTTCATACTATTCACGATGGCCGTTCGCTAAACGAAGCTGCTGGCTGACCTGCCAGCTAGCCAGAAGTTCCAACATCCCTGATCGCCTGCTATAACGGGAGTTCTGTCTAGTTTCATCTTTTCACCTATTTTCCTTCTTTTCTAACCCGACCATTGCCCATAGTAGCCACCAGCATTTCCCCTGCCGTTAGTCGCCGCCCAACCCCTCGCTAGAGCTCGGCCCCTTTCCTCTTGTGCAGTTAGTTTTTTCAGCTTACAGTAGAGAGTTCGAGTTTGTTGTTGTTGTTCTTAGCCTCGGGACCGCCTTGGATCGCTTTGGTAGAGGTTCTTGGGTGTTGGGTTCATCGCCGTCGCTGCGTCCGTGTCATCGGCCCGCTTAACAGGTGAATTTAGCCCTTAATCCCTTATTAGTGCCTAAACTTATTTAGGGTTGGGTTAGTTAGTGTTAATGCTAATTTAGATGATTTAATTAAGTTGTATTAGCCCTAAGATAGGTAGTTAGATAGATGGTTAAGATTAGATTAGCTTAATTGTGCTTATTAAGCTTAATTGTGCTTGATTATACTTAATTGTTGCTTATGTGTGTTTTAGGTTATTAATTAAGCATGTTTAGCTTAAATTGGTTGATTAATTGTTTTAATTAATGTTTTGTTTAATTTCTGGATTTAATGTTTTAGTTAATTGAATTCTGAAAATTATTCATTTACAATTACTTACATTCACGGCACTGTTCATGCAGAAGCTAATTTTAGTTTTAAATTGTTGTGTTCTTAATTGTGATGATTTATTGAAGTGCTAATTATCGATTATTCTTGAGTATCATGGGAAAATGCGTAATTGATGATTGATTGGAAGTGAATTTACTTGGTTTGCTAAATTTCTTCCTGAATAATTAGACTATATTTGATTTTCGATTATTACTACATGACATATTGCGTGGGTTATCTGAATTGGCATGTCGCATAAGCATGAGCGATGTTGCATTCACGACCAAGCAAAAGCAAATATAAGAATGAATTGTTTGCTGATGTGTTACATGGTTAGATTAAAATTGATAACTCGGTTGAACTGGATGATCGCCAATCCTTCGAGGTTGTGCCATAACTATTGGGTCACCTGACAGTGTCAAATGCGGAGTCATGGTTGAGGCCGAACCCATGCTCCTTAAGGAATGCCGTTGATGGGGGAGAGCCCGTGACATTGTTGTGCCTCATGAGGGAGGACGATGCCTGGTCTACAACTAGTTGACCACCAACCATAAGGTTGTGCTGTGGCCTTGAGGGTCGTAATAATCGGAGCATGTGCGTGGATTTTGAGATATGAGAAAGTTGTGTACAATGCTTTGATTATTTGCATGCTCTTAATGTCGTGATGATCTGACGCATGAGTTGACAGTCGTGCAGGATGTGGCAATGGCCAAGTGAGATCGTTTATGACACAACTTGCATGTGATTGATGAACTGTATCATCTAACGGCCATGTGCCTTGCTTGCATTATATGAGGTATAAGGTGCAAGGTATGGCATATCGGGTAAGGTTGCATGTGTCATGACCTGACCCTCGAGTCCGCGATAACCTCTGTTTTCTTGCGGTCATTTGATTTGTGACTCCCTAGGATCTGTCGCCGACCGTAATTTTTATCTTTTAATTAAACGCATATGGAAGCAAGACACAATCCCCTAGTCAATTACAAAAGCAGGGACAGCAGAAAAACCCAACAATAACACATTCCAAGGTGCTGCTTTATTTATCTACTGATTAATCCTAGGAAGTTTACAAGTACAAGTCTTTACCATGGGCATCTTCCTATCGAGCCAATGAAACCAACAAACTAGGATTAATCTACTCCCATCAAAAATGGCCATGAGCCGTAACATGTATCGGTTCTCCATCCTACAGACCTGAAATGGTTATACAATAACTAGTGAGATAAAATCTTAGTTAGTCAAAATCCTAAGCCTCGGTTAGGAATTTCGCTCACCTCGAGGGTAGTCCAATCATGCAACCTAGTTCCGGTAAACAACACATACCACACCTCAAGCAGCATTATCAGACGACAGTTCAATAAGCAGATACAAACACATGCAACCTTACTTGGCTTTGGCACACGCAACCTGCAGAAACTGTCAATCACCTCATAACAACAGTAAGAGGCATGCAAATAATCAGAGTATAACACAACTTTCTCATGTCTCAATGCCCACACATGCTCCGATTATTACGACCCTCAAGGCCACGACACAACTTTATGGTTGGCAGTCAAATGGTCGTAGATTAGGCATCTTCCTCCCCCATAAGGTACAGCAACATCATAGGCTCTCCCCTATCGACGGCATTCCCTAAGGAGCATGGGCTCGGCCTCAACTACGACTCCAATCAGGTGACCCAATGGTTACGGCACAACCTCGAAGAATTGGTGGTCATCCAGCTATACCGGGCTATCAACTTTAATTTGACCATGCAACACATCAGCAAATAGTTCATTCTTGTCTTTACTTTTGCTTGGTCATGAATGCGACATAATTCATGATCACACGACATGCTATTGCAATAGACACACGTATAATGAAATGCACCAGTATCCAGCAGTCACATATAACAGCAACAATCCATTCATTCACGAAAGTTGCAACAATCAGCAATTCAAGTCATAATCTAACAATCAATTCCGACTAATCAACATCACAACACTTGCACACTTTTCCAAAATAATTACAGGTACCCAACCACACGTCTCAATATTCAATAATAAATAAACATGTGTCCTCATGACCACGACAATCAACTATTCCCATAAATATTCAATTATCTCAAAATCAATATAAACTATAATTATAGTCAAACATACTCATTTAAGAAGCATATAATACTATAGTTGATTGTTCCGAGTAAAATAATTTAAGTCCTACAAAATACTAATTATTCTATTGACATTAGAAAATTAAACCATAGTAATTTCCCCACAAAATTACTCAATTAAAACCATTTCCCATAAATACTCACAATTAATTATTTTCCCCAAAATAATTAATTTCTATAAATGAATAGTAATAACAATATTAATAATTCGAAATTATAAAATAAATAAATAATTAATTAATTAATTAATTCAGAAAATAATAAGTAATTATTATTCATTCCAAAAATAATAATAATATTTATTAATACTAACCATGATTACTATTCTAACCCAACTGCAGTTAATTAACCCAGCTACGGTTAACTAGCCCAACCACGGTTACTTTAATCTAATCTCAATTACTTTAATCTAATCGCGGTTACTTTATTCTATTCATGATTAACACTAAGCAAGCTTAATCAAATAATATTTTAATGTTAATCAATCATCATCCAAAGCACTAATCAAAGATTAAACTAATTAAACTACTCCTAAGCAAAATTAATCCCTAACTAAGGGATTAGGAAATTGACTTACGGTTTAGCGATTCTGACAACATGGGCGTAACTGCGGCGAAAAGGGGAACGCCAGGGAACTTTTGGCGTGTTGAGACGAGGCGCCACAGGGTCAGATCTCGGTCGAGGGTGGCTGTCCACGCGGCGAGAAGCCGAGAAACGGAGGAACCAGCAGCTGTGGAGGCACGGGGTTGGCTGGTGGGCGGTTCAGTGACTTCGAACGGCAGCCAATAGCTCTGGCGACCAGGCAGCGACTCCGGCAAAGGGAAAACAGAATCGAGATAGGGCTAGGTGGCTAGGCGGACGGCGAGTGACAGCCGAGCGGAGGACAAGGGTAGCTAGGCTTGGCCGATTGGCTAGCTTCCGGTGGCGACCAGAGCGGAGGGACAACGGTGCGGTGGCAGAGATTGAGCCAAGGACGGCAACTGGCCGAATCTAGTTTGGTTTGAAGGGGAGTGGCTGGCTCGGGCGGAACCGTCGGACGACGTGGTTGACCTGAGGTGGTTCGACGTCTAGGCAAAGTGGCTGATGTTGCAGCGGCATCGGCGTGACCAAACTGGAGTAGGGCAGCAGCAACACTCGAACAAAGGAGAGAGGAGAGGAGGACAAAAGCTGAGCGGGGCCAATTCGGCTTGAGGCCAGCGGACGACGACCAGGCGAAGAGCAGGGGCAGTGGCAGAGTCGCGGTGGTGGTTGGTGATGGCGGCAATAGCAAGAAAACGCAGTAATAGCAGCCACAAGGGAAGTCGACCAACAGAGAAGAAGAAGTTGCAAGGGGGGCAAATGTGTAGGGGAAGCTGCGCGGAAGAGAGAGAGAGAGAGAGAGAGAGAGAGAGAGAGGGAAGGAGACACACACACATGGGGTTGTCAGACAAGTGGGAAAAAGAAGAGAGAGAAGAAGGGAGTTGACAAATCAAAGGGAAAAGATGGGGACAAGGGGGATGGGCTGCAGAAGAGAGAGGAGGAAATGTGGGAGAAGGTGAGGAGGAAGAAAGGAAAAAGAAAAAGAAAAGAGAACAAGACAAAATCCTAAAAAGCTTCTAGAAAGGGCATTTTGGTCTTTTTTCTCTTGAAGTGCAAATTCCCAAATATTTGGCTCCAAAACTCAGCCCGTTAAGTCCTTTTCCAATAATTTCAGGCTTACTGATAAATTCGAGAATCAATGAGGCAACGTCCAATATTTTAGTCTCAACATCCTTAAAAGTTTGATACCCGATATTGGATTGAAATTCATGATTAACATCGATCAATCGCAACTTTAGTACGACCTAACTTTCAGGCGGCGTTTAGGAGTTCTCGCGTGTTTGACCCGTGATTACTAGATTTTCAATCCACGATCATGCATTCAAATCAAGGCGATCCTCAATTGTCATGTAATCACGAGAGGTTAATTGCTCACACTGAGTACAGGGCCAAAAGAAAATCGGTTTAACATCGTTCGCAATTAATATCGAAGTCATACAGAATCACCCGCAATCCAACCTTGTATATTTGCTAAATCGATTTATTTCCATTCGCTGATTGGTCTGCAACAGTGTAGTATTAGTCCTCTTTGATCCTTATGGTCAAGTGGCTTATCCTTGATTAAATTCACTAGTCGTACGCGTATCGATTCATAATTGTCTTGCCGAACAGTTAGTTAACTTATGAGGGGTCAACTCAGAGTAAACGTAACTAACAGCGCATTGATAAAATAATCATTTCATCTATCCCAAAATAGGTCGAAATTCAGGATGTTATAGCATGCGAACTAATTATGTCATTGTGGGTTCCCCTATCTATTGTTTGGTCTGCTATTTGCTGGCTATCTGTTGTTGGGTTGAGTGAGAGATGGTTCTGGAGTGATACCCCGGGTTGAATTGGCGTATTAACCGAGGTTTAGGGGGAGAACTCGCTGAGATTTTATCTCACTGATTATTGTATAACCACTTTTAGGCCCTAGAATGTGATAACTCTATTTTTAATAGAGTATTCTTGCTAATTCAAACTTGATATTTGCTAAATTTTGATGAATTTTAGGTGAATTTAATTGCTACTCATGTAATTTTATTTTTGTAGGAAATATTTTCAAATCTTCCAAAATAGTGCAATATCTTTCAAAATATTTCATCTTGAAGAAAAAGCCAGCTCATATTAGAAATTTGGAGAATTTGACCATAATTGAGGATAAGGTTCAAAGAAAATCAAGAAGATAAGGATGAATCTTTTCTAAATCCTAGTGGGAGTCGAATTAGGGCAGATTTTTGGAGGCTATATAAACCGCTCTTGTGCTGCATATGAAGAGAGAATCCTTGGAGACACCATCTTTGCAGAAGATTTAGGTTTTCTTACTTAGATTTTGTTCTTCTATTTTATTAGAGTTTGCGCGTGTCAAGGAGAAAAGGAGGAGACAAACCTGAAACTCATTGTATCTCAAATTGGTGAATTTGTTTTATGTTTTCTTTATTTTTGTTAGTTTAGTTTTTACTATGTTCTAAATTTCTTTTGTTAGAGCTATAATAAATTTTAATCATGATTAATTAATTTTCAAAAACTTGCTCATGCAATAGAATTATTTTGATTGTGTCGTTCTCTATCATGATCTTAATGCTTTTAGAAGTATGGCCAACTTTTGAATGATTTTGAATGTATGCATGATACTAGGTGGAGATTGTGTGCATGCACATTAGTGATATTGAACTATAAATTAAATCTAGGTCAAGGTACATTAGGTTATTTATGTGGCTGCGGTAGTAGATCTAGGTTGGGACTACTTAGATTAAATCCAGGAATTTCCACAATAACTTAATGCTTTTAGGTAGTTTAAATTCATTAAGGTTAGTATGGGTTAACATATCTAATTAGGAATTAGTAGACTGAGGTCGGCTTGTAATTTATCTTAGGGAAATTTCGCCAACGCAATTGGAAATTAATTTGTTGCATGACAAGTTAAGAAAATTAATTATAAATGGTTAAGTGAAGTTGGATGTTCTAACGCTTTGTGATCTTGATAATTATTAATTTTCAATTTGCTTTAGATTATTTTTACTTTGCAATTTTAATTGTCTTTTGAATTCTTTAAGTTTTGACTCTTTTATATTTTTGTATTTTAATTGGTTTAGTTCACTTTTTACTCGTCTTTTCGATTTGGTTAGCTAAATTTTTGGATTGATCACTTTCGGTAAGTAATTGGATAAAAAAAAATAGTCCTTGTGGGAATGATACTTACTCATCACTTTATTACTTGTTGATATTGTGCACTTGTAATTCACCTAACAGAATGGCGTACCCATAGTGGAGGATCCTGCCCCCGCTTCTCCAGTGATCAACCTGATGGAGCCCGAGTCCGATAGGTTTGAGTGATGATGGTGCTGAACCCGATGGTTCATTCTATATAGTTGGATTAGCCTAGTTTCTTTTTAGCCTGGCTTAGAGGATGGATCGACCCCTTTTGTCGGGCTTGTAAATCAGAAAACGATCATCCATTAGTTAATCCATTAAAGATGTATAAATGAGTAGCTGCTATTGTTCTTGTTGTTCATCCCTCTATCCCTGTTTGATTGTTTGTTTGTTTGGGGATGATTCATCTTCTGCTTGCACTTAATGAAATATTAAAATGAATGGTCGTTGACGGGTCTTAGGACGTCGCTTTCAATTGACCATGGAAATGGGGTTGCCACGGGCTCGAGAGTCGGGGCATGACAAAAAACAAGGCATCATTTATAACATCCTGAAATTCGAGCCCTTTAAAGAATGAATGAACATTAATTTCGCCAATGCATTGTTGGTTGATCTCACTTGGAATTGATCACTCCTGAGATACTAACCTTGAGGAGAAAGGCTAATGAGGATAAAACTCATGCGATTAAAGAACTTGACTTGGGAAAACGACTCGATCGTGAGACTTGCGTAAGGACGATCCTGTAGATATGCAAGCCGATTCCAGGGACAATTAGAAGTCGATTTGCAGATAGAACATAATGGGACGATGGGTGATTTCGTTTACTGTTATCGAACCTGCGAGCAACCCTTTATCGATCCTTGGTAATCGTGTACTTTGAAATAAGAATCAATCATTCGCAATTTCATGAAGTCAATGACGTCCGTGTGTCGAGAAGTTTTGAATGTGAATTGGCACGAGTCGATTACGCATGAATCCTCGAAGCTGCCTATTAGTCTGAGTAGGGCGAAATTAACATGGCATGAGAATCCAAGATTGGACTTCGAATTTTTAGGAATGTCCAAGACGGACTTTTGGACGATCCTTTTCTTAGACAGTCGATAGTGCCAATTAAGCCGGGTATTTGGAAAATGGATTTTCGGACCGAGGAAACGAGCCTATGAGAACGTGGGCAGGGCAATAACAGTGTGGGCCTCACGCCCAAGTGAGCCCGTTGGACCAAACCGACCATTTACCCTCCTGAGTCCGTTGTTTAACCTTAAGCCATTTCGAGCCCAACAAATTATTGAGCCCATTCCTATTCATTTTCAAGCCCGTTTCTTAGGCTCGCCTTTCATTTTCAGCCCAAGGACAGATTGGGAAATGTGCAAGGTAGAAATTACCAAAATACCCTTGGATATTTTGAAGAAAAGTCAAAAGAAGAGAGAGAAGATGATGTCATCTTCCTTAGAAGTTGGGCAAGCCATTTAATGGCCTTAATTGAGGCCTATCTCCAGCTCTCTTCTCTCTCTCTCTTCTCCTCTTCAACCCCTCCAAAACTGCACATTTCTCCCTTGTTTTCTCTTAGTTCCTACAATTTTAGCTTCTAACCTTTCTCCGAAAATCGAGTTGTTCGTGACCTTCCCGTGTGAATCTCGACTCATGCCACCCACTGTTGTGTTCAGGAGAGAGAATTCGCACGAATGGCGTAATCAGTTTGTCAAACGAAGCTGCCGGCAGATCCGTACGGCGGCCAGAAGCCAGCTAGTCGATGAGCACCTACTATAGCGACCAGCCTGCCCAGTTCCGCCTTTTCCTCTGTTTCTCTCCCATTTCAACCAAACCACCGGCCATACCAGCCACTAGCAGTTCCCCCTCGACCCCTAGGTGCCACCAGTCGTCGGCTTGCTGCTCGCCGGAGCTCTGGTGAGCTCCGTTCAGCCGCTTTCCTCTCCAAGCAGTCATTTTTTCATTGTTGCAGAGGGGATCCAAGTTTGTTGCTACTATTCTCAGCCCCGAGACCATCTTGGATCGTTGTGGTAGAGGTCCACAGGTGTCAGGTTCGTCACCGCTGCCACCGCGTTCGTGTCGCCGGCTCGCTTAACTGGTGAGTTTACCCCTAATTCTTATTTAGTGCTTAAACTTGCTTAGGGTAGGTTAGTTAGTGTTAATATTGGTTTAGATGGTTTAATTAAGTTGTATTAGCCCAAAGATATGTGGTTAGATAGATGATTAAGATTAGAATTGCAGGGATAAAGACACACCTCTCCCAAGCCAATATATTATCCTCTTTAGGCCCTGCACTGGTGCAGACGCACAACCATCCCAATCAGGCCACCCTCAAGGTTTTGTTCTCACCCCTTGTACATACATGTTTCACACTTATGCCGTTGCGTAGCTCTAATGTGTATGTATAGGGGTGAGAACAAAACCTTGAGGGTGGTTCGACTGGGATGGCGGTGCGTTCGCACTAGTGTGAGACCCAAAGAGGACAATATGTTGGCTTGGGAAAGGTGTGCCTCTGTCCCTGCAATACGCGTTTTCTGGGTGAAGCCCGGAGGAACAAAACTGTGCGGGCCTCGGCTCAAAGCGGACAATATGTGTACAATGGCGAACCCAAGATGTTACACTTCTAGTACCAAAGGTAGAGTGACCATAAATTCCTCAAATCTCATCCCTCTCTCGCTAACCATGAAGACAATTGCATTCCTGGAGTACTTCAGCGAACGTCGGTTTGTTGTTGGAAGTTGGACTTTTGCAAACGTCGGTTTGCTGTTGCTTTTTGAAAGGAAACTAAATGCCTTTCGAAAGTAGAGGTAGTTAGAGTGCAATTACTAGGAATTTAGAGGGTACGAGGATGATAAAGATGCAGTAACTCAAAAGTGCTGAAAGAGTGAATTTGCTGGAATATAAAAGGCTAAGTTTGTTGACAACTGAATTTTTCCAGCAAATCAAACATGCATTTTTTCGTAAAAGTTAACAATTAAAAGTAATAAAGAAAAAATTAATAAATAACAAATAAAGCACCCAGCCATCGGATCACTAATCCAGCCCTTCCATAAAGCCCGATCACTTACAGTTCCAGTTGGGCTCGGCCCGCCAAACTCCCTCTCCGTCGCTCCCTCGCAGTTGCTTCGCCATCTTCCTTTATATGGAGCCGTCTTCTTCTCCGCAAACACAACCTCCATGGACGAAGCTCCTTTTGCTTCGTCCCTGCCAGTCTCAAGCTCAACAGCAGGAACTGATCCATGACTCGCTCTTCGCACAATCGATACTACTGGGATCTTCTTCGACGAATTCAAAATCATTCATTCTGACATAGTCTCCGTCGATCTCTGTTTTGAGGTGTGAGGAAGTTTTTCCTAGTTATTGAGCCAATGCGGCCAAATGGATGATGCACGGTGACTGTTCAATGATATGCCTCAAGAGAAATTGGTTTACTTGAAACATGATAATGATCATCTGTTGTTGTCTTCCTCAGCTTATTTCAAGGATTGTAAGTCCGTTGCACTTAGGTAGAATAAGCCGAATAAGGAGATTGAATAGGATTTTGGTCTACGAGATTGAATAGGATTTTGGTCTACCAGTTAATTGTGGATTTGCATGCTGGGTGTTTCGATGGATGGAATGAGCTGGAGGGGAACAATTGATGGTGAAGTCATCCCTGATTCCATAGAGACCACAAAAACCATAGATGAACATTGGCAAAGTATAGTAGAAAAGCGAGTAGAGTCAATGTTCCCATTCCGGAGCCCTTGGGGTAAAGTGTTCCCATGATTTGCTTAAGCAAAAATTTGAGTACACGAGCCGTTATCACTTGATCTCGCGTAGTTGGGATTTCAGAACAAGTTGCTGCCTAAGGCCATAAAATATTTGCTTGTCGCTATTTGATGATCATTCACGTTGAGGATTACTTGCTAAAACCGTGACAAAGAAGAAAGAACTGCCATGCTCGAGAGACCAATACGCATCTCATGTTGTTCGACTTCGGATGTTCAAGAGTGAGTTGGGAAATTCAAATGAAATGTGTTTGAGAGCCGGTTAAGTTCACGAAACAAAGTTGGATTATGCATTTAATCAGACAAATCAGTCCGAAACACTTTAGAGTTGACGTAGACTTGACTAGGCAAAAAATCAAGTCTACTAGAAATGGAGCTCACCAGGAGACAAAGTCAAGTCTACTAGAAGCGGAACTCGCCGGGAGAAAAGGCTACACGGACTGGTTCCACCGTTTTAGAGTTGACGTAGACTCGACAAGGGAAAAAATCATTGGTACCATTCAAAGACCATTCAACTAGGGAAAGTTCTGGGAATAGGATGAAAATAAACAAAGCAGTTAAAATAAATAAAATACGAGTAAAATAAAAACTCGGGCCGCGTTTGATCAAATAAAATAAGGCTTCGTTATTAAGCTTTAGGATAGGACCATGTGAGTGATGAATGGAAAGTCTATGCAAGTTTTCTTAGATAAACGAATGTATCAAAGGATATAAATATGCTGATGTAACTTGCTAAGCGACAACACACCCAAAATCAGTCGCTTTCCCAAAATGTCCTTCTGGTAAGTATGAAAATTTAGCGTAAGGTAATCTAAATGGACCACGGAGAATAATGCAAGTATAATGCAAATAAACCTAAATTTCCCCAAAGGAACTCCTAAACATATTTTCTGTGATTTTTTTAATGAAGACACAATCTAATTTACTAACATGCATGATGTAATTATTTTTTTATACTTTTTATAGCATGTGACCCATGCAAGATAGCAATTAAAATTATAAAAAACATGCGATCCTGTTGTCCTAAGTATCTACACTAATTCAAAGAGAACTCCAATTCTTCTGACATGGAAATTATAATTATGCCAATATTCGATTATCAATGCCTAATTGCGCAAATATGCATATAATGCAATCCCTATGCAGAATCTTTATACAAACATTAGATTTGAGGTATTTACAAAAAAAAATGCATTAAATAGAAAACCAAGTACTAAGTTAACTTAATTAAATGAGAAAACAGGAAACCAGATATGTGGACCATTTCCCCTCATTTAATTTTATTTTTATTTTAAAAAAATTATAATGATTTTTTTTAATGTAAGTGACACATTTGGAAAATCTTGGTGCCCATACAGCAAGCCATATTGGAAAATTGTCCAAAAAGTCCTAAATCCCAATTCAATCCAAACTTTTAGTTATGCTCACTTAGTTCTAAACCTTTCGACGATTTGCCAATTTAGTCTAAAACTTTTTAACTGTGTCAATTTAGTCATAAACTTTTTAACAATTTATCGATTTAATTCTTTTGGCTAACTTTGATTGGAAATTGTTGACATTAATAGTCTACTCATAGTTTATTTCATTTAGATAGATTGAACAAGCTGAATTTGAAATATTACTTTTGCTTTTAAAAAATGACCGCAAGGCTCTTAGATTAATATTAAGTTCTTCTGCAAGAAGGTTAAAGATGTATTTAAGTTCGAGAAACTTAAGAAAGTGCTTAATTTAAGTGCTCATAAATGGAGAATATTTCGACTATTAAAAAAATCATCCATGAATTGATGAGTTAAGATATCTAGAAAATTAAACTTTTATGCTAATATAATAGCAATAGATAAAGAGAGAGAGGCCGGCTAAAGCAACTTCTTCATTTGTTGGGAGGGCCAACTATGTCGATTTCCTTTAATTTCAAGCGGGGCGTCTGACTCTCATTTTCTACAAAAAGGAAAAATAAAAGTTTGAAAAAGAAAAGTGAGTCAAAACAGGCTAGACCAAAAAAACTATGTCCACTCTAAAATGGTCATGCCAAAAGAAAAGGAGTTACCTCCTCTAGTACCCAATTAATACAATTAAAATTAGGAACGAGCACTAATCCCAGTTCAATAAAGTCTGGTTCCAATTTGTATCCAGCAATAACTTGTTTGGCTCCCAATTCATCATGCTGAGTTGTCGATTTTATCCAAGTATCGCCGTTCCAACATACAATCGCACCAAATCAGTGGAACATAGAATGATACTAAATCTTATCTCTCTCGTCTTAAAATGTACCGAAATTACACATATTACTCAATTTTTAAGTGTTTCTAGGAATAATTTTTTTCAGTGTTTTAACTGTAGCTGCAAAACTAGGAATGCTTAAATAAAGGCATGGCATAAGAGGAATTAAACTTCATTGAAGTTTTAAAAAATGGGAAAAAAAAAAAAAACACTCAACCAACTCAATGCTGGAACTGGCCTGGCACCAGGTCAACAAGGTTGTCTCTAGCCTTGATTAGGGAGATTTCAGGTTTCAAGATGGGGACCTGTTCCCTAGACAGGTTTCAAGATGGGGACCCATTCACCTAGAAACCAGGCATTGGGTGCAAAAGCCCAAAAGAAAAATAAGTCAATCATGGAGACAACAAGGACTACTACTCTAATTTCCTCAATATTGTATTTCCATTGGGAACGACTTGCATAATGTGCCTTCGTCGAAAGTCAAGTCTAAAAGAAGCAGAGCCCACGAGGGGAAAAAGCTATGCGGACTTGTTCCGCCATTTTAGAGTTGACGTTGACTCGACTAGAGAAACTTCTAGGAATAGAGGTCTGAGGAGCAATATAAACGAAATTCAGAGTGAACGAGCCTTTCTTAATCAGGTGCTCCGAGAGAGGAAACCATCAGGATAAAAAATACTTGTGAGAATGGACATGGGAAAGAGCTCGGAGGCTGGAACGAGTGGCAATGAAATATTTAGACCAATAAGTACAGGGACATTTTGGTAGTGCTTCAAGCGAGAATGAGTTACTTGTTCCGATACCAAACTAATAAAATGAAAACGAATATAACTCAACTACTAAATTCATATGACATATTGCTAAAATGAAAAAAGAAAAATCCTAATTTCGCATTGAAAATTCATGGGTGAAGGACATTAGAAGTGTTGTAAGTTGTGTATAGCGCTCACTCACTTTAGTGCCAAAAGTTTTCGCTAGCTTACTTAAGTCCCAAAATCAGAGAAAAACAATTACTTAAGTGTCTCCGATGAGAAATTCCGGCCAGAGAAATTATGCGGCTTTCATATTTAAAAATTTTATCTGAGGTGGCATTTTTTTTGGCATTGAAATGATTACTTTTTAACAACAATTAGCACTGAAGTGATTTTTTTTTTTACAGTAATTAATACTGAAGTGATAATTTTTTAACCTACTACACGATGTCTTTTTAGGCTTTTTATGCTGATTCAGACTTCTAGTGAGTCACGTCAGCTTATGATATTAATAAAAAAAAATATCACGTCAAATTTCTAACCAAACAAATTGGGGTATGCACTGAAAATATTGTTTTTCAAAAAATTTGATACTTAAGTGATCTGGCGAAATAGTGAGCGACACACATAACTTATGGTACTTCTAATGTTCTCCTCCCAAAAATTCATAGAGGCAAACTTTCTTAGAAATCAAATCATAAAAATCAATAAATGAAGACAAAGTAGGATACAACCAAAACATCAGGGCCTTTTTGTTTGGCCTAATAAAAAATAAGAACATCTTTTTAGCTTTCCAGCCAAAGTTTAAAATATTATTCAAATTTTAGAAAGTAATGAATAATATTTAGGAAATGAATTATCGAATAAAATGGGAAAATTTACTGTTGAAGTAAAAGAAAGCTTCTTATAAATCTATTTTAAAAACATCACCTAAATTTGAAAACAGTATCTGAAAAAATCCTAGAGTTAAGGAAGTAAAATAAAATTGTAATCTCGATTTGTTTTGTGCCTGTCAAAGAACAAAGCATAGCCGGCCCGGCTATTTTATATCTACAGAAAAGGAATTCTCGAGAACGCCAAGGACTAATACTGTAATTTCCTCAATATTTTAAATCTACTGAGAACGACTTGCATATGATGAGTACGTCAAAAGTCAAGCCTACTAGAAGATGAGCCAGCTGGGAGAAAAAGCTACGCAGATTGGTTACGCCACTGTAGAGTTGACGTAGACTTGATTAGTAAAAAAAATCATTGGGACTATTCAAAGACCATTCAACCAGGGAAAGTTCTAGGAATAGAGGTCTCAAGCGAAGTACGAAAGAAACTCACCGGTGGCCTAGTCCACTTTTTATGCAAGCGCAAAGTGAACAAGCCTTTCTTGATCAAGTGCTCTGAGAGAAGAAAACCCTTCAGGGAAAATACTTGCGAGAATGGAAATGGGAAAGAGCTCGGAGGCTGAATCCAGTGGCAGTAAGTCGTCGGCAATTGACTATGATGTCTTCTTGAGTTTTAGGGGGCCAGACACTCGGCAAGCATTTGCAGATTGTCTTTATCATGAAATGCTAGAAGCGAACATCCGTGTTTTCTTTGATGAGGAAGAGCTCCATGTTGGTAAAGAAATAGGTGACGAACTATCTACGGCCATTGAAAAGTCAAATATTTACATACCTATTTTCTCTAGAGGGTATGTTTCGAGTCCATGGTGCCTTCGCGAGCTTGCATGCATGGTGGAGTGCAAGAAATACAAACCATCAGAGAAAGAGATTTTGCCAATTTTCTATGACGTGGAACCTTGTGATGTTAAGCTTAAGTCTCAACTATATGTCAGCACTTTGGAGGAGCATGAGGAGAGGTTCGGCCCCCAAATGAGGCAAAAGTGGGAGGATGCCCTCAAAAGTGTTGCCCAGATCAAGGGATGGGAGTTGAAAAGCCAAGGGTACGTAGGTGTCAAGCACTTGATAACTTTTGTTTTGGACTTTCATTACATATCAGCTTGGATAAGTTTTCGTTTAAGCAGTTTGAAAGAATATTATGTGCATTTTGAAAACTATTTCTAGTAACATAATTAACCATGTCATTCATCTAGAAAGAGATACTAACCTTGTTGATTGCAAACACTTGTTGAGTGTCTTAAGGTTATCTTTTACAATATCGAATTAGATGACTCACTAGCATTGCAGGTTTTGGAAATTCATTAAATCAGTGACCCGAGAGATTCTTATGAAGCTGAAGATAAAAGACAAATACGTCGCTGGACATTTAGTCGGAATGGACAATCGAGTGGACGCAGTAGTAAAGTTGCTGAGTGTGGGCTCTGGGGGCACGCGATTTGTGCTAATCCATGGAATGGGCGGAATCGGTAAAACGACTCTTGCTAAGCTTGTCTACAACAAACTAAATTCCCTCTTTAGTCATTGTTGCTTCTTGGGAAATGTTCGAGAATTGTCGCTCCGCTTTGGCCTTGTAACTTTACAGAAACAACTATTATCTAACGTGTTTGGTTCGAGCTTTCATGATGGAATCAATGACATTGATGATGGGATCAAGTTGATTGCACATCGACTTTCCAACAGGAAAGTCTTCATTGTTCTCGATGATGTGAGCGAGGACCAAATCGAGAAACTAGCCATCAAGCATGTTTCCTTCGGCTCTGGAAGTAGAGTTATTATGACGACTAGGAACAGAAGCATCATAGAAGCTGACCGAACCTTAGAGTATGAAGTGAAGCCATTAGATTCCGTTCAATCATTTGAGCTTTTCAGTAGACATGCATTCGGAAGAAATTCTCCCCCAGCTGATTATGTCAATCTTTCAAGACAAATAGTTTCTACTACTGGAGGACTTCCCTTGGCTCTCGAAGTCATAGGCTCATTACTTCGTCGCCAAAACAAAGGCTTATGGATAGGTGTATTGCACAATCTAAGGGAAATAACTCATCAGAAGGTCCAAGAAATGCTGAAGATTTGCTACAATGCCCTAAGTCATGAGCAAAAACAAATCTTTCTTGACATCGCATGTCTTTTTGTGGATGAAGACAAGACAAATGCATTCTACATGTGGAAAGATTGTGGGTTTCTACCAGATTATTCAACTCAAGTCCTTGTCTGCATGTCCTTGATAAAGATAACTGATGAGAACAAATTCTGGATGCACGATCAATTGAGAGATCTTGGGAGGAAAATCATCTGCGAAGATACAAAGTCGATGGATCCAAGAAAGCATAGTAGGTTGTGGGTTCCTAAGACAGCCGTTAAAATCATTAGAACGGAAGAGGTGAAACCAAATGTTTGTGTATCCTATTCCATACTTCTTTCAATATTTCTTTTATTAATGAGGAGCCCTTTTTTAAGAGGGAGAGAGAGAATGAAGCCAATTTTCAATTATTCTTATGCTAATTAACCATTGAATGACAGAGAAAGGAGGCCATTGAAGCAGTTTGCTTGGATGGAAATGCACTACAAATCTATAAAAGCGAAGATTTTTCAAGGCTTCCAAATATAAGGTTCCTCAAATTACGCGGAGGATGCTTTGTTGGAGACTTTAAGAAGCAGCTTTCAAGGTTAAGATACTTGTCCTGGAATAGGTGTCCTCATGAGCTCTTGGCCACCAATTTTCATCCAAGCAATCTTGTAGTTCTCAACCTATCTTATGGTGCCATCACAGAGGACTGGGCTGGATGGAGTCAAATTAAGGTACAGTATGTTGCTATTTCTTTATCTAGTTCTTAATTGAATGTCTCTCGTAGAGTTTTTTTATTTTTATTTTTGGAACTCTTATTGACTATAAAATAACTATATAGGCAATAACCTATTGTAAATAAAATGAGTCGTGAGGGAGTAATCAAGGACTTTCACGACTAACACTAAGCTGGACTCACAATCAAGGCCATTTAAGATTATTACATATTATGGGGAAGAAGTTGAATTGATATATAGGTGGATATATGTGAATCAAGTTGGATAGGAGTTCATACTAAAATGAATGGGTCTATGGGGTTTAAATGACGAAAACGAGTCAACCCAATTACAACACAATTCCAACGTAACCCTTCGTTGCCTCTAACTTGCTTGGAATTTCCCCATTACTCTCTTTTAATTGTTGTAACAGGTTGCCAACAAGCTGAAAGTTTTGGATCTCACAAACTGCAACAACATGACCAGGACTCCAAACTTTTCTGGTTATTTGAGTTTAGAGAGATTGATCCTAAAAAATTGCAGAGGACTGATTGAGGTTGATGGTTCCCTCGAAAAGCTTAAGTGTCTGATTTTCTTCAATGTGGATGGGTGTACAAATCTTATAGAGTTGCCTGAAGGAATCGGACAGCTAGAGAAGCTTGAGTACTTATACTTAGGAAACTGCAGAAAGTTGAGGAAGCTACCTGAATCATTTGCAAGAGTGGCATCACTGGTAGAGCTGGATCTCTCATATACAGCCATCACAAGATTACCTATCTCCATTGGCAACCAAAAGCATTTATCCGTACTTAAACTGCAATCTACACAAATCGATGAACTTCCTAGTTCTATTGGAAATCTAAGGGAACTCAAGTCTCTCTTTCTATCGCATACTAATATAAAGAAACTTCCTATCTCGATTGGGAACTTGGAATCGCCACTCGAGTTGGATGTCTCAGGAACACAATGTTTGCAGTTACCCGAATCTATTGGAGACCTAAGTAGATTGAAAGTCATCAACATTTCGAATTCTTGTATAAGGGAGTTACCGAGGAGTATTGTCATGCTAAAAGAGTTGGAAGAGCTACACGGCAGGGATTGCCCATCTCTTAAGTGGGAAATTCCTGAGGGCATTTCTGAATTGTTGCTTTTGAGAGTCCTTGACTTGCAAGCAAGCTGTATTACAAATGTTCCAGCAACGATCCAACTACTTCCTCACCTAGAGAAATTGAGTTTATGGTGTTGCAGGAAACTTGAAGTATTGCCTAAGCTTCCCACAAGCTTGATAAGCCTAAGCTTTGGATCGAGTTTGCTGCAATGGGTCCCAGATCTTTCAAACCTAATTGATTTGGCGGAATTGAGCTATGGTGGTCATGATGAGAACTACCATCCTTTGTTCTTGCAAGATGGACCACACCAAGAATCTCTCATGTTCCTTCCACCATCCCTGTCAAAATTGTCACTTGAACATCATGAATCAATAACCAGTTTGTCATTTCATTGCAACTTGAGAAACTTGACACGTTTGCGCATTCATCAATGTCAGTGGAAGGAAGTTCAACTCAATGGGCTTGAACAGTTGATTGAATTCGAAGTGGAGGGGTCAAAACTCCTCGAGAGATTTGCCGGCCTTTCGAGGTTGAAGAGGTTGAAGCTGTGGAAGCTGATTGGTTGCCCAAATCTAATTACGATCCAAGGTCTTGGTTCAATGGAGTTGTTGGAACAATTGGAAATAAAACAATGTCCTAAGATTAAAAGTCTAGATGATCTATCGGATTTGACAAGGCTGGAGTACTTGGTAATTCGAGGATGCGAAGAGCTTCCGGCGGTTGTGGGACTGGATGAACTAGAGACTCTCAAAAGATTGGATTTTAACCGTTGCAGGTCACTGGAAAGTTTCACTAATGTCTTCAACTCAAAAATACGAGACAGGTGCTGCATAACCATTCTCAACTGCTCGAAGTTAGTAGATCCTTCGTATGGAGGCCTAGTCAGCTCGTACAAGCAATGGAAAGACCGGGAAGTATCCAATAGGCTTCGTAATCATTCAAGCCAGAAGGAATTGAGAAATCTTTCTGCAGACGTTTGAAGCAAATAAGATGTACCCAAGCGAAGAAACGATTGATCCGAAGATTGGACATTCTTGGATGATTTTTACAAGTCATTGCTTGGGAAGGGGTTTCCAGGTTAGACTCCATAATTTGTGATCCGTCTGTAATCATGAGTGTTCATCAGAATTTAGTGTGTTGTCCTTCCTGAGAATTTGCACTCCATCCATTTCCCGTCGATCAAGTCCGGTCGATCAAACTCAGTATTTGTTGACATTTTGGTGTTAGATTGCTTCTAATGCTATCATTGTTCTTTTGAAAATTTGTGTAGTGCTTTCAACAATGTTGTCACCGCCTAGAAAGGCCTGTACAATTCTTTTAAAGGCTAAAAATTTCAAATTTAATTGATGAGAAATTCTGCAGCTCAGGAGAGAGAAGGAAATATCAACTGCATTATTTCTACCTCTTTTAAGATATGCACATGCTACTTGCTTAATATAGATCTAAGTAGTTAATCTAAGACTGGTGGATCTTGTACTTAACTCCCTTTTCGGGTTGAATTTACAGATTGAATTACTATAATAGACAAGAAATTTGAGAGTCGATTCTAATTTAGAATCGGGTGACTTTCCATTTATGTCTTCACTTTTTTCCTAGAAATATCTTCACTTAGCAAAATCAAGGTTAATATCAATTATGTCGGTCAATATCATACTCAATGACTGCAGACAATGGGAACATCACGATAAATCCTTTCAAAGAACTTCTACTGAGAGAAACGAATTGGGTAAATTTAATATTCAAGATTTTGAAATGAACCATTACGAATAATATATTTATCTTAAACTATAAAAGTTGCGACCCTCCTAAGCGAGGGAAGCGAGTTTAGCAGCTTGTTGAATAGGAACGTGCAATCATTCTAATTGAGGTGCTCACTCTCACTTGGTGTGGGTTCTCCAAAACCCTAACTGAGGGCAACGTTGTGAAACGTATTCAAATGATTAATGAGATAATTTTAACTAGCGGAAGTCGACACTAATCTATTAAAGTCGGTTTAAAGTCAAGTGAAATCTTATCCTATAAAACAAGAGATTTAGGGTAGGGATTTGATTGCACTAACATCTAACTAACCTCTAATTAACCTCTTTTGGTATCAAAAATCGTTTTATTTCAAAGACATGAATCATACGGTCTTGTCCATTTAAATATCCTTGGCGCATCATAAATACTCATGCTTGGTTATTTGCAAAAGCACAACTCAATCAAACATAAGACTAAAAATCCAATCAAGTCACGATAACGAAAAGCCACACGTCAAAATAAATATAAGGCACTAAAGTAAAGACGACAAAGGTAAAGTGCGAGAAAGTAAACCCCATACGAGTCCGGCAAATAATATACGTCGCCTCATTATTAAGACCCTGGAGAGGAGCTCCCATGAACTAAGATCTAATCTAGTCATGCATGCACCTGACACTAGTGAATGCGACTAAGTATGAATTATATTTAGTCCTTAGATTCGATTCTAAGCTAAATGCAATAACGTTTTTGACTGAAGGATTCTCTATAGAACACAATGGTTATCATGTGGCAAGGTCAGTGTCTTGAGAAATAACATTCAAGTTGCACTATCAACGTTCTAATTGATCAATGGAAAGAGGAAATCAATCTTCAGGTCACTGAGTTAAATCGTCGAACAGGCGATACACATTATGGTCAAAGAGGTTCGACGCCCAATTAAAGCAATGATTCATTTTAAGATCATCAAATCAGCAACAATTAAAGTTCCAATTGTGAAAAATTTTACAGTCGATTTTCACACAAATATATCTATATAGCTCTAGGCCTCTGCTTCGCGTGAAGAACAACCGAAACAGAGCATAGGCATAATTACCTTGAAATTACTGACGCCCGCTGCAAGGGAGAGATCATCCATGACGATGAGGCTGAGGATCGAAGATGATGACAGATCAACGAATAAGCTTCAAGCACTTCAAACTCCCTGGCCGAGGAACAGGGGCGAGCAGAGGAACCACCGCTGTGGCCGAACAGGCGAAGCCGGAAGGGAACGAAGATTTGACCCCAAAAAAGGGAACGAAGATGAAGAAATCCACTCGGACCTGATCAATTCATGGGTTTAATAAACTGGGCCGAAGTAATCGGCTGTAGTGAATTGGGGTTGGTTAAGCTGATGTGGGCCGGACCAGGTCCTTTAGAAAAATGACAGAATTGGACTGGAGCTCTCTCCCTTTTTTACTATTATTATTTTTAACAAGAATTCATGTCCGATTTACCTGCAAAAAATTCAGATATGGACAATATAAAAATTATTTTTTTAATCATGCATTGTGCATAATTTAATGCATTTTCCCCGTTATCCATTGAGAACGAGCTTCACATAGTGCGAGTTCATCAAAAGTCAACTGTATAAGGGCAGAGCCCATGGGGAATAGCTATGGGGACTCACTATGCAATTTAAGAATCTACGTATATAGCAAAGTAGAGGCACTATTTCATTATTTGGTGAAAGCATTATCTGGAGAAGCACTTTCACTTTCCATATTTTCATTTTAAGACTCTATCCTTTGAAATCTACACTCAACACCGTGTAGTTTAGGGTTGATGTATACAAAAAAGAGGAGACATTATTTCATCATTTAGTGAAAACATTATAAGGGAAAGTGAAATGAATCTTACATATTGTGAAGTAGTCAAAAGTCAACTCTACAATGAGCTAAGCCCACCACTGATTACTCCATTTTAGAGTTGAAGTGAAATTAATCTTGCATAATGAGGATACACTATTTCACTGGTTAGTGAAAACATTATCTAGCGAAGCAGGAAAAAAAGTCAATTCTATAAGGGGCTGAGCCGAGCACTAATCACATCGTTTTAAGTTGATGTATATAGTATAGAGGAGACACCATCTCATTGTTTGGTGAAAACATTATAAGGGGAAGTGAAATAAATCTTGCATATTGTGAATTAGTCAAAAGTCAACTCTACAGGAGGCTAAGGCCACTACTGATTGCTCAATTTTAGGATTGAAGTGAAATGAATCTTGCATAATGAAGAGACACTATTTCCATTAGTTGGTGAAAACATTATCTAAGCAAGTAGAAGAAAATTCAACTCTATAAGGGGCCAAACCAACACTGATTACTCCGTTTTAGGGTTGATGTATATAGGAAGGAGGATACACTATTTTATTACTCAGTGAAAACATTATAAGGGGAAGTGAAATGAATCTTGCATATTGTGAATTAGTCAAAAATAAACTTTACAAGGTGCTAAGCCCATCACTTATTGCTCCATTTTAGGGTTGAAGTGAAATGAATCTTGTACAATGAGGAGACACTATTTTATTGGATGGTGAAAACATTATCTAGGGGAGTAGAACAAAAGTCAACTCTATAAGGGGCCAAGCTGAGCACTGATTATGCCATTTTAGGGTTGATGTATATAGAAAAGAGAAGACATTATTTCATTATATGGTGAAAACATTATAAGGGAAAGTGAAATGAATCTTGCATATAGTGAATTAGACAAAAATCAACTCTACAATGAGCTAAGCCCACCACTGATTAACTCCATTTTAGAGTTGAAGTGAAATCAATCTTGCATAACGAGGAGACACTATTTCACTAGTTATTGAAAACATTATCTAGCAAAGCGGAAAAAAGAGTCAACTCTAAAAAGGGCTGAGCCAAGCATTAATTACTTCGTTTTTAGTTGATGTATATAGAAAAGACGAGATACTATTTCATTTTTTGGTGAAAACAGTATAAATTTATGTAGTGCTTTCAACAATGTTTTCACCGCCTAGAAAGGCATGCACAAGTCTTTTAAGGGCTAAAATTTTCATATTTAATTGATGGGAAATTCTGCAGTTCAGGAGAGAGAAGGAAATATCAACTGCATTATTTCTATCTCTTTTAAGATATGCACATGCTATTTGCTTAATATAGATCTAAGTGGCTAATATAAGATCGGTGAATATTATACTCAACTCCTTTTTTGAGTTGAGTTTATAGATTGAATTAATATAATAGAAAAGAAATTTGGGAGTCAATTCTTATTTAGAATGGAGTGACTTTCTATTCATATCTTCACTTTTTTCTTGGAAATATCTAGGTATGTTAGCAAAAATCATGATCAATATCAGTTCTGTCGGTCAACATCGTATACGATGACTGCAGACAATGGGAACATCATGATCAATCTTTTCGACGAACTTCTCTACAAGTCCACAACTACATGCTCTTGCTGTAGATAATTTTAAGAGGGCTTTTTCTTTTCTTTTTTGCCGCCAGCAATCTGTTTATGCCGCTCGACCAGCTTTGTTTCGCCCACTCTATGCGTGATGTTAATTAAGAGAAGCGAACCGGGTAAATTTAATATTCAAGACTTTGAAATGAATTGTTACAAATAATATATGTATCATAGATTTATAAATGTCACAACCCTTTTGAGTGAGGCAAGCGATTTTATCTGGTTGTTGAATAGAAAAGTGCAATCACTCTAAATTGAGGTGCTCACTCTTACTTGGCATGGGTTCTCCGAAACCCTAACTGCAAGCAACGTTGGGAAATATATTCAAATGATTAACAAGATAATTTTACTTAATGAAAGTCACCACTAACCTGTTGGAATCGATTGGAAGCTAAGTGAAATATTGTCCTACAAAACAGACAAGTTGGGGCTAGGGACTTGATTGTGCTAATGCCTAGTTAATGCTCAAGATCGTTGTAGTTCAAAGACATGAATCATACGGCCTTGTTCATTTTAATACCCTTAGTGCATCCTAAATACTCATGCATGGTTATTTGCAAAAGCACCACTCCATCAAACATAAGAGAGAAATCAAATCAAGTCACGATAACGAAAGCGACAAATCAATATATATATATAAGGCACTAAAGTAAAGACGACAAAAGTAAAGTGTGAGAAAATAAATCCGCTACAAGTCAGGTAAATACATCCCCTCATTATTAAGACTCGGGAGAGGAGCTCCCATGAACTAAGATCTAATCTAATCATGCATGTACCTGAAAACTAAGGAATGCGACTAAGTATGAAATATAACTAGATTCTAAGCTAAATGCAATACCATTTTTTTAATGCCTTTTTCCATTTAATCATTTTTCAATTTCCTTTTTTTACTTTTCATCTTAGGTATGCATGCTCTAAAATTCAATCCACTCCAAGAATCATAAAAGGTCATTCCCTAAACTAGATGAGATTCTATTGAAACTATTCCTAAGATGTAACTAACTAATTACGACTTGCATTTTCCTACAATTTATTATTATTATTATTATTATTATTATTATTATTATTATTATTATTATTATTATTATTATTATTATTATTATTATTATTATTATTATTATTATTATTATTATTATTATTTACTCTTTAATTATTTACAAACGCATTTTCCTTCCTAATTGCATTTTTATTAAAAGACATGTAAGCTCAACAACAAATTCAGAAGCTCTCGGTTTTAAGGACGATACAGCAACACATACAAGGCAGAATTTAAACCGCTGAGATCAAAATCAAAGTCGAACTGAGCAAATCAGAGCATCTTTGATTGAAGGACTCTCTATAGAACGGAGTGGTTATCATGTTGCAAGGTCAGTTTCTCGGGCAATAACATTCAAGTCGGACAAGTAACTTTCTAAATGATCAATGGTTAGAGTAAATCAATCTCGAGGTCATCGAGGTATATCATCAAACAGGTGATACACATTATGGTCGAGAGGAGCTTTGACGCACATTTAAAGCAATGATTCACTTTTAGATCATCCAATCAACAACAGAATAAGTTTAAATTATCAAAAACAACTTCAATCCAAGTTGATTTTCACACAAACATATCTATGTAGCTCTCGGCCCCTGCTTCGCGTGAAGAGCAACTGAAACAGATCATGGGCGATAATTACCTCGAAATTACTTATGTCCACTGCGAATAGTGGTCAGATCAAAGGGAGAGATCATCCACGATGACGAGGCTGAGGATCGGAGCCGACGACTGATGAACGAATGAGCTTCAAGCATTTCCACTTGGACCTGATCAACATGGGCTTAATGAACTGGGTCGAACTAATAGGCTGTAGTGAATTGGGCTTGGTTAACCTGGTGTGGGCCGGACCAGGTCCTTTAGAACAATGACAGAATAGGACTGGGGCTCTCCCCCTTTCTTACTTTTTAAGTTTATTATTATGATTTTTGACAAAAATTCATGTCCGTTTTACCTGCAAAAATTCAGATGTGGGAAATATAAAAATTATCTTTTTGATCATGCATTGTGCACAATTTAATGCATCTTCCCTGTTATGCAGTTGGCTTATGTTGATAATGTGGATATTGGCAAAATGGTATTAACCCAGCACGAACAAAAGCTATCTCGGGTGATTGATTGGACAATGGATGTTGTGAAGAAAGCCGTTCATGCACAAATGTTTTTGCAATAAAACGTGTCATTTCATGTCAGGAAATAGGCAAGGTATTTCGGGATGATGACTTAAACATGAGTATATCTAATACTTTAGTGCTAAATAGGATGAGATGCAGTCATGCGGCCAACATGATCAATGCGACCAACAAACAAAATTGCGATTGTTTGACAGTGTTTTTTATGCTACTAGGAGTTCATGGTCGTAGAAAGCTTCCAATTTCACTACCAGTAGTCTGTGTATATAATGCCTTTAGGACGACATCAATTTGTTCATGGCACACAATCGCTAAAAACAATATGATTAGACTATCTAAAATTTTGATGAGATGATAATAAATTATAAACTAGGTGCTAATGAAAAGACTATAATGATGTTTTCATTAGAAGCTAACATGGTCGAACTATTCTCTCGTCTAGTTTCATCAGAATGGTGCAATCTCCCTTTGTTCTATTGCAAAATTCATTCTTCTCAAGTCGATCTATGCAACTGTCCAACGACGACGGTCTCATAAGAATAGAATTCCTTCGTCAGCTTCATGGATCAAGGGTTCAGCTCGTCATCAGATTCACCATAAAAAAATTGTGAAAACTATTATATTAAGGAAAGTCAGAGTGTGGGCGCCGCAAAAATAAGAAAAAAAAAACTTACTCCAAACAGATGTAGGAAACAAAATTAGCTAATAAAATGGGATAATGTTCAAGTAAAAGAAACATACTAACCTTATTCTGAAAATAGTATCTGTAAAAGTTAGAGTTAAGGAAATAAAACAAAATTGCAATCTCGATTTGTGCGTGCCTCGCAAAAAACAAGCTAAGCATAGTTAGGGGCCAAAAGCGAAATCCTGGAAAAACCAAGGACTAATATTGTAATATCCTCATTGTATTATATCTATTGAGAAGGAACCTAACATATCATTTGTTTGCCAAAAGTCAAGTCCACAAGGAGGAGAGCCCATCGGGGAAAAACACTATAGTCTTTGCCATTTTAGAGTTAACGTGTACAACAAAGGGTGGACACTATTTCATTATTTGGCGAAAATATTATTTGAGGAAGACACCATTTAATAATCCATTTTTTAATTTAAAGACTCTATTCACTATGATCTACGCTCAACAGTATTTACTTTCTATAATCGTCCCAAGCTTATGAGAGTGATATTATATTCAAAGGAATCAATATTCTACTTTTAATTTGAAACTTCAGATCATAATTAAGATGTGAAATTTTAACAAGAGAGGTAATTACCCGCCTAGCAGCTTGCTAGACCCTCCCGAGCTTGAGGTGCAAATAGGTGAGTCTACGTATGTGGTTCTTTTCTTGATCTTAATCAGTCTAGACCCAACCCATTTTATATGTAAAAGTTGATTTTTTTAGGGTTAAATATCATAAAGAAATTTTTAATTAAGTCCACTGTGATATTAATGCCCTCAAATTTTTTGTTTAAGCTTAATTCAGCCCATTAAAAGTTTAATTAAGGATTGGCCTTAGGCTATTTATGCCCATTACATTGAAAAGGCCGAAGCTCAAGCCTGTGAAATCAAGATTAAACCTAGGATTTTACTATAAATTCATGTTTATGCCTCATAATTCAAGGTCGGCGATTAGAATTATAAAGCACATAGAATAAACACGCGTGAGGAGAGAGAGATTAGAATTTCAAAGCTCATAGTATAAACACACGTGGGGGGAGAGAGGGAGTGCTCGGCCGAGCTTAGCCAAGACTCCCCTCGTCGCGCAAGCCCCGCCAACCGTGCAACCTCGAGGATCCCTGCTCGGAGGCACGCGAGGCGGCGAACGTACGTGGCCCGATCTATCGAGCTTGCCCACAATTCGTCGCCGCCGAGCCAGGTAGAGAGCACCACCAGCGGCCCCCGTTTGCCCTGCCTTGTGCCCTGTTTCAACTCGTCGGACGGCATTCGTTGTGGTCCGGTTCGTGCGAGTCCCAACCCCCATCTATGTTGCGCTACGCTCCATTTGGATCTCTGCTTGTCGATTGCTAGACGTCTCGGCGTGGGTTGAGTCCCAGCTGATTCAATAGTCTCCCTTGGTCGATGCCCGTCATGTGTTTGTGAAAATGCCCGAACCGAGTTTATATGTAGATTTCCCGTATTTTGGCCTGGTTATTTGACATGTTTGTGGACTTTCACTGTCATCTGTGGAGTCATGCGCCGTTTCGTTTGCGCGTCGCATGCGTATCCCGGCGGATGGTCCTTTGATTGAGTGACGGCGGAGACGAGCCGGCCAGCTCTGTTCGGACGGAGAGAAAGCAACTGAGAGAGGGGGTGAATTGGGAGGCGCCGATTCTGTGAAGGATGAGTTGTAGGTTGAACTTAAGTTGGTTTAGTGGGGTCAGGTCCTTTTCTGTTTTCACGGGTTTTAAGAAAAATGTATTGGTTTTGGGCTCGACATGAATTTGTGAAGTTCAGGTCGGTTTCTAGCTATATTTGGACTGGTGATTGCTTTAGGCCCCATTTGGTTCCCCTTTCTCGAGGGACTTTCAGCCCCAAAGCCCTTTGAGAAAAAATTTTGGTGTTTGGTTCAACATTCAGGAACTCTATTAGCCAAATGCTGGCATTTGGAATGCTGAAAGCTCAATGCCAGGGGGGACCAGCATTGAGCTTTCAGCATTCCAAGAATGCAAGTCAATCCCTCCTTTGACTTTTTTTTTTTTTAAGAAACTATGAAGGTGGAGTGGCTATTGGGCGTGACCTCCAACGGCGGTGACCCCGACGACCCCTGGTGACCACCGTCGGAGGTCGCGCGACGCCTCGGTTCCCGCGACCTTCGGCGGCGTGCGCATGCGCCCTGGGTCGTGCGAACCCAGTGTCGACACCGAAGGTCGGAGGTTGCGACGCGATGCTTGGGTCATGCGAACCCGGGCGTCGCGACCTCCGACGGCATCACGCCAAGGTCACGCGAACCCAGGCGTCGCGACCTCCGGCGGCATCGCGCCTAGGTCATGCGAACCCAGGCGTCGCGACATCGCGCCTAGGTCACGCGAACCCAAGCGTCGCAACCTCCGACGGCGGAGAGGCTAGGTTCGCGCGACCCGGGGGTCGCCGCCGGCCAAATTTGGCCACCCTTGGACATCAATGTCGGTGGCTAGATCTAGCCGCCAGACGCAACGCCGGTGGCCAGATCTGGTCGGCCACCGGTTAAAAAAAAAAAAAAAGAAAGAAAGAAAAAAAGAAAAGCTATTTGTAAATGCAAGTTTACCAAACGGTATTTGCTTTCACCAAATGCCTAAAGTCATTTTGGAAACTCAATTTGCCAAGCTTTCACCAAATGCCCATTGAGCTAAAGATACTTGGGGAAATACAAATGCATTCCCCAAAAGTTGAACTAAACGGGCCTTTAGTCGGCTTCATAAAACTCGGGCTTAAATTGTTGTACGGTAGGGTAAAAGTTGATAGAATTTTTAATATGTATGTATGAAAGTTATTTTTCATGAATAATAAATTTTTAAATTAATAAAATCAAAATAATATTTGAAGATAAATAATATTTGGATTCTAATATATAAAATTCAAAATAACAAAAAAATTCCATTTTTAAGTATTCATATTTTTATTTCAATCTTCTAATATGAATTCAATGTATAAATATATATATATATTTTTTTTTTTTTATTACATATTTTAGGTATATTAGTATAGTGTACTATTTAGTAAAAATTTATTATAGAATGATGAAAGGGGAAAAAAGAAGTAAAAAAGAAAATATGAAAAAAAGAGAGGAAAAAAAAACATATTTTAGTTATATTGGTGGAGATTTTTCTCTTTCCTTTGTGAGTACATGATCTGCTTTGTGATCTCTCTTTTTTTTATATTCCTGCTCACGTATGGACTCATCTTGATCAGTTTCTATTTTGCGCATTTCAAGGTTGATACTGGGCATTTATTGGTTATTTCCAGGGAGAAATCTTCCACTTTTATTGGAATTTTCATGCTTCTTTTTCAGAAAATTGAAGGTCTAAAATTGTGCTGAATTGCAATTATTAGTTGTTAGTCAATTTCTAGCTGTTTCTACGACGAAATGTTTTTTTTTTGTTTCTGGTGTCCTACCTGTACCTGCAAAACTTGAAATGCTTAATAGAAGGCCCGGAACCCATCACTATGCGCAAAAAGCGCAAAACGACCAAAAAAAAAATCTTAATTTTCACATCTGAATCAAAGGGCAATCTTTCCTAAAATTCACGCCATGGAAATTCATAAAACAACCTAGAGATCAGGGCCTCTTTCGTTTGGCCTTATGAAAAGTGAGAACAACTTTCTTGTTTTCAGAAAGTCAAGGTGCGAGCACCACAAAATTTGAAAAATAAAAATAAATAGTCGCTTTAAATCTGACAAACCAATTAACTAATACAACTGGAAAATTACTGTTCAAATAAAATAAATGTGACCATAAAATGCTACCTCATTTTGAAATCACTATCACAAAAATCCTAGAGTTAAGGAAGTAAAATAATATCATAACCTCGATTTGTCTGTGCCCATCAAAAAAACAAGGCATAGCTGAAGATAAAATGTCGGCAGCGCCATGGACTAATACTGTAATTTCCTCAATATTTTGTTTCCACTGAGAACGACTCGTATACTGTGAGTTCGTCGAAAGTCAAGTCTACAAGCAGAAGCACAGCTCATCGGGGCAAAAAGCTGCACGGACTGTTCATGCCATTTCATAGTTGACGTAGAGTTGACTAGGGAGAGTAAACGAGAGTCAGTAGCCGCCACTCAATTACTTTCTTGCAAACGCCGAGTGAACGAGCCTTTCTTGATCAAGTGCTCCGAGAGAGGAAATCCTCAAGCGAAAATACTTGTGAGAATGGACATGGGAAAGAGCTGGGAGGCTGAAACAAGTGGGGGTGAGCCGTTGGCGAATGATTTCAAGGTCTTCTTGAGTTTCAGAGGGTCAGATACTCGTCAAGGATTCACGGATTACCTATACCATGATATGCTAGATGCGAACATCTGTGTTTTCTTTGACAAGGAAGAGCTGCACGTTGGTAAAGAAATTGGTGATGAGCTACCAACAGCCATCGAAAAGTCAAAGATCCACATACCCATCTTCTCTAAAGGTTATGCTTCGAGTGCATGGTGCATTCACGAGCTCACACACATGGTGGAGTGCAAGAAATCCAAACCATCCGAGAAGGAGATTCTGCCAATTTTCTATGATGTGGAGCCTCGCGATGTCAAGCTTAAATCTCAACTGTACACCGAAGCTCTGACGAAGCATGAAGAAAAGTTTGGTCGTCAGACGAGGCGAAAGTGGGAGGATGCCCTTAGAAGTGTTGCCCGAATCAGAGGATGGGAGCTGAAAAACCAAGGGTAAGTAGGAGGTGTCTTAAAGTACTCTGTAACTTATGTTTTAGACTTTCACTCTATACCCAAGCTTGGATAGATCTGGTTTAGGCGGTTTCAAACTGAAGGAAATATCAAGGTGTGTTTTTAAAACTATTTTTGGTAAACAAGTCATTCTTCCAAACCAAAAAGAGCAAGAACCTGGTATGCTCTTCATTGATAGATGTAACTCGTATATCTCCGTGTTCCTAAAATATGGATTACCTCCTTAAAATTGCCTCCTCTCTCCTTTTCTAGAGATTTTTACATGGTATTGGAGCAAGTTTCCATCCATCCATGTCAATTGCCCGTTGGTAGTGTTAGCATTTTGGAAGCAAATAAATAATAAAAAGTTCAAAACATTCGCTAGATGATTATTTGTTTAAATGATTGTCACATAAATTGTCTCTTCCATTTGGGCTCAACCTCTTGCCAAGCCCTATTAGCCATGTTGATGCAACCACTTGCCATGAGTTCTAAGGTTATACTTTGCAATTTTGACTTAGATTATTTTCCAACGTTGCAGGTACTGGAAATTCATTAAATCAGTGATACAAGAGATTGTGATGAAGCTAAAGACAAAGGACAAATACGTTGCCAAGCATATAGTTGGAATGGACAAACAAGTGGAAGCTGTCGTGAAGTTGTTGGACATGCACTCCAATGTCATGTGCTTTGTTCTAATTCATGGAATGGGTGGAATTGGTTAAACGACTCTTGCTAAGGTCGTATTCAACAAACTAAATCTCCTTTTTAGTTATTGCTGCTTTCTAGGAAATGTTCGGGAGTCATCGCTCAGCTTTGGCCTTGTAACTTTACAAAAACAACTATTATCCGACATCTTTGGTTCGGGCTTTCGTGACATAATTAATGATGTGGATGATGGGATCAAAATGATTGCGCAACGACTTTCTAACAAGAAAGTTTTCATCGTTTTGGATGACGTGGATAATGAGGAACAACTAGAGAAACTAGCCATCAAGCACATTGCACTCGGCTCGGGAAGCAAAATTCTTATTACAAGTAGGAACAAAAGCGTCTTAAAAGCTGACCAAACATTGGAGTATGAAGTGAAGCCATTGGATTCTGTTCAATCACTCGAGCTTTTCAGTAGGCATGCTTTCAGAAGAAATTTTCCTCCAAATGATTACGTTAGTCTTTCGAGACAAGTAGTTTCTACAACTGGAGGACTTCCATTGGCTCTTGAAGTTATAGGCTCATTACTTCATCGCCAAAACAAAGACATATGGATAGATGTATTGAAAAATCTAATAGAAATACCTTATGAGAAGGTCCAAGACAAGCTGAAGATCAGCTACAATATGCTAAGTCATGAGCAAAAACAGATTTTTCTTGATATCTCTTGTATATTTGTGGACAAAGAAAAGACGAATGCATTCTACATGTGGAGAGATTGTAGGCTTTTCCCGGATTATTCGATTCAAGTCCTTGTCTGCATGTCCTTGATAAAGATAACTGATGACAACAAATTCTGGATGCATGACCAACTAAGATCTCGGGAGGAAAATCATCTGTGGAGATACAAGGTTGATAAATCCAAGAAAGCAAAGTAGGTTGTGGTGTCCTGATATGGCGAAGAATATCATAAGAACAGAAGAGGTGCAACGATATGTTTGGCCATTGAATTGTAGACTTTCCTCAATATTTCATTTATTTAGCAGCCTCTTTTTAATAGAGAGAGAATTTGATAACATTTTTCATTTATTGTCATGATATTTTGTCATTGAATGGCAGAGAAAGGAGGCCATTGTAGCACTCTGCCTAGGTGGAGATGGATTAGAGGCCATTGAAGCAGTCTCCTTAGCCCTCGAAGCAATCAGCTGCTTAGATGGAATTGCATCAGGAACCTATACGAGCAAAGAGTTTTCAAGACTTCCAAATATAAGGTTCCTTGAATTAATTTGGGGGCAATTAGATGGAGACTTTGAGAATCAGCTTTCAGAGTTAAGATACATGTCCTGGCATTTGTGTCCTCAAGAGCTCCTGGCCATCAATTTTCGCCCAAGCAATCTAGTAGTTCTCGATCTTTCTGATAGTTTCATCACAGAAGACTGGGCTGGATGGAGCCAAATCAAGGTACCATCCAACACTATATATGTTTATCTTTATATCTATTGCATTGTCTCATGCAGTTTTTATGTTTTTAACTAAAATTAACTATACACTAACTATATAGGCAACGATCTAATGCAAATAAGATGGCATAAATGGATTAATCATGGCCATATACAAGTAATACTAAACTGGTCTTGAAGCCAAGGCCAGTTACAATTAAATTGTATTAAATAGGACATTATGGCGAAGAAGTTGAATTGATATATAGGTGGATATATGTGGATCGATTTGGATAGGCGTTAGTGCTAGATGAACGGATCTACGTGGGTTAAATGAGGAAAATAAGTCAACTCAATTGTAAGTCAGTTCCAACACAACCATATATTGGCTTTATATTCACACCGAATTTTCCCTTTACTCTCTTCTAGCTATTGTAACAGGTTGCCAAGAAGCTTAAAGTTCTGGATCTCACAGGTTGCGAAGAGATGACCAGGACTCCAGACTTCTCTCATTATACGAGTTTAGAGAGACTGATCCTTAATAGTTGCAGTAATTTGATTGAAGTTGATGGTTCGCTTGAAAAGCTTAAGTGTCTGATTTATTTAAATGCGAATGGGTGTACAAGTCTTAGGGATTTGCCCGAAGGAATCGGAGGGTTAGAGAAGCTTGAGTACTTGTATTTACGAAATTGCATAGAGTTGAGGAAGTTGCCTAAATCATTTGCAAGATTGGCATCACTGGTAGAGTTGGATCTCTCATATACAGCCATCACAAGATTACCAGACTCCATTGGTAACCAAAAGCACTTGTCGCTACTTCAACTGCGATGTACAGAAATTGATAAAATTCCTGGTTCTATCGGGAATCTATGGGAACTTAAGTCTCTCGTTCTGTCATATACTAAAATAAGGGAACTCCCCATCTCAATTGGGGACTTGGAATCGCTGCATAAGTTAGATGTCTCAGGAACAAAATGTCGACGGTTACCAGAATCTATTGGAGACCTAAGGAGATTAAAAGTCATCAATATTTCGGAGTCTTCGATAAGGGAGCTACCGCAAAGCATTGTTGTGCTAAAAGACTTGGAAGAGCTACATGTTGAGGCTTGCCAGTCTTTGAAATGGGATATTCCCGAGGGCATTTGGAAATTATTGCTTTTGAGAGTGCTTAACTTGGAGTTAACCTGTATTAGAAATGTTCCGGAGACGATCAAACTACTTCCTTGCCTAGAGGAATTGGGTTTATTTGGTTGCAGCAAACTCGAAGTATTGTGTGAGCTTCCCACAAGTTTGATAAGTTTAAGCTTTGGATCAAGGTCATTGCGTTGGGTTGAGAATCTCCTAAGCCTAACCAAATTGGCAAATTTGAGTTATTGTGGTCACAATGAGAACTGTTGTCCTTTGTACTTACAAGATGGTCCATGCCAACAATCCCTCACATTACTTCCACCATCTTTGTCGACATTGACACTTCATGATCATGAATCACTAACTAGTTTGTCATTTTGTTGCGATTTGAGAAATTTGACATGTTTACGGATTTATGAATGCTCTTGGAAGGAGGTTCAACTGGACGGACTCGAACAGTTGACTGAATTCGTTGTGAGAGGGTTAGAACTCCTCGAGGGATTTGCTGGTCTTTCAGGCTTGAAGAGGTTGAAGCTGTTGAGTCTGTATAAATGCCCAAATCTAACTGCTGTCCAAGGTCTTGGTTCAGTGGAGTCGTTGGAACAATTGGTAATAAACTGCTGTCCTAAGATTGAAAATATAGATGATCTGTCGGATTTGAAAAGGCTGAAGTCCTTGTTGATTCGACGATGCGAAGAACTTCTGGCGGTTAAAGGCCTAGATCAACTGGAGACTCTCGAATATTTGAAATTTCTTGATTGCAGATCATTGAAAAGTTTGCCTAATGTATTCAATTCGAAAGTACCAGAGGCGTGCCATTTAAAAATCTTCGGCTGCCCAAATTTAGAAGAGAATCCGTTTGAAGGCAGAGTCAGCACGTACGAGGAACGTAAAGTCCAGGAAAAAAGAAGCAAAGAGAAAGAGAAGTGTAAGACTGGGAATTTTAGTGCCACTAGGGTTAATTCGTCGTTAAATATTGTTGGTAGTTTGTTTGTAAAACAAATTGAGAAGTGCCTTATCCCACATTGAAAATATGTGAGTGCACACGTAGACGAGATTTAACACTAACCAATAATCATTCATTTTTATTTATTGAAAAAAATTCGAATTTATTTATATAAAAAATTAAGCTGTAATGTCATATTGAAACAGCGATTGTTCATGAAGAAGTTATGATTATTTATTATTTATTTATTTCGAATTTTATTTTTCTTTTAATGGTTATCTTAAAGTTCATACCTATTCAAATATAACTTCTTAATCCTTGGAAAGTTGTGTATGTTGGATATAACTTCTTTCATACGGATATCTTTGTTAATTTTTGCAACATTTCACGAAGAGTTGCCTATTTTTCTATATATATATATATATATATATATATATATATATATATATATATATATATATATCAGTTTTTGAAAAACCATGAAAGGCATCACAATCATCATTTTTTCGAGTCATCTTTCAAAATTGCAGTCATTGTTTCCAATTGTTTCCTAGAGAGACCTCGGAGAAATACTAGAATTGTTATCTAGTATTCTCATTTGAAACTTTGTTGTATCCTTGAGGATATTTGCCAGTGACCATTAACAATTTCATGAAGCAAATAAATCCTTAAAGAAAGTGATATCACACCTCAAAATCCGATGTGATTGCTCTATTGATTTCATTGTTTTATCCAAGTATGAAGACGATTTCCCAACAATTTTAAGGATTTATTTTGCAATAATGGAGTCAGAATCAATTAAAGTCAAGTTTTGTTCAAGGCATTCCTTCTACTTTGCCACCATGAATTTTGCTCGAATCGGTCCATAAAAGCACGCTCTTCTTTTGCCGTCAAAATCAGCCACCGGATGCTAATGATTTATCATCACCCACCATTGATATATCTTATGCACAAAATGGCATGGCATGACTCGTGGGGGTGGAGGATATTTTGGATGAGGATACCGAGGCCTCTGGTGATAAGGATGATCATGTTTTGGAGGAAGTTTCAACTAAGGAAATTCTAATGGATGTCTGTCGATACAAAAAGAAGACGTGCATACGGAGGAACTTCAAATTCTTTGGCAAAGGAAGCAAATATCTCTAGTGATCGCATGCCTGATGATGCTACTGAATCCAAAGAAGGTTCAAGCAGAGAAAAATCGGAAAGGACCATGACTTGTTGCACGTTGATCTGTTCCATGATGGGTTGATGTTCGTTGACAAGCACATACGCGAGGTCCGTGCACCGCTCTACGAACTTGGTTGAGCAAGGGCTCGGAGTGGTCGGTTCGTGCAGGGTACGCTATTCTTCCACGTGATTCTCAGTGTAATTGCTAGTTACGTTGCTGTCCAACTTTGGAGGACCATCGCCTCTGGTTTTCACAAGGGATTGGTGTCAGTTGCATGGAAAGTTGTGTGCTTCTTCTCTGCTATGGCCTTTTTTATCATGACTTTTCTGAATTTTTCTCTCGTGGAAGAAGTAGATATTTTATTAGATATTAAAATTAAAACATAGTGGGGTTATTCTTTGAGCCAAGGTAATTATGTGGAAAAGATGTTGAATAAATTTCAATATCTTAGGTTTCAAAGAAATGAATAATTCATTTGATTTATGGTAAAGGGTCTTTAGCATAAGTGCTATAGGGAATGTATGCGATGCACTATATTGACCCGATATTGCTTATTCTATGTGTAAATTGAGTACATTTATTTGTAATCCAATTATAGAACATTAGAAGGTTATTACCTGAATTTTGGTTATTTTAGTGAATCAAAGCTTTGAAAGTGTTTTATAATAATTATCCGGTTGTATTATGATAATACATCGATACTAATTGGATTACAATTGTGAGAGATAAACGATCCAATTTTGGATGGATTTTCACATTACATGAATGTGTTGTTTCTTATATGAGTAAGAAACAAATGTATATAACTCACTTAACTATAGAATTTGAATAATTGCTTTAAAAGCAATTGGGAAAGAGGCTGAATGGATTAGGAATTTGTTGTTAGATATCAAATTATGACCTAGTCTTATGCCTCATATATTCTATCCATTGTAATAGTGAAGCTATTTTGGCAAGAGCTTATAATAGCACTTATAATAATAAGTCTAGACATATTAGCCCAAGGCATGAATACATGAGACGATTGATTAAAAATGGTACCTTAACAATTGTCCATGTCAGGTCAATCAAGAATTTGGCCAATTCTTTACCAAGAGATTTGGTAAAGATGATCTCACAAGAAACAGGGCTGAAACCCTTTAATTAAAATCACCAATAATGGTAACCCGACCTTTTTCTAAAACATCACTAGTTACAAGGTTTAATGGGTAAGAAAATTTACTAAATGTGATTGTTTGATATTGACGTAGCCCTGATATGAGAAGTCAATATCATCTGTTACGTTTTGTAGGTTGAATTGAATTCTTCATGAAGTATTGTACACTTTTATAATGTGTTAATAGTAATAGAAACACATAATAGATACTTCGCCTATATGAGCTTAGAAGTGGTGCCGCTTCTTACGAAAGTTAGGGTTGCTTTTTAGAGAGCTCATGAAACAAGATCAAGCACATGGCCATAATAGTGCGGAGTAATAGAGAACTTCTCACTTAAACAAGAGGTTAATATATGTGCGGTATGTCCGATTCTATCATTTAAAAGTACAAATTTAAAGCCAAGCTATTTGTCACTTTGATAGGGTTTTGAGATATTTGCACTAAATAAAGGTTTAACTCGAAAGAGACTTTTATGTATGTATATTAATCTCATGGAAATGTTGACTATATTTTTTTTAAGTTTTATTTTTTGTTTTACAAACAAAAGTGAGAGATTGTTAGTAGTTTGTTTGTAAAACAAATTGAGAGATCCCTTGTCCCACATTGAAAAGATGCGAATGGGCACGTGGACGAAATTTGGCACTAACCAATAATCATTCATTTTTATTTATTGAAAAAAATTTGGATTTATTTATATAAAAAATTAACCGTAATATCATATTAAAACAGTACGACGTTCATGAAGAAGTTATGGTTATTTATTATTTATTTATTTCAAATTTTATTTTTTCTTTCAACGATTATCTTAAAGTTTGTACCTATTCAAATATAATTTCTTAATCCTTGAAAAGTTGTGTCAGTTGGATATAACTTCTTTCATACGGATATCTTTGTTAATTTTTGCAACCTTTAACGAAGAGTTATCTATGTTTCTATATATATCAGTTTTTGAAAAACCATGAAGGGCATCACAATCATCATTTTTTCGAGTCATCTTTCAAAATTGCAGTTATTGTTTTCAATTGTTTCCTAGAGAGACCCTGGAGAAATACTAGAATTGCTATCTAGTATTCTCATTTGAGACTTTGTTGAATCCTAGATGATATTTGCCGGTGATCGTTAGCAACTTCGTTGGGCAAATAAATCTTTAAAGAAAGTGATATGACGCCTCAAAGTCTGATGTGATTGCCTATTAATTCAAATTTATATTGACTTCATTGTTCTACCCAAGTACAAAAACGATTTCCCAACATATATTAACGATGGAACGATAGATTTTCAGTTGAAACAATTGGTTCAAAGATTGATCGAGAAGTACCTTTCGAATTGAACACCATAATTTGTGATGCATATGGAATTATTCACGTGTATTGACTTCTTGGTTATGACTTTATGAGTGTATCGTGACTTGATGTGTTGTCCAGTTGTCCTTGACACTCCATGCATATTAGTTGATCAAGTGGTAGCCAATCAATCCTGACATTTAGTGACATTTTGGTTCTGTAATTTATCTTAGATTGTGTCTCATGTTTTTGTCGTTATTATGAAAATTTTCGTAGTTTTTCCAACAATGTTTTTACTGCCTAGAAAGGCATGTACTTTTTTTTGCATCCGTAGAGATATTTATTTATTTATTTTGAATTCATAAAATTGTCCAAATTTTTTAAAGGCTAAAAATCTAGCATCCAATTGAAGAGATTTTTTGCAGTTGAGCATGGAGAAGGAAATATTAACAATGTTATTTCTACCTCTTATAGCATATGGACGTAACATTTGCATAATATTGATCTTAGTGGCCAATGTAAGATTTGGTGGAATATTATATTTAAACACCTTTTTTACTTGTAATTTATACATTGAATATATCTAATAGTTGCATAATTTTGGGGTCTATTCTTATTTAGAACCAATTGGCTTTTGATTTATATCTTCACTTTTTTTCTCTAGAAAAGTATTTTCACTTGCTATATGTCAGGTCAATATCAATTTTGTCAGTCCTATGTGATCCCTAACTTCTTTCTTTATTGCAGTTTTATCAAAATACGGTAAGACAGACCTTTAATTATTGTTCTTTCCTCATAATGCCATTTATGTACATTGACCAGTCTCTAAAATGTAGGAAGTTCATTCGTTGCAAGATGTAATTGATGAGATGAACTGCTCCATTGGATGATTACCCTCCACAAAATTTGTAGGGTATCACAAGAACGTCATAGAATCGCATTCCGTGACCATTATCACAGCATCATGATCAATCAATTGGAATAACTTCTACTATGACCCTACTCCTATGTGCTCTTGCTAAAGATGATTTTAAGAGGGCTTTTTATGCTTTTTGCCGTCGACAACCTGTTTATATTCCTTAACTGGTTTGTTTGCCCAGGGGGTATCTCTTCTCCTGTCGTTAACAAGGAGAAACATTCTGGCCAGATTTGGTACTAAAGGCTCTGAATGCATCTACAAGTAATGCTAAATTCAAACTTCAGCCAGACTTGTGCACAGTTTAACACATCTTCCCCATTGTGCATTGGACAATCTATATTGTCCCTATTCTTTAATCAGTTATAAGATGAATCCAGAGCATTGGAAATGTAGTGGCCATCAGCATCTACACATGACAGACAGATAATATTATAAGATCAACGTGCCCAAAAAGCACCAAGAAGTCAGAGAAGAGAATGGTCTGGCAACCATGGATGTCGTGATTTTCCACTGTATCAATCACTTGAATTGATTACTTTTCACGTTTCTTTAGAAGGTTCAGGTACCAATGAAACAAACCATATGAAATTGTGGGAGTTATACATCTCGTGAGGCAGTAAGATTTGTACTGAAGCGTGCATCATTAAAATGCCTGAATGCTGTCCAGTTTGATGCAATTTGTTTTACCAAACTATCAATATCAATTCACAGGATTTACACATGAAGCTGAGCAAAATCTGCCTTGCCTCTATCGTCAATTATCATCAATCAAATTCGTCGGCTCGCTCAAAACATACTTGGGCAGTTCGTACTTCGCACCTGCAACAATCAACATTGCATGAATTTGATGCTGGACAGGACAATAGAAATGGAAAGATTTTTAGGTGGTGGTGGGCAAGAAGCAGGTGGGGGACAGGGAGAATAGATTGATATAGCACCTCTTTCATCATAGCATATTGTCAAGTCAGCTCTCTGAACAATCACGCCAGCACTGTCCACAATTGCTTGGGCAAGCGTTAGATCTGCTTCTGCTGCTGCATGCAGAGCATCCCATATTTCTGAAAGCAGAATTAAATTGCTTAACAAGTCTACAACAGTTATATAAAATGAGAGAGAGAGAGAGAGAGAGAGAGAGAGAGAGAGAGATTATTACTATAGAGATTGAAGGGAAGACAGGTAATATACAACAGAAAACATAACTAAGTCATCAAGATATTGACATGCCAATTCACATCAGCTCCTTCACCATCTTCAGTCTCTGTAAAGTTTCACCACTGAAAAATGTGCAGAAGATGACCCTTGAACTAGTGTTCCAGCTAAAATATATCTCGAAAAGTATGCACAACTATGTGCTTCAGACTAGTTGATACCATCTGCACCTAGAAACCAACCTCCCCCTCCTTCCCTCCCTCCCCCATCTTCAGTCTCTCTAAAAGTTTCACCACTAAAAATGTGCAGAAGATGAGGTGTGAACTTGTGCTCCAGCTAAAACCAACCAACGTCCATCTGCACCCCAACCAACCCCCTCCCCCTTTTCTCTCTCTCTCTCTCTCTCTCTCTCTCTCTCTCTCACACACACACACACACACACACACACACAAACACACACGTGCCATACCCATGGTGTCATGCAGAAGCAGGTTGCTATGAAGGTTTCTTAACTGTAGACAAGGAAGATCGATGTGCAATGCTTCCAAAATCCCACAAGCCTTAGGGAACATGCATTCTCATCACAGTACTAAACTGGCAAAACTTATGTTGCAATACATCTGGTCAGTCAATAACAGAACAACTACCGGATTGTCACAAGTGCAAAGAATTGTGACTAAAGGCAAATAAGTGTTGGCTACAGTGAGAGCTGAAGTAGCCTGAGCTTATTTTCAAGTATAACATGCTTGCTAGTTTTCAGGCACTTTCACCAATTGAAAAGAAATCTCCAGATAATCATAACAACAGGGCATCACTTATTGATGTTACTCGACAATATTAATAGCAAGTTACTTTTGACTTACTAAAAGCCTTTCATTATATGGGTGACCTTCTGATATTTGATATGTACCACATCTTCTAAATAGGATCATACTTAAGGCATCTGATATAAGCATGGGTCTAAGCAACTTGAAGTAAGAAGCATACCCTGAAGACTTATCCCCACACAATCAAGTTAGTTTCATGTAATCTAGGAAGCATGGACATTCTTCAGGAGCCTCCATTTTGTGTTGAACACCCCAACACGTGTCCGACACACTCCAACATGTTCCGACACACAGTCAACAGGTGTCAAACATCCAACACATGGTCAACTTTCCCATACGCCAGCAACATGTGAGTCCGGAATCCCGACAAGAGATTCCGACATGAACAGGGTTAATTTTAAAAAATTTCAATAAATTACAGGGCAAAATGTATATATACAGAATAAAAATAAAGGGAGAAAGATAAAAAATCCTAGTCTTTTTTCAACTTATTGTTAAATTTAATAGTTGAATGTAGATTGCCTTTTTTTCCTTCAAGTTTTATGGACTACTGGAATGAAATTTAGTTGAACTTGTTAAATTAAAACAATGAATAATATTAACAAATGGTGGATTAATGTTTTTAATGTAAATTTATTCTAGGCTCTTTTTTTTATTATTTATTTATTTGTGGATTTGAATCAAATTAATTTGATTGAAATAATCATAAAAAATGACAATATGTCATGTATACATAAAAATATCCCAATATGTCAGAATTCTCTATTTTTTGAGAAATGACGTGTCAAAATGTTGTATCGAGTGGGGAGGGTGGGTCCCACACATGTCCACACCACATACAAAAATTCCAGAAATCCCTCTTTGAATTGGTTAAGAGTGAGAATTGTAGTGCAAAACCTACCAAATGTTCAAATCACTTAGGGAAATTAAAGATGATAGAGTGTAGCAAAACGACTGCAGCTTGACAAAGGAAAAGCAAAACAGTCTCAGCCTTCAAGTTAGAGGATAGACCATTCAAGCCGGCAGTATAAAAGTATAACCCCACTGAAATTTTAAAAATCACTGAATAAGTAGGCCCATAAACATTAGAACTCATCATAGTTCTAGCCTCTACAAGTTTCAATTTGAAAACTGAACATGAAAGCACATTCTTCAGAAAGGGATCCCTATTTCTAAATAATTCATGTAGTCCACTTTCTAGTTATTTGTACCACTCATAAGGTACAAAAAAGCAACTGCGCATTTTACTGGATGTGCTTTATCCATTTGCTGTTCATATTTCAAGTCATTTTAATACTTGATGAATGAGCAGTAAAACATGGGAAACTTTACATTCAACAACCATCTTTCCATAAATATAAACAGAAGAGAATTTGCAGCTAGCAAGCTTCCCATACAGCAACACTGTCACTAAGGTAACTCATTGCATTGCTGAGTTAAAGAAAACAACATTACCAATACCAACATCTAGGGTCAAAGTATAGTGACCACTTTCTAGAGAATAGATGCACATGTATAGGCCATAATAACTCAAATCTCATCCCTCCCTCGCTACCAATAAAGAAAACTGCAATCCTTGAGTATGGCAAATACTGACATTTAACTGAAAATGTCCAGAAGAGATAATTCATGGATAATTTACAGACCGAAACTAAAGGGACAGTTGGGCAATACTTAATCAAACGAAAACCAGTTCCCATGTTCTTAAAATTTGAAAATAGATCTAGTCGCAAGAAGCCCACAAATATCCAATGAGTTGCCCCAAAATAAAAAGGTAAGCCATGTCCTGTTTTCCCATGGAGAACATATTTCTCATGCAATATGCAATGTGCATAAATTATAGTTTTGCAGTTAACAACAGCATTATAAATATGCTACACTGCACATTTAAGCAAGAAACATCACAATTCAAAAGGAAATTGCTCAAACTTGGTCAAATGAAAATAGCAATCATGATTCACATAGCTATGACCACCCATTGTACAAAGCATGGTTTTCTCCTCTCTCCTGCAGTACTAGGAGGGCAGGTGAAGGTGAAGACCAGTCACCATGCATTGTATATTAACACCATCGTATCCTAACAATTAAGAAATACCTTGTCTCCCACCATAATGTGGTGCAGTGTCCCAAAACTCCTCACGCATCTTCATCAGTTGTGTCCTTGTAATTGGTTCAGGATGCTTCCAAGGTTTTGGCTTCCTAATTTTCTTAGAAGAGTCTGTCAGCAACCATACAAACAATAAGATATTATGCATTCAAATTGTCGGCTTACAGTTGATATGACATGACAAGTTCACTACATGTGTTTGCACTAGGCAGAGCAATATGTAAAGACGTGATGCTAAACAGTGTTAAGGTCTATAAAATTCTTAGACATAAATTTCCCCATCCCATGCAAGACTGTCATGAAAAGAGAATTATCTGAAGCACTGAGGTGACCAATTTAACAATCTACATAAACACAGAAAGTCAGAGAGTAAAGATTGACCAATGTAAGCTTCCAAAAATGCTCAAGTGAACAAGAATAACCACCCACTACTGTTTAATTGAACCAAGGATAATATCTAGGGGAGCATCCACTAGTAGGCTCAAACCCTTTCAAGCTTTACATGAAAGAGAGTCATACAGCCATATGCAAACTACATTTTCTTGATAACTCCATTAGAAAAAATTCTGTCCTTTGTCAAATTGCTCAGCTTCATCATCTATAGTAAACGCCCTAATCATGTTCTCACTCAGCAGATCAAGTTGTCATACCAACAGAGTCGAAAGTTGAACTATTTACTGGTTTCAGCGAAATCCCAGTTTGGTAGAATGCGTAATTTGTGGATAATTTTTCAAGGTCTAACATACAGATTCAAATGATATCATTAATCATTCAACTCCCGAAAGAATATAGCCTAGCTGACGATATCTGGTACCCCGCGGCAAGGGCTTATTCTAGAAAGACTTCCACAAAACCGACGCAATCCACAACCACCGAATTAACGAACCGCACCGCTCTGGAGTGATAAACCCTCTCGACATAGACGATCACATCCACTGAACCAGATCAACAAAACCCAACAGGCGACAATCGAGTCATCAAACTCGCTAAGACACAAGAAAAGAAACTCAATCGTCACCGATATCGACGTCCTAGGTCACAGTCAACGCTCCAGCAGACCGAATTCAAAGCCCCAGCACTCGAAAACAAAGATCGACAGGACCAAATAGGGACAGCGAGATTCAAATTCCAGAGCCGCGAAGGACAAGCGGGGAACGATCGGGCGGGCCGTACCATCTCCCTTGGCCCGAGATCCGGCGCAGCCCATCGCATCGAATCGGCGGGCCCCAATCGGAGGACGCTGGCGGCGGTGGCGGCGGCAACTCCGAGGTCAACGGAGGCGGCGGAGCGGGGAGACGGGTTCCGGCGATCGGGGCGCTGGAATCGACGCGGTTATATGCGGAATGCGGGGAGCGAAGTTAAAAAGAGAAGAAGAAGAAGGAGAGGAGCGAAAGTCACGAAGACAGGGAAGAGAGAGAGAGAGAGAGAGAGAGAGAGAGTGAGGTGAGGAGGTGGGGTCGGTCAGTGGCATTTCTGTGTCCACGTAGGCAAAGAGGGTCATTTGTCGTCTTCTTGATTTCTTTTCTTTTTTCCCTTTTTTTTGTCTTTTTATTTATTTATTCATTTTTTGTTTCCTTTTCTTGCACCCAAAAAAAAAAAAAAAAAAGGAAAACCGGGCCGATTCAATCCGAGAAACCCGGTCGGTTTCAAGACAGTTCAGACGGGAATCGGTAGGTCGGGTAAGAAATCGGGGAATCAAACTTTCGATTCTACACAAGTTCGATTCTCATCGGATAAAACCGGGTTTTTAGCTTCTTTTTCTTTGGTTCTTTGTTTGAAAAATAAGCAAGGTTCATTATTTTAACTTGTTAGTGTCCATGCGCCTCGCACCTCTTATTCTAAATTATATATTTTATTTCTCAATAAAGTAGGAATATCCCTCATGTTTTACATCACAAAATTGAGACAAAACAATTTAAAAAAAGTATTTACTTATTTAGAGATAAATATCAAACTGGAAAGATTAGAAAATTCAACAATGCCTTATAAATGCCACTACTTCATTGGAATTTTTCCCACGACAAAATATTTTTCACAAAAGTCATTATTCGATTTTTAATTGAATGAAACGGGTTATATGGTGACTCTGGATAAGAAATATCACAATAAATAAGATAATTGACAACTTCACTCCAAATAGAATTGATAGAGCTGTATAACCATAGACCATGCTAGAATTTAATCGGCAATATGTTCGGAAAATACAAACTCTACAATGGGATTGAATGTAAACAAATTATACTAAAATTTAATCAATGATAAAGCTTAAAAATGCAAAAATATTATGTCGGAATTTAATCATTGACACAACACCCAGGATTAAGATAAATGCCGAATTTAATTCCCAACATGGATCTTGGAACTATAGCTTGGAACACACCAAAATTTAATCAACAATATGAGTCCGAAAGATAAAAATACAATACAATGCTTGAAAATAAAGATAAACGAAAGAAAGTTGTGTTTGGTGATCTTGATTTGAGTTCGAATAGGATATTAAATTATTCTATTCGGTGTTTGGTGATATTCTTAGGACCAGATAAATCCAAATAAAATGTCGGATAAGAAATCCGATCTAAGGCCGTGACTTCCGAGGTCGATCTTTCAAAAAGTCATTATTCTGAATTCAATTTCCTAGAGACTATAAAGAATTTCAAATCCCCTTTTATATTATCATATCCCAATTCGACAAAATACTGCTACCTAGATTTATTTGATTTGAGTAGGGACCACTATCGACTATTATTAGTGGAGGTTACAAATGGCTACATGGATGATTACATTGACTCCACCACTTTGATGGTTTTTTCAACTCCACTAGATTGATTTATTAGACTGTGTAGATGGTTACTTCTTTGACTTTTGCATTCGACATTGTTGACTCCACTTTTTGTCTATTCCTTTTAGTTCTCAATACATCAAGTTGATGATAATTTTATTCATAAGTGGTCAAACTTTGCTCTCAGTGACAAAATCCATTACATGTCGATATTAACCAAAAGTTGTCATTTTTTGGTGCAAACATTTACTAAAATAATACTTATATCACTTAAAGTTAGGCCCATTTTCCAAGTCGAACAGTGTTCAATTCTAGGTTGGTACATAAGAGAACCAATTTGGTTCTCGGTTTCGGATTCTTGATCGGAAACCTTCGTAATTGGAACCAATTACCCATTCTATTTACTACCTGTATTTTTAACCAAGCTTCTGTTATTGTTGCAGAAACTTACGCTCTTGGAGATGGAATTACAGTTGATATTGATTCTAATGTTCAAATTCTTTTAGTTAAGACCAATTCACTTCTGCTTCCTGAATATTTGAATAACATACATGCCAGACAACTCCCCTCATCCTCCGCGTTCTTCATGAATGCAGGACCTCCGAGTGATGCGACCCGAGACATGTCCTCTATGATGCTACTCAATGTGCCGATGAACTCGCCGAGTCGGCAAAGATGGATGAAGCTGCAAACAACGTCTATACTACTGAACCCACTTCTGAGTTGTGCGCCTTTAGACATGATCACGGTGCACGCTAGTTCAACCTCGGGTATTCTTGAGAGTGAGTCTGCGCTCTGCAGTGTGCTGTCTAGTTGAATAATAAACAGTAGAGTGAGCATAGTTTTGGCGGTTTTCCCATTTTAAATTATCTTTTTGTAATCAAGAATTCGATAATTATACATGCCGGTCGGTCGTTCGTTCGACACATATGGTACACAAAGTTACTTAAGCCTATACATACTAGATCTAATCGTATCTATCTCATATATAAGTCGGCGCATTGCTCGCTTTATATTTTTCGCCGCAGCATATAAACTGATCAGATATAGTGGTCGAAGATTGTTCAGTACATTACAAATTGCCATTGACACTTTGCTAGTAACTACTGAGAGAGAGCTCAAGCATCCAATCTATGCGAAGGGGCTTGTGTGCAAAATTTTCATTTATAATGGTTGTTATTAAATTTGGGCAAATTCCACCAAAAATCATAAACTATATCACTTGTAACAATTTTACCCTGAACTTTTTTTTATGCCACTAAAAATCCCAAACTATTCTATTTGTGACAATTTTACTATAAACTTTTTTGGTGCCACAAAAAACCCAAACTATGCCACTTAGAACAAATTTACCATAAATTTTTTGGCTAAAGGGCATTTTCATCCTTTCCATTTTCTTTTTTTCTTTTTCGTTTTTTTTTTCCTTCTCCTTTCTTCCCTCTGCCATGGCTAGCAAAGGGAAGCTGCCAACGTCAGAGTCAGCGAGGCCCTTGCCAAATCCGGTGAGGGCAACCGTCACCTAGGTCAAGCAAGATGAGGGCGATCTCACCAGAGCTAGCTTGGGTGGCCCTCACCCAATGCCGACAAGGGCCGCCATTGCCTCGCCCGACCCAGTCAAGGGTCGCCATTGTCAAATCTGGTGAGGGCAACCTTCGCCTGAGTCAGGCGAGGGTTGCTTTCACTAGATCCAGCAAGGGCGACCCTCACTTGGGTCGGCAAGGCTCGAGCTCCCTCGCTAGCATCAGGCAACCAAGCGAGGGTCGTCGAACCTCGCTCGACTCCGACACCTAGGAGGGCAGGTGAGGGCGACCATCACCAGCTTCCCTCTACTGGCCATAGCAAAGGGAAGGAAGGAGAAGGAAAAAAAGAGAAAATGGAAAAGGACAAAAATACCCTTCAACCAAAAAGTTTGGAGTAAACTTGTCCTAAGTAGCATAATTAAGGTTTTTTGTGACACAAAAAAAGTTCAGGATAAAACTATCATAAGTGACATAGTGTGGGGTTTTTGGTGGCACAAAAAAAAATTTAAGGTAAAATTATCACAAGTGACATAGTTTGAGGTTTTTAGTAGTATAAAAAAAAATTTAAGGTAAAATTATCACAAATAGCATAGTTAATGTTTTTTTATGGTATTTTCCCTTTAAATTTTTATTATGAATTAAGTTATTAAAACTTTTGAACCTCACTCCTAAATCGCATCCTAGTCCATGTGATAGACAGTTCATTTGTGGTTTAACTACAAATGCAACTCTCTAGTTCGAGCATTTGTGCAATTTGGTTTTCTAAGTTTCGTTGTATGCGATCGGGTTCTCTAACTTTCTGAATTTGTGCAATCTGGTCATCTGAGTTTTTTTATATGCAATCAAATACTCCAACTTCATTTCAACCAAGTGCTTTGCTACATGCTGTGACTATTACTGTCAAATTAGGATTTCTTTTCTTCTCATTCTTCTCGTTTGTTTTTTGCTCATTTGCAGCCAAATCAACGTGGCGTGTGGTTTTCCATCACATAAGCAATGTCGCGCCATTAATTAATTCACTGGTTTAGTTAGAGTGGTTGACCAAAAGGTTTGAAAGCGCAACATAAATCTTATATGATGAAATTCCACAACTTCAGACTATTAAAAGCAAAGTTAGATGACGAAATCACTCGAATGTTGAAACTCGAAGAACTAAATATGTCACTCGATCCTTCATTTGATAATAATAGTTTCGAGCTAATTCATGAAAGATGTCAAGTTCATATCAAATTTGGCCCTTGCATTGACTTTTTTCTTTTGGGTATGAAACCATATGAGTGATCACATTACTCTTGATCATTGGGAAAATTGCCAAAACGGTCCTAAATTATTGCAATGTTTCTAGTTCAATCCTAAACTTTTTTTTTTACGTCAATTCAGACCTAAACATTTTATAATTGTGTCAATTTAATCCATCTAATCAAATTTGGCCTACTAGTGCTGATATGAATGCCAGCCAGCATAACATGGCAATTTTTAAATAATATTTTATTTTTTTACTGATCTTTTTATTTGCTTTTCTTTCCATTTTTTTCTTCTTCATCTTCTTATGACCGGTCACCAAATTGTCCAAAGGCTACAATCGATGAGGTCGACCTCACCAGCCACTAGCGAGGCCTCACCATCGCAGCATTGGGCAAGCTCGCCCTTACCTAGATCTAGCGAGGGCTAGCCTCACCGTCATGACACTAGGCGAGACCTCACTAGCCTAGCCTTTGGTTGGTCTCAAGGTAAAAAAAAATTCAAAAAATGAAAATATTATTAAAAAATTGCCACATTAATGCCGGTTGGACGACCAACGCCCATGTCAGCACTAGCCGGCCAAATTTGACCGAATAGACTGAATTAGCACAACTACAAAAGGTTTATAATTGAATTAATGCAAAAAAAAAGTTTATGACTGAATTAAAAAAATCACAATAAATTTAAGACTATTTTGGTAATTTTCCCTTTTGTTTATTCATACTTATACGTTTTATTCCATGATATTGATCGATGATGTCAGGTCGGTATCTACTTTTGTTAGAATTTTGTACTTTAGCCTAACCATCTTAATCAATTGTTGTCGAAGATGAACCTTTCATTCGTCAAGTCATTACTCGGTGATGTCGTTTGTATCTCCATCCTCCATATGGTAACGTGTCCATTGAAAAGATTGAATTTGACGAAATTGAGAAATCAAATACTGAATAAATTTCTTTTATGGCTTGGTTCTAGAAATGCTCATTAAACTTTCTTTTTTTTTAATCAAGTCCAGTGGAGCGCGCCATGACATTGGATATATTCACCAAGATGTAAATAAATAAATAAATAAAAAGAGAAGGCGAAGGCGAAGGTGGAAGTGTACTAATACGTGCGGTTGCCAGCCCAACCTACATCTAAGAACGTGCAAAGTGAACCACCAGCTAGTGCTACTCCAAAGAATCACAGCCATTATAGTCGCCTCAAAATAAATGTAGTAGTCTCTTGATAGACAGCTCTAGGATGAATTTGTCTTGGAATTATGCATTACAGGCGTCAAAAAGGCACAGCCCGACTTGGCCTTATCCTACCCAAAAATTTGGGATATTTTGGGGGTCGGGCGTTTGTCTTCTTCAAGTAAGGGTCCAAGGTGTGGGTATTGTTAAGGTAATGTTATAACCCTATCCAAAGCAAAATATCTGAAAACCCTCTCAACTCTATCGCCACTCATCAGTTCGTCTCTTCCACGACACGAACCCTAGATGACCACCATACCAACTCCGTCAGAGCCAGGCATGACCCAAGAGAGCTTATAACTGAGTAAGACATACCCGGCCACCTTGCGAGGGCGACATACCCTAATGCTTCGCAATGCTTGTGTAAGCAGCAACATACTGTCCAAAAGATCTCGTAGTCTTTGTTCTGCAGATATTCGCACAACTGTTTATTTTCTCGTAAGGTAAGAGTAAGCTTATCTTTCATATTTGTGACTTTTGACCGCGAGCGATTAAGGTACGTTATAAGCATCTATTTAGGTGCTGCTATGGGATTATACATACATGCCCCACCACTGAGACTAAACTATTGTAGATGATCATAGCCCCACGTGTATACAAGATACATTATAACATGAGAAATACTGATGTGAATATCGTTAATTTACCATGAAAATAACAATATATTTGTAACGCAAAAAAAAAAATACAAAGAATTAGAAATTGTTGGGGGTCTATTCCTTCAAAATTTTGCGGTTTATAATATGTTATTACTTTCACAGTAGCCTAAAAACTATTATGCTAATAAAGCCCTCGTAACACTCACCTTGCAAGAGAGCTAAACTACTTACAACACACACAACTTGTGTCACGACCCGAACCCCGAGTACACAACAACCCCTTCCCTTGGCCAACTGAATGCGATGTCCCAAGACACGTCGCTGACCATTCATTTTATTCTTTTATTATACGCAAGCGGAAGATGAACCATCCCCTAATTAATCAAACAATCAATCAATCAAACAAGGATAGAAGGATGAACAACAAAATAACAACAAACTACTAATTCATTTATTTACTGGATTAATCAACGAAAGAACATTTCCAATATACCAGCCCATAAGAGGGTTAATTCCTTTCTCTAAGCTAGACAAAAAGAGACTAAGGCTAGATCAATCCACCTTTACAAAAAGAATCCTCAGGTTCGATACGACCATCACATAGACCTATCGAACTCAGGCTCCATTGAGTCGTAGTTGGAGGCGTTCGGGTCGATCATTAGTGGAGTGGGGGCAAGATTCTCCACTACGCCATCGGGAGAGCCCAGCTCCATCGAATCCCAATCGGCGTTTTCAGGGACCCTACCGGGCGACCTATCAAAACCACACAGAGAACCGATCAGGAGATCATCCTCCCAAATATACTATGCCAGGAACCGATGGGGTATCCATTGCCCCAATCCCTCATCCACCTAGATGGTGGAGACGTATTTCTCATATAAATGCACCTGGCCCAGGAAGTGGTGGTATGTTACGATAGTCTTCCAATCCTTAGGGATCCCGAACCACACTGAAGGGTGCGCTATTTTAAGGGTCTGAAAATAGTTATATAATAACCAGTGAGATAAAACCTTAGCAAGTCCTCGCCTTAAGCCTTGATTAACACACCAACTTAACTCGAGGTATCTCTCCAAAACCGCCCCTCAAGCAAAGTAACAGTGACCACACATACTACAACCAAACATGACTAGCTCACATAATTAGGGCCAACAAGCAATCAAATAATCGGTTTGCATGCAACCTTACCCGGTATGCCATACCCTACACAATATGCTCAAACACAATACAAGCAATGCATACTACCATCAACTAATGCATTTTATCAATCGCATACGAGTCACATCACAAACGATCTCACATGGCTATTGCCACACCCTATACATTATCAATTCATGCATGCCACAAATAGTGTAATAATCTCATGCATAATTGGAACTAGTAATGCCATTTTTCTCATGCATTCTTGCATTCACATGTATTACGATTATTAATGCCCCTTAGAGCCACAACCGAACCCCGCTAATGTCTACTGGCATAACTAGGCATAGCCCTCCCCCATGAGGCGCGACAACATTGAAGGTTCTTTCACAAGATGGCATTTCTAAAGGAGTATAGGCTCGGCCTCTATTGCGACTTCGCATCCGAACTCCCGTTGGGATTTCGACAAGTTAGACTATCATCCTCCGAACTTCAGTCGAGACAACGGGTTCAATTTAGTGATCATGTATGCATATCACCACAATCTACTTTTATCTTGAACATCAGCTAATACATACATGCTTGTATATGCGGTCTCAAATTCCTCCTTAGAAAATCAATTCATTTCCATGTCCCTCGGACAAAGCATTTTCCCATTTTTGAAAACCATGCAATTCATGCAAATGTCTATGCATTTACACAATCAATTCACATTATATGATCAAAACATATGCAATTAAACAAATTTTCACTTTTGGATAAATAGTGTCACATGAATAGTGCACTTGAACAGTATCGTATGAACAATGAAATTTCAAAATTCAATAATTAATAAATTAAATTCAGAAATCAACAAGACAATAATTAAAGCAAAACAATCAATCATTTAAGGCTAAACAAGTTTAACACCCTTAAACTTTATTTAATAAATACTAAGCAAGATTAATCTAAATTAATCATAATCATTTAACTAACCACAGATCTTAGCTCTAATACAACTTAATTAATCCCCTAAACTAGGATTAACTCTAATCAAACTAACTCTAAGCAAGTTTATGCGCTAAACGAAGGATTAGGACAAAAATTCACATGTTAAGCGGGCCGGAGACACGAGCGCGATAACGACGACGAAGGCTACGCATGGGAACCTCAACTACAATAATCCAAGGCAATCTTGAGGATAAAACAACAGCAACCGCCTCTCTTTCCAACTCTAGAAACCCGAACTGCCCAAGTGAGAAAAGGAGATGGCCGGGATAACCAATGCTCCGACGACTAATGACTCTAAGGGTTCAAGAGGGACTAGTTGGTGGCTGGTTTAGGCGGAGGCTAGGTCGAAACAGGAGTGGAGAAGCTTTTCAAGGCGGTGCAATGCTAGAACCAAGCAAACGGGGAAACGGTAGTTTCTGGCCAGCTGGCGGGCTAGCCGGCGACCTGGACCAGCAAACAACAATAGCAGGGGACATAGATGGAGCTCCTAGTCATAGCGGCAGGTGGTGTGGGCAATGATCAAGTTGAACAAACAATGAACAACTCAAGGAAAGGAGGAAAGGAAGAAGAAGAGGAAACAAGGGGGATGATGGGCAACTGAATGGGGAGAGAGAGATAGAATGGGAGGGCTAGCTGTCCAACATCATTAAAACCCATAAATGCTTGTCCCCATCCCCATGCAATGACATCATCTTTTCTCTCTTCTTTTGTCTTATTTTCCATAATATCTAGAGGGGGAAAATGGTCATTTCCACCTTTGCACAATTATCAATTTATCCTTGGGCTAAGATGATGAGCAGGCCTAAGAAATGGGCTAAAAAATGAATAGGAATGAGCTTGGGAATTGATTGGGTTTGAAATAGTTCAAAGCTAGACAATGGGCTAGGAAAGGTTAAGTGGCTAGTTGGGTCAATGGGTTCACTTGCTTGCCTTAGATCCACCATGGTGGCTGCTCCTCCTTGGGCATAAGGCCCAATTTGGACTTGCCCGGCCCGTTTCCTTGTGGGCTTGATTCCTCAATTCATAAACCCTTCACCGACAATGTCGAAGGTCAAAGAAGCATTGTCCAAAAGTTCGTCCCAGATGTTCCTGAAAATTCGTTGTCCAATGTTGGACTCTCATGAATTATCAATTTCGCCCGAATGCCATTTTGGGACTTCTCGGACAAACAAGTGGTTTTGAGAATTTACACATAACCGACTCGTACTTGACTCAATATCAAATCATGTTCAAGTTTTCTTGACACATAAACGTCCTTAATTAACATGAAATTGCGAAGGATAAATTCTTATTTCAAAGTACACGATTACCGAGAATTGACATAGGGTCGTTCACGGTTTTGATAATAGTAAACGGATTCACCTGTTATCCTATTATACTCTATCTGCGAATTGACTTCTAGTCATCCCTAAAATTGGCTTGTATAACTACAGGATTGTCTTTACGCAAGTCTCACGGCCGAGTTATTTTCTCAAATCAAGTTCTTTAGTCACACGAGTTCTATCATCATTAGCCTTTCCCCTCAAGGTTAGTATCTTGAGAGTGATCAATTTCGAGTGAGATTAACCAACAATATATTGACAAAATTCACATTTATACATCCCTTAAATGGCTCGAATTTCAAGACGTCACAACTTGGCTTGACTATTATGGCACAACTCTAATTTTTTTTGTGTGAGGAATTTGTGAATAGAAAATTTTAAGTTTATAAGTGAAGGGAAATCACATGTGCGTGCGTGCGTGCGTGCAATCACATATATATAAGGTTTTGTTTGTTTCAAGAAAATGAGTAATTTGAAAAATATTTTCCTAAAAATGATCAATTATGTCACTTTAGATAGTTAACAAAATATATTTTCATTATTGACAACAATTTATGTCTCAAATTTTTGTGGACAATGACATTTATTTTTTTCATTCATTCATTTTTGTAAATGATTATTGCGATCATTGTTAGGAAATATTTTTCAAATCATTTATTTTTCACAAAACCATAAGCCTAAAAGACACATTGTAATCACGTATTTAAGCAATGTGAGATTATACTCAATAAATCATTTGGAAGGATGGGGGTTTTGAAAGTGGGTCCAGACTGTTTTAGTTAGAGAAAATACCACCAAAAATCACAAACTATGACATTTGAGACAATTTTATCTAGAATTTTTTTCATACCATCAAAAACCATAAATTATGTCACTTGGAATAATTTTACCCTAAACTTTTTGTGTCCTACCAAAAACCAAACTATGCCACTTTGGACAATTTTACCCTAAAATTTTTCTTGTGCCACAAAAAATCCTAAAATATGCCACTTTGGATCCTAAACTCTCTAACTAAAGGACATTTTCATCTTTTTACTTTTTCTTTTTTTTATTTCTTCTTTCTTTTATCCCTCATCCCTCTAACATGGCTGGTAGAGGGACGTTAGCTAGGGTGGCCCTCGCTGGCAATGGCGTCCAGTGAGGGTGACCCACCCTGGCATCGAGCCAGGGTTGCCCCCACCAAATCCGGCAAGAGTAGCCCCCACTCGAGTTAGCGAGGGCATCCCTTGCTTGAGTCGGGCCAAGCAAGGGATGCCCTCACTGAATCTAGCGGGGTGACCCTCCGGCATCGGGCAAGAGGTTGCCTTTGCACCAAATCGCCTAAGGGTCACCCTCGCCCGGGGCTCACTTGCCTAATATTGTCGGACCAAGGCCCGCACGACTTTAAAACGCGTTACTCTGAGAAGAGGGATCCTAGTCTTATATACTAGCCCAAGACTCCCCCCTAAGCGATGTGGGACAAGAGACTTGCGTTGTCACAATCACCCTCGCTAAATCGCATTGCCTGGGTCAGCAAGGGCCACCCTCACTAGATCACCTAAGTCGAAGAGCCGCCCGAAAGGTGAAAAAAAAAAACAAAAATGTCCTTCAATTAAAAAGTTTGGATAATAGAGAGAAGAGGGAGAAAGAAAAAAAAAAAGACAAAAATGCCATTTAGTTAAAAATTTTAGAGTAAATGTGTCCCAAGTGGCATAATTTTGGGTTTTTTGTAGCATAAGAAAAAGTTCAGGATAAAATTATCCTAAGTTGTATAGTTTAGGGTTTTTAATGATACAAAAAAAAATTTATGGTAAAATTGTCCCAAGTGATATAATTTGAGGTTTTTGATGGTATTTTCTTTTTTAGTTAATGCTAGTTTTGTTGCACATGCTAGACCCTTATTATTGCATCCAAAAGTGGTATCCCAAAGTATCTATAGGCCTTAAAATAAAGGGTAATTGATAAAATTTAAGGATAAAATCAGCTAATGCAAAACCAATTTGAGTAGAGATAATCTCCTTATCAGTTCTCATAATGAGGAAAGCAAGGGATAATGACATAAATAGTCCATGAACTTGGGTCCAATGTGCAATTTGGTCCCTAAACTTTAGTCAAATGTATAATGTAATCGCTAAACTTTTAATCTATTTAATGTAATCTTTGAACTTTTATACATGTTCAATATAGGTCTTGAACTATATGAAAATGTTAAATGTAGTCCATGATCTTGAATAATTAATGAATGACTACATTGAACATTTTCATACAATTTATGGATATATTGAGCATATACCAAAAGTCCAAGGACCACATTGCACATTGAGGTACAATTCATGGACCATATTAAATAAATTAAAAGTTCATGGATTAAATTACACATTGAATCAAAGTTTAAATATTATCTATGTCAATTTCCCACAAAGCAATTTGATGAAAATTGCTCATCAGCTCCTCAATTCACGTGAGCTTTGAGTACTCAAACCAAATCACTTTGGCACATGAAGGGAGAAAAGAGAAAAACCGAAAAAAGATAAAGAAGGAGAGATAGATAAGACAAATTTATTAGAAAAATAGTGGTGATTTACTCAATGTTAAATTATCAAAATTTGCCTTCAATAAAAAAATTACAGAGTAAATAGGTAAATGCAAGAGGTCAAAATTGACAATCCACAATGGGAGCCACTCTCCACATTTTTGGTCTTTAGCAGCTTTGACCCAAGGATTTTGCATTTATGCAAAAGACATTAACACAAAAAAAAAATCAAGAAAAGCAAATAGTATTACATAAAAATTTCATAAAATACTCATTGCAAAGTAAGTTTTAAACTAAGAAATGAATAAAAAATGGAGAACAAAGGCCGCCGAGGTCACCTAGGCAAGGGCCATTGAGATTGGTTGACCATAAGTGAGGTAACGTTGGTGTCTACAGCCTCGAGAAATGAGTGGTCAAGGCCGACGACTTTTATCGACTATGAGATAGCTAATAGGAATAACCTAAAGGGGGTGAATAGATGATTCTAAGGAATTTAAAAAAAATTATTGCTGAATAAGATACTTCAAGGATTAAATTCTAAATAATAGTAGAACAAAAATAAAATTCAGAACAATTTAAACAAGATTTAGATGTTTGAAGTGTTCAAACAGTGTGCAATGAAGAATGAGCAACAAAGAATAAGGGAAGTAAAAAATTGTACATGAATTTTATGGTAGTTCGACTTAGATTAAACCTACGTCTACTCCCACGTTAACAACCAATTTGCTAGATTTCACTATATGATTAAAGAGTAATTACAATTTTGAGTATAATGCCTTGTGAAAGATTCTCACAAATTCACTCAGCCACTCAACCTTAAGTATCTCACTTTTTCTCAAATTTTGAATTCAAAGAAGACAAGTGTAATTTTGAATATTACTTAGAATTTGGAATAGCAGATTCTCGATCACACCTCTTGTTTGACATTTTTTTCTCCTTAAATAATCACCCATTTCCACTAGCCATTGGAAATCTCCATAGGATAATCTTTCAACCTTATCCTATTGAAAAAATTGTATCTTAAGGATTTTGTAGCCGCTGAGGGACATGAACTAAATCTCCTTGTAGAATTTGGTCGCCTATACAATTAGATTCTAGGTTTCCATAAGTTGAGCTTCTTCAATAAATAAAGAACTTGTCTAATATATTTTATCATCAATCATAGTGATTGATCAAATCAAATTTACTTAGGCATAAAATCCAGTCATTATTACTAACCGTTAGAAATTTAGATTCTGAAAATATCAAGTTCTGGTATATATAGGATTCAAATCTGAATGTTTTCAAGTTTTGTTCTAGATTCACTTTTGGCATATAAGGAGGAGAATGGGTCCTTTGTTTGTATCTCTCTTTCATAAGTCTGAATATGTATCATCTGAGAAATCATTCCTTAGACTTAGTACCTATCTTCAAATACATCAAGAATTATATATTAGAATTGGCATGGTTCTAGATAGTTTTGTCGACTTCAAAATTAATTGGGAGTTTTCTCCAACGGACTAAACCCAAGTGAAGATATGGGGCCATTGAGCTTTGTGGACTCAATCAAGGCGATGGGACGTTGATGTTAGGCACCCTAAGTAAGGGCTATGATGGAAAGACGAAGTCGTTGACCTTCATGGACTCAACTCAAGTGAAGATCTAGGGACCAATTTGACTTTGAGTACTCAATCAAGGCAATGAGACACTGAGATTGCTCAACCCTAGGTGAAGGCTTCAAACAAGAAGGGGAGTTCTTCTAGCTTTGTGGAGTTAACTCAAGGGAAGGTCTAAGTGCCTATGAGATTTGTTAACACAAACTAGATGATGAGAATTTGAGGTTGCACAGCCTCACATGATAGTCATCAGGTTGCGAGACATGGTGCAACCTATTCTTGTCCTACTTGTGAGGATTAAAATTGGAATTTCAATAGTTTAGTGTGGGTATAGTTTGAAGAAAAAAGTTCACTAGCCATGAAGTTACAATCCAAAAATGTTAAAAACCCAAAGTAAGGAAGCTTGGAGTATTTTGTAGAGCAAAACTTTACAATAAATGCCCTTTTTTTTAACAAAAAAAACCCTTGAAATTGTTTTATCAAGCGCCAACATTGGCAAAATTACATAAATGGTCTCGTGATATTTGAATTTTTAATTTGTCCAATGTGATTTATAAACTTTAGCCTAATGTGCAATATAATTAATGAACTTTTAATTTGTTTAATATGATGCTTAAACTTTTACTATATGTTCAACTTAGTCTCCGATCTATACAAAAATATTAAATATTGTCCTTGAACTATGGTTTAAGAACTAAGTTAAACATGTACCCAAAGTTCAGAGACCATATTAAACAAATCGAAAGTTCATGTCAAGGCTCCATTCGTTTCACGGAAAATAACTTTTAGAAAAACGTTTTTCGATATTTTTCATGTTTATTTCACAAAAATAAATTCATTAAAGAAAACATTTTTTAAAGGGAAAAAAGTCTTCTAAAATGAGAGAAAATATTTTTCACTTTTCAAGTTAGGGAATATATATTCCACACTCTTTATTTCATATCCTTACTAGCCCCCCACTTGTTTCTCTTTTATTATTTAAAAACTTCAATTTTATTAATTTTTTTATTAATTTTTTTTCTTTTTCTTTTTGCTTTTCTTCGTTTTCAACTGGCCACCGGCTACAAGTAGGCCTTGAGCTCACTAATGAGCTCAATGCTTGCGCCGATCTGAGCTTGCCGATTTGGCAAGCAAGAGCCCTTGTCCGAGGCCGACAAGCTCGAGACTTGCCTAATGGGCAATGGACTCTTCCATCTAGTGGATGCAATTGAGCTTCTTGCGGAGGGAGTGGAGGCGCTTGTTGACGAGGTTGAGGATAGGGCTACCGGTCACATCGACGAGAGGGGCTGCGAAGCCATCGCACGCAATGGTCCAAGAGAAGGTGGACGAGGAGGTTAGGGTTTTAGGGTTAGGGCGGTAGCGGCGACAATGGGCAGCCACCAAGAGTGGCAAATGATTGGGTGTATTGGAGGAGGAGGAGGAGTGTGAGATAGTGGTTGAGGGGTTCTTATGTATGACTCTTGACTCTATCCCCAAGCCTTCGAGATTTATCTATTTATAATTTATTTTACTAAGACTTTGATTTTATCTAGTTGCCAAATAGGTAATTCCAATATATATATAAAAGGAAATGAATTTAGGGAAAACCTAAAATCTTTGCTTTATGGCACACGGGAAATGATTATAATAGAAAATTGTCATTATATAGTGAGAAAAAAAAAAGGTTTCCTAATCATTTTCCTTATCATTCATCAAAAAATATTTTCCAGGACATTTTTGGATTTCAATCGAACGCCGAAAAATGATTTTTATAAAATGATTTATTTTTTACGAAACAAACGGCATTTTGGTAGCTCCCCAATTATCATTCATCCCTTGGCAAAAAAAACCCATCTCCTCCATTTTTCCATGAGTCCACACCGGCAACTCTTCTCCCCTTGCCAAAAATCTGCCCCACTCCATCTTCTCCCATAGACACCATCCACGGGAATGATTATAATAGAAAATTGTCATTATATAATGAGAAAAAGAATAAAGTTTCCTAATCATGTTAAGTGGTGCATGCCTAAGTGGTAAAGTATGAAAAACATTTTCCTTATCATTCATCAAAAATATTTTCATGGACATTTTCAGATTTTAACGGAATGACGAAAAATATTGTTACTTTCTCTGGAAAATGACTTCAAACATTTCCTATGTCGAAAATGATTCATTTTTCATAAAACGAATGAAACTCAACATACATCATAGGCACATCACCCGAATTTAAAGTTCATTTTCCGTGGAGAATGACATTATATATTAAGCTAAAATACATAAATTATTTATGTCATTATTCCATCAACATTTCCGCCCTCGGGCGTTCGGAGGTTCCAAAAAATGCTTTGCAAAATGCCGACCAAACCACCCTCCGGTCGAGGGCCGGTCAAGCGACCGGCTTCGAAATGAAGCCCGGCGCCGAGAGTGCAGAGTTGGACGGCACGGGGCGATCCACAGGCGAACGTTCCTCCTCGCCAGCGCCACGACGGAACCGGGGTGGGCCCAAAAGCCGTTCCCAGCCGCCACGTCATCTTCCTCCCTCTCTCCCTCGATTCCCGTCTCCCCCCTCGGCGCTCCAACGCGACAAGCAACACCACCGAAACCAGTCGAAGAGCTTCTCGCCTCTCCTCTCTCTCTCTCTCTCTCTCTCTCTCTCTCTCTCGAGCTCGAGCAGGGGTTCCTTCTCGGCGCCGGCAGCCATGAACATATTCAGATTCGCCGGCGACATGACCCACCTGACCAGCATCCTGGTCCTCCTCCTCAAGATCTACGCCACCAAGACCTGTTCAGGTAAAAGCCCTCCCTCTGCTTGTTTCGGTCCCGTTGTCGCCTGCTCGAAATTGGTCGAGACGCCCTTTTGGGTCTGATCAGGGCGAACTTGTTGGGTATTGCTGGTTTCGGTGGCTGATTCTAGTGGGTCCTGAGATTCAGTGGGAATTCTCTTAAATCCATTTCTCTCTAGGGCAGTTAGGAAGATAGCCTTGCTATTTTCCCCCAATGCGAGTGGCCTTGTCTCTGTATGGCCACGTAGAAGTTGAATTAGATTGATTAGGGTTGTTGGGTATTGCTGGGTTTCAGTGGCTGATTCTAGTAGTTGGGAGATTCAATAGAATTCTCTTAATTTCATTTCTCTCTAGGGGCAGTTAGGTAGATAGCATTGGTAATTTCCTGCAATGCGATTTGGCCTTTCTCTCTGTATGTCTCTGCGTTTAGAAGTTGAATCGGATTGATTAGGGTTGTGCCGATGTTGGGTTTCGGGTTGATTGATCACGTGGGTTCTTTTATGCTGAAATCTCCTTGTGGCCCTTGGACCAGGGATCTCCCTGAAGACCCAGGAGCTCTACGCGCTTGTGTTTTTGGCACGGTACTTGGATCTGTTCACGGACTTCATCTCAGTGTACAATACCGTGATGAAGCTGGTGTTCATTGGGAGTTCTCTCGCGATTGTGTGGTGCATGCGGATGCATCCAGTTGTGCGCCGTAGCTATAATAAGGAACTTGACACCTTCCGTCATTATTTTCTAGCGTTGGCTACATTCGGGTTGGCGCTTCTTGTTCATGAGAAGTTCACTTTCCTGGAGGTAAATTCTATTATTCGACTCTCGCATGTTTCGGATTAATCTGATGTTTGGAGTTAGAGGTTGGAATCACTCATGTAGAAAGTTCACTGCACTCTTTCGAGATTTGCTTGAGTTTTTTCATACTTATGCGGGGCTTTATCCTGATTGACATATCTATCATTCAAGAACAATGTTAGACTCAGACATTTTGACACACAATCCATTGCTTATATCCTTGGGAGAATTTTTAGGTTGGATAATGAGAATCCTGTGATATTTACCAGTGACGTTCCCAAATTTGATGTTTCTAAGCTTTGCCAGGGATAAATCAGTGCCTGGGTTTCCATTTTTCTATTGTTTTATCCTCACTCCATGCTTCATTGCAAACCCTAGATATTTTACAAGGTGTACCTCTACTTATTTGTCCTTTAATTGAACTTATCTCTACCTTTGACATTTGCTCGCAAACATAGTGTTTGTTTGGAGTCAATTCCTTTGCTCTAGCTTTTGTCAGTGTCGAAGTTTATTTCTTATTCAACATAGGACTCCTAAAACCTGTGAAAACTCACAAATGTTGACAGTAAAAGTCATTTCAAATTATTGGTTTTTCCTTGAAAACTCAATTTTCTTTTTCTCATTTGGGCGACAGAAAAAATTTGCCTGGAAACCAAAAAAGTGCTTTGTTTAAGTCAATCCAAACGCACTCTTAGAAGCTGCAGGAGGGGTTATGAAAATAATTGATTGGCAGTCTTAATTTCTGTAGAATAAATATAGCCATTTGTGGAATTAATGGCCTTAGATCGTGCTAAGGGCTACTTTATATGATGTGGGCTTCTTCTGTACAATGAAATGTGGTATGGAGTGGGTAGGCTACTTCTTGCTGTGTTGTTGAATTAAAAATTACATTTTTAGCTGTGTTTGGGACAATAAACATTCTAATATGATTTATGCACGTCTAAAAGACTGCTTAACATACGTAAATCTCTAACTACCTTTTCATGGCATTGCTTTTCTCAGAAGTAAAATACCAATATTTTGAATAAAAAGCAATAGAAAGACTCAAATTGGATGATGGGAATGTCAAATTTCATGTTCCAGATTACTAGAGTGCCATAAAATAAAATCAATGTCCTGTATCATGGTTTGTGGTATCCAGCGCAAAAAATATTGTCCTTGTCACTTTCTTTAGTAATTCTCGTGGTTATCTCTAAATTAGGAGACTGTGTCGGAAAGGTGTCTTCAGAGGAATACAAATTCCGTTTATAGTGGAGACCATATTGCTATTGTTGCTTATGTTATAATGAGCAATAACTGTCTAGTTCCACATCATAGAAGCAATGAAAAAGAAAGTCTGCTTATATTAGTACTACCGGTTCCAGCACCCCCTCTGTTAATTTGTTTACAGTTGTGTTCAACATAATTTTTCCTCTCCTCCCCAAACAAGGTATTAGAAATGTAGAGAAGGTTGTCTATTGTACTTATTTCTGCTGTTGGGACTCGGAGGATAATTGTTTATTTTGAGGGAAAAGATGACTCCTCTGTCGTATACCTAGTGCCACCGTTTTAGGGGCTTGATGTGCTGTTAAGAGCCACCAATATCGATATGAGGGTGTTGGAAATGGCCTACACAAAGCAAACTTGTAATTGACGGATTGGTTTCATGATTCTCCCATGACAACTTCTTGGTTAATCCTGGGAGAAACAGATATTCTCAGATAATCTCATGATTGTTCATGGTCTTTTGTGGGACAAATTGTAGCCGTCTGATGTAGCTTCAAGCAGTAGCCTTGAACTTCTCTGTTACAGCATTTTTCATAAGGGCTTAGCAGTTGTCGTCTCCTTATGTTTGATTCACCGTTTGGGAGCCTAGAAGAAGTAATGCAGTTATGTTTTATATTTTTTTTGTTGTCTGTGAGTTTATGCATGATTTTTTTTCCTTAGGAAAACAAAAGGGAACAAGCAATAAGAATATGAACGGTGAGTTAATCCATGAATCTTTTCCTTTGGAATGTAAACCAGAAAAAGAAATGGGGAACAGGATCAAAATGCTTTCTAGACGATAGTTTTGTGTTTCTTGAAATCCTACTTTAAGTGCATTGCATTCACTGACTTTTAGACTTTATTTTTCTACTTTATTACACTCAGATATCTTTTATAAGATTGTCATGTTCTTGCCTGTTTGAACTGTTAACTTGCTATCTGAGATCATTTATTAATTTTACTGCAGATCTTCTGGGCGTTTTCAATATATTTGGAGGCTGTTGCAATTCTTCCCCAGTTAGTTTTACTACAACGAAGTGGCAATGTTGACAATCTAACAGGGCAATATGTCTTCTTTCTTGGGTGTGTATATCTCCTAATATCTTACGTGCTTTCAGTTAAAAGTGGAGTTTTTCTTGCTTCTCTTTCTTTATGTTCTGTTGATGTTCCTCTGCACCAGTGGTACTATAATTACATATTCATAGTATTCCACTTAGAATATTCTGTGAGCCCCGTATTGTGGCCCCTATTATTCACTTTTCCCTATTCTTTTGAATAACTTACTTCAGTTTCCCCTATTCTTTTTGGATAACATACTTCTACATTTTTCCTTGTTACTCGTATCTGGGGCGTTAATTTTCTTTCTAATCTGCGCCTATCTTTATCTTTTTAAGGTTTAACTAAGCCCATCTTGTGATGTTATCAAGTCCTTTCTTTGTGTTTCATAAACTTGGTCAAGCCTCATCTGTCTAAACCCTCTTGATCATGGAATACATATCATATTGAACATGATAAATCTTTTATCATTGCATGTATGGTCTCACTGTCGAAACAGTGCTTCTCATTTTATTTTTCTCTTCTTTTTGCTGACAACAGTGTGTTTGGAGTTTCTCCAAGCACCGACTAACTCCCATTGAGCGTATATTTCCCTGTCCCACGTGTACTGGAAACTTATCAAAGCATACAACTTCATCTTTCTATAGATGGCCAAGAAAATGCAAGATGTAATGATATGAACTCAAAAATCGAGCATGGAAAAAGAACACAATTAACTTTGAGCAATCTCTTGGGGTTAAGGATCTTTCTTTTTACTGAATAACAAACTTTGCACACAATAGAGAAAAAAAACAGTTGTGGAGATGTAGTTTGACTTCCTTCTATCGAGTGGAACTCCATTTGTGATCCATTTTAATACTCAAATTTAGAATCATCCTAAATCAAAGAGTTTAGTAGCCAGATTTGGGCCTTTATAAATTGAGAAGTTGTAAAAGTGGGCTATTCCCTCAAGTTATCCTTGTGTCTATGCTTGCCTTGGTGGAACCTAAAACCTGAAGCAGATTTCCAAACAACCGATAGTCGTGGAGTACATTCAGTTTCTAGCTTATGTGGTAGCCGTTTAACCCCTTTTTCCCACCCCCTAAAATACTAACCTATTGGAGTGAGTTTTCTAATCATTAATATATTGCAAATGAAACTCTTCGGATTAACAAGAGAATCTTATTGCTCCACTAATGAGCTAAGTGAAAGTCACTGATGAGAAAAGGAAGCCTGAAAGTTAGTGGAAGTAATTTCTGGGGATAGTTCTTTCTTCCGCCTTGATGAGCTGTACTAATGAATATTTTTTAGTTTAGGATTGCAAAGATCATGTTCTGTGTTTTCCAGTTGAGAGTCACAGCGCCCCTGCATTCTCTCTCCCTGCCAATGAACCTTGGTGGTGTATCAACTGGAGTCTTCCAGTTATTCAGCTCCTTGAAACTTTTCCTGTAGAATTTATGATGAGAACTTGGGATCAACCATCTCAAATATAAAATATTGACTATTAACTTAGCTTCATATTGTGTCTGTCCATTTATGTCGAATCACATTCACATTAATTTCTTCTCTTTCCATTTATTGACTATGATCTCTACGCTTTGTGCCTAAAAGTTTATCACTAATAAAGAAAAAAACCTCTTCATCTCTCGCTAGTTGCCAGACAGTTCAAACCATGGCAAGTGTATTGATGAAGAAAGCCATTTCTCCTTTTTATATATGCATAAGCCTTCTGAAGCCAACAATTATATTAACAGATCTCACTGTAACTTATTTTATTCTGACAGGAACAATGCCACAATATGTAGAGTAGGTCCCATAGATTGAGCTTCAATCCATTTTGTATTGACTGTGGTATTTGCCTGTTACCATATCCAAGAAACTGAACCATGTTAATTGGCAAGGAGATTCGAACCTGTTCTATCTCCATATCATATGGGAAATCACATTGTATGATTTGTTTAACCACTTATTGGTCAACTTTTATTTCTTGCCTTCGTCAAGCACAAGCTATATGCAGCTTTGACAGTACTTAACACAAATTTAGTAGGATGTTCTACGATTGATTTGGCTCCTCTGATTTGGTAAAAGAATTGTATTTGCTTCGTCTCATGTCACTGAATGCTGGTGTTATATAATGTTCTTAAATTCTGTTCCCGACTTTCAGGGCTTATCGATTTTTCTACATCCTCAACTGGATATATCGCTATTTCACCGAGCAGCATTTCAGTCGATGGATAGGTAAGCTTTTATTGTTAAACTTTCAGGAGACTGATTGCAGTTATTGTTCAGAAGTGGAGCAATTGATCATCTTTCTTTGTTCATCAGCCTGCATCTCAGGGCTTGTTCAGACCGCTCTTTATGCAGATTTCTTCTACTATTACTTTATCAGGTAGTTAAGAGTGAAACCCCCCAGATAATTATTGCTCTAATATAGTTGTACAAGTGGCATGAGATTCCCTCCTTTTTTTGTTGTAGTTGGAAGAACAATGCCAAACTTCAGCTACCAGCTTAAGCCAATAATGAGAGGTGTTGAATGGTTGGAACTCCTTTTGAGCAAATCACTCCGCACGTTGTCATTGTCATCATTGCTGTGGATCACATGCTGGATGACAATGCATGGGAAGAAAAAGGAAATTTGCGTTGGCCCCACATGCTGGATGACAATGCTTGGTAAGATCATGTATGGGAGAAGATATCCATCGATTCGGATGTCACCAGCCACGTCCACACACATGAGGTGAAAGGTTTGCAACTCATCACACTTTCTTGTAAAGCTATGATCTGGGGGCTTTTTCATCTGCCCATTGTTTATATTGAAAACGTTTCACCAGTAGATTTGGTATAATGTATCTACGGCCCTGCCTTTTGGGTCTGTAAAAAGCACTGTAGGAATTAAAAGGACATGAAAAGGTGAAATTTGTGCTAGGATTTGGGAGGATTGGTTTTGCAGGTGAATGACCTGCCCTGAGATTTTGCAAGCTCAATTGAGTTTCTAAACCAATTTCAGATTCCAATTGAAATCCCTCTCCTCTCCATTCCAGTTGTTAGGCTGGTCCTTCAGAATCAGCCCAAAACCTGCTAACCACGTGCCCAAATTGAGGAGGATCGTGTCTCATCTATCCGAAAAAAGTAAGGTGACGAAGAGTTGTCTTGACTCTTTGGTAGGGAAGATAGGGACTTGCACGTTGCTTTGGCTCTGAGGAAGAAGAAATGGCACGTGAAATTGAGTGTTTGTGGGAGGCTGAGAGTGGCATCGTCATCGTTTGGGGCAAGATTTCATGAACTCGTGGTCCATTCATCGATCACAACCTTCCTCGGTGAAGTTTCTCTTTGCCCCTCAGCTTGACTAGTTTTGTAATTATAGTGAAGTCGTTAGAAAAATATGCCTTGAAGTAAGATAATAAATCGAGAAAAAAATGACCTAAATCCTAGGCGATGTAATGCCAACTCGACTTTATTAGAATATGAAGCCAATTGAAATGAGGTATATGAGGAGAATCGCATGCTGCAATACAAATGCTTTATGGAATTTCTTTGTCGATCTCTTCGAGTGCATTTTCAAGTCAATTCGAAAAGTGTTGTACAAACTGGTCTTGTCCTCGGGATGCATTCAATTCAGTATTTTCAAAGCCTATTGGGGAATGTAAGGGTCTTAAGTTCAAAGCCCGTTGAGGAAATGTAAAGGCATTAAGCCTAAAGGTGCATTTGGTTCAATATTTTGAAAGTCCATTAAGGAAATGTAAAAATCTTTAGCCTAAAGGGTTTGGGAAAATGCAAATTGCATTTAGTAAAAAATCCTTTGTAAAGCATTTTGGGTTGAAATAGTGTTTGGTGAAATTTTATATTTTTTTTGTAAAGAGCTCTAGCTGTAAATTTTCTTTTTATTTTTATTAAAAAGAAATCGAAACCTTTGCCAGCTTCAATGAAGGGTTCTGGCCATTGGTCAAGGTTGCATAACTTTAGACGACCCCTGGCGAGGGTTGTGAGACCCAAGGGATGGCAGTGCGACCTTAGGCGGCCATTGTGTGGGTCGCATGACCTTGCTCACTCCTCTCCAGTCTCTCGTTGGCCCTTCACCAATCAGATCAAACCTTGTAGGCCCCCCTCACAAAGAAGATGAACAACAACAATGTAGGGTAAAATTGGAAAATTGAAAATTGGTGAGGATAATTTTAGAAGAAATTTTTTTATTTAGCACTAGTTCTAGCATTTGGCAAATGCCGCTTCGAAAGGTGGATCCCTAATTGCCATGGCTTTTAATATTCCCAAGATTAGCATTTGGCCAAAAGCTACTTCAAAAGACTTACCAAGTAGCCTAACATTTTCCCAATGGACTTTAGAAACCAAAAGCCCCTTGAGATAGCCAAACCAAACGTGGTCTTATTCCCTTTCACTTACTTCAAATCCATTTTTGTCTACCATTTTTGTATGAAGAGCAAAGAGAGTGTGATAGCTATCTTCCTTATGATTCGAATGATGACATGAGAATTTTTACTGGAATATAGTAAAATAATTCCTCATACGCAATAACTTACTCCAAACTCATTGATCGAGTCTGAATGAACGTGAATACAACTTGATATTTTAATGAGTTTGGACTTGAATTCTCTCTTTATAATCTTTCCAAATTAAGATATCAAGTTTGATGTCATTTGGTGCTTGTATCTCGCGTACTCATTAAGTTACTAATAAAAGTTTTCTTCGCCTAGCAGTAAGCTTCGCGCAAAAAGCATGTTCCCTTTTCTTTTTCCCTACTTTTGATAGTAAATTTCCCTTCCCTGGTCATCATTAGTTTGGAACAAAGCTCCAACATCGAGAGCAATACTAGCATGCTTTTGATGCAATTTGAAGTGTAGAGAATATATATGGACCATTTGACGATTGGATCGTATCAGCTGGGGTTTGCATGGATTTACACGATCTGAAGATTTCATTGAGCTCATGGCTCACTTTTTGTTAATCGTTAGACTTATGCAGAGAAAATTATTCAAACATACCTATATTGTGCGAATATTGATTCAATTCTAAATTTTTAATTTTATCAATTTAGTCTGAAACTTTTGTATGAAATTCCAATGTAATCCTTCCGGCTAATTTTTTCAAAAAATCACTCATGTGGCGTGTGCCAAGTAAGATGATCGGCAATAAGTAGATCTTCACATTAGCGATTTTTGGCAAAAATTGGCCAAAATGACTACATAGGAATTTCGGATGAAAATTCATGATGGAATTGGTAAAATTGAAATATTTAGAACTAAATTAACAGCTATACAATAAGTTTAGGATTGATTGGATAATTTTTCCAATGCAATCAATTTTTTTGAGAATTGTACTGTCTCATTCTCTTCCTTTTTTAAAGGGGAGGGAAAAAAAAAAGTCATATTTCGGGACTTCCTTTTTGATATTTTTCAAGGAAGGCTCCTTTCAGTTGTCATCATTGGACGTTTCTCTCTTGCTTGCGTTTTTTCTCGTCTAGGAAGCGACCAGCAATCGATATCGACCAATTGATTTTACCAAAACATTCCCTGTCTACGAAGCATAACCCTATTGAGATTCCGAGGGCAATTTATTTTAGATTTCCTTCGACTTGAAGCTTATTGCATGTCATGAGTAGCTCATGTATCTTCGACTTGTAGTAGATCTCCATCGTTTTCGTAAGACCTAAGGTTACACAGATTGTGCCAATCATTTCGTCTGAGTGGCAAATGACCTATTTAAAAACTCCATGCATGCATGCGCTCTTTGCTTTTCCTCCAATATGCTTAAGGGACATGTTCATTCATATTATTGAGCGGTGAGATTAATCATGATGTGTGATATTGTTTCGCAGCGTATGCTTTCAAAATAAGGGATTGATTGAGTGATTAAATGAATTATTTGGATGTGATAAATCATGTGTTTGAATCATAGCGTTTCCTACTCAAATAAACCTTAAGATTGCATCCGCCACCCAAAGAATGGAGCCACCCTTAATGCACATGAATTGGGCGATTTTCGTACACTAGTGAGGAATTTGCCAAATCATATGGTTTAGATATACAATATTAATACTAATAAAGAAAAAAGAGGCTGCTTCAAAAAGGGATATCATGGGTACATAGAGTCCAAGCATATATGAGTATATTAAAGGTACATTTGATTCAATATTCTCAAAGAATTTTAAGTCAAAATTAGCTTTTTCAAAATCCTTTAACCAAATGCAAAATCCACCAAGCATTAGCAATTTGCATTTTCAAAATGCTGCTTTTCAGAATTAATGAATATTTTCATCCATATTTGCTCTCACAAATATTTTTATATTCCACATTTGCCCTCACATTCTTTGTTCATCGTCTCCCTCTCTTCAATTAACCTTCCAGATTTGGATTGCTAGTTTGACACTCTATTGAGGGTTGTGCGAGGCTCACCGAGCATAGCCAAGAGTTGTTGACAATCACGAGTCTAGGTTACCAAGGTCACATAACCCTTGGCGTAGTCACCTTAGATGAGCTGCTCGAGGTTGCGCGACCTTGGCAACGCCTCTCTTGGCCTCTTTGGTGGTTCAATCCTCGCTCCAACAATTAATTTCCTTCCACCAAGTTTGCTTTCACTCCATTCTCCAATCCAATCCCTCCAATTTCTTCCCTTTCGATTTTTAACTTAAAAATTACTTTGTAAAAAATACACAAAATGCCACTTACCCAAATGGTTTTGTGCTTCAAACAAATGCACCTTGAGTCAAAGATCTTTAAGGCTCTCCCAAACACACCCTAAGATCTTCTAGCCCCCTTATGCATCTGAATCTATGTCACTGTGGGATCTCAACACTTTCTTATTCCTTATTATGGAGAACAATAGTAGTTTTAAATAGTTAGTGACACATGTCATCATCTTCTATAAACAATATAGATTCAAGGATGGAGGGAGGTTTTAATCAATGGGGTCAATTGATCCCTCTAAAATTTTTACCGTGCTAAATAATTTTTAAAAATTTCCACGTAGATGTCACCGGTGGTCCCTAAAAATTTCTAGAAAATCAAAATTATCCCTCTATTTTTTCTTTGGTTCGAAATTATCGTCAATCAACATTTTAAAAAGTGTCACCAATCATCCTTAAATTAGTCCATTGACAAAATTTGTTGACATTTCTATCACTAATTATATTTTTGATGTGGATCTGTTTTCTCCACCCATCCCATCTCTCCAAAATTCTTCCTCCTCCTTGGAACTCTACCAAATTAAAAGCCCGCAATATCCAGAACCAGGGAGAAGTAAAAAAAAGAAGTGAAACTTATTGAATTGATATTAATTTAGTCCTGAACTTTTTACTTTGACCTATTTAGTCATGATTATTTTACATTTGTGTCAATTTTGTCCATCCGACCAATTTAAGTGGGAAATTACTGACATTAACACCAGTCGTACTACATTAAATAGCCATCACTAATGTGCATTTTTTTATTAATATTTTTATAGATTTTTTGAATTTTAAATAATTTTTTCCTTTTTTTTTATTTTATTTTTTTCCCCTTTGTTTCCTCTAGTGGCAAGTAGTCAGGCATAGGCCATGGCCAATGAGGGTTGGCCTCCATGGATCTAGTAAGTCAACCCTTGCATGGCCATGGCGACCTCACCGAGCATTGCCTAGGTAAGGGTGAGCCCCAGCAAGGTTGCGTGAGGCCTAGGTGACAATATCGAGGGCAACCTCAAATTGGAGGATAATTTCAAAGCTTGGTGGAGAAGTGAAATAGCCATGAGTGCCTTAGGTTGCGAAATTTGTTTTGAAGGCAACCTCCCAAGCATCACCTAGGCCTCACACAACCTCAATGAGCCTTTCCCTCACCTGTGCTTGCCATCACCTAGGCGAGGCCAACTCTCACCCGTGGTGGAAAGGGCCACCCTCACTCAAGCGAGGCTAGCCATCATTGGCCACCGGAGGAAACAAAGGGGAAAGGAAAAAAGGAAAAAAAGGAAAAAATCATTTAAAGTAATTTTAATGTCTAAATCAATGCCAACCGTCCATGCAACGTAGGACAGTTGGCGTCCATGTCAGCGATTTCTGTCTTAAATTGGCTGAATAGACTGAATTGAGATAAAAATAAAAAGTTAAATTGACACAAATACAATTTATTTAGTACTTTGGTGGTACTTTCGCCACTAAAACCCACGAAACCATGCAAAAATCAAAAGCTCCTAGCGGTCACGAGCTCCAGTATGATGGCCATGTCACTCAAAGCTTAAGTAATCGTGCTGGACGCGACCTTGAAGTCGGGAGCTTAAAGCTTGAGCTCGGGCGTCCATGACCGCGAGCTTAAAGCTCAAGCGTTCACCACTGCCACAAGCTTAAAGCTTTAGCTCGAGCTATCATGGCAACTGCGAGCTTGAAGCTCAAGCACAGGCCGATGACGAGTTGGTGAGATCTGCGTGGCAGTTGTGGCAGTTGGTGACCGATGGCGCTGGCAGTAAATGGGGTGTGGGCGGCTGAGCTTGGAGTCCGATTGATTGGGTAGAGTTTGGGGCTCGTTTTTTCGAAGAGTTGTTGCAGTTCCTCATCCTGCAAAAAAGTCAGCAAAACAATTAGGAATTCAACTTTGCCATGACAAACGATACTTTGAAATCCTCAACTCTTTTTTGGAAACTCCCCAAGAACAACCCACATTACCGATATTGACTGTATTGTTCCATCCAAATAAGAGTCAAGGCCCCTTGTTTCGGGGCAAACACCACCATGGACAACTTTTCTCGCCGGGCCAAACCGTTCGGCCCATCCAATGGCCTCTCCCGCGGTCCACAAAACGATATCCCTCAACTGTCCAAGCCCAATGGGACACTTGTTCCATCGAGGACAACCGTGGGCCCAATATCCGCAAGGAGGAGAAGCCTATTCCATCCAGGGCCTCGGTCCAGATCAAGCCCAATGGGACTTCGGGCCTTGGAGGACGGGGCCCATCTTAAGCCCTCGAAAACCCATCTGGCAACCCGAATGATGCTTCGGGTCGCCTAAGTCCGGATCACGGGCCGGATCCGGATCCATTTCGGGTCGTGGAACGAATCCCTACCCGACTCATCCGGTGTGGGCGGGTGGGTAGGGGATTGGAAATTTAGATGAGGGCATTAAATTGTGAAGGAAGTGGCAATTTTGCAAAATTCAGACGAGGCCATGGGTTGAAAAGTCATGTATGGTTCTCGTATTTTCGACTATTATTGTGAAAATATCATTAGCTTAAGAATAAATCTAAAGTATCATAACTTTGTAACTTCTACTTTGGGTCTCTTTTTCAATGAGGAAATAATAAAATATCATTGCATAAGAGAAGGAAACCAACCGGGCTTTACTAGCACAACAATATTTGGATTATTATTAAAATAACAGCATGCAGCGAGCGACAAATTGTTGAAAGAGTACACTCCATAACAATTTTTAATTATTTACTATTTATTTTTTTTTACCCAAAACAGATTATTATTATTATAATAGTAAATTAAGAACCGGCATGTAAGCATTTTTTGAATCATAATTTGCCCCCCATTAACTCCAAAGACACCTTCTTGCATTGAACCCGGGATGTTTTCCTCTCTTTGCGGCACCTTTGCATGCTGCGAGTCAACTTCTCCGACAATCATTTCTCCAATTCTTGTGCATGGAAACTTTGGAATAGTTTTTTACGTGCCCGTGGTCCCTCGGAATTCACCAATTTTTATTTTTTTTTACTTATAAGTGGTCGACAAGTTTCCCAACGAAGGTTGATGATTATTTCTTGCACTTGCCAACCACGCATGATTCTAGCTTCTCGAGTAGGTTTACACATGCACGGTTTGTCGGGCTTCTGTTAACCTATTGCTGTCCTTTTTCTATTCAGACATTCTTATTTATTGCACGATGGTAATGTCCAACTCATGCACTCTCGCCCCCCCGGCAAGACTTATCACGTAGTAATGGAAACAAGGCGTTAAAGAGCAGTCACTTTCGTGCATGTTTTCCTGTTGATAGATAATGCCAGGAGGACCATTTTGAATATATTAATAATTTTTAGGAAAAAGCTTAGATGACTGTCCCGTTACTTTGCCAAGAGAAACGGTGTAACCTTGACCCCATATTTTCCCAGGGAAACCGGGCCGGTTTCCTTGGAAAATCTGGGATTTCGAGTGGGATTTGTTGAATCCCACAGCCGGGGATTCTATTAATTTTTTATATGAGAATTAAGATTCGTTTTTCAAATTTATTAAGTTGTTTCGAAGTTGTTCTCCATCAATATTATGTTATGAAACGAAACAAAATTGTCATTTCTCTCCTCCATAAAATGCCTGCAGTCTTTTCCTAATTAAACTGTAATTAATCAAATTCTGGTAGCATGCTGTTTTTGAAGTGATAGTAAAGGCTCAGAATGCACGTAGTTTGAAGCACTTGCGACAATGTTTAATTTGCCACAAAAACGAATTCACATGGCATAATACAAATTTGTCTTCTCAATTCAGTAAAAACTAAGTCATCTATATAAGAAAATCACTTCGATGTGGTCTAACTCTAAATAAGACCAAATAAAAAACATGACGAACTTAATCAAGAAACGAAATCTAGTAAAGTTTCTATTCACTCCTCAAATGAGTTTATATTAAAGTAAGTAGTTATTCAAAGTTTTAAAAAAGTTCACCTGCACTAATTAGTTCTTATGGGTTTCATTTCCTTTTTGGGAAAAAGAAATAGTGTTCATATTTAAGAACTTTCTGTCTAGAAACAGTATCCAGTTGCCAATTACATGTCAAGTGCCGATTTTGCCAAGCCGAGGACAAAGGCAATAGTATGGCCCTAGCGCGTTGGTAGAAAATGGCTGAGGAGTGGAGAAAATAGTGTCCATAGCTTTTCTCTTTTTTTATAAGATATGATAAGTAGACGCATTTTTTAATTTAAGGCCTATCCAAAGATAAAGAGGGCCAATCTAACTATTTGCCTTCTTGAAAATCGAATTAAAATTTAATTATTTAACATAATAAAGAGTATCATGTATACAAATTTTCCAATAATTAATTGGCTTTTCAAGCATGAATGGACCGAAATTTTATGTAACCTATGATTATAAACTTTCGTGGCTGTCTTCTGGTCTGGCCCATGATGTGAAAAAAAAAAAAAGTCCCACTAAGCGACACTCATGGACCATAACTTATAATGATGCGGTCTAGAATAGTAGACCACAACTTGAACATTAAGTATGTAATAAAGATATTCAATCAAATTGCTGTTAGCAGCTCGAGGCCGAAGATAAAGGAAATATTATTATTAAATTTGTATATTTGGTTTACATTTTTTAAGGTACATGGGTCCCACTCCCACTTACTGATTTCACTTTAATCTGTAGTTTCTTTGAATTTTAATGAATAGACGAGACAGAATAGGACTAGGTGAGGTGCCTATGAGCTGCCTTCGTCGATCTTGACCTAGAAGGCTAGAAGTAGATCGAATTCGGGATCCTGCCAAAAAAGGGTTCCACGAAATGATGGTGCTAAGATTATCTTAATGGACCCAACTCATTTATTGCAAGTTTATTGGGGGTAGAAAATAGATTTTCTCAAGTCTAATTGCTCTTTTAAAAGTGCATATTTCAGTTGAGCTAAGCTGCATCATGGAGGAAATAATTTCTTGTTATGTACAGAAGCGAGCCTTTAGTTGAATTCGATTTGCACTTTCTTGTAGCCCTTATATAGAAAAGGGAAAGGGTCTTGCGACGTCCATTCATAAAAGTTCTGAAAGATAGAAGTCAGAGAAACTAACTCATTGGCAGCTGAAGACGAAAGCTTAGCAGAAAGCTGTGGGGTGCCTTCTTTTACGAAGCAGAGCTCGTACAAATTATTAGCCACTACACGATGAGAACGTCATTTTCATCCATAGGTTAAAGCTCGTAGTCTCTAATTGACTAGGTGCAGCATTTATGTTATAGTCAACTCATCATCGATATTTGTTCCACTCTGAAACAAAATTTAGAAATATGAAATGAAAGTTGAATCTTTATAGCATTAGACAATGAGGGTTTTAAGCCCCTATCGCATCTCGGATCCAAGATAGTGGATGCGAAAATGATAGATGGAGTATCCTCACAACTTTTGAGGAATTTCGCCTTCATGACCACTACTACTTCGGTGATGGAAGGGATTACCCTCTCTGTTCCTTAGTTGGACCAACGTCATATGTAAAAACAGAATACCTAGTTGCCTAATAGATAATCATTGGCAATCAAATCATCAGTTGCATCGCTGAATAATTGCAAGAACTGTCTTAGGATTTCATCAACCCTCCAATGTTGTTATATGAACAGTTGAAAATTTGGCATTTCCCCCGTGAGCGGTGAAGTAGAACGTTAACTCACCTATCTACTCGTGTGCTTTCTTCAATATCTTTTATAATTTCACCTTGTTCATACGTCCAAAAGGAATTTTTCAACATGCCTTTCCAGCATCATTTACATAACCTCTAATCTCGGCCACAATTTCGACAAAAAAAAAAAAAAAAAACCTTGGCCACAAAATTGTGAAACCAGCATAACTCTCTGGCATGTACAACTTAATGTCTGTCGCATACACTCAAGTTAATGCAGTGACACCCACACCTCATATGCAGAAAAATCTCATTGTAAGCATGATTTACTTGTTAGACCAAAGGGCCGATTGAGAAGGTGTTCAGGGTACAATTGTCTAATATGATGCTAGAGATTTTACTTATTGTGAAACAATGCTAAAAAATGCATCAATTGAAGTGCAAGTAGTAAAGGATGAAAATAAAATCAAAATCATATGAGATACAAATTTTACATGGAAATCCAAAATCGAAAAAGCCACTAAGAAAAAGAGGAGTTTCACTATCTGCAATAAGGAGTACAAGAGTACAATCCAAAAGCTCAAAAAAAGAACTTAATGAGCCACAAAATTTAAAAATCTAACAAAAAAATAGGAAAAATAAACAAAAGGATATAATGTGGAGGAAGGTTTTCTAGGTGTGTTGTTAAACACATCCTTTTATAGCCTCCCTTAAAAAAAAACCTAAAACAAATATGCATGATCCAAAATACCCTTATCACTAATTTGAAAGTCAAAACTCAACATATCTCCACATTGAATTCAAATTTCTAGTAGGGTGTTATGCTAAATGCCGTAAGACCCCTCTCCCTCACCACCAAAAGTAACCACACAAGGTCACCGCCAAAATGGCGAATCAACAATGTATGCCTCTAAGCCTACGTGAACATACTCAATGTAGGAAACAAATGAAATACTACCCCCTCTACCTAAACATATCGAATTGTCAAAACACCAATTAAGTCCAAGCAATGTTTGTACTTGGTCAAAGGAATGGTTTGGTCACTATATATACTAAATTAACCATCGTAGATACTTTCTTTAACATAATCATACCCTTAGCAACCTCATCATGCACAAAGTGATACCAAATGTCAATACATTTTGTCCTCTCGTGATGCATCGCACTTTTGGTTAACTAAATTGCACTTTGGTTATTGCAAAGGATTACAGAAGCTCCCTTCTACTTCAACCCGAGTTCTATAACCAAACACTTCAACCAAAGAGCTTTCTTTCCTGCTTCTACTACCGCCATGTACTCTGCTTTGGTGGTAAACAAAGCAACTGTGTTTTGCTAAGTTGCTTTTCAACTAACTATGGAACCACCAAGCGTAATACCATAATATATCAAGGTCTCCTTTTATCAAGATTGCCTACATAGTTAGATACAAAACCAACAACTGAATTTATGTCACAATCTTTGTTAAAGACCAAACCCACATCTAAGATACCTCGAATATACCAAATAATCCATTTCATGACTCACCAGTGAGCTTTACTAGGATGTGCCATATACCTACTCACAATACTAACAACCTTGGAAATATAAGGACAAGTGCAAATCATAGCGTACATGAAACTCGAGACATCTCATCTTCTTCTTCTTTAGTTTTAGGCAATAAAGGATGGGTTTGGTAACATTTCTACTCTTGGAAACAGTTTCTTTTGAGAAATAGTTCTTTTCTATTTATATTCCCTAGAACAATTTTTTTGATAAAATAGGGTGTTTGGTAACTACAAAAATTTCTTATTCTCGATATAGAAAAGGAATAGAAATGCGTTTGGAATCGACAAAATTTTTTTATTTCTTTTTTCTCCGATGACGGCGGCAACCAGTGACCGCCCACAGCCTGCCGACCGCCATTCGCCACCGCGGCTCACCGATTGCCGCCGCCCGTTGCCACCACTGGTCACCGGCCGCCAGGCGAAGGTCAGTGACTGGCGGTCAACTAGTGGCAAGCGAGTGGTGGTGGCAGGTGGTCGGCCACCAGCGAGCAGGTGGAGGCGGGCGGCAACAGGCGACCTGCGGCCGGCGGGTAGGGGGCGGCCGACGATCGGCGGCAAGCGATGGGCGGTGGACGGCGGTAGGCGAGTGGTGGCATGCTATAGGTGGTGAGTAGTCCACAAGAAGTAATTTCTAGAAATTGTTCCCAGGAATAAGAAACTAGTTTTTTCTACTTCTCATTTCTATTCCCGAAAACAACTTTCTATTCCTGAGAATAGAAAAATCAGTTTGCGTTAACAAACGAATTTATGTTCTTTTTCTATTCCAGGGAACAAAAGAACTAAAAAATAGAGAAATAGGAGTGTTACCAAACGGAGCCAAAGAAGCCGATAGTCTAAAATGGGAAGCTAATAGAGTACTTACCGATTTGGCATTCTTCATGTCAAAGTGTTCAAGGACTTTCTCAATATACTTCAATGAGAGATATAACTTCCTAACATGTCTGTCTTTGCAAATCTCCATACCTAAAATTTTCTTGACAGCTCCAAGATCTTTCGTCTTAATTCCCCTACCAAGTTACTCTTCAATTGTTATATCTCTAATATGTTTTTGATATAATAAGCATATCATCCACATATAAAAGCAAATAAACAAAAGAACCGTCATTTAATCTCTTATAATATACACAATCGTCATATGCACTTCACAAGTGGCCAGGACTTAATGTAAAGCTATCAAACCTCTTGTACCATTGTTATGGAGATTACTGGAGACCGTACAAAGAGTGTTTCATCCTACAAACATGATCTTTTTTACCCTCAACAACAAATCCCTTGGGTTGAACAAGTTTGCTATGTAGAAAAGCGGTATTGACATCAAGTTGCTCAAGTTCTAAATCATAAAGGGCAACTAACGCAAACAACACACGAATAAAACTATGTTTTACAACTAGAGAAAACACTTCATTGAAATCTATCCCCTTCTTTTAACTAAAACCCTTCAGTACCAAACATTCTTTGAATCTTTCATTTTTAACCCTTGGAATTCCCTAATTTCTTTTGAAGATCCACTTGTATCCAATAGCTCTTTTGCTCTTAGGCAATTTCACAAAATCTCAAGTTTGGTTCTTATGAAGAGACTCCATCTCTTTATTCATCACAACAATCCACTTCTTAGATTTAGAACAAATACTAATTTCACAAAATGTGTGAGGTTCTCCAATATAAAGTTCTTGAGCAACTATAAAAGCATATGCTACCAAATCAGCGAAACCATACCTTTGGGGAGGCTTAGTTTGTCGTTTCGTCCTCCTTACAACCAAACTCTAAAATTATTCAATTTCTTTTATGTTGTCTTTGATCGAATCAGAGTCTTGTTGCTCACTATTACTTTCTAGCTAAATAAAAACATTTTCAAATGTTCTCCTTGAATGCTCCACATTAAGCTCCACCTCTTTCCCAACATTCTCATCCTGGTGTAAACTCAGTTTAAGTATAGAATTTTCAGCAAAAGTAACACCCCTACTAATTATAAACTTTGATGACTGACTGTTAGAACACCACAACCTATATCCCTTAACCCCATTTGCATAACCAACAAATATGCATTTCTTAGCCCTGAGTTCAAGCTTACCCTCTTTTACATGATAGTAAGAGGGACATCCAAATAATTAAATAAGAATAATCATAAAGTTTACCTAACCAAATCTCTTCAGGAGTTTTACATTCAATTGCAGTTGAAGGAGAACAATTTACCAAATAACACACCATGTTTACAGTTTTAGTCCAAAAAACGTTCCCATGTCCAGCATTAGAGAGCATGCACCTAGCTCTCTCTAAAAGCGTCCAGTTCATGTGCCCTGCCACCCCATTCTATTGAGGTGTGTGCCTGACTATTCAATGTCAAACAATCCATGAATCTTCATAATACTTATTGAAATCACTTCCACAAAACTCAAGTCCATCATCCATTTTAAGACGCTTTACCTTATTCCTAGTTTGATTTTCTATCAGCATCTTCCACTTCTTGAATATATTAAAAACGTTACTATTAAGTTTCAAGAAATAAACCCAACCTTTTCTAAAAATCTCATCAATATGTCAGCAAATAAACTGCACCACCCTTAGATATTACTTATGCTGGTCTCCATAAATCATAGTGAATATAGTCAATTGTGCACTTCGTCGAGTGCACCTTAGTACTGAAATTAATTCAACTATGCTTCCCAAAAACACAATTTTCACAAAAGTCAATGAAGACTATACGATCCCTACAAAGTAAACTATGTTTACTCAGGATAATCATTCTTCTTTCACTCATGTGGCCCAACCGTATATGCTACAATTTTTATTTTTCAAAATATGAAGAGCATGATATATATAAATTACACACAATGGTACTTCCCTATAGGAAGTAAAAGTTATTCTTCTTATTACCTCTCATCACAATCAAGGGACCTTTTGAATTTTTCAAAACTCCACCTTCACTTGCATACATGGATCCAATGGAATCCAAATTGCTCAATGAAATAAGGTTCTTCTTCAAATCTAGGATGTGCCTAACATTTAAAAAAGTTTTATTACATTGTTCTGACATTTGATATGCATTGTATCAATACCTACTATCCTACAAATTGCATTGTTACCCATCAAAATCGAACCATCACTGACTTTCTCATATGTATGGTGCCAATCTTTATACACACACGTAGTGTGAATATACTGAATATAAAATCCATTCGTCATCGATATGACAATTTCAAGACAAAATAGTAACAAATCGTCTGCATTAGCTAACTCATTATTCTTCATCAGACTAGCTAAATCAAAACTCTCCATCGACTTCTTCCCCTTAGTTTTGAGCATATGACACTTTTATTTTTATTTTGTAGTATCCAAATTTGTGATAATTGCAACACTCCATTTTATTTTTATGCTGGCCTGACCTAGATTTCAAACATCCTTTACTATTATTGCGTCTATCACAATGATTCGACCTTCTCCTAACAATTAGGCCATTAGTTTCACCAGCACTACTATTACTTGCATTCAACTTTGTACCCATATTCGCAGAATTCAAGGAGACCTTCACATCCTCAAGAGTTATGGATTCTCTTCTATGCAACATAGAATTCACAAAATTCTCATACGAACTCGGTAGTGAGTATAACACAATTAGGTTTGATCCTCATCATCTAAGTTCAAATCTAAATTTTTCATATCCATAACGATTTCATCTAAATATTCTTGAATAGGAATTCCTTATTGCATTTTTAGCATATAAAGACATTGCTTCAAGAATAATCTTGCCATTAGATATATCTTCATATAGAGGCTCTCAAGTTTATTCTACAATCCCAAAGCCATTTCTTCATTAGCTACTTCACAAAGCCCCTTATCAAACAATGACAATTGAATGGTGCTGTGCGCTATCTCTTCTATCTCCTCGATCTCAACCCTAATCATGTTGTCGCGGTACTTTCCGTCCAAGGCTCTAACTAAACAAAAAGAGAAACAATGTCATTTTAGAGACACAAACTCGGCATAACCTAATACTCATCTTTTCACAACACAAGATTTGGATTGAAACCTACTTTCAAGTCAAGTCTTCTAACTTGATTGGAGTCCCCTTTTTGAAAAAAAAATAAAAAAAAGGAAAAAATTTAGAATTAGATTTTAAGTAGTTTTATTAGATTTTAGTGTTAATTCTAGTTTAGAATCACTTTAGCATAAAAAAAAGTGAATATCGTTTGATGAAAATTGGATTCAAAATTAAATAGGCTTTAACATATAGATTTTTTAATACCATTTTCTTTTAGATTCAATACTAGGTCTCGACAGCTTGTTGACTCCGCTGAGAGAAGATGTCTTCTTCCAAGGCAAAGCTTAAAGGTTTTAATAGAAAATTAGGGCATGACTATGATTAGCACTCTTCTTCACCACTACCATTTGCAATTCTATTTTAATAGAAAATTAAATGGCCATGAATGAGTCTTTTGCATTTCCATTTGTCTTGTGTTCATAACAGTTGAATAAGCCCGTGCTCCATGGATTTTTTATATCATTTGCTTAATAGTTTGACGAGTTTGTGCAACTAAGTGCACCAAATTCAGGTTTGCTTTCATCCTCACTTGTTTTGTCCTTTCCCATTCTTTTTGGTCAGTGTCCTTGCCCGTTCCATCAGGCAACGTTTGCTCTTTTTCTTGTACTTAAAAAGCTAAAAAGATGTATGTACTTGTTTATTGTAATGCCTAAAGATTACTTGTCAACATTTTCATGTTATAAGCTATGAACTCTTTGTTGCTATTTCCATCCATCTATCTTTAACTAATTATTATATTAGATTTTCTGCCATCTTAAAATATCTCAATGGGTTTAGTCCTTACAAAAGTCCAATTTTATCTAAAAAGGAATTGTCAAGTCTTCACTGACATTTTTATAATTAAATGAAAAAAAATTGAAAATTTCTATTTTCAAGGTCGTACCAATCTCATTTTTGTTCTTTTTTCCATTTCAAGAATAGGAATTTTTTTTAGTTATCAAATACGTTGTTCTACTCAAAAATTCGTTTATGGAATAGAAATAAATAAATAAACTATTTTTAAATAGAAATTATTCCTAAAAACAGAAATGTTACTAAACGTATCATGAATGGGCGGTTAATGAATTTTCGAGAGTTGAGCACATGGGCATGGTTTGGCCTAGGTTGAAGCATAAACCAATCAAACGATAGATTTGTGTTTTTTCTTTTTTTTTTCTTTTCCTCTTTTTGCCATATCAATGGATTTCCTTTGATTGGGGACTCAAGAAGAATAGGAAGGATTAGGTTTAGAGCTTGCAATATGCGACCCAACTGGACTGCACAACATCAACTGAAAATGGGTTTAGATTGGCATAACGGATTTGTCCTATAACCATTTAAATACGAATTGATACATTTAAGTAAATATTGCAAGATAGTAATTTTTTTAAACATAACACGGTTGCATGCCCTTTCAGCATTTTTTATACTGGAATAAGTGTATGTTAATGTCTTAATATTGTGTGTTAACATCTTAAAAGTTAAGCATTTATAGAGGTTAATCATGTGACTTGTTCGCAGTTAACACACTGATAAATTGAATAATTGTGTCAATTGTATCATATCATGCGAATTACTTCATAGAACTTGAGTATATGTGTTGAGAAAATTCAATATAATTGACCAACATATTTATATACGTCAGTATTTATCAAATGTGGCTTAAATTAGCTACCCTTCAGAGTGTTTAAATATTAAATCGTGCTTTCTTCTAAAAATTTTAAATTTTTAAACAATTGACAATGATCTTGTAATAAACGTTGACATGATATCAAAATAAGATATCCGAATTTAATTCTTTTCATTCTTCTTATTTACTTTTCCATTATATATTTCCAAGCCCTAACTTCAGTAAAATGACTAATTTATTAGAAATATTCAAATACTAAATCACATCATTTGTACTGTACTATTTTAAAATATTTAAGAAACTCGAACCTTGCTTGAAGGCACCCAAAACGTCCAATGTGAAACATGGTGAGTCCCACGCAGAAATTCAGTCCCATCCATCGTTCTTCTTCTTGTGTCCCATCACTCTTTCGGCCAACGTCCTTTTCTGCACCACGTCACTCCCCTTCCGCTCCTGCTGTGACTTTTTGCAGAATTTAGCGTGCAGAGCTCCAGAACCGCAGAGTGAATGACATTTATGTCCCACGATTCCATCATCACCGCTCCTGCGAAATAGAGCATCGACAGGGCTGAACAAGTCCCCGCCTGACGACATTTACTCGTTTTGGCTCAACACGCTCAAACATCAAAGCTGTCTGTCACTGCCAAGGATAAAAAATCCTTATATAAAATCATTAACTTCAAATCTAATCTCAATTTTACTTTAAATTTTTTCGTCTTACGAAAGGTCGCAAACTTTGATTTCAGTTCGACAACACTTTATCGAAAATTATCCTTAGTGATGTTGCCACGTTGTTGATCTAATTCTTTCCTAAATTTCAGATTTAAAAAAAGGCCTATTTTCATTCGTATCTATCCAGCCTAACACGTTTTCTTGGATCTAAAATTTGTATAAAAATTAAATCAATTAGAATTGACCCTCTTCAATTGCTTTTTAAGAGAATCTTCCTTCCATCTTATCAAAGATTTTCAATTTTGTCCGTATTCAATTCTGATGCTTTGGAGCTTTCCCTATCTTGGTTGTCTAAAGAAGTTTCGGACAATTGGTTAACGTGGGCAAATACGTGAATTAAGTAAAAGTTGATGGCTTCTTTATAAGATAAAATAATTACATTTGAATTGGCCTTAAACCTAAAGTCGATGATTTTTTATGTGATAAAAAAAAATTGAAGGTATAATTGAGATTAAATCAAGTATGAGACAAAAAAATTTTAGAGTAAAATTAAGACTTAATTTAAAGTATGGGAATTTTTAGGGTATTAGGCTCTTTATTTTTTAGCAATCGCAAGCACAACCATAGTAAGAAAATGTATTGGATGAGTATAACCCATTAACCCGCATTTCTAAATGTCAACTTTTTTATTGAAAGTGTTGCCTTAGCCAAGTTACACCAATCTTTACGTGTGTACGTGCGCTCATGTGACTAGATTATTCCTTTCAATTATGTCCATATACAAATTGAGGAAACATATTTTATTACACGAAGTTCCAGAGATACTTGTACTATTTAAAAGTTGAAGGGCAATGTATATCTTTTAAAAGGGATTTGCCTAATTTCTTCATTTTTATTTTCTTTATATAATATTAAAAAAATGCACCGCACATATTAACAAAGAAACTAACGGAAAGTTTAACCATTAGAGCAATGCATTAGTTTTCAGGGTAGATGCGTACTACCCTTGAATTTTATAGAAGTTATGTGAAATTTTCCCTCGATTTAACCGCTCTTTAACAAATGAATAATACTTTTTATGTCCTTATCTCTTGCACCGTCCAAATAAAAAATGATTTTATAGTTTGAATTTATAGTGATCCTAGAACCTAGTGGGGATATGTAGGGGGTCACATGTGTATTATTATTTCAATCGCCAATATCTATGTTGCTTTATTTGTATATAAGTTTCAAACAACCTCAAACTATAAAACCTTTTTATAGCTATGTTGGCATAAGCTATCATTGGAGCACAAGTTTGTCGAGGCGAGAGGCTTAAGTAGGCTTGCCTATAACTGTATCAGAGTTGAAGTGGGGGCATTGGGCGTCAAATGTCTTTGATCCCACATGCACATGCCTAGGTTATTGAGTTGGTGGATAAGCCTCTCTCGCAATCTCAATTAGTGTGGTATGTTTTAAAGTCTTACAGGCAAGTATGGATTTGGCACATCTACAAGTGGAGCTACTGATAATGGGATTAGAGTTGGAGTTAGGATGTATACGATTAGATATGTCTCCATATCGCTCATACTTATCAGTGACAATAGATAAGTCTTTCATGATCTCAAACTAATATGATATGTGTGTGTCAAAACCATTCGTGCACATATGAGCCATGACTAGGATATATTATATTTGATTGACAGTAGATTTACCCTTAATGGAATGGCAAAATAGTTTCAAAAATTCCAAGTGACAATGACACCTAATAGAAAATCACACCCTCAAAAGAGTGCCATCTTAAGCAAAAGAAAAGATAATCTCTCATCTTGATTAAGGTTTGCTCTTTGAAATACCCGTACCTCCATTTTATCGCATCTTTTCTGTCTCGGGACTCCAATGCACGGCACGGGCTGTGGCAGATGCCTTGAACACCCAATAATAATTTCTGTGTCTTGATTTCCTCATCATTCATGCCTGCGTTGAGCTGGTATTCTTGGCATCGTTGAACGCAAGTGCCAACCGTCAAGTCATTCAAAACTTTATATTAATCAAAAGGAAAAGCGATGTGATAATTTAATTACTCCAAGAGAACTTGACCTTGAGACACCTGTGACAAAAGTTTATCTAGAAAAGACCTTGGAACTTGCCTTGAGGCTTGAGCTCTTGTGGGGAGGCGCGGAGGAGCTGTAGATGCAAGCGTGTTTGAGCGGTGAGAAAAGAAGAGAGAGGGGAAAAGCGCCAAGCACGAAAAGACAAGCGCATAGATTGTGATTTGCTTCAGTTTTTGTCTGCTCTTCCTGTTTGCAGTATTTTTATGTATTTTCTATTCTGATTCTGCAGAGTTCATTTCATTAATAAGTAGTGATCTTCAGCTGGGGGCATTCTTTGCTTGTCTCTCCCAAGACAAGGAAGAAAACAAGGCCATCCTCTTTTCGTGTTCTATTTCTTTGTCTGCAACATAGGATCCTCGTGCCCTTGACATCACATGCCATTTGGGTCTCTAGGGTTTGGAGCTCCGGTAAATAAGCACTATATGGAGAAAACATCTAAGGAGAGACAAGCGCAATATCCTATTTTACCACATTTCATTTTAATTACTTATGTCTATTAAAATATCTCGCATCGCTTACTTACAAAATTTCTATGTTCTTTATTTATACGTGATATTATTTGATTTAGACATTTTAGTATGATATGAAAGTCAGTACGGCTTATTTATGAGATTGGGTGATAAAATATTCACATCGTATATAGGGACCACTTATGTCCTTTGCGATCGTGCAAACATAGTGATCATGGTAAAATCTCACATGCACTATGCACATACCATAGCATCAATGTGACCCATGTAACTATGTTTTCTCATATACATAGGCTATGTATGGCACGAAAGCTTAGACATTGGGAAACGCACACACAATCCATTCATTGGATGTGGAATCACCTGCCTTAAATTTGTGCTGGACAGTTCATTGAGATGTCAATAATGTCCTATTTGACAGAGCTCAGGAACAGTAGTAAAATCTCAGCCAGCCCGGGGGGACCTAATTGGGGACATGGATGACCCCGATCCTCTGAAGGTCGTTGCCATCCCATGACCCACGTTTACACATGATCACAACACTGACCCCTTGGATACATCCCAAGAGGCAACTATCATTCAAAGAGAACAAGTTCCCCTGTGAGACAATGAGCGTGCAATAAGTAGAAGACCCACGCACCCATCCATCATAAACAACAAAAACAACAAGTATTCCCACATACTCAAACGAGGAGAAATTTTCCAACCTGAGCCTGGGATGTAGTGTGTCTGTGAATATACTATGCACCCGCATCATTACCAATTGAGTATGTCAAGCCTTGTTTATGTTTGCCTTCCTATCTGTCTTTGCACTAATTGCCACGAGAGCCCCCACCTTTGTTTGGATTGCACTACAGCCATTAATTATTCTTAATTACATAATTTAATTTACCAGCGATGAGGCATGATGGTATTTTATTATCATGCAGTCAAACAGTCAAACACATCCTCACCTTAAAAAAAACAAGAAAATTTGGCTTGAGGATGCTGCATCAGATGGGTCCCCCCCACACCCATCAATCAGAATCATGCAGTGGGCTCCATTCCATACCCGGGTGTGCATTCTGCAATACCAATAAAGTTAAAGATTTCGAGTAATGAAAATGGTCCTCTTAGCCATGGCATGTTTATAAAAAGAACTCCTGTGCGCCACTCTTGGTTCAAGGGGCGATTATACTGAATACGACGTGAATTTACCGAAAGGAATTCAAACTCGGGCGGCATAAGTAACTTTAGTTCGATCTAAATTGACCCGTTTTCGTCCTTTTTCAATAGAAACATGTTTTGATGAGAGGAATAATCAATGCGAATATCCTTGGTGGAATTCTTGCCCTATCTAGCAGCAGTGCCTGTCCCTGGCTTGACTTCGCCATCTTCTGTAACTTGGAGACTGTTCATCTTTTTCTCTTTCCCGCGCATTAATCCAACCTACTTTTTTTTTTCCTTCTGTCATTACTGACTCCATCTCCGGCTATTTATCTGATAATACGTTTAGTCAAAGTTTTCTGCTTTCCTTTTCCCCCTCCCAATCCCTCACTTTCAGACCCTTTCTTGGCAAATCCCCCAGTTTCTCGGCAAAATCATCTCTCGTCTCCTTGCATTTTCCCTGAAGAAAACCCACCATCTTCACATGACCCAGATCGAGTTCAGGCTCCGTTTCGCCCTCTGAGTCCGTCTTCTTCTTTCTTCCCATTTAGATGGAGGAAGAAGAAGAAGCAGCGAGGCACAGAGCAGCACCGGGCGGCAACGGGAAGGGCAGGCTCGCTCGCACCCTGCACCGGGTCATCAACCTCCGGTCGACGGCGACGGCGAGGATAGGGTCGAGCAATGGGATCGGAATCTGCGTGCTCGCGTCGCAGGACAAGGTCAAGCACGAGGACCCTGTCGGGGACCGGAAGAGCGACGACGCCCGGGCAAAGCAGAGGGCGGTGCTGGAGGCGGTGGCGGCGAAGCTCTTCGCGGCGGGGACCGCCATCAAGGCGGCCTACGCGGAGCTCCAGCTGGCCCAGAGCCCGTACAACAGCGAGGCGATCCAGCGGGCGGACCAGGCCATCGTGGACGAGCTGAAGCAGATTTCGGAGCTGAAGCGCAAGTTCCTAAAGAAGGAGCTCGACCTCTCCCCGCAGGTGACGCTGATGCTGGCGGAGATTCAGGAGCAGCAGAGCCTCATGAGGACGTACGAGATCACGGTGAAGAAGATGGAGGCCGAGGCGGAGCGCAAGGAGTTGGAGATCTCCGCCCTGAGGAGGCAGCTCGACGAGCTCGTCGCCGAGAACCGGTCGTCGGAGAAGAAGCTCAACGCCAGTGGCGTCTTGCCGCTGTTCGACGGCTTCCGGCTCTCGTCCCTGAGCCCGACCCACTTCGCCCAGGTCCTCCACTACGCTCTGCGATCCGTGAGGCACTTCGCCAAGTCCATGGTCCGCGAGATGGAGACGGCGAACTGGAACCTCGACGAGGCGATCCGGTTCATCGAGCCGCGAGCGAGGTTCGCGAAGCCGGGCCACCGGCAGTTCGCCGTCGAATCGTTCGTGGCCAGATCGATGTTCGAGGGCTTCCACTTCCCCAACTTCGCGCTCGCGAACCAGTCGTCGGCCATCGAGGAGCGGACTCCCCAAGCCTTCTTCGACCAGTTCAAGAAGCTCAAGTCCGTCAGCCCGCCGAGCTTCATCGCGCGGAACCCGAGCTCGCCGTTCGCCAGGTTCGCCAAGGCCAAGTACCTCCAGCTCGTGCACGCGAAGATGGAGTGCTCCTTCTTCGGGAACCTGAGCCACCGGAAGGTCATGAGCTCCAGCGGGTGGCCGGACTCGCCGTTCCTCGCGGCGTTCGCCGAGATGGCGAAGCGCGTCTGGGTCCTCCACCGCCTCGCCTTCGCCTTCGGCGAGGAGGTCGCGGTCTTCCAGGTGGCGCGGGGGTGCCGCTTCTCGGAGGTATTCATGGAGTGCGTGGCAGAGGAGGCCCTGCTGCAGCTGCAGCCGCCGCCGCCGCCGCCGCCGACGACGACGGATGGGGACCCGGACCTGCGGGTCGGGTTCACGGTCGTGCCCGGTTTCAAGATCGGGAAGACGGTGATACAGTGCCAGGTGTACTTGTCGCCGCCGGCGAGCGCTCCGGCGGGTAGTTGATTGTAGCCTCTGTAGGGTTTCCCCGGCGGTAACTGTATATTTGCTGTTTTCTTTTTTCCCGACGTGTAAAGTAGAGGAGATCACCGTCGCCTCACGCGCTGCGCCGCACGCTCCGGCGACGCGCGGGGTGAACGTTTTCCATGTTTAGGGATGTTAAAAAGACGAGGAGGTTACGAAATTCAATTACGACAAGACGGCGCGAACGCAAGTGCACGCATCCGACATCACTTTTATCAGTGTCATGGCATGTCTAACATTGATCGAAACATACTCATGACTTAGGACATAGTCAAAAAAATAGTGTTTACACTCTTTTTCTATGTTCAATTTGATCCTTCGATGCTTATATTTACTTTAATTGAATTGAGTCCTGATTAATTCGTTCCATCGGCATTCGGCTTGATGGTAGAGGAAAGAGAGAAGAAAGAGGACGGGCAAAGAGTGAGTGACGCAATTGCCTCTCCTTCAATCATAAGGATCGTGTGGTTTCGATGAGGGTTGTTGGCTCATATGCTTTTACCGGCGAGAGCCGACTTGCCCTTGATAGATATATGTGAGTACAAGCATCCAATCTCAAAGCAAATGCTATGCTCATTGCAGTGCTTTGTGAGCACGCATCAATCAGCTCTTGCGATCCCCATCAAGCGCGAATGCTCACCTTTATTAGTGGAAAAATGAGGAATGAACACTCGCATCGAGACCATTGTGAGGGTTTATTAGTTTGTACCGGCAAATGAAGCGGATGATGGCACCCCTTTCACCTTTCTCTTCTTGGTCCCTTCGCCCATCTCTTGACATTTCTCTCTTATTTAGTCTTTTTTCTAAACGTAGAAATTTAATGGTGTGCTTACACACATGAATAGTTATATCGGTCAATTTCAATTTGATGCCAACACTATGTCGAATTGTCATATCAAACGTCGATAGGACTAAATCAAATAAAAGGACGAGATCATTTCAATTAAAAGATGCAATGCATCAAACTGAACAAAAGTTGAAAAATCATTTCAAAGGTTTGCAAAGGTAAATGGACCTTGTTTTAAATTATCCCTAATTTTTATCTTAACCGTGCATTGCAAGCTCCAGTTTAATAATAAGAACCTCTCTAAATAAAATTTCGGTCCCTACTATTCTGATACGGTCAATCCTCTAGGACATAAATGCCATTGCTAAGTTACCAATTCTCAACAAAACATAAACATAGAGAGAAAAACATGGACTAAACATATAGGATGTAGTCTAAACCACATTTGATTAGATACCCACAAAATAGAAAGACCAACACAACGTAAATATAAAAGCAGAGGATCCGAATTTGAATTCACAATCTGCTCTTATAACATGTGAGATATCCGTATTCCATCCCATTAAATCATTGTGTTTTTTACCCTCGGATCAAAGATGTTTCGCACAAGGGGACGATCCAAATCGACGGGCGATATAACTCGTCTCGCCTCACGGAATAATTCCTAGGATTCCTGATCAGCATCCGGGACTTCCTCAGGATTTACTAAACGAGAGAGCAACAGCTTGGTGGGTATTTTTGGGGAAGGACCGAGCGATGGGGCAGAGGCATCTCTCCGGTCCGCACGTGAAAATGACAGAGGGGACATCAAGAAAGAGACAATGAGAGTGTCGGGTTTTCCTAGCGATCGGAGAGGGACCAACCATCACCTTTCTTTGTCTCTTCCTCGGAACAGGGAGAAGGCCCCTAGGCTCACATGATTTGTGGTGCTCCGGATTGAGGCTCTAGGAGAGACTTCCAGTTACATTAAAAATCTCACCCATCACCCCGTAAACTGCACTAGATCTAGGCCATCTGTGAGTGTCAGGGACAACAAAATTGTTGGGCTTTCGTAGCCATTAGAAAGGGACCGGACCAACCATCGTCTTCCTTTGTCTCTTCCTCGTAATAGGTAGAAATGCCCCTAGACCACATGATCTGTTAGTGCTTAGGATTGACGCATCGAAAATAAGGATTTCCAGTTCAGGAACAGCAAGTCGGCCCGCTAAAAATCTCACCGATGGCCTGTTAATATCCCTGGATCTGGGTCACCTGTGAGTGTCGGGAATCTAATTTCTCTGATTCGTATGTCTCCTGCAGTCGTGCCCTTGAATTATGAAAAGGGAAAGGAAATCTTCACGAGGGAGGCTGGTTTTCCTCGACATTTCCTAGGCCCTGTTCAAGCATATGCCTAGACAAGTGAGAGACCATCTCTGCAACTTTTGTAAAAACGGTTTGATGGACATGTTTGTCCGGTCTCTGCTGCTGCCGCCGCGGGGAACCACGCAACATCCTTTTGCATTAGTTTCTTTCTCCATCTTTCTAGTTTTCTTTAATGACAGGGCACACCTGTCGATCTGTAAATAAGTCTCGAATCTTTTATAATACTCACCGATTTCGTGAAGCTGCTCGTTGTTGACGGTGCAAAGATTTAGGCTTATATTATTAAGTACCTAGCATGATTTTTGATAAATTTTTCCTGATCCAAAGCATGCTTATATGAATTACGAACGAAAAGTTGGAAACTCTAGTAAAAGTTTAACGAAAATGTTAAAATCTTTGTTGTTAGTAGTTATGCTTTTTCTAATGTCTCGATATCATATCCTTCTGTCTTAATAGGTATTGATTTCTCCAAACATTGTATAGCAATAAATTGGATATGGATCGTCTATTTTCAGCTATTGTCACTAATGAGAGAGTGAACACTTGATTCGTTTTTCCTAGAATAGCAAATTTGTTTTGTGTTTGGCACAATAAGAAGAAAATTATGGCAAAATGTAAACCTCAATTTGAAAAAAAACGAATGAGATTCTTTTATGTCCGATTGGTCCAAGTTTTGAACTCAAGAAGTGAAACAATGATGAAAATATTCAACAAGTTGAAGATCATTATAAGAAAAGGCCATCGTTTCTATACAAACAATGTTAGATTGCTTATAAAGAAGGTAAGAGTTCCTCGTCATCTTTCATATTCCTCTTTTCAAGAACTTGATAATTTGTGTGCCAATATTTGCTTTAGAGGAGCTCTACAAGTTATATGAGATTACTAAAAGTAGGGTTGATCTGCCCACTAATTCTAGGTATTTTATGCAATCCATGGGTCTTCCATTCATGCATGAGATAAGATTAAGATTTTTTTATTTTTTTTATGGTTTACCTCTTGATATAACTAATTCACAATGAAGGTTTGATATAAAGTCTTTTTGCATCATGATATTTGCTCAAGATAATGGAGAAGATTCATTGAACAAGCTACTTCAAGAGTTGGAAAGGAAGTTATGAACGGACTCTTTCCAAAAAGGAAGTGGTCCGAAAGCAAATCTGTGCATTTTATACCGACCACCGTTGCTTTCTAACATAAGACCTAGGCCATATCTCACAAAGGTCGTTCTTTCGGTTGAAAAGCTATAGGGAAAGCATCTAGATGATGTGGTCCTTTGACATTTAAGATTTGTTAGAAGGGCAAAGAGATGTGGTATCTATTTTGTGATCGAATGTGTAAATTGAAAGGCAAAGATCTCGAGTCAATCTGACGTCCATGGACCATTGAAGTTCAGGGTGCTCGAAACATAATTGGCACATTAGAATTAAGTACGCAACAGCTAGAAGACCTGGTCGTAGGTTGGGTTTTCTAACACTATGGCACTGAAAATTACTCCTTTATTATTATTTGTCTTATGTAAATAATGACTATTATTGATGTAGCTGAAAACATTTATAATCTGATTTAGGTTAAAAAATGTTCCTAAGAGAATAGCCTTTTTTAAAGGGAGCCAAGTAGCTGAAAAGACAATATATTTTTGTTGCGCATGTAACTTGTTACTATTACTGTACATTTCTACTATGAAAACCATTATCTTTTGTTCAATGGTTTAATGGAAATTCTTATTCATTTAGAAAAACACACACAAAAAAAAAAAAGTGCTTGCGACTGAGTTATCTTACAGTGTAATTCCTATTGTCATAATGGAAGTTAAGAGTTTTCAATGTGCTTTAGCAGTCGTATTGTAAGTTCTTTTTTTCCAAAATATCTTTAAGAAAATCGGGTAGCGATGGGATGAGAAATAGATGAAGTTGGACTATTGAATTTACCAAATAAAATGAAAGTTGAGAAGTTAAAAATTAAAATAAATGAAGTATCACGTAATGCCTCATAGTAAATCTTTACCAAAATCAAATTCGTTGATTAAAATTAGTATATGATTCTTTGCACTCAATCCTATTGGTGTTTAGATGAGCTTAGCATTCCTCGTACAAAATTAAAACAAAACTAAATATTCAACTCATTTTGTATTAACAAAAAAATTAGTTTTGGCGATCTTCTTAATAAACTATTTTCAGGAAAAGGGGGAAGCCGGTTGATTCCTAAATGAGGGAAAAAGAAAAGAAAAAGAATAAAAAAGAAAGAAACCGAACGAAAAGAAGGAAAAAGGAAGAAGAAATAAGCTTAAATTAGGAATGTGCCCCCACATTTGACCTTAGTCTTGGTTGCGCTGCTAAAATTATCATGGGTTTTTCCTAAAAAACAAGGGCCTCAAAGTTCATCCGTGAAACCAATTTGTCTCTAACTTTCAAGTATCTCATAAAAGGATCTCAATTTTTATCCTCATAACAAATTTAACCTCAACTTTCAAGTGTATAATAAAAAGGTAATTTTCACTCACGAGATAAATATGGACACCATTAGATTATGCTTATGTGACATTCAATTTGTCAAATGGAGAACCACATGGGCAACAACAATTGCCATGTCAGCCTACACGGTAAAAACTCTAAACAAAAATAATGCCATACCCTCTTCTATAGAAAACAACGTTGTCAAGTTAGGATTATATAACCACCGGAGGTTTACCTAGTGTCTACTCTCCTCTCCTCACATGAGAAGAGTGAGGTAAGGAATTTGATTTCTCACTTTCTTAATGGTGGTTAGAGGTGATGATGTTTAGTTTTAAGTATGAATTTTGACTTATATGCTTTGTAAAGAGATAAAACAAATGTTTAAAAATAAGTTAAGAGTTATAATACAATAGATAAAAAGGAAAAGAAAAAAAGGTTAGGGTTGAGAGAAAGAGAGAGAGATTTGGGGCTTTAGAATTAGGGTTGGTGAGAGCAATTTAATTTGCCGAGAGAGAATGTTGGGGCTTTGATTTTGGGGCTCGATTCCATCAAATTGAGAGAGAGACATGGGCCTCGATTTGGGGGATTTGGGTGTTGATATGGGCAAAACCCTACTGTACGGAAAATGCAAAATCAACATAACTTACTTTTCAAAATCGGAATCAGAATGTAACAGGGAAGATGCGTAATTTCTTCAAGAAAGAAGCGGGTGGATGACGTCGGCTGAACTGGCTGATCTCCTCTATTTTAGCGCAAGAATCAAGGCCCCAAATCGAGCTCAAGAACCCTAATGCCACGAATTGAAATCACAACCAAGACCTCTCTCTCTCTCTCAATTTGATTAGAATGATTAGCTGAGCATCATTTATTAAATTGAGTCTCAGCTACGTTGGTGATGTAACAATTGCCATTGGCCTTATCATCCTTCCTTCGTCAAATTGGACGCCATATAATTAAAGTCTAACAATGGTCAGATTTATCTTTCGGGTAAAAGTTTGGGCCTTTCTATGAACTGCTTTTAGAGACAAATTTGTACCATGGATGAAAGTTAGGGCATTTTTTTTTTTTTTATTTGACACTTGAAAGTCGGTGACAAACTTGCTCCAAGGGTGAAAGTTAGCATGTCTTTTACCTTTTAGAAAAACCCCCAATTGCCATTAAAATTATTTTAGTCCCAACGTCATGCTAGTGTGACCCACAATGGATGACCGGTCAATTCTAGATGGTGAGGGTCCCTATAGCCACTATGTGGGGCAGCAATAGACCAGGTAGTTTTAGCTTAATTTAAGTGTCTTGAAGTGGGTGCGTTTGACTTTTAAGGTAAAAAGAGCGCACATTATAGTCAAATATTCACTTAAAATTGATGGACAAGGAAAATAAACCATAAAATGAGGAATCTATTAAAAAGTTATTCTCTTCAAAAGTCAAAAGAGGATTGAACCTGAGTAATGACCTCAAAAGATTTAAGGGGAAAAATCCGAGAGCAGGTCAGATAGTCTCCTGTATTCATTGGTCCTAGGGAAGAAAAAAGGTACAAGCACCAATTTGGGGCCTTATAGTGGGGAATGTAGACTTCATGTCAAGATTTCAGTCTTAGCTATTGCAAGGTAGGTAGGATATAGTCGCCCATCGTGTCTGGGGTGAGTAAGGGTGTGTTTGGTAATAATTCTACTTTTAAGAATAATTTATGATCAGAAATGATTTTTTTTATTCTACTACCGAGAACAAATTCTAAGGTATTTAAAAGTGTTTGATAAATTGTTTCAAATTTTTATTCCGGGAACAAAAATGCGTTTGGTAAAATTTTTTAATCTTTTGATTTTTTTAATTTTTAATACTTTTTGTTATAATTTTCTTTTTTTCTTTTTCTTTTTTCTCCCTTTCTTCCTCTTGGCCGCCGCCCTTGGGCCATCGTCGGCGAGCTTGCTAGAGCCTTGCTAGGCCAAGGCGAGGTCCGGCAAGCTAGCCGGAGCCTCTCCCGGCCATCAGCAGAGGCCGAGCCTCGCCAATGGCGACTGGCAGCGGCCCAAGGGCGGTGATGGGGTGGGAGGAGGAAGAGGAAGAAGAAGAAGAAAGGGAAGGGAAAAAAAAAAGGAAAAAAAATTGATTCTCAAAATTATTCCCAGGAGAAGAAGCAATTTTTTTTTTGCTTTTTTATTTTACTCCAAATCTATTCCTAGAACAAATTTGTTTTCAAACAAAAAATTTACCAAATGCATTTTTATTCCAAATCTGCTTCTAGGAACAAAAGAACAGAATCAGTTGATCTTGAAAGTGTTACCAAATAGAGCCTAAGTGTGAGTGCAAATCCCACTACTCTTTTGGCAATTCTACAGGCAAAGTTTAATAACTAATTGCCAAGAGGAGTATCCTTGGTTACTAGACCTAATGGTAAAATTGTGTTAGTTCCAACATCATGCTAGTGTGACCCACAATGGATGACCGGTCAATTCTAGGTGGTGGGGTGCCTATAGCCACTTTGTCCCGCAGCAATAAACAAAGTGGTTTTAGCTTAATTTAAGTATTTTGAAATGGGTGCGTTTGACTCTTATGGTAAAAAGAGCGGATGTTGTAGTCAACATTCACTTAAAATTGATGGACAAGGAAAAATAACATAAAATGAGGAATCTGTTAAAAGAGTTATTCTCTTCAAAAGTCAAAAGAGGCAGATAATCAGCTAAGTATATGAGTATGTGCACTCGTTTAGTAGCATAAATTCTTCACGAACTTGTCTCATTTACATTACACAACCAAATGTGTTTTGCAAAAATTTTACAAAAAGCACTTTGCATCTTAGTAAAATTCAAGCAAATTGGACTTACCAAAGAACAAAGGAAATTCCAACAAAATATCCCTAACTCATCTAATTCTTTCGATATTGACTATATTTAATGTTGAAGAACGTAAAATAAGATGAACAAATGCAAAAGAATGAATTTTCAAGTTGGGGCAATTTAACTCGGCCTTATACAATGTTAGATTACACAAACACCATTTTATTTTCGCTTGTTTGTCTGAGTAATTCTAACAGAAACACCATTAGGACCATTCAATATCACGTTCTCTTCTTAGCTGGTCTACGTACTGTCCGGCTGGATTTCAGATGGCTAAAGCTAAGCAGAGCCACTCGATTAAAAGGCACATCGACAAGATGACTCTGACCATCTTTTTCATGTTGGGTCCGAGTGAGAAAATACATATGGGCTCACGGGCCGGCGAAAACATCCGAGTTACCTTTTTAGCTGGTAGTCCATGGCTCTGCGCGCAACCGAACATTTCCTACACGGCCAAGTTTTATGCCATGCGGTTCTGTCAACTCACTTGTCTGAATGCGAATGCTATTTTTTGCAATGTCTTATTTCGTGATATTATTTCATGCAATTCATGGTTGTATCCTGAATATACTAAAATCTGGCTATATATACTGATTTTGTGAAGTCTAATAGAGAATAGTACTGTTGCTAAGGGTATACATATAATTGGGGGAAAATATCAAAAAAATCTTAAATCTATTGTGCTTGTTCAATTCGGTTTTAAATATATTGTATTTGAGCCAATTTAATTTTAAATCTTTCAATTATACAAATTTAGTACCAATTTTCAGTCTAAATCTATCGGTCAAGTTAGATAAGAAATTGCTGAAATGGATTCCAGCCATTCTACGTGTCACATCCGATGCTGACGTGAACATTTTTCATTATAAATTTTGAATAAGCCTTTTTAGTTTTTTTCTTTTCTTTACCTTTTTTTTAGTGAGAGTTAGCAAGGGTCATTGGTTAGCCCTTGTCTACCACATATGAGGGCCGAGATGCCTTTCCCAGCTCTAGGCGAGGGCCACATGCCCTTGCTCGAATCCAGGTGTTGCGACCTTCCCCAAATCAGGTGGGGGCCACAATGCCCTCATCTGGCCCAAATTTGAATGAGGGATTGTGCATACTTACTTTGGCTAGTGAGGGCTGCGTGGCTCTCCCCACTCACAACAAGGGCTTGGGAGCCCTCGCCTAGTGGCCTACAAAGGTGTTGGGGCCCTCACCTAGAGTCGACAAGGGCTGCACACCCTCGCCCAGTGCAAGGGAGGGTCATTGAATTAAAATAGAAAAATAAAAAATATATTAAAAATCATAAAAAGTGACCACATTAGTGTCAATCATGCCACGTGAGAGTGCTTGTGTCCACATTAGCATTTTTGGATCTAAATTGGCTGAATGGGTTTAATTGGCAAAATGTGAAAATGTTTAGGACTAAATTAGCACAATTGAAATGCTTAGAATTGAATTGTCACCCTCACCTACTAGTGGCCTACGAAGGCATTGGGCTTTGGCCTAGAATTGATGAGGGCTACAAAGGTGCCAACAAGGGTTGCTGAAATAAAAATAGAAAAAAAAACAAAAGAAATTTTTATATTTTTTTAAATCATTAAAAATGACCATGTTAGTGTTGGTCATGTCATGTAGGACTACCGACGTCCACATTAGCAAATTCCAGCTAAATTGGCTAGATGGGTTTAATTGGGAAAATGTGAAAATGTTTAGGACAAAATTGGTAAAATTGAAAATGCTTAGGATTGAATTATCACCCTCGCCTAGTGGCCTATGAAGGTGTTGGGGCTCTTGCCTAGAGCCAACAAGGGCCACAACACCCTTGCCGAGTGCACGTGAGGGTCACAAAAACAAAAATAGAAAAAACAAGAAAAAGTATTAAAATTTCAATTTTTTTTAAATCATAAAAAATGACTATGTTAGCATGCCGATCATGCAATGAAGGATCGCTTGGCATCCACATTAGTAATTTCTATTTAAATTATAAATTGTGAAAATGTTTAGGACAATATTGACACTACTAAAATCCATAAGACTAAATTGGCACCCTTGCCTAGTGGCCTATGAGGCTATTGGGGCTCTTGCCCAAAGCTGACAATGGCTGCAAACACCCTCATTGAGTGTTGGTGAGAGTCATAGAAATAAAAATAGAAAAAAATGTGAAAAATTATTAAAAATTCAATTTTTTAAAAAAAAAAAAAAAACACATGTTAGCCCCAATCATGCCACGTAGGATTACTGGTGCCACATTAGCAATTTCCAATATGAATTAGTCGGATGAATTCAATTGGTAAATTGTGAAAATTTTTAGGAGTACATTGGCACAACTGAAATGCTTTGGATTGAATTAGCACCAGCACAATAAGTTTATGACTTTTTGGTACTTTTTCCCATATAATTGTTGTCATAATTATGTGTGCTCTATAATTTTAGTATATATTAAAGTGATATCTCTTGTAATTGTAAATTGATATTGATAAGTTGAAAAGATTTGTCTAATGTGACACCATGATTTTTCCCTTTCCAATTCTAATAAGATTTTCTATGTAAAATTTTGTGTTTTGTGCTCCTAAAATGGGTATTAGAGATTGGCGGTGGAATAATGGGAGTGACAAAGATGGGCAAAAAGAAGATGAAGATCGATTGGTTTGATAGCAAGGATTTTGATTTCTAAAAGATGTAGTTCGAGGATATGTTGTATCACAAGAACTTGCATAAGAAAGAAACCAAATATATTCAAGAAAGAAAATTGGGAATTGTCAAATTGGCAATCCCTAGGCGTGACTCATCTCACGTCGGGCAGAAGATCGCCTTTTAACATTGTCAACAAGAATATAATGAGGGAAATTATGAGGGCTTTGTCCAAGTTTTACAAGAAGTCCTATATGTTAGATAATGAATATTTAATGTGTTATCTTTTCAATTCAAAGATGGATAAAAGTGCTTATGGATAGATCACATTAGCAAATTTAATGTGATTATGACTCAATTGAGTTCAATGAAAATTAAATTCAATAACAAGGTAAAAGCTTTGATCTTTTTATCTTCTCTACTTGAATTTTGGAGTGCAATTATAATTGTGGTGAGCAGTTAATCTAGCTAGAAGAAGTTGGAGCTTGAAGAGATTCAATATTTTATTCCTAAATAATGACATATTATCCCTATATGAATATAGGAAAGAGGAAAAAGATCTTTTTTATTTTTTGTTCCTATTCTTCTTTCAGAAAAATGGGGGCTTTGCAAAAAGAGTTGGGTGGATTTTTAGATGCCACCTTTGCATATTGAAGGTAGAGGGAGAAGCAATCAACAAGGCTAGATGCAAAATTGCACTAGCTAAAAATCCAAAGGTAAGCAAATCCAAATTCGTGGTGGGATAATTTGGTGGAATGGTAAATAGAAGGGTTATATGAAATGAGATTGTAGAGCTCCAAATAAGAAAATTCAATGTCAAGATCAGAGTCAAGAGGATGAGAGATCTATGAGTACAGCCTTTTAAAGAGATGCCTGTTCATGATGCCTTAATTTTAAGCATTAATGGTTCACTTGACTCTTGGATTATAAACTTGGGTGTGTCACTTCACTCAACTTTATGTAGAGAATTAATGCACAGTATTATTGCTGGGAAGTTTAGAAAAGTTTATCTTGATGATGATGTATCTTTTTATATCATGGGGAATAGTGCTGTTCACACATAGATTATCAACGGGTCTTGATGGAAGTTGCATGATGTTAGAAGGAAGATGAAGAGGAATTAGAAGAAGATTTTGAAAAGAAAGTCAGAAAGATTGTTAAACGAAAAAAGCAAAGTGTTTCTTATATAGTTGAAAGACATAGAAATACTAGCAATTGTGGATGTATAAATTGATTCCAAATTGTGACACTGTAAGCTAGTACACATGAGTGAAAGAGGATGAAGGTGTTAGCATCAAAAGGAAAATTTCTTGATCTAAAGTCCATAGATAGTAGTCTATGTGAGGATTCGTTCTAGGTAAATAAAAACATATCAGTTTTTCAAAGATTGGAAGGGGACTAACATGTAGGCCCTTAGAATTGCTGCATACAAATATCCGAGGAGCCAACTCATGTGCATTTCCTTGAAGGTTCATGATATTTTGTCATGTTCATTAACAACTCCACGTGAAGGTATGGGTTTATTTTTTTAAAATAAATATGATTTTTTTTTACTTTTAAAATATGGAAAGTTTAAGTGGAGAATGAAATTGGTCTAAAGATTAAATATGTAAGGAGTTCAAGGAGTTTTATGTGGACATTGGAATTAGAATGAGAAAAACAATTCCCAACATGCCATAGCAAAGTGAAGTTGCTGAGAGGATGAATATAATTTGGAATGAGTGTGCAAAAGGTATGAGGACGGATGTAGATTTATCCATGATGTTTTCGATAAATGCAGTTAATACAATAGTCTATCTAATCAATAGAGGTTCTTTCGTTCCATTTTATTTCAAGCTACTAGAATAATAATTGATTGGAAAGAAGGTGAGTCTCTCATATCTAAAAGATGTTTGTTGTATTTCATGTATTTACATAGATTACTAAAATAAAGACAAGTTTGATGCAAATAATAGAAATTTTTTTCCATTAGATTTGGTTCTAATTATTTTTGCTTCCACTTTTAGGATATACAATATAGAAAAATTATAAAAGATGATGTTACATTAAATGAAAGCATGTTGTGCAAGGACAAATCTATGGCAAAATATCTACTGCAAGGAAACAAACATATGAGACTAGACATATTGAATTGGAGAGGGTTTATAAGAGTATTTTGATTAGGAATCCTGAAATTGTTGTTGTAAACTTTAATTAAGAACTAAAACAAGAAGCACCAAAATGAGAACCCTCTTTAAGAAAATATAGTAGAACATCTAAATTAGTATAGAGTTACTTGTCCATCATTGTATTATTTACTTTTAGCTAATGCTGGTGAAGTAGAATATTTTCTAGAAGCAATGTAGGCTAACAATTCTATTAAGTAGGAGCTAGCAATGCAAGATGAGTTAGATTCATTTTTTAAGAACAAAATTTGGATGCTAACTCAATTATAAAATGGGAAGAAGGCATTTTCAAAACAATTGGATTGTATAGGGCCAAAAAAGAACATGATGGCAACATCAGGTACAAGCCAATGTTAATAGTGAAAAGTTTCAGCAAAACCAAAAAAGAAGCTTTATAGAGATTTTTCTCTACTTGTGAAGTTGACTACTATTGGGATGGTGTTGAATATTGTTACTGTTGAGAATTTATGGCTATGGTAGTTGATTGTAAAAACTACATTCCTCCATGGTGACTTAAAATTGGATGTTTGCATTATACAATGAGAAGGTTTCAAGTTCTTGGTAAAGAAAACTATATTTGCAAGCTAAAGAAGAGTTTGTGTTGTTTGAAATAAACTCCTAGATAGTGGTACAAGAAAATTGATACCTTTATGTATGATGATGGGTTCACTAGATATGAAATGGACCACTATTGTTATTTCAAAATATCTGGCGACTATTATTTTATTTTGCAATTGTATGTGGAGGATATGTTTGTTGTGGTATCTAACATGAATGAGAACAAAATTAGGAATTGTCAAAGGAGTTTGAAATGATGGACTTGGGAGTAGCAAATTAGATTGTTGGGATGAGGAACAAGCAAGATAGATCAAAAGGAACTCTAAATTGTCTCAATAAAAGTACAATGAGAAGGTGTCGAACAGATTTAGAGTTTGGAATACAAAGCCTAGAAGCATCCCCTTAGGAAGTCACTTCAAGTCCTTGAAGGAACAATCACCAAAGACAAACAAGGAGTGGGAGTACATGGCAAAGGTGCTTTACACATCAGCTGTTGGTAATTTAAGATATGCTATGTTGTTTGTACTAGACCAGTCATAGCTCATGCAATGGGAGTATGGGGCTAATTTAGGAATGAAACGTTGTGGAGTTGTAAAATGGCTACTAAGATACTTAAGAGACACTTCAGGCATGACACTTTGTTTCATGAAAATTAGTGCGACTTTATAAGACATTGTTAATGCAAACATTGGTGGTGACATGAACAAAGGAAAGAGCACCATGGGTAATGTTTTTACCTTAGGTAGCATTATAGTCAATTGGATGTCTAAACTTCATAAGTGTTTGTCCCTCTCAATCCTTGAATGAGAGTATGTTACTATACCTAAAGTTGGCAATGTGATGATTTGGTTGAATAATCTCTTGAAGGAAATAGGCAATAAGTAGGATAATGGTGTTTTTTTAAATGAAAATCACAATGCCATCTGTCTTGTAAATAATCAAGTTTGCATTCAAGGACAAAGCACATTCTGTTAGGTATCATCATATTCATGCACTAAAAAATGATGAGACTCTGTCATTGAAGAAGATCTTTTGTCTAAAAATCCAATAAATATATTACCAAGGAAGTTGCCACTAAGAAACTGAGATTGTGTATTAGCTTAGTTGGCCTTCGTGATTAGTGATGAGGAGGTGCCTATGCACTAGGACAATTAGGTTACAATGATGATTTGAAGGCTATGAGAGAATATTGTAGTTTTGAGGATTCACCTTCAAGTGAGAGATTGATGGAATTGCGGAGTTTGATAGAGAAAAGTAGTGTTGCTAAGGGTAGGCATATAATTTCCATCATAACTTTGTATGTCCTATGCTCTTATTATATATTGAGGTGATATTTTTTGTAATTGTAACTTGCTATTGATACTCATAGTGAAAAAGATTGTCTAGTGTGGTATTGTTATGTTTTCCTTTTTTATTTTAAAATGATTATCCATGTAAAAATTCAAATGTCTTCTTCTTTGTTTCTTCTTTTTAATGCTTCGCATCATACACACAAAACTTAGTTTACTTACATTTGATTGTCCTTCGGTTTTCGGGTATGACCCTTGTTAAACCAATTCTTGACCGCCTTAAAGAAAACTTCCACATCAATCTTGATATGTTTAGGATCACAACAGACGGAATAATTGAAACCCACATATGCACAGACCGACCCAAAATAAACAGGAATGGTAATCTTGGCATCATGTCCTCCAAAATCAGAATAATTCTGCACCGATCTTGACAAGATAATGAACGTCTTCTTGGAGAGATGATCCGTGCTTTGCTCAAGCATCGGCACATCGGTTGTTCTCCAGAAGTGATGCGGATGATCCCTGCTGTTTTGGAATTCCCTCATAAGTAACCTCCAAGCATTGAGGAGTATACATTTTATGTGGTGTGGGAAGTGAAATGACACTTGTTTTATACTTATTTCTTCAATTCCAAGTCATCCATGTCGTTCATTGTGATGTTCTCTCTTGACATTGCATGCTTACATCGAAAAGTCAAGGAGAAAGGGAAGAAAAGCCCTTTTTTTTGGGCTTGAGGAGCCGTAATTTTGCAAATGAGAATGTTGGGCTTGACATAAACCAATATATATGCAATTAATGGGCCGACGCTGTCTTCTTATTGGGCTGAACGCTTTATAATCACTGATGTATGATCTTTGAAAATCGCATTGTGATCTTTCAAAAGTCATTTGAACTTTGTGTTACCTTGAATTCTTGAAATTGCTTTAGGAAAGTGTGGTATACTCTTCTTCCATTGCCAAATACAAAAACAACCGTTGCTACTTATATGTTCTAAGTCTGTTGAGTACCGGTTAAGATATAAGCGTGTTGCACGTGAATGGAAGTTATTAGCCATCTTCGCAGGCTGAATATTTTTAATCAAAACGAGGAATGTCATGACTTCAGAGGTTTGGGGAGAATTGCATGATTAGTTTTAAGTCTATTGTACAAATTTAAATTCAATCATGAACAATTGTAATCCTAAACTTTTGAGTGAAAATGTAATCAAGTAATCTTGATCGAATCTCTCCAGAAATTTCTAATGTGGCAATCCAATCATCATTAATGATCTATATATGTCATAACCATTGATATAATTGGATGAAACAATGCCATTTTTCTTCTAATTTTTTTCTGATTTGTTTTTTTCTTATAATTTTAAAGTAGTATCAAAGTAACAAATAAATTAATTCATGGAAAATAACAAATTAATTGAACATGACATTAACATAATTATAGATATCAAATCTAACCAATATCTTACTAAGTTAATTACATTGTAATATTGTTGTTGTAATTCATTTGTCTAGATATGATAAACAGTAAATATTATGTAATATAGTGATGATTTTTATAGTTTAATCAATCATCGATGTCTTTATTGTCATATAAAAAGAATAGTATTTTGTAAAATATTGTCAAATCTTTACTGTAAATTAAACATTTAGATGACTACTACTTCACTTAATAATATTAACAGAATGATGGAATATTGACATCAAACGTCTGAAATCGTAAAGAAGAAACATTCGGAAACACAATTTCACCAAAAATGGGTGAAATATTGTTCAAAATATAGATGACTCGACAGGAAATGTAAACAATAAGAAATTTAAAGGTACGGATATTGGAAGCAATAGTAATGAGCAATGCAAATAATAGTGGAGACGTAAGATACAATGAAAATAAAAATGAACAATATTTGTTTTTGGATAGATTGTCAGTCTTTTACAAGGAAAAACAATTTGGGTATTTATACCCATAATCAAAAGTTACGTGAGCAGTTAATAAGAATTTAAACATGCCCGGCTTGGTTCTTGTAGATTAGCAAAACTTGTTCACAAACAGCTACTAAATTCAACATTATCGACCCTACTACTTGACGGTTACATCCCGTGCTTTTCCTTATCGATTGAGTTGGTCGATCTCACTCACTGACTCTTCGCCCCAACACCTAGCCATTTATCATTGACATCCTCATATCGACCATACTTTATCAACTAATTGCTCTCACTACTTAGCAACCTCATGCTCCTATCGCTATGTTAACAGGCTTCTGTCGATCAGGCTGTCGACCAAAACACTTGGGCACCTTTTTGGTGTCACCAAACACTCTCTTGAGCTTCACAATTTTTGTGAAGTGTTCAGATAGATTTTGGGTCCGAAAATCATTTGGACCTTGAACTCATCTACCAATTCACATTTCTCTAATGCAAAGGAGAGAAATTCCATAGCCACATAAACAAAAAGAAAAAAAAAGGGTAAGAGCTGGAAAACTTGCTCAAGCTGCTTTGGATCGAGAGGCTTCTCAAGGAATTCTCAGGCATGAAGTGGACAAGGAGTGGGAGTCAAAGATTTTGGGGGGGCAGAAAGGCTGCAGGGGGCGGCCGGCCATGTGATGTTCTTTGACTATGAAGACGTGTGACCACATGAAGTCACAGTGATGAAAGCCCTCCACCACCCACCATGAACAAGACGGCAATTTCCGAGAGGATATGAGGAGAAATTTCCGCCCCGCGACCCGGATTTTGTGGGGAATAAAGCAATTTAAAAAAAAAATTTCTGTTAGATGCTAGATTAAAAATATCATCCAAATTTCAGGGAATTATAAAATAATTCAAGGTTAATATCATAAAAAACCTTAAATTGATATACTTGTAATAAATTTGTCAAAAATTAATTTTTGACCATAAAAAAATTTCAAATTAATACATTTGTAACGGATTTACCTCCGAATTAATTTTTTACTACAAAAAATTTCAAATTGATATACTTACGATAATAACCCCAAATTAGTATATTTGTCATAAATTTACTCTTAAATTCGATTAATATTATAAAAAATCATAAACTGATATACCTGTGATAAATAAATGGTAAATTCCAAATTAATACACCTATCAAATGCCTCATGTCATCCCATTTAAAAACTTGATGGTTAAATTTAACAGAAACTAAGAGTAAATTTGTCACATATATATCAATTTGGAGTTTTTGATAGTCAAAAAATTAGTTTTATGTTAGTTTTTCACAAATATACTAGTTTGAAATTTTTCATGATATTAACCAAATATCTACCACTCTTATGAAATACTTTACGATAATATATAAATTATAAAGTTCAAAGGTTGCAAATGGATGGATTTGATCGGGTCTAGGTTTGTCAAGAGATTAAATCCTTATCATGAATAGACTAGTTGGGGTGGCAAGAGATGTCGGGATTTGGAAATTTTAGACTCAGAGAAGTAATCAAGCTGTTAGAGCACGTCTCATATTATTTATTATGTTACCAAAAGCCTTTAAGGGCAAAACTTTGAGAGTGCATATCTCGTTATTCATGCAATTTTTTTTTTTTGGGGCAAATCTTTCTTTTGATTCCACTTAACTTTTTCAATCTCATGGATCCCATGGATCCACTCATCATTACCATATGCACCTTTAGTTGTACGCTTGAACCATTTCCGATTCAAGAAATAAATTCTCTTGGCCATAAAACATCGCAACGGAAGCATGAAACACTTCATCACCTCCTTTAGGCGCATAATCCTAGCTTATCGATACCATCATCTCGGGTTGATTTTTTTGGCTTCCTCGTCACGGTCGGTTCCATCAATGCTTGACATATTTATTGATGAAGATCCAGCACTGCACGTTCTTATGGTGAACGTACGTGGGCATTGATGACAGGGGAGATGTTTACCTAAATCTACAGACTTTACACCAATCGAGGCGGAGTGTGTGGCGACATGGCTTCGGATTTCCGTGTTACCGGTCGGTTTCTAAGGCGGAGCACCTCGTCCTTGTGCCGCATGGGGTCGCATGAAGCACGTTCTCTAGTGAAAACGGGTCGGGGAGCTTTGACTGGCTTCTTGCCTGATTTGGTATGTTTGAAACGCGGAAGAGCTTCTGTTATAGCTAAATAATTAAGCGATGCTTGCTCTCTCTTCGATGGTAGTTTGTTTACGACGGTGAAAAATAACAAAAAAGTCATAAATATATTATTTTAATATTAATTTGGTTATAAACTTTTTGATTAGATTAATTTTAGTGCTATATCTTTTCACATTGGTACTAATTGAGTCCACCTAACTAATTTGGGTTGGAAATTACTAATGTAAATACTAGTTGTCTTACGTGATGCAGTTGTCAATATCTTAGACATTTTATTTTAATTTTTAAATATTTTTATTAATTTTTTGTATTTCCTTTTCTTTTTTCTTATTTCCTTCTGCTAGTTGCTAGCCTCCATGATAGCTGGTGGAGGTCACTGATTGCCAAGGAGGTGAGACCCAAGACGCCCTCGTCGGCCACAAGCAAGGCCCCTGATCATCCTTGTTGGATCTAGTGAGGGGTAGCCTCGTCCGACCCTTGTCGGTCCTTGCCATTGCCTGCAACAAGTGACCTTCATCGACCATCATAAAGGTTGGTGATTGGTATAAAAAAATAAGGAAAAAAGAAAAAAGAGAAATGATTTTTTTTTTTAAAAGGAAGGATAAAATAAGAAAAAATTAAAACAGATGGCTTTAGCCATGTCACATAGGACAATTGACTTTTATGTTAGTAATTTTCAGTCTAAATTGGTTGAGTGGATTCAATTGGCATCAATATGAAAAAATATTTGGGATTAAATTAGTCCAATTAAGATATTTAGGACTCAATTGGTATTATTATAATAGGTTTATGACTTTTTTAGTGCTTTTTCCATTTACAATATATAGTTTGTAGATGATGGAAAAAACTGAAACTTGTTATGAGTTTTACCCTAGTACTACTTTCCATCATCTACTTTCGAGAACAAATCTTTGCATCCTTACTGTTTTTATTTAGACATACCACACCCCATTTCGCAATACCTATTCATCCATTTTAGAAAATCCTAGATGCACTCCCCAAACCTTTGGCCAACAGCAACCGTCTCCGGCCCCCTTGTTCCTCGTCACGGCTGCTCATCGCCACCACCTCGCTCTCTAGAGAGACCGCAGTCTTGAAAGGACATGACAACCTCAAATTGAGATTGGCGTTTTGCAATTGAGGGTAATATGGTCATTTCACGTGACCCCGATTTAGTCCCCGATGCAAAAATGACATTCCCAAAATTACAGGATTTTTAAGGTGGTAAAGCGGTGAAGCGTAAAAAGGGATTCTAGGTATTTTTATTTTTTCCAAAATTTATGCGTCACCATTTCGTAAGATTCTATTAGAGAGATGACTCTTGAGAAAGTCCTATCAATCAAAGGCATGATTAATTTGTCATTGATGTCCTAAATAGAAACACACGTGAAAAAGCATATGATCATAGCACGAGCGCTTCGAGGAAGAAGAAGCCCCCCTACGAATTTCGCTGTCTTTCCTTGTCCGGACCCTCTCCTTCGCCTTCTAGTCAACGTTGATGGGCAGCATATGACCTAACATTAAAGAGTACAAGGTTCCTCCCTCCGTGTCCTTCGCCCCTGTTCCAACAGCGTGACCACACTAATCTAATTTCCTCCCCCTTTTGTTCCTAAACATTTCCCTTGTTAAGTGCGTCGGGTTTCGAGTGAGCCTCGCGCGCTAGAACTATCAAATCCTTGAGATCTCATGGCAAATGGACATGAAGAATGCTTTCTTACATGGAGAATTAGATCGAGAAATTTACACGGAGCAGCCACAAGGGTTCGAGAGTAAAATTCATCCTGATTACGTGTATAAATTGATTCAGGACTTGATGAATATGATGGCCCTAATGCATTGGGCCTGCATAAATAATTGATTTGACCAATCACATGTCACGACTACAACCACTCGGTACAACTGATTATCGAAGTCGTGGGTCTCTAGTCTCTTTCGAGTTAAACACTAGTCAATGGTGAAACTGCTGCGTTGTCCCAAAATCCTTGAAACGGGGAAACGGTGCACGATGAAAACGATGAGGAAACGGAGGAGGCGGAGTTGGAGGTGGAGGTGGACAGATTCACAGATTTCATGGAGGACGTGCCCCCCATGACATGGACATTTCGCTACGTGCTAAGCGCACCGGCAACCAATTCTTTAGATTTCTTGTAAATTGAGCAATACCCAGGTGAAGTTTCACAGAAAAAAAAAATTTGAGAGAGAGAGAGAGAGAGAGAGGAAAAATATATATATGATCTGCATATACTGTGAAAACTCTCATTGAACCGTATAGCTAATTTATGCATAGCAAAATCAATCCCACCACCACCACTGGAAAGGAAGAAAAGAGAAGAAAAAGAAGAGAAGGAGACATAGCTTTTATGCCATCTATACAGTTTTAAATGTCTCGCTAAGTAACTGAAAAAGTGAACTGTCTAGTCCACCTCTGACCTAATTCCTGTGAAAGAATAAATTATGAAGATGGAAAAGCCCCCCTCCCCCAACAAAACTTTCCTACTCCTGGAGTAATCAATCAATTTTCATTACCCACGAAATAACCATGAAACGAACATATAGGTTGTGCAGCCGCTTCTGACGCTAATGCCCGACCCCGGGACTTGGGACCGACTCTATCAGGAGTCGACCGAGGCTACCGAGGTGCCTGGCCACGAGCTTCTCATCGACCACCTCGGCGTGGCCCTTCTTGCTCGGCGTCGAGGAAGGGATGCTGCCCTTGGGGAGGGCGCTCAGGTACAGGCTCGGGCTCGACAATGGCGTTCTCCTGTTGCCGTGGAGGTTGCTTGTTCTCTCCGATAACATCCTCCCTTCAGAGCTTGACATGGAAAGGCGAAGAGCGCAGCAATGAAGACCAACGCGATCGTGCTTGATCGACCCATCTTGAGAGAGAGAGAGAGAGAGAGAGAGAGAGAGAGAGAGAGAGAGAGAGAGAGAGAGAGAGAGAGAGAGAGAGAGAGAGAGTTATGGAGTGTATTCTGATTCCAAAAGGTTGTGTTCGTGGGGGTTTATAGGTGGGTCGGAGGGGTTCAAATAAAGAGAAGTAAGGAAAAGTGGCGGTCACCATCGGTAATTAAACCAAATTTCATGGATGTGTCCTAACGCATTCATCGTGACCGTTCCTGCTTTTTTTCTTTATGTCCAGTTTGACATTTTGTAATTTAAGAACAAGAGCCATCTAACAAGCCTATATCAAGATAAATTTTATGACCGATTCATAAGACGAAGTAAAAGGAGATAACAAAAAAAAGGCAAAAAGAAAAGACGTATTCGTTTCCTTTTCTTCTTGGTTGGAGCCGAGCCGTGTGAATTCCGAGTGTTTCACCTTCGCATTATTCTATGAGGGACGCTCTTATTTCCACAGCTGGATGGCCAGTCAACATCGAAGGGTTTTGAAAAAGTGGGCAAACGGATGGGTGGGAGTCATCGGAGTCCATAGGAGGGACTGTTGAACGCGCGTGCTTGTTGGATGCAAATGAGGCATTTACGTACCGAACGTGAATACGTTGGAGCGAAGGGATCGGCATTACCACAATTATTGTTGTTGTTCTTGGGATTAGGAAGTGAGATTTAGTAATAAAGATTGGTTGGTGAGAGGATGAGATCAGCCGCCGGCCACTGGCTCCTTGGTAGCTTCGGCTTCGCCTTGTGCATGCACCGTCAAACATTCCACCTGCTGCCGTCCTTTGGACCACCGTGGTCTCCTCCTCCTCCGGCCCACCTGGCCCGGCCCGGCTCGGCTCGGCGGCTTTCTATGGCTCCACTTTGTTGGAGCCTATACAATAATTGACAACATATTAGACACCGAGCCACAAAAGGGAATTTCATTGGAAGGTTGTTGCAATATAGAAGCAATTGAAAATTGTTTTTAATTGGAATTCGATTGAGACATGGTGGACCGAGGGATTCGAGGGGAGAAAAAGAAAAGATGGGGACCCCCTTAAAAGTTTGAGGTCCTCTTTACTTTATATGGTAATATAGATTTAGAAAATCAAATAACACCACCTTTTAAAGGTAATAAAATGTATGATCGGTGAAACATTAGTCAAAGTTGCTTCCGTGCACTCAAAAGAATGGCCTCCATAACTATCTTAATTGCAGTTTTTAGTGAGACTAAGATTGCGTTTCTTGGAAGTGTTCGGGATTTAGTTACACTATGTGAGATGGCAACTCGATTGCACTTCTCAATAAAAAGTCAAAGACTTCGTCATGTCAATTGAAAAGTTTTGGATTCGATCGCATTTTGTACATTTGCTTTAGTCACGAAGACACGATTCTTCCTAGAAGGTTATGAATCTTGCCTCAAGTGGAAAATCAACTTAATTTACCCCTAGCTCCTCCCTTCGAGCAAAATGATTGTTTAATCTCCAACACTAATATGAAATTTATGTACATCCGATAAAACCTCATGAACTCATAAATGTCATATGGACTCGAAAAACCTTAAGTGGGATTGATCGAGGAAACCCTTATGAGTTGCAATTCACAAGGATGAGATCTCATGATCAATTACCTCATAGAGTTTATACCTTGCATTATCCTCTTTGAGGATGAATTTCTATTTGTAACCATCGTTCGCATATTGATGGAAAATGTAGTGCGTTTTATCCACAGGCGCATGCACATGGTTTGTCCTAAATGAAGAGGTGCAATATTCTATGCTATGAGGGTCGATAATTAGAAAGGAATCTCCCTAGGTCTTAGAGGAAATCCCCTATCTCCAAGATATGCTCCCACCTTACATAGCATCATCACAACATTGGTAATAGAAGAAGTGAAAAATATGTTCTTTTGAAGCACATATTGAAAAGATCTTATCATCGAGAATAAATGGGGTTTCCCTTAATGACCATTACAAGTGGATTGAGATATTCTTTTTATACTTTTTGGTAAATTATTTTGCCCTATAATATAGGAAAACCTTGGGTTCCCAGGGCCACCATTGATCTATAGTAAAGAACCGTTCTTTTTTTTTGGAGGTATAATTGAATAAATATGAAGAAATTTTCTTGAATTACAACAATAAATTAGTAAATTTGAATATGTTCAATTTAACAAAGACCTTCTCTTGTTGGAGGAAGCATTTCATTTGATGATTACAACATGGTTGAGTGCTCCCCAAACTCGTCTTGGCAATTTTGGGTACCTCCTGAAATCCATCCGAAACTCATTACGGATTCCGAGAGGAATATTCCAAACTTGTCTTGCTAGAATTAGCGGGTATCCAAACCGATTCCGAACCCAACAAGAGTATGATACTCCTACAAAGAAAGGAGAACAAAAAACAAATGACTTAAAACCTACGCCTTCATATGCTACACGGTAATATAAGCTAGTGCATATATCAATTCAATTTCGTAATTAACAACCAAATCCTTGACAACATAGAAAAAAAAAAAAAAACCTTGATAACTCGAACAAGATCGCGACATGAAGTAGAACGATCCAATGAGCACATCATGATGACAATCAGCAGCATTAGACAAGCTAAGGACGATGAGCAGCATGGGCCACAAACTCGAAAGAATTGTACCTTGTACTTTTTGCTTGATGATCCTCTGCTATGGACACACTTTAATTTTTTCTTAATTTGAAATACTTGGAGCTTTCGTGATATATAAATTACGACACATAAACTCACATATCATATTTTCATGATTGATTGAAATTTAAATAATATTATAAATATCAACAGGAAAACAAAAAAAAATTGTTTTGGCTCTTTAAAATGCACAAACAAACAGATCCTATGCAAGACTACTAAGGGTTTATTTAGTAACGCTCTTAGGAACAACCGATTATGTTCTTTTATTTCCGGGAGCGGATTTGGAACAAAAAAAATACGTTTGGTAAATTTTTTTATTCCCGGGAACAAATTTGTTTCGGGGAATAGATTTGGAGTAGAATCAAGAAGCAAAAAAAAGTTACTTCCACTCTCGAGAACAATTCTGAGAATCAATTTTTTTTCTCTCTTTTCTCTCTTTTCTTTTTTTCCCTTCCCTTTCTTCATCTTCTTACTCTTCCTCCTCCTTCTTCCTCTTCCTCCTCCCACCCCATCGCCACCCTTGAGCCACCGTCGACGAGCGGCCAAGCAAGGTCCGGTGCCTCGCTAGGCTAGAGCGAGGTTCGGCAAGCTTGTCGGAGCCTCACCGGGCTGGGTGAGCCTCGCTGGTCGACGCGAGGCTCGGCCTCATCAGGCCAAGGCGAGGCCCGGCCTCATGCCGCTTGGGCGAGCTCAAGCCTCGTCGGTGGCAAATGGGCGAGGCTCCAGCAAGCTTGTCGAACCTTGCCTTGTTCTAGCGAGGCTCCGGTAAGCTCACTAGACCTCACCTGGCCTAGCAAGGCTCCCATGAGCTTGTCGGACCTCATTGGACCTCGCCTAGCCTAGTGAGGCTCTAGCAAGCTTGCCGGACCTCACCCTAGCCTAGCAAGGCTTTGTTGAGCTTGTCGAACCTCGCCCGGCCGCTCACCGGCCACCACCGGTGGCGGCGGCCAAGAGGAAGAATGGGAGAAAAAAGAAAAAAAGAAAATTATAATAAAAAGTACTAAAAATTAAAAGAATCAAAAAATCAAAAATTTTACCAAACGCATTTCTGTTCCTGGAGTAACAATTTTGGAAAGTTACAAAATGCATTCAAATATTAGAAATTGTTCTCAGGAATAGAAGCGTTACCATGCAGGCTCTAAGGCTCTGTTTGTTAACAATTCTATTTCTCTATTTTTCTATTCTTTTGTTCCCTAGAATAGAAAAGAACATAAATGCATTTAGTAATGTCAATTGATTTTTCTATTCTCGGGAATAGAAAGTCATTCTTGGGAATAGATTTGGAATATAAATGAGAAGTAGAAAAAATTAGCTTTTTATTCCTGGGAACAATTTCTAAAAATTATTTCTCAGAAATTATTCACTACTTATAGCATGTTGCCACTCACCCACTACCGCCGCCGCCGCCGTCGGTTGCCACCGCCCTCTACTAGATGCTGGTCGACCCCCACTTGCTTGCCACTGGCCGACTACCAGTCGACGGCTGGCGACCTAGCGTGACTGGAGGCGACCAGTGACTTGGCATGACAGGTTGCGGCAACCGATGATTGGCGTTGATTGGTGGCGGTGGTGGCGACTAGCGGCCGCCCCCACCTACTCGCCACCTGCCAAACACCAGTTGTCGGCCTCTCATCGCCGTCCTTCACCCTACTGCTAGTGATTGGCGGCAATGGGCGGCGACCGGTGACCGAGGTCGATGGCTGGTGGCCGGTGGGCGGGGGCCACTAGCGACTGGACGTTGTTCGCACCCCGCCGCTGCCAATTGTCGCCCCCGCCCGCCAGTCACCTTCGCTATCGGGGAAGAAAGAAATAGAAATTTTTTGTCGGTACCAAACACATTTTTATTTTTTTCTATTCCAAGAATAAGAAATTTTTGTAGTTACCAAACGCTCTATTTTACTCAGAAATTATTTTAGGAAGTAGAAATATAAAAGAATTATTTTTCAAAAGAAATTGTTATCAAGAGTAAAAATGTTACTAAATGCACCCTAAACAACTAACAATCTTAAATGATATAAGCATATCTCAATAATTTAGATATATATTCGGCTCAGGCTTTAGATCTCCAATCAAACCCATCCAACTCTAATAAAAAGTTACCGAATTACACCCGCCTTTGAAAATCTTCGAGGTTCACTTGGAGCCGGTCGATTTGGAGTTTACCGGGTATTTTCATGTGGCGTCTCTCAATTGATTTTCGCCAATTTTTCGTGTTTTCTTTCAAATTCTACCTCTTTTTTCGTCTAATGACAGATCCGCGTGATTCTTGCTTCTTTTGAAACTTGTGACGCCTAGTTTTCAAATGTGCATCCGAATCACATTCCTCACATTGGAATCTTAAACATAGGATCGAGCCATCTTTTGATGACTCAAGTTCCAAAGTATGTCTTAAAACACCTCGCCCTTTTGTCCTTTATTTGTTTTATACATATTTGGACTTTTTTGTAGTTTTTCTTGAGAAAATTTGACCTAGAATTTTAGCAAGTGGTTTCTCCTTCGTTTCAAACCTAATTGATCTCTTTCTTGATGCATCGGAAAGCTTGCGATTTGAAGTTTACGAAAATTACTTTTGATTGGAAAAAATTGCAACCTTTGCCAATGTCATCCGGATCGAATGATCCAAATAATAATAAATAAAAAAACAGTATGTCATGATTTAAGTATTGGACTGTGAATGATAATGTTGAAAAGCTTTTAACAAATACTACCCGATTGCACAATCTGATCAAGTTTTCAATGAGAGTTGACCTCTGGTCAAAGTCGATCAAATTTTGGCCAAACTTTGAAAAATCTTAGATCGAAATTTAGGTATCGACACATAATGCAGCATTCCTACCATGAATGAACAATTTCCTCCCAATACTGTACAAGAACAGTTCTTTCCACCAACGGTGTACATAGCAGTCTGTTTGGCGGATTATCTTCCACTAAGAATTCCTACCGCTTGTCTTTCCTTGAAAATAAAAATGGTCACAAAAATACAAATACAACAATTTTAGAAAATACAAATTTCTTCATCGATATTTAAATCGTCAAAGAATTCTCACGTGAAAAATCAAATCGAGAGAGTCACGCAACTTGGGAAAGAATACAAAGTTAAAAGACTCATTTTTTATATAATATCTCATGACTTTTGACTAACTTTCAAAATCCGAATTATTTTCGTCAAAATTGTTTATCCTTGTGGGGTTATTTGACAAAATAAAATAAAATAAAATAAATGATGACTTGACTGTTTGTGTCTTTAATTTTTCTTTTCCAAGAAGTTGCTTCGAAGTTTTTCATGCACATACGACTCTACACTAGAAAAGTTGGATTATAAAAATATCATGGCAATCCTCATTTCTCATAAAAAAAAGAAAAAAAAAAAGTTAGCCGAGCTACAAAGTTCGAGGGGGGAAACGGAGCTGTCCGAGAGACGAAGAAGTCAAACTCGTGAAGCGCAAGAAAAAGATCCCAAGGCTGTGTCCCCGCATGGATACAGAATTGGGAGTTTTTGGACGGTCTTCTGATGGGAAATAAATATTTCTAAGGTAGAAAAAGAGGATTTGCTGATAAATGGTCTCACACCCACGTGGCGATGTAACATTTTCTCACCTGCTCGACCTCGTGGCAACCATTTAGGCTTTTCGATTTCTTTTTCAATGAACAATTTTTGAATATTTCTACTCAATTATTAACCATCGCATCCATATTTTTATAGCAATAGAGCCAGGATATACCCATAAAATGATGGACGCGACCTCCAAAAACTATGTGCGTGAAAAATTCTCCAATTTAGCCAAGTTATAACTTACGATGGGGGTCGTTTTGGACTGTATCTAACATGATTGGTATAAACTTTTTTGAGCAGGTTGTATAGCAAATAAAAGTCCATTTTTTTTCCTCCATGCTAAATTATAAAGGAACACAAAGAAGAATGAGACAGGTTCAAGTGACTTACATGGCCCTTCATGAAACTAGGGTTTTACAAAGCAGCTCAAACTTCTGTTGCATACCCATGTTGAATCAGGGCTATGAGCGACTTTAAAATCATGCTTTTCCATGTGCATTTTTCGGAATTCATTATCTTTCATTATGCAATGATGCTTATAAAGCAAGGAAGATAGGACCTATATGTGTTTCAATCATTTCAAATCCATCAAGTTAGGTACCTGGACTGTCCATGTCAAAACAATCAGCATCTTTCCATCTGCCGAACTTCCTATCCGAATCATTTTCCCAAGAACCAAACAGGAAACGCCAAACCCCATGAAATCTTTCTTTCTTTTTTTATTTTTTCTCACTTTAATTTAATCTCGATTAGGCGAAATCTTATCTCAAGAGACGACCCGAATAAATTAGATGTTTACTCAACTCAAAATGAATAGCATTTAGCCCGTCTCTTGATGTTGGCTTGTTGGCATGCATTCATCCGAAAGCTGCCGTCACTCCGGCCACTCGCATGACAAGCTGACTGCACAAGAGGGTCTCGATGAGTTCAACATCTCAAATTATTTAAGACATTAGTTAAATTATTTCATTGACCTATCTTTATTTAAAAGAAAAATTATACTGCTCTATTTCTTATACACATGTCGATCGAATGACTAAGAAATGATTTAGGGTTTTGCTAGCAGTTTGACAAACCCTTTCTTTATGCGTTCGGTATCGCATCGAATGCTCCGTTTATACCTATGACAAATTCTTGTTTTGTCCATTTCGACGTCTCCAAAGTAGGATTTGGAAAATTAGGGCTCAGAATATGACGGTCCTGGGAAGTTGGATGCCGTTTGCATCGAACCGAGAAAAGATTTTATAAAGTTAAGTTGACTTTAACCTAGGAAGTATTATTATCAGTGTTCTCAACAGCTCTAAGAACATGACATATATGTCACGTTATAAAGAAAAGGGTTTTGAGTTAATAATTGCTTGCGAGTCTTTAAATTGCAACAAGTCGGACATTGTTTTTGTCAAGAAGTAGGATACATGAATTGTGGACTCGTGCTTTGATGACTTGAAACATTCGCAAAGAGAAAGAAACTGTCTTATTCTTCCTATTGTTCATTTAATGCGGCTTCCAATGTTTATCCTTGTCGGATTGTTCAACTCAAAATCTTAAACCTGTAGGTGAAAAGATAGCATATATATATATTAGGTGAAAAGATAGCATATATATAGGTGAAATGATACATAAATCTTGTGGACAAGTGATGTTGAATATTTTAACACCCCTTTTCGTGTAAGAATCGAATTAGAAATGATGCGTGTAATTCGATAAATGGGGAATCGCACAAGCATGTGCAAAATAGATTGGGGCAAAACCCAATACCATGATTAAAAGTCCATTCACCAATAAGTTCGAACTTTTGGGTTCGACTTTCGATACTTAATTTTGTACGTAAGATCGAACTTACGCACGCTAGAGGTTCACGTTAACTAAGATTTCTTCGGAAAAAAAATGGTTTGACTAACGGTGGCATTCATTTGGACCACAGAATATTAGCAGACTCAGGCGTAAATCATTGGCGTCCTTCGTCAGCCCTCGTGACGAATAGTAAGCGATTTCCTAAGTACCCACGAAATCGAGCCAGTAAGACAAAGGAACCTGAGAAAAGGATTCCTCCAGCAATTGTGCTTTTTAAAATTTCAGCTATGAATGCGACCTCTGCGCATAGAAATTTCCATATCGCGCACGACGATCGCTATCATGATTATAATATGAAATGTTTTGTAGAATGGATAGCCGACGAGTGTCTGGACTCGTACTTGCTAGTCACGGGAGAGACTAATGCTCTAAGTTTGCTGCTTAGTCTTGCTCCATTGTAGCATGTCATCAATGATTATCTCCGCTCGTGGCAGGAAAATAGGAAGAAAACAAGTCATCTTTCGCTATGGATTGTTGATTTTCCCGAAATTTCTTGAGAAGGGTCCCTTGATCGGTCATTCATCGTCCTAAAATCACCCATTCTGAACCTTTTGAAAAAACATAAACACTGCAGAAGAGTCTAGCACTATTCCCAATCCCCTGCCTAGATCGACAGTTAGGGAAGTTGGCACTTGTTGGGGACGTGCAGCAAAAGTCCGATATCTTTAGACTGGGGAGATTTCTAAGGGGGAAGCCTAAGTCCGAGCTTATTAATATATCCAATTGGACCAATCTCAACTCAAAAGCTTAAGCTAGTGAGTTATGGACCAACTGTGATATATTAATTGCTCTGCATTATATTAATTCTTCGATGTGAGACTACATCTCTAACATAACTCACACATGTATCTTTACAATCTCCCTCTCACGTGTGAGCTCCAGTGTTAGGTCCACTCCCCCTTAAATCAGATATCCTTCTGGCCCAACATCATCGTGGCCCACGTTGTTACACCACAACGCCTACTTGCTTAGGAACTGTAACCACAATGCCTACTTGCCCGGGAACCGCAACCATTGGCTCTAATACCAATTGTTGGGGACGTGCAGCAAAAATCTGATATCTTTATATTTGGAAGATCTCTAAGGGGGAAGTCCAAGTCCAAGCCTATCAATATATCCAATTGAACTCATCTCAACTCAAAAGCTTAAGTTAGTGAGTTATGGGTCAATTATGATATATTAATTGCTCTACACCACATCAATTATTTGATGTGGGGCTACTTCTCTAACATAACTTACACGTGTATCTTAACAGCACTGACTCGAAGTAGAGAAGGAGAGGCTTGGAGTGTTGATCGAGGGACGAGACAAGTGGCGATGGTGACAATTGGGCATCCTTCCTGGTGGGGTCAAGCGTTGGGTGCATAGCTAGGGGAATCGACGGTCAAGGGATGTTGCAGTGGCAGGGTGCAGCCGAGCTGTTCATGTCATTGTAGGGTACTGGGAGGGAGGGAGAGTGAGGAGAGAGGTTTTGCTCTTGTTCAGTTGAGTTAGCTAGGTGTGAGATGTTTGGGATACACCCATTAGGGAGATCGGTTTTTGATCCAGTCCACCCTAAAATTAGGGATTGGACCGAAAGTTCTTGAAACTAGTCATGGAGTGAAACGAAAAGATGAGAGGCATGCGTGAGACATTTCAAAAATATAAATAAATAAAATTGGTCTGTATGGTCCGATTCTCCCTTAGAATCGGGAATTAAACCGCCGGACATTGTTCCACTTTTAGGAACCGGAAATGGACCAACCAATCCAATCCAATTTAGTCTTGGGAATTCCTGGTTTGGTTGGTCTATCTTGCTTACCCCAAACACCTACCAATCATGTGTTGTTAGGAGCAAATTTTAGGAAAATATGGCCTAACCTACATTGCCCCACTATAAAAGGCTTGTTTCTGTACTTAAATTTTCACTAAATATATCATATCACTACATCATCAAAATAAGAGACTAGAGTGTGTTCACATGAATTGTCTTACTTCATTTTCGGGCGAAATTGACATTTTCAATTTATCCATTCCAATTGAAGGACAAGTCAATAAGTAAAAAATCAATGTTTCGGAAATAATCACGTTCCCAAAGTATATTCATTTTACCAATGTACCCCTCACATTTGAAAGAACAATCACTCGAACCCTAATCTCACTCCTCTTCCTTCTTCTCGCAACCTCTATCAAGCTCAAATGCTCATCACCCCCATTGTGCATTGCTCGCTACCATCACCAGTTGTAAGGAGTCACCTACCGTGCGTCACTTTGACGAAGCCACTATAGATTATTGATGCGATGACAACGACGACCACTACCAATCTCTTTTGATTGTGGTGACACTCTCTAATTGCCTGTAGGTGGTGTTGCTATTTCAGGTTTCATCTCTGAGGAATGAAGGAGGAAGTTGGTAGGGAAAAAAATGGAAATGAAGAAAGAAAAAAAAAAATTGAAGATAAACGACATTAATAAAGTGAACAGATATCCGTGCATCGTTAAATTTTATTTGCTATTGTGTCATCCATTCAAATGAGATGAATTGAAGATGCTAATGTTCTACCTAAACGGAGAGATCTGAATCCATATCGCCAGAACTCATTTAAAAGGAATACTATACAAGCCAAACAATTTTATAATGTGTAACTTACCAACATATTCAAATTTGCACGTTATCAAACTTGTGTGATCAAGTGAACAATATGAAATCACAGTACTAGACTCAATGATCGGATTCCTTTGGGAGATAAAGGATCGAGGAAGAGAAGGACAATGCATGTTCTTTCGCTTTTTTCTTCCCTCTTTGATGAAAAGAAATGGGGCATGTCACTGAATCTTCACCTCTTGACATTGTATCTTTACAAAATCAAATCACTTCATCCCATGCCGAACATGTATAGCTTCTCACGCTGTCTTCCTTTTTTCCAATTTGACACAATTTCAAACGAGGGTTTTGTCATGCACCTGAAAAGTCAGCCAACATTTGTCGGGTATCGATTCCCTTTGGCGTGGGCAACCATGCTTATTCCACATGAGCTTTAAAATAATGTTTACTTGGTTGAATAAGAGGACCATATTGATATGTCACCTGTAGTTTATTAAGCGTACTTTTGTTTCTTATTAAGCCTGTTTATATTCCAAGTAAACATTATGATAGGACCCTCTTTGACCTAAATCCGTGCCGTTTAGCGAAGCTTCGCTTTCATTTCACAAGCTGACTTGCCGTCTAGGAAGAGGATAATGAGCAAACTTGCCGCCTTTAAGCAAACTCCGAATGACATCTTGATTTCCTTTTGCGTGGGAAACTTATTCTCTCGTAGTTATCTTTCTGATTTGTGCTCATGTGCAATCAAACGCACGAACGTGTAACTCTCGGCTATCATAGGTACAACTCAAACGGAGTGGAGGGACCTTTGCCATGTGCTTTTCCCCTGGACTCTATCGCCACTCCGTTTTGTCATTGTGCCAAGTGACGATCCAACATATAGTTAAAAAAAATCCCAATCAATTTGGCTCTAGCTCTGCTTGCACAATCGAGCCATGTACGATGAGGTCGAGCATCTAATGGCTTGGTCGAGCGCGGCCAAGCCCAAGATCCAAGGCTCGCGCTAAATCTTAGGTTGGTCTTGTCGTTGTCGTCTCCTTCAGCTTGACAGTGACAAGGATGCAGAAGAGAGAGATCCTCAGGGAAGGTGCAAGTAGAGAGAGAGAAAAGAGGGGCCGATGATTAGAGATGAGTAAGAGGAGAGAGGAGGCGGTTGTCATTGTGCAAGTTGAGAGAGATGGTGCACATTATATGGGTGCAACGATAGTATATGAGGGCAATGGCACGACTCTTATATAGAGACCAAGATCCTAAGGAAAGAAAGTGAGCAAGATGGGATTAGGGTGTTTTGAAATTGCACGCCTAGTTGACATGTGATGCAAATCTAATGATAAATAAAATGGAGATAATAAATGGATATTGTGCGTTGAAGCAATGCCCATGTCCAATAAAAAAAAGATCTACATGGGAAATTGGGGTTGTTTGAAATTTACATGTGATTTGGTAGAATAATACACTTTTTAACATTTACGCTAGGACATAAAAAAGCAAAAAGAAGAAGAAAAATGCAATCACATTCACACCTAGCTAAGAAAAAGCTAATTGACGACATGTGACCAAACAAGTTGGTGCACTTGATGCGAGGCGTTTTACTCTAATTTTTGACAGCCCAGTCCAAGCTCAATTGGGCCAAAATATTCAAGCCCAACAATTATAAGTTACAAACTAATGACGAATAATGATTTAATGGTACTCATGTCCATGAGCCCGGTCCATGAGATTAGTCATGTCTTTGAGTCCTACTTATCTAAGATGGCCTTCAAAGAAAAAATTACTAGGCTACCGAATAGCTCATCAAGTTATCATATTATTATTTCCAACTATTTCTGAGCTTTTTAGAGAAATTTGTGAATTTTTTGTTGAATAGACATTAAAATTTTGTAAATGAGTCATTCCTTATATGGATATAATGGTTATCAAATCTGGCCAGTTCATTTTATTATTAGAAATTATTCATTTTTTCTATATGCGAAATGATGAATGGCATTCAGTTTCAACTTCTATTCCCACAATAGAATATTCGGTTTGAGTCATAATGATGATCAAGTTTGAGTGGGCTCATCACCACCACCCCACTACGATGCTCATGGGAATAGATCCTATGTCATGATATGGTAGTGAAATAATGAATGTCATTCAATTTCAACTTCTATATCCACAATAGAATATTTAGTTTGAGTCATAATGATGGTAAAGTTTGAGCGGGCTCATGACCACCACCCCACTACGATGCTTGTGGGAATAGATCCTATGTGATGACATGGGTAGACCTATGCCACAAGAAAATGAAGGCTTTCTAAGGTCAAGGAGTGAGTGGTGGATTCGAACTTGTGACTAGGGATGTCCTAAGAGTAAGTTAACCATTGGGGTGGTGGAAATGAATCCTGTCATGTGCACGAGAGTTATAGAAAACACATAAATATTGAGAATATTTGTGCCTCTACATGTTCCTGAAGAACAAAACCTAAGGAAACAGAAGTCATGGTCCACAATAACATCGCTTTTAAGAGTGTCGGTATTAGACTACGAACCAAATGACAGAAATAATGCCCGCACATCCTCCTAGTCAATGTTCCCCTTGTCCTCCCTTTAGGTATCCTCCCTGTTACGAGAACTATACCACGTTAATAGCTTTAGCCGAAAGAAGTTTTTCTCGTCTTTTCGGAAGATATTAGTTAGTGTGTCATGGGATACCAATGTTATGCTAAATGCAATATAAATTTATGAATCACATTTAGAAAAAACTTGGTGACTACTAAGGCATAAGGAGATGTCTTAGTTCTAGGAATCGATTGAATCTGTATTCATGTCCCTTGCTTCGATAACATACCAGATTCGAGCAATTCGTAGATTTAAGATGAACCCATAATCTCTTAAAAGTAAACGAATCTGGTGATTTACAGGTGAAGTTAAGACTGATACATGTCTATCGATTCAAATATGCTCATCTATCAAATATTGTACTATTTGTTATATTTTAGGAAGATATTCATTACAAGGCCTAAAATTTATTATGGAAGTGTAATTGAGTCATAAAACTTTCAGAAATTGTAATCAAATTATAAAACTTGTCAAATTAGTATAATAGAGTCATTTATTAACTTCGTCTAATTTGGCTGATGTAAAATGCTGACTTTTTTTTTTTATAATTATTTTCTCTCTCATACGTGGCAATGACGTGGCCAAAATAGGAAATGTTAGCTAAAAGCGATGTCGTTCTCGTTCAAATTTGAATTTTAATATAAATACTAATCAAATTAAATTAAATTAAAAATAAACTAAATTAAAAAAGAAGAAAATAACGTCGTTTCAAAACTCAATTGCACTTTCATGACAAATTTTAGGATTTGCAATAAACATATCTTGATTTTTTTACTATGGACATTATTTATTTGAAATCTATAGAATTTTTGTTGTTGCTTAAGAATTGATAGTGTTGTCTTATAAACACAAGTATTTAATGTTGTTTCATCTATAATTGCATTTTTCTTTTTTATAATTCAAGGGCATGAGTGTAGAGATTCGACTATGAGGGATCATCAGACTCTTTAGAAATCCTATGAACCGATTAATTTAACTTGTGTATATAACTTTGACTCAAATCAATTTGCACACTCTCAATGGGATCGACCATATGATCTCCAGTTCCTACATTAGAATTTCCACAATGCCCCAAACCAACTGCACCAGCCTTGGGGATTTACAATTGCATTTGTCGTGGACACAATTATAACTATCGGTTTTGAAAACATTTTTGGAAAATCACGACATGCATAATAACTGACTAGAGAGAAATTTGACTTTTCTAAGTTCATTTCAGCATAGTAACAGCTACGAAAGTGTATTTTTGTAATTTCAAATGTTGATTTCAGCATTAGGATAGCCTATTTATTCATAAAATCCCTTATTCAGATTCAATAGAGTAGCAATTATCTTATCCTAATGCTAATTCTAGCCGTATGACTTTGTTTAGAGAGTCTATAACCCTTACCTAACGATGGTTTTCTTCAATTCTCATACGCGATGCCGATCACTAGAATTTTCAAGCTCGAATTTTATCGAAATTTCCTTGCAAAGAGAAAGATCCAAATCATAACTGAAATTCAAGAGCACGCAAAATAGAGAGTTTCGGAATTAATTGTCCTCCTAAAAATGGGCAAATGAATGCACTATTTATAGGGACAAATTTTGAATTAAGGGGAATCTTGCATTGCACAGGCCAAATCCGGCCTTGCACACGTCTAGATGAAGAGAAAATATTAGGTGCAATTGTGATAGGCATGTCATCAATGCACTAGTCCATTCAGTAGACAACAAGTGTCTTCCGTGGGCCCACATGTTAGATTTCTATTAATCTCTCCTCTCGTATCTCCCTTCACTTTTATTTTCTTCCTTTCTTTCCCTATGGTCAGCGAATAGCCACAACAAGGGTTGCTTTCCTTAGATTCGACGAGGCTCAACCCTTGCCAAATTTGAAAGCTTTGTTGGGAGGCAATGACATCGGAGGGCATTGGCTTGCCCTTGGATTGGGGGGCAACCACAAGGGTGGTGGGTGACCTGTGGATGAAGGCAACGACATTAGAGCCATAAGGGGCCTCAAGGATGCAAGGGCTAAGGGAAGGCTCGGTGTTGTAGGCAATGATGATGTAGTCTAAAGAAGCATGAGACATGTGGATATTGGTATATTAAAATAAAAAATATAATTAAGTTGGCTTATATCTGCCAACTTACCAAGGATCTTGCCAAACCAAAACCAAAAAGGAGTGAAGATTAACTCATGTAGCCTTTGAAAAAAAAGAAAGAAACACCTGTGGCCCAAATTATCTTATACCAGTAGTTCTGTATTATTGAGCCCAGCCCATGAAGTTTTCCAATTCTTGGTTAACTGGCGTACGTTGCTTGCTTGTGTGGTCTGCATTTACTCCTCACTCAAATATCAGGAACAGTCCCATCAACACCCTTTGTAACTACGAGAAAAATTATCACGATCGTCTCTCCGCTTTAGCGCACTAGTCCTCGGAGTTTCCAGTTAAACTGAGAGAGGGCTTGGCTCTTTCATGGAGATGCTTCATCTTCAGGTGATGGATGCTTCTTTCTTCGGATAATCTGATTAAAGGGGTTGCCCGCTTGCCAAGTGGCTCTGCTTTCAAGTTTCAGCGAAATTTTGATTCTTGATGGGCTTTTTGTGCTTTGAATGTCCGCTTTATTTATGTTAGTTATGAGTGATAACCATTTGGCATAAAAAAATTAGAACTTTTCCCGTTTTGCTTCCGTGCAAAGCTAAGAGGCTTTTTGGGTTCGTAGCAGACAGATTGAAGGGCGATACCTGACTGTGATTTGCGGTAGAGAATAGTTTTTGCGTGCTCAAATTGTGTAGAAACATGAAATGATGACTGTTTAGAGTGGTGCATTTCTCTATGCCATGATGTCTCGCAATGAGAATTAAAACAGGGTCTGTGCATTTCTCTTCCACGTTCAATTCGGTCCTCCAACTTTAAGTTTGGCCAATTTGGTTATTGCACCCTTTGAATTGAACCTATTTAGTCATTGAAGCCATTTTGTTCCAATTGGCATATAGCATGGCTATCAGATTCAGTCATGGGACTTGCGATTGCTGATGTGCTGCGCAGGTTTCCACTAAATCAGCCAAATTTGTCGAAAATATAAAGAACTGTGCAGCTATTGATGTTGCTGGCACATCACATGCATGTCACTGTGTGTGGCGATCCAAGTCAGCCATGGGAACCCGTTCTCTTTAATATTTTAACATACTCTGCAGAGTGGCAGAGCAATGTGCACAGTCACATCAACAAACATGAGTCCGATGGCTGAGTCAGATCGCCACTTTAGATGCTTACCAGACTAGAGTGGCTTCAAAGACTAAATTGGTCCTAATGAAAGAGCACAAGGATCAAATTGGCCAAAATTGAAGTTCAGGTACCAAATTGAGTTTGATGAAGAGTGTGGGGAATATTTTTGACATTGCCCCTTAAGAGAGATGGTGTGTTTCTTAATAAAAGAAGCAGACCACGAATTATTGAATTATTTTCTTAAATCGTTGTTAATTTAATTAACCATTTTACCTTCCTAAGATGAGCTTCCTTATTATTGAAAAACTAGCCATTTCTTGAAGTGTTGGTTATTGAGTAGAGAACTGGTGAATCTAGAAGATTAAAGTAATGCCAACTCCTTAGTTTTATGTTTTCATTCTTCATTGCTTGATGACTCTAGTGTTTTCAGCAGATGAATTCCCAAAAGCATCCTACATTCTACTTTGTTTGTATTCCCACAATCCAGTGAAACTGCCTATTAGCCCTGTAGTTAAAGCAATTCTGTCATGGTTAGATAAAATCGGTAAATGAATCATCTGGTCCAGAATATGCTGAAGCTTCATAATCTTGACAATCTTTCAATCCTAATTTCCTTAGCATCTCTAACCTGTGCAATCTCTGTTAGTTTCAATTACTGTACTGGTGTAGTAAATGAACATGCTGAAATCCAGGTTCATTTAAGCTTTTTTCTTACTCAATCAACTGATGCTGCAGGGTGCCTCATCTATTATCGGCAGTGAATATTGTAAAAAATCTGTGTATCCTCGGGGCCCACCTTCTCTACTTCCTAAACCATTTCTACAACTCACTGCAACGTCCAAGACTTTACTGAGCAAGTCTCCATTGGAGAGTCGCCAACCAATTGCCTATCGGGGTCCAATATCTGCAGAAGCTGGAAAGCAAGGTTGGGATTTTGGAAGATTCTTGAGGACCATATTCTTCTTCCAAGGACCTCCATCTCCTTCTAAGGTAGCACTTAGTAGCATCCTACTGATTTTGTAATGTCGATAAATGCAATTCTCCTTATGGATTAATTAATCTGGTTTTACACCTTTTATCTTTTTCTTTGAAGTTTATTGAAGTTATAATTGAGAAACTATCGGGTCCCACACCTGGTGAACTGCCAAAAAGAATGGAATCTTCTGGTATAGTCCTAGTTGCTGGAGCCACTGGCGGTGTAGGGAGGAGAGTGGTTGATATCTTGCGCAGAAAAGGATTGCCTGTCCGTGTATTGGTACTTATCTCATGCCTTGCCTTGCTTGTTGCTCTTACTTGTCCTTATATGTTGTTGAGCTTAGAAAGAGAATTGATTACTTCTTCAATGTTTCAGACAAGGTAGCTAATGTACTTTTTTGATTGTTGCCCTCCATCTGCTTTCTACATTTCATTTGTTTCATTGTGGAAAACTTGCTAGGTCAGAAATGAAGAGAAGGCAAGAAGGATGTTAGGCCCAGACGTTGACTTGGTGAGCTTCCTATTGGATTGTGTTTCTTCTTGCACTTTATAGTCTGCAGCTTGACGAAGCGTGGTGTTTTCTTTACACTGGATTTACTTGTTATGGAAAATGAATTCATAAACTGAATCCCATCCATCAGGCTGGCCTTATTATGTAACTGAACAGGAGCATGTATGGTGCATAATAAAGAAATAGCTATTAACTGTTGTTTCTCTGTCATTACCTAGACATGTTTCTTCATATGAGTCCATATACTAGAGTGCTAAACCTTACCTTATTAAAGCTTCCAGGGGTGTGCTCTTGTTGATAATATGCATCTGTATGCAGTGATGCACATGTGCTTGTGTGGTGCCTTGTTGGTACTGTGCCCTTCCTCAATCCCATAGGTTATCGTTAATCAGTTCATTTCGTCCGTGCTCTGACCAAAGTGCAATGAGTAACTATTTAATGATAAAAATTTGTGATTTTTTGACATTTCGCATCTATTTACAAAAAAATGAACATTTTGTGGTGAAGTGGGTCATAAGAATTTATGACACTCTGTGTTGGACTCTGACAAAATGAACAAGTTGGTGACATTGTAAAACCAAGGAGAACAGGTTCCCAGGGGCACCATAGATGGACTCTGAGATGGTGAGATTTAGTGCATAACATTCACAGTTGTGGTAAACCAGTCACAAAGTTGCTGAGAACTACTGGTTGTAGGCCTATATGGAGCCTAACTAATGTGTGTGTAGTCTATCTCTAGAGTTTCTGCATGCAATATGTAAGCAACTAGTGTTCATGATTTGCAGGCTTTGATAATGCACTAAAAACAATGTTTTCCATTCAAAAGTAAAATTATGTTCATTTCTACACTTACTGCATTTTACTTTTAGCACAGCTAGTGCATTACAGAACTCGCTAGTTTTGATTTGGTAGAGCACTTTAAGTATGTTTATTATGATTGGATATCCAACGAGTCAATGGGCAATCCAGTCCCTTTGTTTAGAATTTGACAGTCATATGTTCAATCTATCCTTCATGGTCTGAATTTTTTTTTTTTGGTCGGTTATTGGTCCGACTTTTCACACTGTGAAACTGCCATTTTCCCCAACTTTATTCTTCTCTGCTTCCTAAATTTCAGGTAGTTGGAGACATCACCAAGGAAAGCACTCTGGCCCCTGAGAACTTCAGAGGAGTGAGAAAAGTCATTAATGCTGTTTCTGTCATTGTTGGCCCAAAGGAAGGGGACACTCCTGACAGAGCAAAGTACAGCCAAGTATGCCTTTTGAGATTCCCTTGCAAAATTTTCAGGCTGGAGATTTGTGAAAATACTGATAAAATGTCAACTGTGTACTCCAATTGACCTTTTCTTTCTGTAGGTTGCTTTTGCCCTGTATTATCTGAGTTCTTGACCTGAAAATTGTTGATGTGCAGGGAATCAAGTTTTTTGAACCAGAGGTTGAAATTACTCTTTATCCTCAAGAAGTCAGATTTGTTCTTAACTAGAATGCTCAATTTGAAGGGATAGCCCAACACCATGGCGGTGATAAGAGTGATTTCTTATTTAAACATGCAGATAAAAGGTGATTCACCTGAAATGGTTGAGTACATTGGGATGAGAAATTTAATCAATGCTGTCAAAAGGGGTGTTGGACTGCGGAATGGAAAAGTATTATTTGGTCTTGAAGGTGTGTTGCTTCCATCATTTTGGATTTTGATACTCTGATGATGTCGTCTATTCCTTTTATATTTTCCTCTGTCTTGCAAGTAAGTTTCCTTATTCCTGGAGAGAAAACTTTGAAGTTGCTCATGGGGAAAAGTTAGTTTCCTTTTATGGTGGCCTGGTTGTGAGATGTTAAGACAATTCATTTTGCTTGAAGAAAAATGTGTGCCTTTATGTGTGGCCCATAAAATCAAATTCATGACTCCAACCGTCAGTTGACTGTATGTAAGAAGTTGTAGCCTGCTTTATTAGAGATGAGAGGTCTTGAGTGGTCTCTTCACATGATCAGGAAGCTTGAATAACAAATTTAGTAAGGGTTGACTCAGGTACTTAAGGACACAAGTCATTGACATCCTTTTTGGCTGTGGGCAAATGAAGAAATGAAACATTTTGAGGTGGTGCCCAAAAGAGTGGGGTCTCATTTTTGGGTTTGAATGAGACTGACAACCTACCTAGGGCTTTTCACATTGATTAAAAAGAAGCCACTTGATTTCATCTTGTGAATTTACTTCTCTACATAAGCACTTTGGTAGCTCTTTTACTTGGAAAAAAATAAGCTGGCTGACTCAGTTTCTAATTCTGGTTTCTTTTTTGTGCTTTATTTTTGCAGATGATAAATTTAAAGAGCTGCCTTGGGGTTCTTTGGATGATGTTGTGATGGGAGGAGTTAGTGAAAGCACATTCATGATGGACTCCAAGGGTGGTGAATATGGTGGGCCTACTGGAATTTTTCGAGGTTTGTTCTTTAGAATTTGTTGCTTGCATAGAACTTGTAGTTCTCTCTTGATAGAGCAATGTGATTATGGTTTGCATTACTTTTCCATCATTAACTTTTTAATTTGTCTCTCTGATTGAAGGGGTTGTTTCCACTGCCAACAATGGTGGCTTTACCAGTATCAGAACAAAGGTCTGATCTGATGTTTATCCACAGTTCACAATTTGTTTTATAGCATATCTGGTGCCTACCTGTGAAAAGATGCTTGTTTCAGAGAAACTTTTTATGATTAAGTTCATCACATATTGCATGTTTGCTTAGAGAGCTCCTTCTGAAACAGATGATTGGTACTTTCTCTTCAAATTTATCAAATTGGTTCCTTGAAACTTGTGTTTTATATGCAAAAGGCTATTGCTAACATGAGCTGTTACTTTTCTTGGTCTAGTTTGGAACATCGTATGGAACATGTCAATATAGAACTAGAACCATAAATGAGAACGAATGGAAGGAAACTTCTTAGGTGAAAAACTTTGTGGGAAGAGTACTTTAGGGCATTGGCTGAAAAAAAATAAAATTAATCATGCAAAATTATAATGTGTTGGTGCAAGAAATCTATCTGACTACATAAGCATAAAAAGTGAGTTGACATATCAACCACGTAATTGAAAGCTATGTGCATTTGCTTGAACCTAATGTGCTCAAAGTATTAAAGCAGTCTGTAGGGCTTAAGTAATCCTGTTTCCTGTGCTTGCGCTTTAAGAAATTTTTAGCCTTGGACTAGGCTAATCAATTTTGCCCCAATGTTTTATTCCATATATTCCCTTGCTACTATTAATTAACTGGTTTCTCAGTTGAAAACTAAAAGCACCGAGAATTATCTAATATCATTTTGTATCCAAGAGGTTCAGTTGTCTACATTTGCAGTACTATTCCTTGTTTTGATGTAAAGGAACTACCTGTCTTGACACTTTACTGGCATAATTTACTTAGTGCAGTGACAGTATATCACTATATACCCATTTTTGTGGATAACTATATCCACATATTTTGCTTTTGTTTTTTGCAATAGTGTGATGTGTGAGCTGTGCTGATGAAGTTTGTTTTCTTTGTTTGTTTGTGTGCGTCAGGTGCTATGTTCTATTTTTAGAACCATAAGACATTTTTCTGAGGTAACCTTACCTTCTGATTTTCAGAATTTTACGGTAGCTGAGGACCTTTCTGCATATGATGGTTTGGAGCTTCGTCTAAAAGGTGATGGCCGCCGTTACAAACTCATTGTTCGAACAAGCCGTGATTGGGACACTGTCGGTTATACAGCTAGCTTTGACACTGTTGGAGGGCAGTGGCAATCGGTATGCCTTGTTGGAGTCAAAGTTTGAGCTTGTTTTATCCCAAGATTTGCCACATTTAATTTTCAAATGTCTTTTTAGGTTCGTTTGCCATTCTCTTCTCTGAGGCCTATATTTCGAGCAAGAACCGTGACAGATGCTCCACCATTTGACCCAAGCAATATTGTGTCATTACAGGTGTAATTCTTCATGTATAGATTGTTAGTTTTTTTTTTTTAATTCTATTTCGTAAACCTTTCTTTTTTTGGTCAATAACTTTTTAACCCTTCTTGTTGATTTAATGGTAATACATTTCAGCTAATGTTCAGCAAATTTGAGTATGATGGGAAATTGAACCCAACTTTTGTGGAGGGTGAATTTCAACTACCAATATCAAATATACGAGGTTACATAAAGGATCCTGTTACTCCAAGGTTTGTTTTCTTTATTTTAAAATGGCGTTGGACACTCATTTCCTCTGTGTAAACATTGACTAGAGAAAGCTGGCAGTATAAATGAGAAGATAGCAGAAGTTGTTAAACTAATAACTGCTTGACTACATGAGAAGTAAAGTTGATGTTATACCCACAGAATTCAAATTATTAAGCAAAAGTCTATTCTGCAAACAGGGTAGGCTCAAGATATAAATACTCAATTTGGAACTCCTGGGATTTAAATATTTTCTCAGATAATTTAAAACTATCAGGCTGGTTACTTTTTCCGATGCTTTTTATTTGATAGCAGTCAGTTACATTTAAATTGGTTGAATGTCAGGTTTGTACACGTGAGCTCTGCAGGAGTAACACGACCTGATCGGCCTGGACTTGATCTCAGTAAGCAACCCCCTGCTGTCCGTTTGAACAAGGAGTTGGGATTCATTCTGACCTTTAAGTTGAAGGTGTGGTCTTGTGCAATTCTATCCTATTTTCTGGGTGCTTAGATTATAGATTTCCTCAGCAAAAATGCTGATTTGATTCTTCATGACAGTTGTAGTATTTGCTGCTGACAATGAAATCTGGTTATAAATGAAATATCATTTGGTTGACAAAATGAAAACGCTCACTACTTTGCCCCATGAAGTTTCTTTCAGCTCAGATTGCCCCTTACACTTTCACAACTTGCATAAATTTGCCCCATATTCTTTATCGCTGGCAAATTTTTCATCAAAATCAACTTGCCCATGAAGCATACAAGATATGATCTGTTGGAACTGATGAATATATTTGTTTAACGAAATCCTCTGATGCCAATTTATGCCATTAATGAATGAAAGCTTTTTTTCTTTCTTATATTGGCAGACATAGATTTCATGGATGAATTATTAGGATTGCACCAAACAATCTCTTTGCACAATCCATATCATTAGTTATTGGTTACATGCCTCAAAAGCAACTCAGTTCTAGTGAAAAATTCATCGACAGCAAGTACTTGGGGCAAACTTTTTTTTTTTTTTTTTTTTGGTCGGAGGGGCAAACTAATTAGATTGGGGAAGTTTAGCGTGCAAAGTGAAACAAGCTAATCTTAAGGGGGATGAGTATAATCTCAGGTAGCAATATATAACTTTCCCAAACTTTGATATGTGTTGCCAGACCTGTAATTTTCTTTATAGAGGGAGGAGTTCTGGATTTCTAAGGCCCTACCATGCTTGATAAAGCTCATTTTATGGAATTCTCATGCCATCAGTTACTAGGTAAATAATAAAATAATCCTTTTGATGAAAAACAGCTGCTTTTATATCTTTGATTTTGTGACATCACCATGTATATTTTGTGGCCATGTTGTGAACTTTGTATATTATTACTTCTGCAACTCCGAAGGTTTTCTACTTTCTGTGTTTGTTGACTCTATATGATGCCAAAATACATATCATCTTGCCTTTGTTATGACTTTTCTCGGTCCTGCTCTTTCCACCTCTTCTTTCCATGAAATGTGTTCACTGGAATCAATTTTTGCTTCTTGTTGTCACTTTATCATTTTACTGGCCTCATCCTGAGCAGGGGGAGGATTTGATACGAGAGAGTGGAATTCCCTATGCTATTGTGAGGCCTTGCGCATTGACTGAGGAGCCAGCCGGAGCGGATCTTATATTTGATCAAGGAGACAACATCACGGTAGTAGAACCATCTTTGATTTCCTTGCATAGCTAGATTCTTTCACCTGTGTCTTGTTTCTGATGTCTATTTATTGAAGTTTCATAATCCAGTTTCTATGTGAAAGTAACGTTTTCTTAATTTTCCATTTTGTGGAATGGTTCTACTATTCAGGGGAAAGTCTCAAGGGAAGAGATTGCTCGCATTTGTGTGGCTGCTCTGGAAAGTCCATATGCTTGCGACAAGACATTTGAGGTAAGTAAATGGCATTAAATTGATGTGGCATCAGGAAGTTCTCTGCTTATCAGGAACTGTTGATTTGAAGAGGGATATTACTAGTTCCCTTTGGCAATAGGGGAATTTGTTTCAATGTTCTTTTCTTAATGCCAGAAGAATGAAACCGATAGGGCATTTTCTTTTATTTGGCTAGACATATAAGTTTTTATGATAGTGACTCAATGAGCTGATATTTGCTTTTAGATGAGGGAGATCATCTACCTTGACTAGATACACTAATGAGCATTATGAGAGGATTTTGTTTGCTCAGTCAAAGCAAGTTTCGGGGGTTCAAAAGTGAGAATGATGTCTGTTCTCATCCCGACAAGAATCTTATTTGAATTTTCTCTGCAGGTTAAAAGTGTTGTCCCATTCAGTGAGCCTTTTACAGTGGACCCTCAAAATCCACCTCCTGAGAAGGACTACAATGAGTACTTCAAAAATTTGAAAGGTGGCATCACAGGGAAGGAGCTCCTTCAGAAAAGTCCTGTTGCTGTCTAATAGCCAGTTCATCATAGATCTTTCACATCATAATTGTAAGTACATCCTGTAACTTGTTCTGAATTAATTTCTTGGAGTTTCTGCGAACTGCTCCCCATACGTGCATGGTTTACATGTCATCATTCTTGTAGCTCCTTTTTGACTAGTTCCTGATGAAACAGATGAATAGAAATTGTTGAGATGATCCATGTTTTTTCCCTTTTAATCATGGGTAAAACTTCTAAAACTAACATGCATGGATATTGGCTGGATAAATGGTGGCTATACATAGTCATCTTTCTAATTAACATGCAATTTAAGTTTGGATTCTTTAATTTACATAAAGTGCGAGATTGTGACTTACCTTTTTTCATGTCGTGTAGGAACTTGAATATGAAGATGGCAGATGTTATGTAATTAAAAAACTTACTGGGGAAAAGTATACGTCATTGCTGAAACTCTTGCATCAGTGTGTAGATTTATCACTTCATCAAACTTTGTGTAGTGACAATCAAAAGGATGCCATTACATTTTGTTTATACGTACATGGATCAACATTCTTCTGTTGAATACTGAAACTTATGTTTATACAAAAAGGTGTTGCATCCTGTTTTAGTAGCAGTTCTTCAAATTTTTGCATTCAACTACACTGTTGGCTGATTAATTGTCTTTCTCATTCCATGTTCATTCCTTTCCAGAGTCATTTTCCCTGTGATGATTATATGATCTGCCTTCGACAACCCATAATGCATTACTATATTGCTTTGCTCGTTTAGTTCCCGGGTGGAATTTTTTGAATGAAAAACAGGCTTTGTCGTAAAGGATTCTTGACAATGTCTACAGATGAAAGTTTTGACAGTAAATTATAATTTCTTTCTGGTTTTGAGGATGGTGTTGCTAGTGATATGGCTAAAAACTACTAGGTACAATGGATCATCCACTTTAGTTTGAATAATATTCTTCTGACAAAAGGCATCACATTAGTAGTGAAATCTAGGATGCCTTATTAAAAAACTAGAGTAATTGATTCTCAGATCATGCTAAACATAAACAAGAAATCACGACAGATAGTAGCTTACGTTTTGGTCATTTTTTTCCATCAACTAAGGCAGGGAGATACCAAAGAAAGAAAAATTGACTCTGTTGGAGTCTGCTGAAAAGAAAATGGTACAGCTGTACCTGTGGCGAGTGTCCACATGTATGAAGGGAAAATGCAAAGTCCTAGGTACAAGTTTCTTGGTCAAGTTAATATCAAACAGGCTGTGAAAGCACCCTACAGATGAATTCCTGTCTCTAGCTTCAGGTGGTCCCAGGGTTTTCTGTTGACTGTAGCCATGATAAACACAGTTTTTTTGTTTGATTTTGCTTCAAGGATCACCTGATCATCTTTTCCTGCATATCTAATTTGAAATCTCCAGTGCTGTTGATACATCCATCTCGAATCTGATCCATATTGAGCGGATCTATTTGAATCTATGGTATCATCACTTCGATTCTAGTGATTGATTAAATCGTTTCAGTTGCATATTAAGTGCATTGTAGACCCAAGCATGTTGTGTTGATGCAGTGTACGGAAATGGTGAAACTTGTCATATTAGTGATTTGGTCTGCCTGGGGACCAGCTGATGGTCTGAGCAACTATAGATCCCATACGGGACCAACCCATCTGACGGCTCAGTTGCTTCATCTACGTTGAAGTGAACTGAGTCTAGGCATTAAATTACCTGGAAGTGACTGAAAGAACACTACAAGACTGTCAGAGTAGCAAACACCTTTCTGTGTGACTTGATAGGAAAGCTCATGATCCTCTCCAAAAATGAGCTTACCCATGTGTTATCTACTTTTGTCCTTGATAAAGATTTTCGGAGGGTCTTGAAATATAAACAAGGCAGTACACTGACTAAATTATCTCACCTGGTTTATATAGCTAGTGCCTCTTTCACTAATCGTAATATAAACGTGTTACCAATATTTTATAAACTATTAACGGTCCAAAATATCGTCACATTTAAGCACGGTCGGTTTAGCAGTTGACTCGCTGATGTATTGCAGATAGATTTAGGTGCATGACACGACATTTGATTCCTCAGACAAGCAAATGAAAACGATCTCATGTTTGAACCACTTATTCAGACTTCGACTTAGGCCTTACCTAATCAATAGTGTCAGGGAGATGCTTGGAGGGTTCGACTCCGATTGTATCTGATCAAATAGTGCATTGAGTTTACTTATTAAGTAGGCTATGTGGTCATTAGACCTATTAAACGGGTGGGTTGGGTTGGGTTGGGTCAGTCGGGTTTTAAATGGTCCGACCCAAATTGACCCATTAACCGTTTATGACCCATTTAAACATAATATAAAATTTTTGACCTATACCCAACTCAACTCATACCTAATTCATACTCGGCCCAACCTTTATTGTTAAAACACTTCCCTATTTAACTAAACTTAGAAAAACTTATTTTTATAATCTTTTTTAAAGATTATATTCCTTTAACATTGTTTATTTTTTAAGAAAATCGAATTATTAATAATTTTTTTTTAAATATTTTAAATTATTTTTATTTTTTAAAAATCACGCACACATATAGGAAAACAAGATTCATTTGGATTTTGGTGGCCAATCAAGCCACCATCCGATGATGGTGGCGACCACGTGCGACAACACCGCTGTGCGAACGAGAGGAGTTGTTGTACGGGCGATGAGAGTGAAGACGACGTGCTATCGTGTGATGAGGAAAGTTTATTCGTTTTGATTTGAGAATGGAGAGGAGATGAGTCATCTATGAGGATTGAGTAGTAGTTGGGTTCTAAGTAAATTTAAATTTTGACCCATTAATGATCAATATATTTTAGTCTTTTTAATTTTAAATCCATTATAAGTACACCTATCAAAATTGATGCATAACCCATTTATGATCAATTTAAATATTAAATGTGTCATGTTTTTTTTTAAAATGGATTTAAAACTAAAAAGAATAAAAGGAAGTCTGATCCATTTATGACACATTTAATATTTAAATTGATCATAAATGAGTCATACACTTATTTTGACAGATGTAATGATCGTAAAAGGGAAGGAATTCCTCTCCTGATCATGGTGAAGTAAAATTCACTAAAGCACGAACACCTTACAAGCAGTCCTTTGGCTGGCTCTGGCCAGGGAAAGGCAATAGAGCATAGCAGCAGCAGCAGATCCTATCCTGCGTACAATGACGTCCGACAAATACGACGCTGATAGAAGCAAAAGCCCAGAGAGGCCTCGGGTTCTTCTCCAGTCCAGGGACAAATGCAACGTAGGCATTTATTCTCTTTGTTTTAAGCATTCCCATCTTTCAAATCAGGTGGCCCATCTCATCAATCATGAATTTTGAAAGGATTGACGTTGGTCTGCTGGACCACAATTAGAAGGAGAGAGAGAGGTCATGAGTTCATCACAGTGCCCCCAAATAAACCGGTCTTATTTTACCCTTCAATTCGAATTAATAAAAGTGATATTTCCTTGCATAATATGGATTCATAGCATTCAACCATTGGTGGCAGGCTGCTTGACTTATACAATTTCATTTTGATCTATCTCTTTAATTCTGTTGGATTACAAACCTAACTATGCCATTGCTACTCATGCCCCGTTACGGAAATACATCAAAGTACTATCATTTCGAATGTGTTGCGTCATCCCTAACTCAGAATTGGGTTTTTATGCGCCAGCACATTGTAAAGTTGTATACAATGAGACATATTGTGTGTTTCATAACAAATGGTTATTTAACTTATGATGTCATCTATTCATTTTGTCGTATAATATATTACGGATCGTATAAGCTAAATATATGATTCACTTTCTTTTAGAGTTTTAAGTGATTATATTATGCGTATGGTGTAGTCATTGCCCTATGATGTGATTTAAATTAAAGATTACGAATGAAAATCAATGCCATAGGCGATACCATTAATTTGTTTTACCAATTCGATAGGAGAAGATGAGTGGGATAATTAGCTAGAGGAATAATTACTTTTTTCTCAAAAGGAAAATTGTGGTTGTGGCTGAGCGTCCGGATTCATCAGTACAGTCAGAATTGAAGATGAAGAGACCTAATTCTCATGGGAAGAGCTGGCCAGGGGCCATTGCTTTTTCCTCTGGCATTTCTTGAGGCTGCACTTTTACTGTTTTCCGTTCCCAATTTTTGTCAGCATCAGCTTCCGTGCATCATCAATGCTTCTTCATGATATCACTGAATTATTATTATTTTTTATTTCTCTATTTACTTTTTCTCTCTCATCCCTTCTTTCTTTCTTTCCATTAAAATCACGGGATACTTCAAGCTAGTATGCGACAAAATTTTATCGAGTCGAAGAGTTCAACTCAATCCCCCAAAAGTTGATTGGCAAAGAAAATATCACATTAAGCAAATCGCTTGCAACAATTCATATGTTTTGCCAATGATTTTTTGTTTCTCGAAGTGTTGCTTGAGAATTGATCGAGCCAATTCATCGATAATTATGATGGATAACTTTTGGTGGAACTAAATACATTTTGTATATAATTAGTACCTATTCACCTAATCACTCAACTGATGTCAATGTTCTCCTGAGATTGTATTAGTACAAGGAAAATAGGAAGAAGAGGTTTTGCTACTTTCCAAATAGTCTATCCCCTAAAGCAAACATCAAAGGAGAGGAAGAGAATTTTGACATTATCCTTTTAAAAACCATAGTGCCTGCAATAGAAATAGAAATGGAAATTATAAATCTTATAAGGTATGCATTATTGCTTGACTATGTCACTCCATAGAAAGTTAAGACCAGCAAACGAATGTGAATTGGGGTTGTCGCACGCCGTACCTTAAGCCAAAGCTTTCGCCGTCGCCGGTGCCGCTTGACATCCATCAAGCTTTTGAGCTTGGCGCTCATCTCGCCGATCTCGCGCTCGGTGAATATGTTCCCGGGGGAGCTCAAGAACACAGTCCTCCTCACGGGGGGAGACCACAGCCCGCTCTGCTCGTAGTCGAAGTCGAACTCGGACGTGTCAAAGAACTTCTGGAGGAGCCGGTCGGAGACCGGCCTCGGCACCATCTGGACTCGCAAGGGCAACCGCGAGCTGCTCTCCGGGGGCACCGCCAGCGGAGGCAGCGAGCAGGATACCGGGGAGACATCATCCGACATCTGATGGGAAAAATGGTAAAAAGGGGTTGGGAAGGAGACGATAAGTCGAACGACCCTTTTTTTGTGAGGATGAAAGCAAAAGGGCGAGGGACAATGTCATCGAGCCATCTCTTTATTAATGCGGAGAATCTGAGGAGAATGACAAGGACGTTTATGGCCGGACGTGGATGCCATGATTGAGGAGGTTCTGGGCATATTGCAGCACGAGCCATGGAGGGAACTCAACCCTTTCTTGGCTAAGATGCTCGGGCTTCGAAAATTGGAGAGCTCCTAATTCATCTCTCGCTCAGTCTCACGTTGCTCGGCGTACAACATATGACGCACGATATATTCCCTCGAATCTTTCACTATTAGACTGAAATGTGATAGCTATTGCAGTGTTTTCTACCAGCACGGTTTTTACTTTCAAAATGTTATGACGGTTCTAAGGGCTATGACTTTATTGGCAATATTGTGAGATGATTCCGGTACATTTGGTACGTGTGAGTCCAATTTATATGCACCGTTGGATGAGCTGCGCCCCACGTGAGACTTACGTAATCTGACCGTGCATGTTCTTTGGACTCACATGCACAAGGGTCATACAGTAATAGCTCCCGCTGTTGGCTGGATTTCTACAGTTTAGAGCTGGAAGAAGTTCAAGCGACCAAAAGGTATTTTGAAGACTGAAAAGTACCTGGTTCCAATCTCAGTAAGAGCAATTTCACTCTCACTGTCAAATCATGTCTCCAGATTGGTTAGAGGAATATCATGTCTTTATTGATGGGATGTAAGTTATGAATATCACTCACATCCAAACTTAACTAAAATTAAAATTGAATAATTTTCGTGTTTGTAATCCATCGATCAAAGTTATGGTTAGAGAAAATTTCCTCCAATTTACCCTCTCATATATGTCTGCCGGCCACTTGAGTATGATTGACATATAGGTGCAATTTTAGCTTCATAGAAAATGCAATCAAGAGCCCATGGAAAGGTTAGGAGCCCTTGTTTTTACTCAGAGTAAGTTACCCTAAATTGTGCAAAACCAATATCAAGTGGATGAAAACTTCCCACAACAAGCTCATTTATCAATCAAGCATCTTGGATGGAGTTCCATTCACTAATTCTGTCAAACGTAGGCAGTTTACTAAGACTGACAAACCTGCTAATGGACCAAAACTGAGGTAGGTTTGGCCTGAACCAGACCAACCCATGCCGAGTAATTCCAGGCTGCTTCTGATGCCTCACGAAGACCCGAGTACGAAAGTAAACATGCCATCTGAAGAGCCAGAGAAGATGATCCTATGATGAAAGACAAGATTGGATGCCATCTGTCGAATCAGCGCGGATACGAATCAAATGATCAGATCTTGCTGGAGGCCAATCCCAATGATCTTTGAAAATGTCATTACCAGCAGTTGATTGCAGTTTTCTCTAGTTTTGGTTATTTATTTAGAATAAAGCAGTCTATATATGCTTTGAGGACATGATTGGTTTGAGCTTTAAAGTTAGGCATGAGCATCACAAAGGTTATGTCCACTTCTCTGCTGAAAGACCCATCATTTCTAAGTTTCCAATTCATCCCTTCTTTTCTTTTTTATCATACTACTTTCAAGAGAAAAATTGAGTTTCATATAATTTTTCTGTTATAACTAAACATAAGGGCTGAAGTAATAATTCATTCTTCCATTTTGCTATTCATTTTTATCTCATTTTATTTAGATAAAGAGTTCGATGGTTTTTGGACTGCCCAAATTTACTTAGGCTTTCCACAAAAAAATTGACACTTGTAATTTTGACCAGCGCTATATCCCATTAGAAAAAACCAAAATTCTAATTAACATCTCCCGCCTCAATCTAAGTACATTCACAATTCTAGAAGCCTAGTCGTTGTTGGCACCTCATCATCTATGACGAAGCTACTATCACATCATCTCTGATGAACTGACTACCTGTCGCTCTCCCATTCAATAGTCTCTCTCACATGAGAGAGAGAGAGAGAGAGAGAGAGAGAGAGAGAGAGAGAGAGAGAGAGAGAGAGAGGTGAACAGTGGTGGTGGTGGTGGGAGGTGTAGCGGTGGTGCCAACGTCAACTGTATTGAAGCAGGAAATAAATGATCTTTCTCGCAAAATTAATTTTTAAATCGTATAGCATAACAATAATATAGTCTATGAATATCAAACTTTACATTAAATGTGTGCAAAATAGAAATCCAAAAAGAAAGATCCTCACAATATCTTGCATATAATCAAATGTGCACATAGGGTTGCTATTTTACATGATTGAATGCAAGACTTCTTGCTCTAATTCTCCAAAATACTTATTACTCGGCTGATCCGTCAAGTATCAATAAACCACTTCTTCGTTATAACTAGACACTCTTTATTCAATACAACATTGAGATGATTCTAATTATACTCAACGTGCATAAACTATTGTAATCCAAGAAATTAAGTATTGAGTACTATCTTCTCTCACTGAGCTAAAGATTTTGAAGCTGTAGAAAGAGTTGAACAAGACAAGAAATGCCAAGGATTGCCTCCGTCATTGAGTTTCGACAACCTATAATCATAATCAATCCCGGATTATGTGAAAGATAAATTCAATCTATATACATATGTAATGAGAAGAAAAGATCAATCTCTAGACCGATGACACTGTGCAATGTAATTCCGGGGAAGCCTATATGTCACATGTCAATGCCTATCATATCCCATAGACGTCACCTCTTAAATGGAAGGACATCACGATGACTTCAACTTTGTCTCCTCCATGATTGAGAATTTGGAGCTTCATTTCTATTTCTGTGTATTCCACTGACTTTAAGCGGGAATTCCGGAGGAGAATTCTGACTAAATTGAGCTCTTCTGAGCTGGTGCACATGGGTCTAATGTACTGGCCAAACCTGGAGGCATTAGGTGAGACATCGGGCGATGAAGACAAGCTAACGATCTACAAGCTAACGCTCTACAACTATGATTAGCTTGCGGTCATGTTACTTTCGATTGAATATTGACTCTTCGACGTGAGTGCACGTTTCGAATATGCATTGACGCAAAAGATTCTCGTACATAGAAACGTGGGTTGGAATCGATTGGAATTTGCTGAGGAGAATATTTTTGGAACATATTTTAATTCGAGTAATGTTCGAGTTACT